>CM055124.1:287796263-288396263 GCA_029206835.1 Rana muscosa
TGCGGTCCGACTTTGATCCGACTTCAATGATAGTCAATGGGCTGAAGTCGGATCAAAGTCGGACCAAAGTAGTACAGGGAGCATTCTCAAAGTCGGACCGACATGTGTCGGACCAGTTAAGACGGCTCCCATAGGGAAACATTGATTTTCACACGTCATGCGACATGAGCTCCCAATGTCGGAGCGTTTGTCGCCCCAGTGTGAACCAGGCCTAAAGGGAGTGCTCCTAATCTTAGCTTGTTACCTGTATAAAAGACACCTGTCCACAGAAACAAATCGATCAGTCAGATTCCATGGCCAAGATCAAAGAGCTGTCCAAGGATGTCGGGGACAAGATTGTAGATTTACAAGACCAATCGCCAAGCAGCTTGGTGAGAGGGTGACACCAGTTGGTGGGATTATTCGGAAATGGAAGAAACACAAAATAACTGTCACTCTCCCTCGGTCTGGGGCTCCATGAAAGATCTCACCTCGTGGAGTTTCAATGATCATGAGAACGGTGAGGAATCCACTCAGAACTACACAGGAGAATCTTATCAATGATCTCAGATGGGACCATCGTCACCAAGAAAACAATTGATAACACACTACACCATGAAGGAGTGAAATCCTGCAGCGCCTGCAAGGTCCCCCTGCTCAGGAAATCACATGTACAGGAACATCTGAAGTTTGAAAATAAACATCTGAATGATTCAGAGGAGAACTGGGGGAAAGTGTTGTGGTCAGATGAGACCAAAATCAAGCTCTTTGACATCAACAATTTGTTTGGAGGAGGAGGAATGGTGACCTATGACCCCAAGAACACCCTCCCCACCGTCATACATGGAGGTGGAAACATTATGCTTTGGGGGTGTTTTTCTGCTGAAGGGACAGGACAACTTAACCGCATTAAAGGGACGATGGACGGGGCCCATGTACCATCAAATCTTGGGTGAGAACCTCCTTCCCTCAGCCAGGGCATTGAAAATGGGTGGTGGATGGGTATTCCAGCATTAAAATGACCCAAAACACATGACCAAGGCAACAAAGGAGTGGCTCAAGAAGAAGCACATTAAGGTCCTGGAGTGGCCTAGCCAGTCTCCAGACCTTAATCCCATAGAAAATATTTGGAGGGAGCTGAAGGTTCAAATTACCAAATGTCAACCATGAAATCTTAATGACTTAGAGAGGATCTGCAAAGAGGACAAAATCCCTCCTGAGATGTGCAAACCTGGTGACCCGACTACAAGAAACGTCTGACCTCTGTGATTACCAACAAGAGTCTTGCCACCAAGTACTAAGTCATGTTTTGTGAAGGGGGTCAAATACTTATTTCACTCATTACAATGCAAATCAATTTATTACTTTTTTGAAATGCGGTTTTCTGGATATTTTTGTCATTCTGTCTCTCACAGTTAAAATAAACCCAACATTAAAATTACAGACTGATCAGCAGAGGATCAAATACTTTTTTCCCTCCCTGTATTGGATTGAAAGAAAACAAGACATGTTAGTGGAAGATGTAACATCTGACACTTCCCAACTCTAATCAGGATACAGATAGATGGACAGTGTGAGGACACACCCCCATACAGAGAGGTGTGATCAGTGTGAGGACACACCCCCATACAGAGAGATGTGATCAGTGTGAGGACACACCCCCATACAGAGAGATGTGATCAGTGTGAGGACACACCCCCATACAGAGAGGTGTGATCAGTGTGAGGACACACCCCCATACAGAGAGGTGTGATCAGTGTGAGGACACACCCCCATACAGAGAGGTGTGATCAGTGTGAGGACACACCCCCATACAGAGAGATGTGATCAGTGTGAGGACACACCCCCATACAGAGAGGTGTGATCAGTGTGAGGACACACCCCCATACAGAGAGGTGTGATCAGTGTGAGGACACACCCCCATACAGAGAGGTGTGATCAGTGTGAGGACACACCCCCACACATAGAGGTGTGATCAGTGTGAGGACACCCCCCCACACATAGAGGTGTGATCAGTGTGAGGACACACCCCCATACAGAGAGATGTGATCAGTGTGTCCTCATATCACCCAGTGTCCTGTCACCTGTCACTCAGTGTCCTGTCATCTGTCACCCAGTGTCCTGTCATCTGTCACCCAGATATCACCCAGTGTCCTGTCATCTGTCACCCAGTGTCCGGCCATCTGTCACCCAGATATCACCCAGTGTCCTGTCATCTGTCACCCAGTGTCCTGTCATCTGTCACCCAGATATCACCCAGTGCCCTGTCATCTGTCACCCAGTGTCCTGTAATCTGTCACCCAGATTTCCCCCAGTGTCCTGTCATGTCACCCAGAGTCCTGTCATATGTCACCCAGTGTCCTGTCATCTGTCACCCAGTGCCCTGTCATCTGTCACCCAGTGCCCTGTCACACAGTGTCATGTCACCCAGTGTCCTGTCATCTTTCACCTAGATATCATCCAGTGTCCTGTCATCTGTCACCCAGTGTCCTGTCATCTGTCACCCAGATATCACCCAGTGCCCTGTCATCTGTCACCCAGTGTCCTGTAATCTGTCACCCAGATTTCCCCCAGTGTCCTGTCATGTCACCCAGATATCACCCAGTGCCCTGTCACCCAGTGTCCTGTCATCTTTCACCTAGATATCACCCAGTGCCATCTGTCACCCAATGTCCTGTCATTTGTCACACAGATATCACCCAGTGTCCTGTCATCTGTCACCCAGATATCACCAAGTGTACTGTCATCTATCACCCAGAGCCATGTCATCTGTCACCCAGATATTACCCAGTGCCATGTCATCTGTCACCCAGATATCACCCAGTGTCCTGTCATGTCACCCAGTGCCCCGTCACCCAGTGCCCTGTCATTTGTCACCCAGTGCCCTGTCATTTGTCACCCAGATATCACCCAGTGTTCTGTCATCTGTCACCCAGTGTCCTGTCACCTGTCATCCAAATATCACCCAGTGTCCTGTCATTTGTCACCCAGTGTCCTGTCATCTGTCACCCGGATGTGAGTCCCTACAGATGATGTCATGCGGGTGTCGGTGGTAATGGGGCGACATCCCAATCTCCATTTGTTATGATGGTCGCAGTGACGTCATATGACGTCACCCAGTCGCGATGCCACACCCCACCCTCTATCACGATCCCCTCCCCCGATAGGAGGCCGGCCCAGCTAACATGCGGACTCACCGTGTGCAGGGGGCGGCTGTGGCTGCAGCCATGGAGGGGAGAGGCCGGGACCGTGCGGCTCTGTGCGGGAAATGATCCGTCTTCCTCCGCTGACTGACTCTGACTGAGGCCCCCAGAGCCCAGCCGAGCCAGCGCCGGAACGCCCCGCCTGCCTCGCCTGAGTGACGGCCCTCATGGCCAATAGTGGAGCGAACCGGCCAGCAAAGAGCCAATGAGAAGGCGAGAGGGGGGGCGGGAGGTGACGTCCTGGGCTGCGGAGATTGCGGATGCGCGTAGGGAGGGGAGACTGCTGCCCTCTGGCGGTAAGGATGGGGCGGTGTGGCGGCCGTTGCAGACGCAGCATCAGCACCAGTTTATGGGAGTAATAAGGAGAAACCGGCTGCGATTCCCACCTGGGGCTGGGGGGAGGGGAGTCATACAAGGGCCACGTCACTAGGTGCAATGGCCAATGAGAGCATAGCAGTGGGACCGGGACCAGGACCCTCACCCAGAGTGCAGCTTTATGGAAGGGACCCCCCACCCAGAACTCAGGAGAGGAGACCCCCCCCCACCCAGAACTCAGGAGAGGGGAACCCCCCACCCAGAACACAGGAGAGGAGACCCCCCCCACCCAGAACTCAGGAGAGGGGAACCCCCCAACCAGAACTCAGGAGAGGGGAACCCCCCAACCAGAACACAGGAGAGGGACCCCCCCACCCAGAACTCAGGAGAGGGGAACCCCCCCCACCCAGAACTCAGGAGAGGGACCCCCCACCCAGAACACAGGAGAGGGGAACCCCCCCACCCAGAACACAGGAGAGGGGAACCCCCCCACCCAGAACACAGGAGACGGGAACCCCCCCACCCAGAACGTAGGAGAGGGGAACCCCCCACCCAGAACGTAGGAGAGGGGAACCCCCCACCCAGAACGTAGGAGAGGGGAACCCCCCACCCAGAACGTAGGAGAGGGGAACCCCCCACCCAGAACTCAGGAGAGGGGACCCCCCACCCAGAACTCAGGAGAGGGGACCCCCCACCCAGAACTCAGGAGAGGGGACCCCCCACCCAGAACTCAGGAGAGGGGAACCCCCCACCCGGAACGCAAGAGAGGGGAACCCCGCACCCAGAATGTAGGAGAGGGGACCCCCCACCCAGAACGTAGGAGAGGGGACCCCCCACCACCTAGAACGTAGGAGAGGGGACCCCCCACCACCTAGAACGTAGGAGAGGGGACCCCCCACCACCTAGAACGTAGGAGAGGGGACCCCCCACCACCCAGAATGCAGGAGAGGGGACCCCCCACCCAGAACTCAGGAGAGGGGAACCCCCCACCCAGAACGCAGGAGAGGGGAACCCCCACCCAGAACGCAGGGGAGGAGACCCCCCACCACCCAGAACGCAGGAGAGGAGACCCCCCCCACCCAGAACGCAGGAGAGGAGACCCCCCCCCACCCAGAACGCAGGAGAGGAGACCCCCCACCCAGAACGCAGGAGAGGAGACCCCCCACCCAGAACGCAGGAGAGGAGACCCCCCCCACCAAGAACGCAGGAGAGGGGACCCCCCACCCAGAACTCCCCACCCAGAACGCAAGAGAGGGGACCCCCCCAGATTTTTTATTTTTTTTGCTGCCTGGGTCCTCGAATGAGAAGATTTACTCTTGTCCTAGTGACACTGAAAGTGAGGAGAAATATGAAATGATCTCTGGGTCAGGAGTTGAGTGTTGGGTACACATCTATGCAGGTTGTGGTTCATGTGTTTTTCCGGAGTGTTTTGTGGTGCATTTTGCATTTTTGAACACACGTTTTTGATGCATTTTGCATTCTTTTTTTTGTTCATAGCAGAGTATGACAGTTGTGTTCATGTAGTGTGACTTTGATTAGGGTTAGTAGTAATTATTAAGGTTAGGGTTAGTAGTAATTATTAGGGTGCCTTTACACTCTCTGGCATTCAAGTAGCATAAATGTAGAGCAGGAACCTTTGTTTTCAAAGTCGCATGTTGGGGTTAGAGTTAAGGTAAGCGGTAATTGTTATGCCACGTACACACGATCGGAAATTCCGACAAGAAAACCGTGGATTTTTTCTGACGGAATGTTGGCTCAAACTTGTGTTGCATACACACGGTCACACAAATCTTCTCTGAAATTCCGACCGCCAAGAACGCGGTGACGTACAAGACGTACGACGAGCTGAGAAAAATTAAGTTCAATAGGCAGTTCGACTCTTCTGCTTGATTCTGAGCATGCGTGTTTTTTTGTGCGTCGGAATTGCATACAGGCGATCGGAATTTCCGACAAGAACTTTTTCCGTCGGAAAAATAGACAACCTGCTCTCAATTTTTTGCTGGCGGAAATTCTGACAGAAAAAGTTGGATGGAGCCTACACACGGTCGAAATATCCGACCAAAAGCTCACATCCAACTTTTTTGCACAGAAAATCCTATCATGTGTACAGGGCATTAGGGTCAGGGTTGGGGATAGCAGTAGTTGTTAGGGTTGGGGTTAGCATTAATTTTTAGGGTTAAAGTTAGGGTTAGCAGTAATTGTTAGAGTCAGAGTTAGGGTTAGCACTAGTAATTGTTAGAGTCAGAGTTAGGGTTAGTAGTAATTATTAGGGTTAGAGTTAAGGTTAGCAGTAATTGTTAGGGTTAGCAGTAGTTGTTAGCATTGATTTTTAAGGTTAGAGTTAGGGTTAGCAGTAGTTGTTAGCATTGATTTTTAAGGTTAGAGTTAGGGTTAGCAGTAGTTGTTAGCATTGATTTTTAAGGTTAGAGTTAGGGTTAGCAGTAGTTGTTAGCATTGATTTTTAAGGTTAGAGTTAGGGTTAGCAGTAGTTGTTAGCATTGATTTTTAAGGTTAGAGTTAGGGTTGGCAGTAATTGTTAGGGATGTGACTCACTGGCATTCAAGTAGTATCAAAGTAATGCAGGAACCTTTTGTGTCCAAAGTCGCATGTTAGGGTTAAGGGCTAGGGTTATCAGTAATTGTTAGGGTTAGTAGTAATTATTAGGGTTAGGGTTAGTAGTAATTATTAGGGTTAGCATTCGTTTTTAGGGTTAAGGTTAAAGTTAGGGTTGGCAGTAATTGTTAGGATTAGCAGTAGTTGTTAGGTTTAGCGTTAAGGTTGGGGTTAGCAGTAATTGTTAGGGTTAGCAGTAATTAAAAGGGTTAGGGTTAGTAGTAATTATTAAGGTTAGGAGTAATTGTTAGGGTTAGCAGTAATTAATAAGGTTAAGGTTAGTAGTAATTATTAAGGTTAGGGTTAGTAGTAACTATTAAGGTTAGAAGTAATTGTTAGGGTTAATAGTAGTTGTTGGGGTTAGAGTTGGGGTTAGCATTAATTTCTAGGGTTAAGGTTAGAGTTAGCAGTAATTGTTAGGGTTAAGGTTAGGGTTAGTAGTAATTATTAGGGTTAGCAGTAATTTTTAGGGTTAGTAGTAATTTTATAAGGTTAGGGTTAGCAGTAATTATTAAGGTTAGGGTTAGTAGTAATTATTAGGGTTAGAAGTAATTGTTAGGGTTAGAGTTGGGGCTGTCATTAATTTCTAGGGTTAAGGTTAAAGTTAGAGTTGGCAGTAATTGTTAGGGTTAGAGTTAAGGTTGGGGTTAGCAGTAATTGTTAGGGTTAGTAGTAATTATTAATAAGGTTAGGGTTAGCAGTAATTAAGGTTAAGGTTAGTAGTAATTATTAGGGTTAGAAGTAATTGTTAGGGTTAGAGTTGGGGCTGCCATTAATTTCTAGGGTTAAGGTTAAAGTTAGGGTTAGCAGTAATTGTTAGGGTTAAGCCCTGTACACACGGCCGGGAATCCCGTCAGAAAAAAAAACGTTTTCCTGATGGGATACCTGGCAAGCTTGCCTTGCAAAGCCGTGTATACAGAAGGCCACTCAAAAGAACCGCCGTTCTTCTGAATGGCAAGAACGCGGTGACGTCATCGACTACGACGAGCCGGCGTCTCGTTACATTCGATTCCGTGGCCGCCATCTTGCTACACCCCCACACTAACTTTGTATGCTACCGCGCATGTGTCGAAGTGTTATCGAGCATGCGCAGTTTCGTTACCCTTCAGGTAAGCATACAGACGACCGGTTTTCTCGGCAGGAAACACTCTGCCGGGAATCCCGGCGGGAAAATAGAGAGCCAGGTTCTCGAATTTTCCCGTCGGGATTCCCGGCTGTTTTCCTGATGAGAAAATTGCGAGGAAGCATACACACGTCCGATTTTCCCAGCTCTCTTGGCAGTTTTGCGCCGGGAAAACCGGTCGTGTGTACAAGGCTTTAGAGTTAGGGTTGGCCGCAATTGTAAGGGTTAAAGTTAGGGTTAGCAGTAGTTGTAAGGGTTAGGGTTAGCACTGTAGTTGTTAGAGTTAGGGTTGGGGTTAGCATTAATTTTTAGTGTTAAGGTTAGGGTTAGCAATAATTGTTAGGGTTAGCAGTAATTGTAAGGGTTATTGTTAGAGTTAGGGTTAGTGGTAATTGTTACGGTTAGAACACCAACCCTAACAATTATCACTAACCCATATGATTACTGCTAACCCTAACTCTAATGCCGCGTACACACGACCGTTTTTAATGTCATTGAAAAAAACTAAGTTTTTCTCAGGGTGATTCTTCTCAAGCCTGCCTTGCCTACACACTATCGTGGAAAAAAATGCTTGAGCAAAGCGTGGTGACGTACGAAATGTAGGACGGCACTATAAAGGGGAAGTTCCATTCAGATGGCGCCACCCTTTGGCCTGCTTTTGCTGATCCTCGTGTTAGTAAAGTTTGGTGAGAGACGATTCGCGCTTTTCAGCCTCGTGCTCTTCAGTCCGTTACAGCGTGACGAATGTGCGATCTCCATTACGAACGCTAGTTTTACCAGAACGAGCGCTCCCGTCTCATCACTTGCTTCTGAGCATGCGCATTTTTTTTCACGTCGTTAAAGCCTACACACGGCCGTTTTTCATGACGAGAAAAACGACGACGTGAAAAACGCCGAAAAAAAATTAGAGCATGTTCCAAATTTTTAATGCCCATTTTTCACGTCGTGAAAAATGCTCTGGAGCCCACACACGATCGTTTTTAATGACCAAATTGAAAAATGGCATTTTTCTCGTCATAAAAAACGGTTGTGTGTACGCGGCATTATGCACGCAAACTGCAATCTGCTGGGGAAAAAAGGTCCCAGACCCTTCCCAAAAACCGCTCTAGCTCCAAACGCACAGAATTAATCTGGATCCACAGGAAACCGTGTAAAATGGACTGTAGTGTGTTGTTTTTGCTAAGTGCAAAATGCACAAAAAAACGCATAGGTGTGAACCAAGCGTAAACTCTTCCATTAACTAGTATTTCATTCGGAAATTTTTGTTTCAAGAAAATTTTTTGATTTTTTTGAATGGTTAGTGGGGTCAGAGCAACATTTGTTTTTTGACCGCAGTCACAAGAAAACGCGGGATGGAATTTTTTTCTCGCGCAAAGGAATTTCTACCAATATAATGTGGCTTTTGTTCCAGAAATTACATTCATTACAAAATCAAATGTTAAGCAAACTTCCGTAAATTTTGAAGTCGTTTTGAGCAGCTTTCGTCAAGTCATCAAGTGTACAGAGAATATTCGTACGAATGATCATTTGAAAATCGACTAGAATACGGACAGCTTCACGTGGAACTAAAAGGTATTTTAAAACTTACAAGTAGGCAGGCTGTTTATTGCAGAAGAGACATGCAATGTCTCTGATCAATCAGCTTCAAGGATTATTTTGTCAAAGCTGAATTGAAGAAGCTGAACGTTAGAAGCTGATTGGCTACCAAGGCACATTCAGGGTTGGAGACTCATTAAGAGTTACATCACACACAGGCAGCAGCTCCTTCGTTAGGATCTCAGGGGAATCCAGCTGACAGGTGAGTAAAGCACAGAACACAGGGCGCAAACCGGCATTAGTGATGTAGAATAATTGAATGAGATAAAAAGCACTTACATAGAAGATAAAGCAGTAAATACACAAGATTTCCAACTCTAGAGGGTTCCTAGGGGATCGATCAGCACAGTGACCGTCCACATCTTAAGACCAGCAGGCAAGGACCGATCCACGGCTTCATCCCCCACGTCTCCGCCGGCGGCCTCCACATCTCCTCCCTCCTCCCTCCTCTTCTCTCCTCGTCGTGGTCCAATAGGATCGATTGTCATTTTGGCCAATTGGGAAACGGGTCTCATGACCCGCTTCCTGATTGGCAGGGAGGAGATTTAGTGTGAAAATCGCGAATATTGATTTGCTATTGTCACACAACTGGGTGGACTTGGGGCATAGTGCTTGCGCCCCGAGCCGACCATTTTTTAAGCCAATTAGAGCATCTGGCTCTAATCGCGTGCTTTAAAAAAAAAAACCCTCCATTGGAATCCATGCATCCGGTGCCCCGAATGTAGATTAGGGGGCCGGACACATGGATAGGGGGCCACCCTTGCTCTCTAGATAAACTTTTTTGCCTGAGTGTGGATCTACAGTAGGTCAGTCCCAAGCATATTTAAATCCACTTACTGTTGACTGACTCACACTACCTCTACCTGGAAATACATTCCAAGCATAAACTACTCTTTTGGTTAAATAGTAGACTTGTGCACAACGGAAAAATTAGTTTAGTTTCGGTTCGTTTCTTTTCGGTCCTGTTGATTTGTAATCATTCGTAATTTTGATAGACGGGATTTTTCGTGTTCGGACTAATTCGTATTTTCGCAAGCGACATTTTTCGTAGAATTTTTAGTTGATTTATAATTCATACTTTCGGTAGAGTACATTGTTTTTCGTTGATTCTGGACAACACTCCTACTTTCGTAACTTTTTTTGGGTTCGTTGATTCGTAATTTTCTGTGTCTCTCTCACGACGACGCTGCCCTATTATGCCTAATGTGCTTCGAATGGATTTGTACTTTTCATAGCGGTTATTTGTAACGATTCGAAATCTCGTATTTTACTTTCATTTTTTACATGCGGCTATAGCCTCCGCCCCTGTACACCATTTTGAGAGGGAGTTCAGCACGGTGAGGGAGAAGCAGAGAGCAGAGAAGAGAGTGTTATTGTGCTTCGAATGGATTAGAAATCTCGTATTTTACTTTCGTTTTTTACATGCGGCTATAGCCTCCGCCCCATTACACCATTTTGAGAGGGAGTTCAGCATGGTGAGGGAGAAGCAGAGAGCAGAGTAGAGTGTTATTGTGCTTCGTATTGATTCGTACATTCGTAACTTTTTCCATAATGAATTATGCCGAAGACATTCGGGGCATTCGCTATTTGCGGCATAATTTATTTCGGATTCGGTTTTATTCGTAATTGCTTTGTTCGGAAATTCGAATGCTTCTGAATGTCCGAAAGTTGCTAAATTCGGACAAATTTCGATTCGTTACGAAACGAATTGCACAAGCCTATTAAATAGTACTTTCTAAGATTAGCTTTGAACTTTCTTCCTGCTAGTTTGGGATTTCTGCTATGTTGATGATCTTGTGTTCTTGATCTTAACTTCATATTCATATTCTGCCCTCCTGAACCTTATTTACACCCTAAAGGTTTCAATAATGTCTCTCCTTTCCCTTCTTTTCTCCAGGCTGTACATATTATTAAAGTGGAGTTCCACCCTGAAAAAAAAAAAATTCACCAAAAATCTACAAATAAAAAATAAAATAAATAAATAAATGTTTTACTTACCAGAAATAGCGGTTGCTATGCGGAAGTCCCTAATCTGCCTCTTCATCCTCCGCGGTGGATCTTCTTCCTCGTCCTACACTGTGTCTTCTTGTGAATGGGGCGCGCTGCCTTCTGGGAACTGTGTGTATCCCAGAGAGCAGCCGGCCCATTCACAAAGAGCCGCACTGCTCGCGCATGCGCAGTAGGAAACGGACAGTGAAGCCGCACGGCTTCACTGCCTGTTTCCCTTACTAAGGATGGCGGCCTCGGCGGGGGCCGACATCGCGGGCAAGTAGAACAGGTAAGTGTCCTTATTAAAAGTCAGTAGCTACAGTGTTTGTAGCTGCTGACTTTAAAGAAAAAAAAAATCGCGGGTGGAACCCCCCTTTAAGTTCCTGCAGTCTCTCCTGATATATTTTATACTTTTCACCATTTTTGAAAACATATCTGGGACAGTATGTAAATATTTGCCTGCGGAGGAATTAAGGGATTCTGAGTTAGACTACCTGTCAGATGTTTCAGGCGATGATGAACTGTTTGAGACTATGTCACAGGAACTGTTGTGGGCCAATAGTGAAGATGTCGCTTCTGCCTTAGGCCCCTTTCACACTGGGGCGGGCAGGAGCGGTGGCGGTATAGCAGCGCGATTTGCAGCGCTGCTATACCGTCGTTCTTACCGTGGTATGCGGTCGCTAGGGGGGTGAATTTAACCCCCGCTAGTGGGCGAAAAAGGGTTAATACCGCCCGCAAACCGCGGCTATTGCCGCGGTTTGCGGGCGGTATTACCGCGGTGTCCCATTGATTTCAATGGGCACCCGCGGTAAAGGAGCGGTGAACAGACCGCTCCTTTACCGCTGTAAAGAAGCTGCTAGCAGGACTTTTGGAGCGGTCCTGCTAGCGCATCGCTTCAGTGTGAAAGCCTTCGGGCTTTCACATTGAAGGCTACAGGGCAGGAATTTTTCATGCGGTATAATAGCGCTATTATTAGCGCTAAACCGCATGAAAAATGCCCCAGTGTGAAAGGGGCCTTACTTTCTCAGACTGGACAGCCTTAGATTCGGGGAAGACAACACCTAGTGTGGAACCCCCTAGTAGTATTAGAGAGACTCTGTCTAAGCACTGGTTCACACTGGTGCGATTTGACATGTCAAATCTCATGTCAAATTGGCGATATTTGCCGCAAATTGCGGGCAATGGCACCGTCCTAATCGGTGCAACGCCACATCTGCGGCGCTGCACCGATTTCAAAAAGTAGTTTCTGTACTACTTTTTGCGATTTCGGGCCGCGATTTACATTGACATCTGTGCAGAAACCTGCACAGATGTCCCTGTAATCGCGGCCGAAATCGGGACTGACAGGCAGGAGTGAAATCGTGCGAGTTCAGCTGAACTCGCACGGCTTCACTCCCGCAGCCCAGTGTGAACCTGGGCTTTATCTACCAGTCCAATTGAACCTGAAAAACTGTCTGTCAGATCCATGGTGCAGAAGTCTCCAAATCCTTGTGTGCTTCCTGGATTGGGAAACACCAGAGCTTTACCAAAACTTGCCCGCTTGCAAAGAGTGCTCATCAAAAGAGTCGCCACAGAGTATGGTCTGGAATTTCCTTCTGTCCCTAAAGAGCTTATGCAGGAAATCGAATCCAAGCGAAAGCAGTGGTACAGTGAAGCGGTTTGGGATCATTTGTCTGTGCCAAAACCCTTCAGGAAAGCTGGTTATTCCTTTGCCATGGATGAGCGTTACAACGGATGCTTGCTGCAATGGAACTATGGCCGGCACATTTATTCTGATCAAGTGGTCATCCGCAGACCTGGGAAAGACAATGTTGTCTATTTTGTCACCACTGTGGATAGCCGAGGAAAACCAGTGACTTTGACAGATCCTTGGTTCTATTGGTGATCACCTAAAAATGACTGTCATTGTAATTCAAGTTTTTTTGAAAAGAGACTGAGCCCTCGTACACACGGCCGAGATTCTCGTTGAAAAAAACATGTCGTTTTTTTCGACGAGATTCTTGGACAAGAAACTTGTCCCGGCCGAGTGTCCACACGCTCGTTTCAAAGAACCCGCGGTTCTTTGAATGGAGCGTACGCGGTGACGTCATCGACTACGACGAGCATGCGCTCGTCACATTCGATGCCGTCGCCGCCATCTTGGTATACCCTACGTATGCCTAGGAAGCTACCGCGCATGCGTCAAATTCATTTCGAACATGCGCGGGCTTCCGGGAGGACAGGTAAGTGTACACACACTCACTTTTCTCGTCGAGAAACATGCCGAGGAGAATCTCAACGAGAAAATAGAGAGCAGGTTCTCTATTTTCTCGTCGAGGTTTCTTGTCGGTTTTCTCGACGAGAAACCAGATAGCCGCGTACACACGACCGATTTACTCGGCAAGACCTCTCTGCCAGCAAGTTTCTTGCTGGTTCTTGCCGAGAAAATCGGCCGTGTGTACGAGGCCTGAGAAAAAATCCTCTATGGTAAATGGACTATGGGGTACATAGCCAGATAGTGTTAGGTTAGAGAACTTCGCGGTCAAGATTTTTCTACCTGCTTCAGTACTTTGCCATTAAGGACATTGTCATACTAATTTTCTGCCACTAGGTGGTGGAAGTTGCTTATAGCAAGGGCTGGACTTTCAAGTTTACATTTTAGTTTATTTTACATTTGAAATGATGGAGGAAAGTTTCATTCTCCAGGGAGTGAGGCTTTGCTCCTAGTTTATCAGTGATGCCGTTTTATATTTTTGTGTGTGTATTTTTTATTTTTTTTTAGGTAAACCAGATCTCCTATCAAGCTGCTGGAGTGTGGGTGGTTAGATAGAGAGTGAGGTTTTGTAATATATGTTGATGTAACCATACTGTGTGTGTTCATGTTGAATCTGTAAATCTTCTTCTTTTACTACCTCACCCTTCCCTTTCCCATCGAAGTTTTGTGGTTCAGATACTGACTCTCAGGATTGAGAGTCATTTTTTTTCCAGACGATGAGGACATCGTCTATTCTAGTGGGGGGTGTATGTAGCGCCCTGTTCCTATTGAATAGGGGCTATGTGGTAAATTTAGTGTTATCTGAGGTGTAAATAGCTCAGAGTGATTTAATAAAGTTAATTTGCTTCTGTTCCAGTTTGGCTGTGTTGTGTGCATTTCTCACTGTTGCCAGTAGGCGTCGCTGTCACCACAGACGAGTGTGAGAAATACAGCAAGCCAAGTGCATTGACTGTTCTTTCCCAGTAACAGCCCAGTGGGAGTGTTCTTACTGCTGTGCATTCTGGGAGAGCATATTTAAGGGACAGACGCCATGTTTTCAGTCTCTTCTATCCAGGGGCCTGCTGGCTCTCTGACCTCATGGCCCTCCTGGCCTAAGGTATGTGTCTGTTGCTCTTTTCTACCTCGGGCCCTGCTGGCTCGAGGCTGTGCTGCTACGAGTAGGCCCAGAAGTCTGTCTGGGGCCTACTGAACTGAAGGTGGTCCTGTGCTGTCTTGCCTGCGGGAAGAAGCCACTCAAGCGGAGAAGATTCCAGGGAGGCTGGTTTCTCAGGAAGGGCCTGGGGCGTTTGTATGGAGGATGCACCCAAGTTAACCTACCTCACAGTACTGCCGGATGGCTTAAAGGTTCTGGTACTGTGCAGCTGACCTAAAAAACGAACTGACTGCTGTTTACACAGTCCTGTGGCAGAGGATTATCCAGGAGTTCCACTTATCGCTAAGTCTGTGGCAGAGACTTGTCCGTGCTTCATACCGGCTGCTAGGTCGGTGTGAGAGGCCTATCCAGTTGTCGCAAGATTCAGAGACAGAAAGCTGTTGTCATCTGGATCCAAGAATCTCATCAGTGATCATCTGCATTAAAGGTATCTGAACTTCCCCTAACCATCTATCCTTTTTACTACGGAGAGTTCCTTTAATAAAGCATTGGAAAAAGACTGAAGTGCACATCTATCTCATCTCCTAACATAGACTCTTAGTTCTGGGACGGTGAAAGGTGGGGTAATGACAGGCAGTGGCGTCACTAGGGATGGTGTCACCCGGTGCGAAAAAAATTGGTGTCACCCCCCCCCCTGCCAACTATAGCCTCCCTTCAGGAGAAGACCCCCTTTTCTCAGTATAAACCCCCCCCCATAAAGTACAGACCCCCTCCATCAGTATGGACCTCCCTCCTCAGTGCAGATCCCCTCCATCAGCATAGTCACCCCCAGTGCAGACCCCCTCCATCAGCATAGTAACCCCTGTGCAGACCCCCTCCATCAGCATAGTCACCCCCCAGTGCAGACCCCCTCCATCAGCATAGTCACCCCCCCATTGCAGACCCCCTCCATCAGCACATCAGCATAGTCACCCCCCCAGTGCAAACCCCCTCCATCAGCATAGTCACCCCCCCTGCAGACCCCCTCCATCAGCATTGTCACCCCCCCAGTGCAGACCCCCTCCATCAGCACATCAGCATAGTCACCCCCCCAGTGCAGACCCCCTCCATCAGCATAGTCACCCCCCCCTGCAGACCCCCTCCATCAGCATAGTCACCCCCCCCCAGTGCAGACCCCCTCCATCAGCATAGTCACCTCCCCTGCAGACCCCCTCCATCAGCATAGTCACCCCCCAGTGCAGACCCCCTCCATCAGCATAGTCACCCCCCCTGCAAGTCACCCCCTCAGTGCAGACCCCCTCCATCAGCATAGTCACCCCCCCTGCAGACCCCCTCCATCAGCATTGTCACCCCCCCCAGTACAGACCCCCTCCATCAGCACATCAGCATAGTCATCCCCCAGTGCAGACCCCCTCCATCAGCATAGTCACCCCCCCAGTGCAGACCCCCTCCATCAGCATAGACACCCCCCCAGTGCAGACCCCCTCTATCAGCATTGTCACCCCCCAGTGCAGACCCCCTCCATCAGCATAGTCACCCCCTGCAGACCCCGGCCCTCCATCAGCATAGTCACCCCATGCAGACCCCTCCCTCACCTCGGGCTCGGGCTGGCGGCAGTCACCTCCTCAATGCCAGCTGACACCCTCCCGGCCGTTACAGCACCAGCTCGGGGCCAGGGCAGGGCGGGCGGCTAGGTAAACTGTAGCGGCAGCTGGAGAGGAGAGAAAAGTTTGCAGCCGCCCGGGCAGAGACAGTGACATGGGACTTGTGACAGGCTCAGCAGCAGGGAAGTAGGAGGAAGAAGGACAAAGACCAGGGTATGTGGCTGCGGCACTGGAGATGTTCCGGCCGGGGCAGCTGAATGCCAGGGCTTTCCTCACCCTCTGGAGAGTCGGGATGGTGTCACCCCTCTAGCAGGTGTCACCCGGGTGCGGACCGTACCCTGCTAACAACGCCACTGACAGCAGGACCCAAATTTAATCCAGCAGCCCTCTAGGGGGTATCATTACACCTATATATGGGAATCAGGACCTCCTTCCTCCTGGTAGTTATTCCACTAGTGAAAAATACCAGAATTGTACTCAAATAGGACACCCTTGGATGACCTAAGGAGGGACATTCATGATCTATTTCCACCATTGAAAGGGCCCTTGCAACTGCTGGATTGTATAGGAATTCCCCAGGGAGAAGAAATAAGCATTTTTACCCATCATGTAGAGATAGGAAGTGAGATTCAATATATTAGGAGGCAAAACTCCTCACTGCCCTGACCAGGGACTGATCCCAGCAGTCCCTGAGGTTTGAGGATGGGTGTATGTACCACTTCCACAATTCTCAGTGGGCACCTGTCCATCTTATGGCAGGCTTTAGATGCACTTAGGTCTATGCCAGTAGTTGGTTATTCTGCAACGTGACAAGAAAACGACAAATCTGATCAAACAACTGCAATTTCCATGTAGCCTTTCTTCAGATCCTCCAATTTATCTACACAAAAGTCCATTAAGTCCTGCTAGGTTTCCTTTTGCTATGCAGCTTCATTATTTTCATTTTGGCCTTGTATGAGTGGGTTATAAATAGATATTTGTGCGAGTATAGCGATGTTTTACGAGCCCTCGGCACTGAGTCACAGTGACATAGGAACGTCATTTAATCTTTTCATGATTTCTCATTTCTAAACCCAGCTCCTTGCCTGTGAGTGGGCTGTCTGGCTCACACAGTATTATCGCCCTGGTCACACAGCAGCTATCTGAGAGAGGATGTTATTAATATCTGATGAGTATATAAGGCTTACTGTCCTTGCAGACAGGTATTTGCGTCCGCAGCCTGACAGTACTCAGAGATACTCTGCAGCTTATTAGAACCGTATTAAAGCTGATGTCCAGGCAAACCGCTCAATACCGAGAATACATATAAGTAAACTGTTGTACCTGCCGTAGGATTTGTCAATCTGTTCAGCTGGTCTTGTTATTCAAAAACCTGAGCCAAAGAGCTACACTGCAATCACATACTGGTCTATAACCCACCGCAGCTTGTGACTGGATAATGAAGGAGGAGCACTACACTGATTTGCTCATTCCTGTGCTCTGTTCTTCTGTAATCCCATTCATAGACAGCGATATGCAAAGTATTAGCTCCCTCATTGGTTTAAAGCAATGGTGTCCAAACTGCAGCCCGTGGGCCTGATGCAACCCTTTGCTTGCATTTCTCCCACTGACACTAAAAATGGGGTATAATTCCTGCCATTGACACCAATGATGTAGCACTATTCCTCCCGCTGACACCAATGATGGGACACTATTCCTCCCACTGACACCAATGATGGAGTACTATTCCTCCCACTGACACCAATGATGGAGTACTATTCCTCCCGCTGACACCAATGATGGAGTACTATTCCTCCCGCTGACACCAATGATGGAGTACTATTCCTCCCGCTGACACCAATGATGGAGTACTATTCCTCCCACTGACACCAATGATGGAGTACTATTCCTCCCGCTGACACCAATGATGGAGCACTATTCCTCCCACTGACACCAATGATGGAGCACTATTCCTCCCACTGACACCAATGATGGAGCACTATTCCTCCCACTGACACCAATGATGGGACACTATTCCTCCCACTGACACCAATGATGGGACACTATTCCTCCCACTGACACCAATGATGGAGTACTATTCCTCCCACTGACACCAATGATGGGACACTATTCCTCCCACTGACACCAATGATGGGACACTATTCCTCCCACTGACACCAATGATGGAGTACTATTCCTCCCGCTGACACCAATGATGGGACACTATTCCTCCCACTGACACCAATGATGGGACACTATTCCTCCCACTGACACCAATGATGGAGCACTATTCCTCCCACTGACACCAATGATGGAGTACTATTCCTCCCGCTGACACCAATGATGGGACACTATTCCTCCCACTGACACCAATGATGGGACACTATTCCTCCCACTGACACCAATGATGGAGCACTATTCCTCCCGCTGACACCAATGATGGAGTACTATTCCTCCCGCTGACACCAATGATGGGACACTATTCCTCCCACTGACACCAATGATGGGACACTATTCCTCCCACTGACACCAATGATGGAGCACTATTCCTCCCACTGACACCAATGATGGGGCACAATTCCTTACACTTCACAATTGTGTGCCACTTTGTATTGGTCTATCACATAAAATCTCAATAAAACACATTTACGTTTTTTGGTTGTAACATCACAGCACTATCCCCCCCCCCCCATCCCACTAAGACCAAGGATGGGGCACTATTCCTCCCACTGACACCAATGATGCAGCACTATTCCTTCCACTGACACCAATGATGGGGCAATATTACTACCACTGACATTAACAATGGGGCATATAATTCCTGCCACTGACACCAATGATGGAGTACTATTCCTCCCGCTGACACCAATGATGGGACACTATTCCTCCCGCTGACACCAATGATGGGACACTATTCCTCCCGCTGACACCAATGATGGGACACTATTCCTCCCGCTGACACCAATAATGGGACACTATTCCTCCCACTGACACCAATGATGGGACACTATTCCTCCCACTGACACCAATGATGGGACACTATTCCTCCCACTGACACCAATGATGGGACACTATTCCTCCCACTGACATCAATGATGGGACAATATTCCTCCCACTGACACCAATGATGGGGCACTATTCCTCCCACTGACACCAATGATGGGACACTTTTCCTCCCACTGACACCAATGATGGGGCACTATTCCTCCCACTGACATCAATGATGGGACAATATTCCTTCCACTGACACCAATGATGGGGCACTATTCCTCCCACTGACACCAATGATGGGACACTTTTCCTCCCACTGACACCAATGATGGGACACTTTTCCTCCCACTGACACCAATGATGGGGCACTATTCCTCCCACTGACACCAATGATGCAGCACTATTCCTTCCACTGACACCAATGATGGGGCAATATTACTACCACTGACATTAACAATGGGGCATATAATTCCTGCCACTGACACCAATGATGGAGTACTATTCCTCCCGCTGACACCAATGATGGGACACTATTCCTCCCGCTGACACCAATGATGGGACACTATTCCTCCCGCTGACACCAATGATGGGACACTATTCCTCCCGCTGACACCAATGATGGGACACTATTCCTCCCACTGACACCAATGATGGGACACTATTCCTCCCACTGACACCAATGATGGGACACTATTCCTCCCACTGACACCAATGATGGGACAATATTCCTTCCACTGACACCAATGATGGGGCACTATTCCTTACACTTCACAATTGTGTGCCACTTTGTATTGGTCTATCACATAAAATCCCAATAAAACACATTTACGTTTTTTGGTTGTAACATCACAGCACTATCCCCCCCCCCCCATCCCACTAAGACCAAGGATGGGGCACTATTCCTCCCACTGACACCAATGATGCAGCACTATTCCTTCCACTGACACCAATGATGGGGCAATATTACTACCACTGACATTAACAATGGGGCATATAATTCCTGCCACTGACACCAATGATGGAGTACTATTCCTCCCGCTGACACCAATGATGGGACACTATTCCTCCCGCTGACACCAATGATGGGACACTATTCCTCCCGCTGACACCAATGATGGGACACTATTCCTCCCACTGACACCAATGATGGGACACTATTCCTCCCACTGACACCAATGATGGGACACTATTCCTCCCACTGACACCAATGATGGGACACTATTCCTCCCACTGACATCAATGATGGGACAATATTCCTCCCACTGACACCAATGATGGGACACTATTCCTCCCGCTGACACCAATGATGGGACACTATTCCTCCCACTGACACCAATGATGGGACACTATTCCTCCCACTGACACCAATGATGGGACACTATTCCTCCCACTGACACCAATGATGGGACACTATTCCTCCCACTGACATCAATGATGGGACAATATTCCTCCCACTGACACCAATGATGGGGCACTATTCCTCCCACTGACACCAATGATGGGACACTTTTCCTCCCACTGACACCAATGATGGGGCACTATTCCTCCCACTGACATCAATGATGGGACAATATTCCTTCCACTGACACCAATGATGGGGCACTATTCCTCCCACTGACACCAATGATGGGACACTTTTCCTCCCACTGACACCAATGATGGGACACTTTTCCTCCCACTGACACCAATGATGGGGCACTATTCCTCCCACTGACACCAATGATGCAGCACTATTCCTTCCACTGACACCAATGATGGGGCAATATTACTACCACTGACATTAACAATGGGGCATATAATTCCTGCCACTGACACCAATGATGGGACACAATTCCTCCTACTGACATCAATGATGGGGCACTATTCCTTCCACTGACACCAATGATGGGGCACTATTCCTCCCACTGACACCAATGATGGGACAATATTCCTTCCACTGACACCAATGATGGGACACAATTCCTTACACTTCACAATTGTGTGCCACTTTGTATTGGTCTATCACATAAAATCCCAATAAAACACATTTACGTTTTTTGGTTGTAACATCACAGCACTATCCCCCCCCCCCCCATCCCACTAAGACCAAGGATGGGGCACTATTCCTCCCACTGACACCAATGATGGAGTACTATTCCTCCCACTGACACCAATGATGCAGCACTATTCCTTCCACTGACACCAATGATGGGGCAATATTACTACCACTGACATTAACAATGGGGCATATAATTCCTGCCACTGACACCAATGATGGAGTACTATTCCTCCCGCTGACACCAATGATGGGACACTATTCCTCCCGCTGACACCAATGATGGGACACTATTCCTCCCGCTGACACCAATGATGGGACACTATTCCTCCCACTGACACCAATGATGGGACACTATTCCTCCCACTGACACCAATGATGGGACACTATTCCTCCCACTGACACCAATGATGGGACACTATTCCTCCCACTGACATCAATGATGGGACAATATTCCTCCCACTGACACCAATGATGGGGCACTATTCCTCCCACTGACACCAATGATGGGACACTTTTCCTCCCACTGACACCAATGATGGGGCACTATTCCTCCCACTGACATCAATGATGGGACAATATTCCTTCCACTGACACCAATGATGGGGCACTATTCCTCCCACTGACACCAATGATGGGACACTTTTCCTCCCACTGACACCAATGATGGGACACTTTTCCTCCCACTGACACCAATGATGGGGCACTATTCCTCCCACTGACACCAATGATGCAGCACTATTCCTTCCACTGACACCAATGATGGGGCAATATTACTACCACTGACATTAACAATGGGGCATATAATTCCTGCCACTGACACCAATGATGGGACACAATTCCTCCTACTGACATCAATGATGGGGCACTATTCCTTCCACTGACACCAATGATGGGGCACTATTCCTCCCACTGACACCAATGATGGGGCACTATTCCTTCCACTGACACCAATGATGGGGCACTATTCCTCCCACTGACACCAATGATGGGGCAGAATTCCTTCCACTTCACAATTATGTGCCACTTTGTATTGGTCTATCGCATAAAATCCCAATAAAACACATTTACATTTTTTGGTTGTAACATCACAAAATCTGGAAAATTTCAAGGGGTGTGAATACTTTTTCAAAGCACTGTACAGTATTTTGAAAGGAAGATCATTTATTATTGTGGGCAAAAGCATTGGTTGTAGACTGAGGTGATAAATTACTATTTTCACTCACCATATTTTACGTTATTATTGTATTATATGTAGTTTGTAGAATAAAAGCGGTATTTTTATTGGATATTTTTTTACTACGAGTTTTGTATAACATTGGGGGGAGGTATATCTAAAGTCCCACTCATACATCCAGATGGATTATTATGTTTCTGTACCAAGTGATTATAATGAACCCGTCACTCCGAATCAGAATCAGTCTGTGAAAGACACAGTGAAACAACCAGCTATTTCTTCAGAGCAGCAAAAGACAGGAATCTGTTATAAAGTTTGTTAAAATCCCTGCAATGTACACTGGTCACCCCGAGGGGAGTGTTTTTTTCCCCCCTCAATAAATATGAAGATACACTACAATTATAACTAAAGGTAAAACTTATTTTTTAGTTTTGGATGGAGTGGAGAGGGATTAGAACCCCTGTCAGTTTTTATTGCTGTCTGTTCCCCCGTTAAGGAGATTTGCCCTCTATTATCACTGAAAGAGAAAGTAAAAGAAAATCGCATATTTTGGGTTATCACCAAAAAAGTAATAGAGGGGAAATCTTCCAATGGGGACCCTATTTCTGATGACCTGGGGTTCCCCAATGCAGTGGCGGCTGGTGCTCAAATTTTTTGGGGGGGCGCAAACAAACTGAAAAAAAAAAAAAAAAAAACAACATCAATTGCCGTCACTGTGCCCATTAAACGCAGCCACTGTGCCCAAACGCCACTAGTTTGTCCCCCAATGCAGCCAGTTTCCCCCCATATACAGCCAGTTTGTCCTCATATGCAGCCAGTTTGTCCCCATATGCAGCCAGTTTGTCCCCAAAATACAGCCAGTTTGTCCCCCATATACAGCCAGTTTGTCCCCCATAAATACAGCCAGTTTGTCCCCCATAAATACAGCCAGTTTGTCCCCCATAAATACAGCCAGTTTGTCCCCCATAAATACAGCCAGTTTGTCCCTAAAATACAGTCAGTTTCCCCCCAAAATACAGCCAGTTTGTCCCCCATAAATACAGCCAGTTTCTCCCCAATATACAGCCAGTTTGTCCCCCAAAATACAGCCAGTTTGTCCCCAAAATACAGCCAGTTTGTCCCCAAAATACAGCCAGTTTCCCCCCCAAAATACAGCCAGTTTGTCCCCAATAATACAGCCAGTTTGTCCCCAATAATACAGCCAGTTTTTCCCCAATAATACAGCCAATTTGTCCCCAATAATACAGCCAATTTGTCCCCAATAATACAGCCAATTTGTCCCCAATAATACAGCCAATTTGTCCCCCATATACAGCCAGTTTGTCCCCAATAATACAGCCAGTTTGTCCCCATAAATACAGCCAGTTTGTCCCCCATAAATACAGCCAGTTTGTCCTCATATACAGCCAGTTTGTCCCCCATATACAGCCAGTTTGTCCCCAAAATACAGCCAGTTTATCCCCAAAATGCAGCCAGTTTGTCCCCAAAATGCAGCCAGTTTGCCCCCAAAATGCAGCCAGTTTGCCCCCAAAATGCAGCCAGTTTGCCCCCAAAATGCAGCCAGTTTGCCCCCATAATACAGCCAGTTTGCCCCCATAATACAGCCAGTTTGCCCCCATAATACAGCCAGTTTGTCCCCATAATACAGCCAGTTTGTCCCCCATAAATACAGCCAGTTTGTCCCCCATAAATACAGCCAGTTTCCCCCCAATATACAGCCAGTTTGTCCCCAATATACAGCCAGTTTGTCCCACATATACAGCCAGTTTGTCCCTCAAATGCAGCCAGTTTGTCCCCCATAAATACAGCCAGTTTGTCCCCATATACAGCCAGTTTCTCCCCAATATACAGCCAGTTTGTCCCCCAAAATACAGCCAGTTTGTCCCCAAAATACAGCCAGTTTCCCCCCCAAAATACAGCCAGTTTCCCCCCCAAAATACAGCCAGTTTGTCCCCAATAATACAGCCAGTTTGTCCCCAATAATACAGCCAGTTTGTCCCCAATAATACAGCCAATTTGTCCCCAATAATACAGCCAATTTGTCCCCAATAATACAGCCAATTTGTCCCCAATAATACAGCCAATTTGTCCCCCAATAATACAGCCAGTTTGTCCCCATAAATACAGCCAGTTTGTCCCCATAAATACAGCCAGTTTGTCCCCCATAAATACAGCCAGTTTGTCCTCATATACAGCCAGTTTGTCCCCCATATACAGCCAGTTTGTCCCCAAAATACAGCCAGTTTGTCCCCAAAATGCAGCCAGTTTGTCCCCAAAATGCAGCCAGTTTGCCCCCATAATACAGCCAGTTTGCCCCCATAATACAGCCAGTTTGCCCCCATAATACAGCCAGTTTGTCCCCATAATACAGCCAGTTTGTCCCCCATAAATACAGCCAGTTTGTCCCCCATAAATACAGCCAGTTTCCCCCCAATATACAGCCAGTTTGTCCCCAATATACAGCCAGTTTGTCCCACATATACAGCCAGTTTGTCCCTCAAATGCAGCCAGTTTGTCCCCCCCAGCCCTGCACTTACCTTCCTCGGGTTAGCGCCGTCCTTCTTCCGTCCTCGATGTCTTCTCCCGCCCTCGATGTCGCTTCAGCCAATCAGGTTACCGGTAACCAGACCCGGTGAACCTGATTGGCCAGGGAACGCACCCCCCGTGCGTCCTCTCATTAGGTATTTAGAAGTCGATTACAGCCCTCAGGCTGTAGTCGGGAAGCCTGGCTCTGATAGGCACTTCTAAAGGCCAGCCAGACGCTGTTATTTAGATGGCCGGCGCTCAAGGGGCCAGCCATCTGAATAGTGGGCGGCAGCGGCTGCGACAATACATAGGTTCATGCAATGCATGAACCTATGTATTGTTGTGGTGAGTGACGGCTGGGCGCAGAAGCGAGCGGGGGCGGCGCTTCTGCGCCCACTATGAACGCACCCCCTCTGTCAGTGAAAAAAAAGGCATTAAAAAAAAAAAAAAAAAAAAAAAACTCTTAAAGGGCCCGTTTTTTTTTTTTTTGGGTGACCACAGGAGGGGGGGGGGGCGGCAACCGGGCGCCCCCTATGGACAGGCCGCCACTGCCCCAATGAATTCCCTTAATTTGCAGGGCTTTCCTCTCACTTCCCGTTTGGCTATGGGACAGTAGATTAATGCAAATCTCGGCAATGAAACACAGGTTGCGAAATAACAAAATCTGAAGGGTTATATAAGCCTCTCTTGCGCTATCCAAAATGAAGAAAAAAAATTGCCTATAGTTCTACTTTAAAGCGGAGGTCCACCCAAATTTGGAACTTCCGCCTAATCCACTCCTCGCCCCCTTACATGCCACATTTGGCATGTAATTTTTTTAGGGGGTGAGCGGGGGCTTCAGTAGGAGTGGGACTTCCTGTCCCACTTCCTCCTTCCGCCCTGGGGTCGCCTAGGCGATACGTCATATCGCCTTTTGGCGGCCCCTCCCTGTAGGCGATCACCTGGGACGTAACAGATCCCAGGCGATCGCCTGACCACTCAGAGCGCTGCACCGTTCGCGTATGCGCAGTGAGTGCCCGGCCGTGAAGCTGAAAGCTGTCACGGCCCGGGTGCCCACACTATGAATGGAGGCGCCGGCGGAGAATGGGGGAGAGGAGCGGAGCTCCGGGCGGCGCGGCGCTGGACAGTGGAACAGGTAAGTGTCTATTTATTAAAAGCCAGCAGCTACACTTTTTGTAGCTGCTGACTTTTAATAAACATAAAAAAAGGCTGGAACTCCCCTTTAAGTTGACATCAACCATGAAACAGAAGAGGACAGTGCCCCATAGTGGACAAACCAATGTAAACAAATGGTTCAGTGTTTGCCCTGGTCATGTATTACCCTGCCAAGATAGCAGCTCTAAAGCACTGGTACAAAACGGAAAATTTATATCAAATACTTACCGTAATTTTCCTTTCCTGATGAACTCCATGGCAGCCTACGTGTGGGTTAATCCCGCCCCTCATACCTCATAGGACCCTTCTCCCATAAATCTTTGCTCTGGGCCAGAGGCCGTGTTCCATAATTTAGCCTACTCCAGCCACTGGGAGGGAACTCCTGCTGCCATGGAGTCCATCAGGAAAGGAAAATTACAGTAAGTATTTGATATAAATTTTCCGTTTTACTGACAGAGTCCATGGCAGCCTACGTGTGGGAAATAACTAGCCATACACACCTGGGTGGGCAGAGTGCTGGACAAAAGAAAAAAGGTTTAATTGGCACCATCAACAGACAAGATACGTAAACCACTACGCAGTAGTGTGCCATGAACGTGTTAATTGAAGACCACAAGGCCACCTTGCAAATAACTTCTGGAGGCACGTGACGTGATGCCGCCCATGATGAAGACACTTCTAGTTGAGTGAGCAGTCACCGCTTCTGGAGGCGCCAAGCCCTTGGCTTTATAGGCCCACTGAATGGCCTGAACAATCCATGCTCCGATAGATCTGGAAGAGGCACGCATTCCCTTATACTTCCTGTGAAAAGAACGAGCAGGTGGTCGGTCTGACGGAAAGAAGCTGTAGCTTCAAGATACTGACTCAGAGCTTTTCCAACATCTAAGGGATAAACACTGGAATCCTCGGTAGATCTGAACGTTGGAAGAGCAATCTCCTGATTGTCATGAAACACAGATGCCACTTTGGGGTTTGAACCCAACCTAGGAATTAAAAAGTTTAGAAATGGCCCCTTGCATCCCTGAGAGCTGATTTCAGAGACCCTCTTGGCCGATGTTATAGCCACCAAGAAGACAACTATTAGAGAGAGTCATTTGACAGAAGATTGATCTTCATGTTCCAACTCTCTACCTAAGAAAAAATCCAGGACAAGGAGAAGATCCCAATTAGAAAAACTTGGCTCTGAGGTCTGAGCCTTATTGCTCCTCTGAAAAACTACTGAGTAAGAGGGTGTCTAGCCCAGGAAACACCCATAAAGGCAGAGATTACAGCGATTTGGACTCGCAGCGAGCTGACCGACAATGAGAGATCCAATCCTGATTGTAAGAAGCCCAGGATATCATGTATCTTTGGGTTATTGCAAGAACCTGCAGTGGAAGAGGTGTAGTCTGAAAACTTTTTCCAAATCCTCTGGTAGACCCTGTTGGTGCCTGTTCTTCTGGCATTTAATATTGTGGAGATGGCCCTACTTGGACAGCCTAGGGCCTCCAACCTTCCCCTCTCAAGAACCAGATCATCAGATGTAGATGGGTCGGGCATGGATGTAGAAATGCCCCTTGTGATAGGAGATCTGGTCTGGAGGGTAGAGGAACTGGGTCCCGGAAGCTGAGTTGCATCAGCAGTGGAAACCATGGCTTGTTTGGCCAGTACGGGACTATTGCCACTATCTCTGCTTCTTCCATCCTGAGCCTCGACAAAAAACGGAGAATGACAGGAACCGGGGGAAAGGCATAGGCCCTGTGGAACCGCCAATGGTCTGTCAGAGCATCTACCCAAAAGCCTGGGGATACCAAGACCTTGTGTAGTATCTCACTAGTCTGAAGTTGCATGGGGAGGCAAACAAGTCTACTTCCGGAATGACTCCCAGGGACAGGACCCACCTGAAGACTTCGGGGGGAAGTCCACTCGTTGTCCAGAGAAACTCTCAACAGAAAATCTGCCTGAACATTCTGGACTCCAGGGAGATAGACAGCTGTCAGGTTGGCCAGGTTTTTCTGGGCCCAGATCATGATGGGCTCTATTTCCTTTGACAGGGAGAGACTGGGAGTACCCCCTGTCTCTTGATGTATGCGACTGCCGTTGTGTTGTCCAGTCTTAGGAGGTCTCCTGCGGTTAAGTGGTGAAAGGCCTGCAGAGCGCAGAACGCTGCCCGGAGTTCCAGAACATTGGAGACTATCCTGTGAGAGAGAAAATTCCATATGCCTTGGGCTACTTCTGTCAGCCCCTGTTGCTGGCATCTGTAGTGATGGTGACCCAAGACACAGGTGCGATGGAGTGACAATTGAGGAGGTTCCTCTGTTGTAGCCACCAAGGAAAGCTCTCCCGCATGGATGAGGTTATTTGGATAAAGTGATCCCGAAGCCCTGGATTATACTGCTGGAGGAAACCCTTCTGGAAGGGCCGCATTTTCCACTGAGCCCACTTTACCATGGATGTTGTTGCCACCATGGTACCAATGATCTTTAGGCATTGAGAGGCTTGGAGATGAGGACGACATTGCAAGCCAAACTCTGTCCCGGATCACTGGGATTTTTCCAGGGGTAACAAGATGGTGCTCTTGATAGCGTTGAAGTGTGCCCCGAGGAATACCAGGGACTGCGTAGGATCCAGATGGCTCTTTTCCAGATTCAGAAGCCAACCAAACTCGAGTAGAGTGGAGATGACCTGGGATCTGTGGATTAGCAACTGCTCCTTGTCCCGAGACAACAGCAGGTCGTCTAGATAGTGATACAGACGGACACCTCTGGTCCTGATCAGAGCCACGACAGCCAACAAGTTTTGAAAACACACGAGGCGATGTAAGCCCGAAGGGGAGACAGGTGAACTGCAGACGGATTTAATCGACAGCAAAGCGAAGGTATTTCTGGAATTCTGACGCTATCGGAACATGGAAGTAGGCGTCCTTCAGGTCTATAGAGACAAGCCAATCGCCTGGTTGGATTGCTTGACTGATCATGAGTAGTGTCTCCATCTTGAACTTCTCCTTCTAGATAAAATAATTCAAGTGGGTTAGGTCTATAACTGGCCTCCAGGAGACGTTTTTCTTCAACACCATGAAGAGGGGCGAGTAGACCCCTTAAAACCTTTTGTCATCTGGAACTGGAATTGCAGTGCCCTGAGCCACAAGAGAGACAGGAGAATTCGCTTTTTCTCTTCCGAGAGAGGCAAGGATGCCGAGTCGCTCTGTTTTAGGCAGGTGAAATATCATAAAGACTTAGGGGATTCTTGTCCACCGGAAGATGCCCCTTTTGAAAACTTCTGGCCTGAAGGCTGTTTTTTCTTCCAGGTCTTCTTGAACTCACGGCCAGGCCTATAGTAGCGAGCATTCCTTGCTCGATCTGAACTTTGCCTGGGCTGTGTTCTCTTCTGGTTTAGCAGACGGCGATCCTGGGAAAGGGACCCCGACTTGCCCCCTGTGGCACGGGTGATGGCACTGTCCGATATGTTTCCAAAGAGGGACGAACCCCCAAATGGAATCCTGCACCATGCCTGCTTGGAGGCAGGGTCAGCTACCCATGGGCGCAGCCACAAGGCACGCTTAGCCGTGACAGATGTCAGCATGATCCGAGCCACCAGGCGAATTATGTCTAGGGAAGCCCCACGAGAAAAGCCAACGTCAACCTTAGCCCATGAATAGGTGAGCTCCTGGCCAGTTCTTCCGAGATGCTCCTCAGAGAAGCATCTAAGTCGTCTGCCCAGACTTCCATCACTTTAGAAAGGGCTGCGAGAGCTAGAGCTGGTTTGCAGGTCATACCCGCTGTAATGTAGATCCGCTTGAGGTCGGTATAAATTTTCCACTCCAGGCAATTCCTAAAGGAAACAGTATCCTCCAATGGGAGTGTGACGTGCCTCACCATCCTCATTAGGGCTGAGTCAATGAGAGGAGCCGACTCCAGGTGTTTTACATCCTTGCTTTTAAATGGGTACATTTTTGATACCTTCATTAACAGGCAATTCTTCCTTTCAACACCACCCCATTCGTCGGTAATTATTGCGCTGAGTTCACCCAAAAAAGGAGAAATTAGGGTGTTCTTTTTTGAGGCGTTTAAAATATTTCCTCTGTTTGGAGGGTGCCTCCACTGGCTCTTCCATCTCAAAGCTTCTTTGACAGCTTTTGACCAGCTGTGGTACTAGGGCAAATTCAAAACCTGCACCAGGGTCATCTACCTCCACCTCACTGAGGCTTCAATTGAGGAATGGCTCGGCTGTGAAGGGCCTGGAGCCTTGAGATCATCCCTAATAGGGACTGACATAGTGTCGCCAGCAGGGTTGTGGGTATGACCAGAATCCCCTTTACTCAGGGACTTTTGGACCACCTTTTTGACCAGTGCTTCCACTTGTTGGTCTCCACCCTCTTTTTCTTATGCGACTTTAGAAAAGCATCGCTTGCAGAGCGATTTGCCTTCAGGAACCTGGGCCCCGCATACCCAGCAGGCTTTCCTCACAGAGTGGCTGGAGTGGCGGTGAGAGTGACGCCCAGAGGTGGTTTTAGACTCCTATCTGTGGTACCTAGATCTAAAGGAAGATCTGACGCCTGGACCTTGAAGAGGAGTGACAACGTTGAGACCTAGGACGGTCTTTGCCGTGCTTTGGTGTTCAGACCTAGAAGAGCTGAGTGAAAAAGAAAGGGTTAAGAGCTCCTGAATGAGTGAACCCAAGCATCACAGGTAGAAAATAAATAAATCCTACCTGCAGCGCAAGGGTTGGCCACAAGAGGGTGGTGACAGATCCATGGCAAGGCAGTTTGAAAGTGAAATGAATCATTAAAGCCTTATGAGAAACAGGCATGAGAGAGCACATAACAAAACATAGCCAGCACCCAGGGAGCCTGCAGCAAACAATTTACCTTGTAAACCAGAGACCAGTGCCTGGGTAAACACCGCATAAGCCTGCAAGTCATCCCAAGTAATAGCTGCTTTGACAGCTATTTAAATCTGCCACCGTAAACGATGTCACCGCCCCATAGCGGTTGCCATCCGGTGGCGGCCAATCGCATGCGCGACCGCCGCCGCCATTTTGGCGAAACTGCGCCTGCACGAACCAAGCACGGAATCTTTGTTCGTGGCATGCGGATGCGCAGCGACTTCCTGAAACGGCGAGCTGGAACGCAGCTGCGCTCCAGCCGCCGTGGCCACTCACTGGAGCTTGATAGAAAATAAGGAGACACACAAAACACAGAGATACGGCTGCCATATAAAAGGAATATATCTTTGTACATTACCACCACCACGGCACGATCCGGACCAGAACCTGGGACTGGGGAGCTGTTCGCTCGACCCACCGCACGATCGGGCGTTTACAAAGCCTCCCGCTAATAGCTGGGACGTTTGGCCATATTGCCGCTTGCCTGCCAATGGCCAGGTTAGTAAGCTCTTCATGGTATCACATCATATCGCCCATGTCCACCTGCTAATTAGCTAGGATTGCTGGACTGCAGAGAGGATCACCGCTAACCACCAACGTATCGCCGTGCACACCGCCAGGCCTGGATTACAGGAAAACTTCATGGAAAGGTAAGACTATATCTTGGTCCTAGGAGGAGGACAAAAAAAGGAACACGGCCTCTGGCCCAGAGCAAAGATTTATGGGAGAAGGGTCCTATGAGGTATGAGGGGCGGGATTAACCCACACGTAGGCTGCCATGGAGTCTGTCAGGAAACATGATGTACTGGAGAAGAATTTGGGATTGTTTTTCTGCATTTATAACAAAATGGTTACCAGGGAGATCAGCAACACAATAAAAAAGAAACAGTGATGGTAATGCATGCAGAATTACATTAAGGACCTATCTCGTGGATGTCTTCCGGTAATCTGGACTAATTACTCCGTACAGCTCATGCAGGGACACATTCCCCCTAATGCTGCCATGTCCTGAGGTGTGCCCAATCCCTGATCTGTCAGGGGTGTAATAGGATTATCTCAAAACATGATGCTGCAAGTTACATGACAGACCATTCTTTATATAACATGTCCTCTTCTAGACTGCTTTCCTATGTCGTGTACCAGATTATCCATTCCCTGCTTTACTGTCCCCCTGTATACCATTTCCATATATTCTATACAGGGTTGTCCAATTATCAACTGCCTTTTATTGATGTCCTCTTCTATACTTCATCCACATGTCCTGTACCCAATATTATATACTTCTTCCATATGTATGCTACTCAACATCCCATACTCCATCCATATGTGCTCTACCCAATATTCTATTCTCCATCCACGTGTCTTCTACCCAATATTCTATACTCGATCCATGTGTATGCTGCTCAACGTCCTATACTCCATCTATATGTCCTCTACCCAATATATTCTATACTCTATCCACATGTACTGTACCCAATATTATATACTCCTTCCATATGTATGCTACTCAACATCCCATACTCCATCCATATGTCCACTACTCAATATTCTATACTCCATCCATTTGTCATGTACTTGATATTTTCTACTCCATCCATGCGTCCTGTACCCAATGTTCTATACTTTCATATGTACGATACTCAACATCCTATACTCCATCACTATGTCCTCTACCCCATATTCTATACTCCATCCATTTGTCATGTACATAATATTCTATACTCCTTCCATGTGTATGCTACTCAACATCCTATACTCCATCTATATGTCCTCTACCCAATCCATAAGTCATGTACTTGATATTTTATAATCCATCTATGTGTCCTGTACCCAATATTATACTGTATACTCCTTCCATATGTACACTACTTAACATCCTATATTACATCCATGTGTCATTTACCTCCATACTAGTGATGAGCCGAACACCCCCGGGTTCGGTTCGCACCAGAACCCGCGAACGGACCGAAAGTTCGCACGAACTTTAGAACCCTATTAAATACAATGGATGCGAACGTTCGAAATCTAAAGTGCTAATTATAACGACTATTATGCATGTTGTTGTCCTAAACAGAGTTTGGGAACCCGGGTTCTGCACCAGGGGACATGTATCAATGCAAAAAGAAGTTTTAAAAACGGCCGTTTTTCTGGAGCAGTCATTTTAATGATGCATAAAGTGAAATAAAAAAGTCAAATATTCCTTTAAATATCGTACCTGGGGGGTGTCTAAAGTATTCCTGTGAAGTGCCACGTGTTTCCAGTGTTTAGAACTGTCCCTGCACAAAATGACATTTCTAAAGGAAAAAAAGCCATTTAAAACTGCTTGCGACTTTAATGTAATGTCTGGTCCCGGTAATATGGATGAAAATCTTTAAGAAAAATGGCATAGCTACCCCATCACCCCCCCCCCCCCCCCCTACCCCAGCCCATTACCAGCCCCTTTGGGTCTTGTATGGATATTAAGGGGAACCCCGCACACAAAATAAAAAAGGCCCTATATACTCTGAACAGCCGTATACAGGCGGTGCATACAAGACAGGGACTGTAGGTTTGTTCTTATGTAGAATCTGTTTGTAATTTTGAACAGGTACATTGTTTAAGTGTAGCTCCAGCCAAAAAATATATTTTTAAGCTTTTTGGAAAACATAGGGAAGGGTTATCACCCCTGTAACATTTGTTTTGCTGTCTGTGCAGTGTGCACCTGTTCAGAACAGTTCACCTCACTTTCCGTCCTAATGACAAATGTTTTTTGAAAATTTGGGGTTTTTATTGAAACAAGAATTGGTGATAAAGAATCAGTGGAGAGGAGACACTTTTTTTCCCATATTAACTCTTACAGGAGAGAATTTGCCTTCCTAGGGGTAGATTTCCTCTCACTTCCTGTTGTATCCTTCCATTTGCAAGGAGGAGTCGTTTGTAAGTTGGATGTTTGAAAGTAGGGGCCTGCCGTATATACTCAGCTGAAATTTGCCCCTTACATGTTGGTGTTGCCACAACACTGTGAGCCCTCACAGTTACTCTTGGTGGGCGCATGAATGGGCCCTGCTGTGAATTATTAGATCAAGAATTGTAATTGCATGCCCCTGTTGAACAGGGGCTGAAATATTGGGCCTTTGGTGGTGGTGGTGGTGTTGACACAACACTGTAAGGCCTCACAGTTAGTCTTGGTGGGCGCAGGAATGGGCCCTGCTGTGAATTATTAGATCAAGAATTGTAATTACATGCCCCTGTTAAACAGGGGCAGAAAAATTGAGCCTTAGGCACTGGTGCCACAACACTGCAACCCCTCACAGATACTGTACTTGGAGCACAGCAATGAGCCCTGTTGCAAAGTATTGCATCAAAAATTGTAATTACACGCCCCTGTTAAACAGGGGCTGAAAAATTGGGCCTTAGCCACTGGTGCTGGTGCCACGACACTGCAACCACTCCCATATACTCTAGTTGGAGTGCAGGAATGAGCCCTGCTGCAAAGCATTGCATAAAAATTGTAATAACACACCCCTGTTAAACAGGGGCTGAAAAATTGGGCCTTAGCCACTGGTGGCGGCACCCAGAAACAAAAATGTTCTTCCAAGCTATCATCGTCAATCGGATCATTGAGGAGGAGGAGGATAGTCAGTCAACATAACAGGACAAACTCTCAGCATCAGCATCAGTCTTGAAGGGATGTGACATTTGAAAATAAATTAGTCTGTTATATCAGCTTCAGGTGTTTGGTAGCTGGTGGTGATCCAAGACTGGTTCATCTTTATGAAGGTCAGTCGATCAACAGAGTCGGTGGACAGGCGCACCCTGTGATCCGTGACAAATCCTCCAGCAGCACTGAATGTGCGTTCTGAAAGAACGCTGGATGCAGGACAGGCCAGTAGCTCAATTGCATACTGTGCAAGCTCTGGCCAGTGATCCATCCTCAAGACCCAGTAAGCCAGAGGATTTTCGGTGGGGAAGGTGTCCAAGTCTGACCTTGCCCCTAGGTATTCCTGCACCATGTATATCAGACGCTGGCGATGGTTGCTGGAACCGATCATACCTTGGGGCTGCGGACTAAAGAATTGTCTGAACGCTTCAGTCAGACGGCCACCTTCCCCACCGCTCTTTCTTTGACTGACCGAAGCCTCAGCAACTCGTTGTCCAAGACCAGGAGTTTGTAACCTCCCAGTCTCTGGGAACGCGTTGCACAGACCTTTCTGCAAGGCCTCCCGGAGTTGTCTCATCCTCTGCTCCCTCTGCGACGGTAAGATAAGGTCCGCAACCTTACCCTTGTACCGTGGATCAAGGAGAGTGGCCAGCCAGTAATGGTCCCTCTCCTTGATCTGAAGAATACGAGGATCCTTCCGCAGACTTTGCAGGATCAGGGAGGCCATGCAGCGTAGGTTAGCTGAGGCATTCAGTCCGGAGTCCTCTGGGTCACTAAGGACGACATGATCCGCAGCCACCTCCTCCCAGCCACGTACAAGTCCACTGGTTTCTTGGGACTGTAAATCATCCCTAAAAGACTGCTGCTGATGATGCTGAGTGCCAGGCTCCACCTCCATGCTGACACAATCCTCCTCCTCCTCCTCCTCCTCTTCTTCCTGTGCGATGGGTGGGACAGAAGGAACACTGTCTGGGTAAAGGGGGCCTTGAGAGGCAAGGAAGTCCTCCTCTTCCTGCCTCTGTTCTGCCTCAAGTGCCCTGACCATTATTCCACGCAGCGTATGTTCCAACAGGTGGACGAGAGGTACAGTGTCACTGATGCATGCACTGTCACTGCTCACCATCCTCGTGGCCTCCTCAAATGGTGCCAGGACAGTGCATGCATCCCTGATCATGCCCCACTGGCGTGGTGAAAAAAACCCGAGCTCCCCTGACCCTGTCCTGGTGCCGTAGTCGCACAGGTACTCATTGATGGCCCTCTGCTGCGTGTGCAGCCGCTGCAGCATGGCCAACGTTGAGTTCCACCTGGTGGGCATGTCACATATAAGGCGGTTCTTGGGCAGGTTCAACTCCTTTTGCAGCTCAGCCAGGCGAGCACTGGCATTATAAGATCTGCGGAAATGCACACAGACTTTCCTGGCCTGCCTCAGGACATCCTGTAAGCCCGGGTACCTGCCCAAGAACCGCTGCACCACCAGGTTAAGGTCGTGAGCCACACAGGGCACATGGGTCAGTTGTCCCTGTCGGAGAGCGGAGAGGAGGTTGGTGCCATTGTCGCAAACTACCATTCCTGGCTTAAGCTGGCGTGGCGTCAACCACCTCTCGGCCTGCCCCTGCAGAGCAGACAGAACCTCTGCCCCAGTGTGGCTCCTGTCCCCCAAACACACCATCGCAAGCACGGCATGGCATCTTTTTGCCTGCGTACTTGCGTAGCCCCTTGAACGCCTACGGAGCACCGCTGTTTCTGAGGACAAAGCACAGGAAGAGGCCACGGAGGAAGAAGAAGAGGAGGGGGTGGAGGACAGAGGTGTGTCACAACCAGTAGTAGCATTTTGGAGGCGTGGCGGTGGAACAACCTCCAACACTACTGCACCTTGTCCTGCATCCTTCCCAGCTGCCAAACGAGTGACCCAATGGGCCGTGAAAGAAAGGTAACGTACCTGTCCATGCCTGCTGGACCATGAGTCAGCGGTAATATGCACCTTACCGCTGACCGCCCTGTCCAGCGAGGCCAAGACATTGCCTTCCACATGCCGGTAGAGAGCCGGAATCGCCTTCCGTGAGAAAAAGTGGCGTTTGGGAACCTGCCACTGAGGAATCGCACATTGCACAAACTCACGGAAGGGGGCCAAGTCTACCAACTGAAAAGGCAGCAGTTGAAGCGCTAGCAATTTAGCCAAGCTAGCATTCAACCGCTGGGCATGTGGATGGCTGGGAGTGAACTTCTTTCGACGGTCCAGCAGCTGGGGCAGGGAAATTTGCCTGCTAGAATCGGACGTTGGTGTACTGCTAGCAGAGTGCCTGCAAGTACTTGGCTGTGACACACCTAATTCTACACCTTTATTCCTCTCAGAGCAGGTTTCAGAGAGGACTGAAGGTATAGTGGGGTTGGAGATCCCAGCTGATGCGGTGCAAGAAGAGGTCAGCTTTGTTCTTTGGTGTGGGTCTTTAAGGTAGGCTTGCCAACGAGCTGCATGGCAGGTCAACATATGTCTGGTCAAGCATGTGGTGCCCAAGCGGGTGATGTTTTGGCCACGCGATATACGCTTGAGACATATGTTGCAAACAGCAGCTGTGCGATCTGATGCACTCGACTCAAAAAAGGCCCACACCAAAGAACTTTTTGAATAACGGACAGAGGCAGAGCCTTGCACAGGCGGAGCTCTGCGGTGTGATTCCGTCGGTGTGCTGCCCTTACGCTGGCCCCCCGAGGGCATCCTGCCTCGTTGGAGATGTGCCTCCTCCTCATCCTCCTCCTCCTCCTCTCTCCTATTAGGCACCCACGTGGAGTCAGTGACCTCATCATCCCCTCCCTCATCACTGGAGCCAATCTGGCAGTATGCTGCAGCTGCTGGAACATGACTGCCAGATTGGTGTCCTTCTTGAGCATCCCCTCTCTCTGCTCTCACGCTACTGCCTTCCTCTAGCTGGGTATCATCATCAGACCCTTCGAAACGCTGGGCATCCTCCTGGAGCATGTACCCAACACTGTGCTCAAACAGTTCGGGGGACTCCTCAGGAGGACATGGTTGGTCTAGGGAAGGAGTGACTGATGATGACATTGATACCAGGGAAGAGGACGCTTTGGCAGCTGCTTTGCCAGTACCCTGAGCCTGGGTGAGAGAGGATGAGGAGGATGAGGAGGGCTTGGTCATCCACTCTACCAAGTCTTCGGCATGATGCGGCTCAACACGTCCAGCTGCCGAAAAGAAGGACAAGCGTGTCCCATGGCCACGTGCTGATGGCGATGCACCGCTTCCACGACCAGCACTGTTGTCTCTAGACACAGAGCCTGCTTGCCCTCTTTTTTTGGCTCCTGACTGTCTGCCTCTCCTTGTTTGCCTTCCAGACATTCTAATGGCCTGCAGGGAAATGGGAAAAGCAGCAATACAGGCTAAGTTAAGGTGTAATATGGTCAGGAGGCACACTCCGCCCGCTGTAAGTGCCGCAAAATCCTGTTTGTGTAACACACCAGGAAAAAGCAGCAATACAGGCTAAGTTAAGGTGTAATATGGTCAGGAGGCACACTCCGCCCACTGTAAGTGCCGCAAAATCCTGTTTGTGTAACACACCAGGAAAAAGCAGCAATACAGGCTAAGTTAAGGTGTAATATGGTCAGGAGGCACACTCCGCCCGCTGTAAGTGCCGCAAAATCCTGTTTGTGTAACACACCAGGAAAAAGCAGCAATACAGGCTAAGTTAAGGTGTAATATGGTCAGGAGGTACACTCCGCCCGCTGTAAGTGCCGCAAAATCCTGTTGGTGTAACACACCAGGAAAAAGCAGCAATACAGGCTAAGTTAAGGTGTAATATGGTCAGGAGGCACACTCCGCCCGCTGTAAGTGCCGCAAAATCCTGTTGGTGTAACACACCAGGAAAAAGCAGCAATACAGGCTAAGTTAAGGTGTAATATGGTCAGGAGGTACACTCCGCCCACTGTAAGTGCCGCAAAATCCTATTGGTGTAACACACCAGGAAAAAGCAGCAATACGGGCTAACTTCAGGTGTATAATGTGCAGGAGGCTTAGCAACAATGACACTGACACTGTCCCCTGCCTATCCTTCTCTCTCCCTGCACACAAAGTTTATCAAAGTATATGACACTGACACTCTCCCTGCCTATCCTTCTCTCTCCCTGCACACAAGGTTTAGCAAAGAATATGACACTGACACTGTCCCCTGCCTATCCTTCTCTCTCCCTGTACACAAGATATATCAAAGTATATGACACTGACACTCTCCCTGCCTATCCTTCTCTCTCCCTGCACACAAGGTTTAGCAAAGAATATGACACTGACACTGTCCCCTGCCTATCCTTCTCTCTCCCTGCACACAAGGTTTATCAAAGTATATGACACTGACACTCTCCCTGCCTATCCTTCTCTCTCCCTACACACAAGGTTTAGCAAAGAATATGGCACTGACACTCTCCCTGCCTATCCTTCTCTGTCCCTACACACAAGGTTTAGCAAAGAATAGATTTGACAAGATTTGACACTGTCCCTGCCTATCCTTCACTTTCCCTGCTCCGGAACACACTACACAAGGCCGCCGCGCTGGCGGCCTTTTATAGTGTGGGGCGTGTACTAAACCCCCTCAGCTATAATTGGCCACAGGCATCCTGCCTGTGGCCAATCATTGCTCTCCTCGCTGCAGGCGCTGTGATTGGCCAAGCATGCAGGGTCACAGTGCATGCTTGGCCAATCACAGCGCCGGGATTACACTGCGATGGCGCAGTGTATTGTGGGCCGTTCGCGTCACTCGAATTTGGCGCGAACGGCCCAAATCGTTCGTTGTTCGCCGAACGTGCGAACAGCCGATGTTCGAGTCGAACCTATGTTCGACTCGAACACCGAGCTCATCCCTACTCCATACCTATGATGTACTTAATATTCTATACTCCATCCATGTGTCCTGTACCCAATAATATATACTCAATCCATATATCCTCTTCCTGATATTCTATACTCCATTCATATGTACTGTACCCTATATTCTATACTCCTTCCATGTGTATGCTACTCAACATCCTATACTCCATCCATATGTCCTCTACCCCATATTCTATACTCTTCCCATGTCATGTATCTGACACCCTATATTCCATCTTGTCCTGTCCTAAACATCCTATACTCCTTCCACATCTCCTGTACATGATATTTTATATTCATTCTATATGCCCTGTACCAGTTATTCTATACTCCATTCATACGTTCTGTACCCGACATTCAATACTTCATGCATGTGTCCTATACCAGACGTTACATACTGCTTCCATATATCCTGTACTAGATATCCTATACTCCATCCATATGACCTGTACCCAATATTCAATACTTCATCCATATGTCCTGTACCCATTATTCAATACTTTATCCATATGTCCTGTACCCATTATTCAATACTTCATACATATGTCTTGTACTCGATATTCTACACTCCTTCCATATGTACTGTACCAGATATGCTATACTCCATTCATATATCCTGAACCCAATATTCATTGCTTTTCCATATGTCCCATCCAGGCATTCTATACTTAATCTATATGTCCTATATCCAATATCATATACTCGTTGCATATGCACTGTATCAGATATCCTATACTCCATTTATATCTTCTGTACCCAGCAGTCTATACTCCATCTATATGTTCTCTACCCAATATTCAATAATTCATCCATATGTCCTGTATATCTGATACTCTATACTCCTTCCATATGTCCCTCATCCAATATTCTATACTGCTTCCATATGTCCCTCATCCAATATTCTATACTGCTTCCATATGTCCCGTAACAGATATTCTATACTCATCCATATGTCCTGTATCAAACATTCTGTACTTCATCCCTATGACCTGTAACAGATATTCTATACTCATCCATATGTCCTGTACCTGATGTTCTATGCTCCTTCCATATATCCTGTACTTGACATTCTATACAAGATTCATGTCCTCTACCTGATGTTTTATACTCCATTAATATGTCCTGTATCAGATATTCTATATTCCTTCCATGTGAACTGCACCTCATATTTTATGTACTTTTCATATATCTTGAACCCAGTTGTCCACCTCTTGCAGGACTCTTTTATTCTTCCTCCTTATGCCCTGTACTGAATTGTCCACCTCCACTAATGTCTTCTTAAAGTGATACTAAAGCTTCAAATTTTTTTTTTTTTTAAATAACAAACATGTCATACTTACCTCCACTGTGCAGCTCGTTTTGCGCAGAGTGGCCCCCGATCCTCATCTTCTGGGGTCCCTCGGCAGCTGTCTCGGCTCCTCCCCGCTTCTGATAACCCCCTCTGGGAAGCGCTCTCCCAAGGGGGTTACCTTGCGGGCACGCTCCCGAGTTCTGTATCCGACGACATAGGATGCATGAAGGTGAAAAAACATGAACCAGTACAACCCCTTTAACTCTTTCCATATATCATATATACTCCATATTCTGACCACTTACCACCGATCAGCTAGAACAATATGACCACTGACAGGTAAACTAAACATTGATTACCTCGTTAGGTGGGATATATTAGGCAGTGAACATATCGTCCCTGAAGTTAAAGCAGATCTTCAGTCATTTTTTTTTCAATTTTCCATCTATGAAATCTTCTGCCTTTGTTGTTGTTTTAACTTTGGATAGTAAAACATTTTTTTCTGCCAGTAAATCCCTTATACAGCCCACTTCCTGTTTCTTGTCTGGTCATTAGCCTAGGCTTATGACATCATGCACAGCTCTCTCTCTCACTCTTGTGAGAGTTTGCCAGGAAGGGAGGGGTGATGAGTCATAAGAGGGCCAATGAAAGCTGCAGCGCTGGAGGTGTGCCTCTGTGTGTCTGTGTAAATCCAGGAAGTGAACAAGCAGCAGCTCCAGCTGCCCACAATTAAAATGGCTGCAGCCAGACTCAGTGGAGGGAGATTTCTGCAGAATATTTGGCAAGTACAGAATCACAGTATACCGTATATAAAATAATATGAAAAATAGAAAGCTGCGCCAAACATAAAAAAATACAATGAATTTGATTTTTTTTCAGCAAGTCCTTATATGACACAAGGATAACCCACTCAGTCTGATTCAGACATGGGGCACCGGGTAACAGTCTATAGGTATATCACAGTCCTTATATTGAAAAGAGACGGCACCACAGTGACTTCTTAAACATGTGTGAAATCCACCACCGAACAAAGCCGCTTACCAGAAGGCATGCACAATAGAGCAGTCGGCTATAGCCCAGCCACGGCCTTTAATTCCGGGAAGGATGTCCCTCATATGAGACGGAAGCTCACGGACCAGGGTTTCTCCACACTCGTGCAAATACATCAACATACGCAGGTATAAAAGAAAGAAGGGGGTGGACCATAGCGTAACTCCATATGAATAGATTTATTAAAAAGTAGTAAGTTATACTTACAACATGAACGATAAAAACAGCAGATATATAAATGTGCCGGCCGGCATAACAGGAGCCCTTACTCCTCAGTTCAGCGTGGTGACGTCAATAATATGCAAAGTGGGTTGGAGGGAAGCTTCAGAAGGGCAAATTTGTTTTTATTACAGATTATGTGAGCGGACTGCAGTTCCAATTTAACCACTTAAGGACCGGACCAATACGGACCATAATGACCAGAGGCGTTTTCACAATTTGGCACTGCGTCGCTTTAACTGACAATTGCGCGGTCGTGCGACGTGGCTCCCAAACAAAGTTGACATCCTTTTTTCCCACAAATAGAGCTTTCTTTTCGTGGTATTTGATCACCTCTGCGGTTTTTATTTTTTGCGCTTTAAACAAAAATAGAGCGAAAATTTTGAAAAAAATGCAATATTTTTTACATTTTGATATAATAAATATCCCCCAAAAATATATATAAAAAAAAAATTTTCTTCCTCAGTTTAGGTCGGTACGTATTCTTCTACATATTTTTGGTAAAAAAAAAAAAAAATCGCAATAAGCGTTTATTGATTGGTTTGCGCAAAATTTATAGCATCTACAAAATAGGGGGTAGTTTTATGGCATTTTTATTAATATTTTTTTTTTACTAGTAATGGCGGCGATCATCGATTTTTATTGTGACTGCGACTTTATGGCGGACACATCGGACACTTTTGACACAATTTGGGAACATTGTCATTTTTACAGCGATCAGTGCTATAAAAATGCACTGATCGCTGTAAAAATGACACTGACAATGAAGGGGTTAACTACTAGGTGGCGCTGCAGGGGTTAAGTCAGTACTAGGGAGTGATTCTTACTGTTAGGGGCCGTGGTTACACATGACACGTCACTGATGACCGTTCCCAATCACGGGGAACAGCCATCAGTGACAGTGTCACTAGGCAGAATAGGGGAATGCCTTGTTTACAAGGGCATCCCCCTGTTCTGCCTTTGCCGACCGCAATCACGGGCCGCCCGGGAACATGGAGTTCCTGGGACCCGCGAGCACGCTGGGCGGCAAATTTAAAGGGACGTACAGGTACGCCCATGTGCCTGCCTGTGCCATTCTGCCAACGTACAACGGCATGCGGCGGTCGGCAAGTGGTTAAATAAAATTGGGCTGCTACGCCCTTAAAAATACAGTCTGGACTGACCGGTGTTCCTTAAAAGAGCATACACCACTAGAGCTTAATCACCCCGGATTGTTACAGTACCAACAATGAGTATGCGAGTATCAGAACTGGATCATGGAGCAATGAAAGAAGGCGTCTTTGAGGTTGTATTCTTAGCCTCCAAATTCTTCAGATCTCCCTTCAGTTAAACATCTACATCTGTGGGATGCGCTGGAAAAACAAGTCTGGTCCATGGAGGCCCCATCTCACAACTGACAGAACTTTAAGGATCTGCTACTGATAGCTTTGTGCCAGATACCACAGCATTCCTTCAGAGGTCTAGTGGCATCCATGTCTTGAAGGGTCAGGGCTGTTTTGGCGCCATGGGTCCCCATGACTAAGCTCCGAGGGCGGAATGAAACACGTGGGGGGCGTGGCCTGGTGGGATCCCAGGCTGCGGTGGTTTCTCCTATGCCACCACAGGACTCCGTGGATGTGCGCAGGGTTGCCAACTTTCAGTAAATTTACAAACAGTTTGTAAAATCCATCATTGTTGCATCTGTCCATGAATGTCAGTTACAGACATGCAACCTACATGTCCGCAATGGACATTTAAGGAAAGATGCAAAAAGTACGGATTTTACAAACTGTTCGTAAATTTACAGAAAGTTGGCAACCCTGGATGTGCAGTCCCTAGGGATCTTTTCTCTCTCCCTTCCATGTACTGCTCCTCCCTCTACCAGCCTTAGCTCTGCTGTAATGGGAATTGCAAGGGGCTGACACCACCAAGTCCAATACAAATACACGCCCTCAGACGAAGTCCGGAAGTGACGAAACGCATCAGGACGTGACTCCTCAGCAACTAAACCGGAAGTGACGCGTGCGCTCCACAGGACGCTGGACCAGGAAGCCACCAGGAGACTGGTAAAACCGCGGTACTACACCCCTAGTGAACGCGCACAACATCCGATGCTTGTTTTATTGTAATTTTGGTACGCATATATTTAAAAGGGGGTACTATGCTTTTATAGGGGTTTCTGAATAAATCTTTTTGAAGCAGTACTGCTCTATGTGGCCTTTTATCCTTTTAACATGTCATTGGAGACCTGATATATCGGTGGATGAGAACTGTTCCAGTAACGGCTATTGAGATTGATTTAAGGCCCATTATTGTCTACTATCTGGTGAGTGCATCCCCAACAGGGGTTTTAAGATCCCCCCACGAGGTGAACACACTGTTTGGTGAAAGGAGCACTATTTCACAGATTGGCCGATCAATCATCACTATCCACATCAGTTTCAACCTGTATTTCCTATCCACACATGTGGATAGAGGACTTTCTTATGAATATTTGATTGCAAGCGCTGCTACAGTTTTAACATTTTTGGACTCTCCATTTGATTTTATGACTGTTTTTTCACATATCTTTGTTTTTTTAAGCAGCAGCTATATCATTGTGTGTAGTCAAATCTTATTTCAGGACTTCTTTATCTTTATGGTTTTATCTTAAGCGCAGAGCGGTGCTTTCATTTGAGGGTGGAGTTTTAAGTACCTTTTATAAATACAAATACTCCGCTTGCATAAAAAATACATTTAATTATGTTTTAATTAATACAGAGGCCAATTAAATTGTGTCTTTTATACTTGCCATGGAGCATGTCAGGAAACGAGATGCATCTCTAGTCAGCATACGTGTGGGTTGGCCCCGCCTCCATAACTACCCAATAGGACCCCCTCCCTATAAATTTTGGCTCTGGGCTCTCAGCCGTGTTCCTTTTTTGTCCTCCTCCGAAGGACTATATGTTTAGTTCTCCTACCTGAAGACGATTGTTCCTACGATCAAGATCGGCCGACGATATGGTGTCTCATCCCTCCGATAAGCCTTGACTGTGAAGCAGGGTATGGAGTGTATGGCAGAGTAGCGCTGAAGAGCTGGATGATATCTTCCATTGGAGAGATGAGCGCGCACAGGCCTGTATACCTAGCAGTGTGCAGGTGGCCATTATCTGCTGCAAGCCCGGTGTGTGTATGGATGCGGTGTCCCTGGCCGAATCGATCGTAGATGGTGGTGGTAAGCTGTATCGCCTTCATGGCAGCAGTGTTTATGTGTGTCGTTTTGTCTATGCATATGCCTTTGTTATTTCTCCCAGTGTCATTTCATGCCTGATAGCGGCTGGTTCCCTGTGCGTTCCAGCCGCTGCTCCCTCTTCCTGGTTCATCCGCGGTCTGCGCATGCGCGACCCGGAGCGAAAACGAGGCCTGGTTCGCGCATGCGCGCAAGAATCGCGGGCCTGGCGCAGCCGTGACATCACGCGGCGCCAAATTTAAAGCCTGGTGAAGCCTGCATTATGCTGGGAATGATCGTGGGCATAGCGGCGACTTCCCTGAGCACCTGCAGAAGCCTTCCTGGGTAAGTGCTCATTCAGAAGGGTCTGAATTTTTCACTTGTTCCTTTTTGCTGAAATCTGATTGTTTGCTGTTGCCACCTGCAGTGTTTCCCTGAAGTATCATGGACTCTTCACTGCCTCCCGGTGGCCAACCCTCTTGCAGCAGGTAAGATTGGAAAATGTTTCCTTTTATTCTGCCTGCTGAGGGGGGTGGAAGAGAGTGGAGTGTAGGGCATTATTGTGACTTTGTGTCTTTTCTCTCTCTCTCTCTCTCTATGCTTGTCTTTCCCTGTTTCAGCCCTTCTAGGTCTGAACAACAGAGTAGTTCCCGCAGACGCAGCGGGTCCTCTAAATCGCACCACCGGCACTCCTCTTCTGGCTCTAGACACCATGATTCTTCCAGATCCGGACGTCCCAGTAGAGACACTCCTCACCCCCCCCCTCACCTCACAGCAAGAGGTCAGAGAGACCATGTTGGGGGTGCAGGGCTCCGGTTCCTGCCAGCAAGTCCCTTTGTGACCATTGTTTTACAAAAGCAGCCAATGAGAGAGAAGGTGCAGATAAACACCTGGAAGCATTGGTTAAGCGGGTCGTAAACGAGTCGCTACAAGAGAAAGATGCTACAATGCAGCATGATTCTCCTCCAGACCCACTGATTCCCTCGTTAGAACAGGGACAGGTGCATGAGACTCTGGAAATCTCTCAACCCAGCCATCCCTCAGCTCCTCCCTCAGAAAGTGGTTCGGAAGTGGATGATCCTGGAATGGGATTTGATTATGCCTTAGTTCCTGCTTTAGTGAAAGCAGTTAGAGAAGTTCTGAATTGGGAAGATCCAGTTATCTCTCCCCCCAAACAAAGGAAACTTTTTAAACAGCTCAGTAAGGAGTGACATTATTTCCCGTTTGTCACGGAAGTGGGTGCCATTATCCCAGAAGAATGGGGTAAAATGAACAAGAAAAGTTCTATGCAGTCAAAAATTGCAAAATTATATCCTTTTAAGGAAGAAGAGGTAAAACACCTTGATTCAGCTCCCATGGTTGATGCAGCTTTAATGCGTTTGGTTAGATATGTAACCCTTCCTCTGGAAGATACAGTCTCATTCAAAGATCCTCTAGAGAGACGGATTGACTCAGACCTGAAGCGAATCTATCTGACAGCAGGTTCAGTCTGTAAACCAATTTTGGCTTTAGCAGCTATCTCAAAAGCCCTAGAAGCATGGTCAGACAATGTAGATGATTCCCTCAGAAGCATCTCTGAAGAAATGGCGAAAAGCTCTCCTATTCAGGAAATCAGGCTAGCATCTGCCTTTTTGGGGGAGGCCTCTATTGATGTTATTCGCCTAGTGGCACGAGTAATGTTGTCAGCGGTTACCGCACGCCGTGCTTTATGGCTCCGTCCCTGGTCGGCGGATCCAGCTTCAAAGCAAGCTTGGTGCTGCATTCCTTTTGAGGGCTCCTCGCTCTTTGGCAATAAACTTGATAATGCCATTTCCCGGGCCACGGGTGGTAAGTCGGGGTTCCTCCCTCAAGACAGGCGTTTGCAAAACCAGAAACGCACCTTTTCGAGGGCACAGAATACAGATCGTGCGAGAGAAGCACGCAGCTACAGACCCGGTCGTGAATTTTCGAGGCCCTGGAAATCCAGACAGTCCTCTTTCAGGAAACCAACTAAAAGTACTCCGTCCGGTAGTCGGGAGTCTACGAAGTCTTTTTGAAATTGGGCCCGTTCAAACATGTCAGGTGGGGGCACGTCTCCTCCACTTTCAGCATGTTTGGGCGGCCTCAATTCAAGATTTTTGGACCATCAAGACGGTCTCTTCAGGCCACACGTGGGTCTTCAACAGCACCCCCAGGCTCAGATACATACCCACAAGTCTTCCAAGTGCAGAAGAAAAGAAACAAGTCTTACTAAATTACGTAAGCTCTTTATTAACTCAAGGCGCAGCCATTACTGTTCCAGAGGGCGAACGAGGAGAAGGCATGTACTCCCCATTGTTCATTGTACAGAAAAAGAACGGTACCTGGAGACCAGTAATAGACCTAACGCATCTCAACCGATTTATTCGGAAGGAAAGATTCAAAATGGAGTCACTATTGACAATCCAGCAGTCAGTCCATCCAGGAGATTGGTTAGTGTCAATAGATCTGAAGGACGCATATTTTCACGTCCCAGTAGCTGCAGACTATCAAAAGTACCTCCGCTTTGCTGTAGGCGATCAACACTTACAGTTCACCTGCCTACCTTTTGGTCTCACGACATCACCTCAGGTGTTCTCCAAGGTTCTGTTAGCCATTGTGGCTCTGCTCAGAGTGAAAGGAGTTCGTCTTCATCACTACCTAGACGACCTCTTACTTCTAGCTCAAGACAGATGTCAACTCTTGGAACACAATAATCTAGTAATAGCCACTCTCCAAGAATTCGGGTGGCTCCTGAATTTGGAGAAGAGTCATCTCATTCCAACACAGTCCCTTGTGTTTCTAGGTGCCCTCTTCAACACAATAGACGGCACCATTTCATTGCCCGAGGAAAAGATTGCAACAATCCGGGACAGGATCCGCGCAACACTTGCTTCCTCTCACCTGTCTGCTCTGCAATGCCTGAAGGTAATCGGCACCATGACAGCCACCATCCCTATGGTGAGGTGGGCTCAGTGGCACACTCGCCCATTCCAGAAGGGGTTCCTCCAGCAATGGGACTCCCCCAGCAAGAGTCAACGCATCAGACTCACTTCATCCATGAGAGAATCTCTTCTTTGGTGGCTTCAGGAGAAGAATCTCCGCAACTGTCACACAATCCGTCCCATCACTTGGATTACTGTAACTTCGGATGCCAGCAATCAGGGGTGGGGCGCTCATTGCCTGACGGAAATAGCCCAGGGCAGGTGGAACACACCATCCCAAAGAATTGTGTCCAACATGCTGGAGTTGCGGGCTGCCTTCCAGGTGCTCATGTCCTTCCATCATCTGTTGACAGACACTTCTGTGATGCTCAGGATGGACAACACAACCGCAGTTGCTTACATAAGGAAGCAGGGTGGTACCCGCAGCTGGTCCTTACTCCGGGAAGTAGAACCAATCATGACCTGGGCCCAGAAGTACCTATGCAACATCTCTGCAGTGTACATTCCAGGGGTCCAGAACGTTCAAGCGGACTTTCTGTCACGAACTCAAATGAACAACAACAAATGGTCTCTACACATAGAGGTATTCAATTGGCTTCTAACTCTGGGAGTGTCTCCAGAAGTGGATCTGTTTGCGTCCCCATGCAACCACAAGTTGACCAAGTATTACTCGAGGTCTCGGGATCCCCAAGCCTACGGGATAGATGCTCTCAAAGATCGGTGGAGATTCAACCAGGCTTATGCCTTTCCTCCAGTTCCTGTGATACTTCAATTCCTTCACAGACTCGGAGTGGAGAGAGTAGAAATCATAGCAGTAATTCCGTTTTGGCCCAACAGGCCATGGTTTTCCCTCTTGACGTCTCTCAGTTATCGGGACTCAATCCCTCTACCCCTCAGACCGGATCTCCTGTCTCAGGGCACAACGTTGCACCCATGCCCAGCTCATCTGCACCTCAGGGTATGGTTCTTGAGAGGGGAAGGCTGGAAGCCTTAGGATGTCCAGAAGAAGCCATGTCGACTCTCCTTAACGCTAGAAGAAATAGCACCAACAGAGTTTATGAGCGTATCTGGTCAAAATTTACAGACCATATGTCTTCCAGGGCTAATTCCTGTAATTCTCCAGAAGTCCAGGATGTACTTAGTTTCTTACAAACAGGTTTGGATTTGCCTTTATCAGTAAGCTCTCTTCGAGTTCAAATCTCAGCCATTTCAGCATTCACTGGAATCTCTTGGGCCAATCATTCCCTGATTCGCCAGTTCTTTAAGGGTGCGGTCAGACTTAGACCACAGAGAAAACCGAGGTTCCCCAAATGGGACCTGCCTCTTGTACTGGACTATCTTTCCACACTCAGCACAGATCCTGAAAAACCTCTTTCGGTAAAAGATCTTACTCTCAAAACCGTCTTCCTAGTAGCGGTCACTTCAGCCAAAAGAGTGTCTGATATCAGAAACTTGGGTTCAAAAGAGCCTTTCCTGACCTTTTTTCCAGATAGAGCAGTATTAATTCCCATGCTGGGTTCAAACCCGAAAGTTACATCGATCTTTCATGAAAATCAGGAAATTGTATTACCCACCTTTGGAACTTCTGAAGGTCAAGATGTTCATCCCCTTGATGTGGGCCACACATTAAGTCAATACCTGGAAATGACAGAGTCTTTCAGACAAACAGATTTTCTTTTCATTCTTCTCCATGGAAAAAACAGAGGAAAAAGGGCCTCAATCAGATCTATTGCGGCATGGATAGTTCAGACCATCCAAAGAGCTTACAAAGCAAAAGGTTTGGCTCCTCCGGAGGCAGTAACTGCGCACTCAACCCGGAGCATCTCAACTTCTTGGGCAGCCTCTCGTCATGTCGCACCTGACGTTATATGCAGAGCGGCCTCTTGGTCGTCTATTAATACTTTTGTTTCCCACTATTGTGTCGAACCAGCTGCCTTATCATCACTAAATTTTGGTTTACAAGTTCTGTCGGTTGACAGTGTTAAATAAATTTATTTCTTGCCTCAGCATTTTGCCCGCCCGGGTGTGTTTGGCGAGTTATTTCCCACACGTATGCTGCCATGGAGCATGTCAGGAAAACGGAAAATTTATTGTCAAATACTTACCGTAATTTTCCTTTCCTGATAGGCTCCATGGCAGCAGGAGTCCCTCCCAATGCTTGGAGTAGGCTAGTTACGGAACACGGCTGAGAGCCCAGAGCCAAAATTTATAGGGAGGGGGTCCTATTGGGTAGTTATGGAGGCGGGGCCAACCCACACGTATGCTGCCATGGAGCCTATCAGGAAAGGAAAATTACGGTAAGTATTTGACAATAAATTTTCCGTTTTCTAACCAATGTGGATTTCACCATGGACCCCAATACAGAATAAACATTTGCCAAAACATTTACATGATGAAACATTTTTGCTGCATTTTATAGTTCCCTTGGACTGCACGACATTATTAGTCAGCTCATTATTTTGTTCTAGAATCCCCCTCCTTTCACTGTCACAAAGTGATGAAACGCACAGACAGGGCTGAAATTCTAGAGAGGAAACGCCAACAGATTTGCATGCGAAACGGTAATCTATTATTGCAGCTACAAGCCGCTAAACAGGGATTACACTTCCCCCTGGTGTACAGGGACCGTTTAATTGCTTCTTAGAGATGGGATTTTCTATTTGTATTTTTACCGCCTTGGAATAAAATAAGCTCGTCTGAGATTTTGCCTTATCTATTTGTTTCCTTGTCTGAATATGGTCCAAGCTAAGCTAATCACAGGATAAAAAAAAAAGAAAAAGTAAAAAAAAGGAAAAAACACATTAAATTATCCTTTCTAAAAACAAAAAGAGAAGACATGTTCACAATATGTGAATTCACAAGCAAAGCATATTTTCATTGACATTTCATTTTTCCTATGATCTTGATATATTTTCAAAAGAACATTTTATATACAGGCTGCTAACCACTAGAGGGAGCATCTAGGTCTGGCAGAGCAACTGACATCCAAAATCACCCACAGGTAAAAATGTAGCAGAATACATACAAGCCGAAAACATGTCTTAACCAAAATTGAACTAAAAATGAATATATCACAGCTTGCAGGCCTTAAAGAGGAAGTAAACTTCCATGGATTGTTTGTACCTATAGGTAAGCCTATAATAAGGCTCCCCTATAGGTACTGTAAATATCTCCTAAAATGTGCACCGTTTAGGAGACATTTACTGTATATGCCGCCGATGCCATCATCAGTGCATGCGCTCTGAAGGAACAGCGGCTACCTGTGCCGTTGCTTCAGAGCCCTGTGCCGTGACCGGCGACTCCCGCGCGCATGCTATAACCCCAAGAACACCATCCCTACAGTCAAGCATGGACATGGAAACATTATGCTTTGGGGCTGTTTCTCTGCTAAAGGTACAGGTCGACTTTTCCGCATTGAGGGGCCAATGTTTTGTAAAATCTTGGAGAACCTCCTTCCAGGGTTGCCAACCTCCTGCAGCATTTTTCTACTGACAAAACATGAAAAATTTACTGGCGGAGCACTTTTTTTTTACTGCCAACCTGAGAAATTACAGAACAAAAATAATAAAATCATGCAGAAGCTTCTGATGACGCCCAGTGCGAGGGGCGAAATGCATTTAGCTATCTGTGAAGGCTGTGTATATGCCAAGGCGGCAATCTCTGCATGATTTTATCTTTTTGATGTAAGTGTATTGATTTTTAAACTTTTGGAAAATAAATAGCAGTATTACACTATATGCTCTCTCCTCCATTTAGTTGATACTTTATCGGTGCGGATTGTTGTTGATAGAGGGAGCCTGAGGATCTGGTTCACCGGGAGGAGACCAGCAGACACCCACACTCCAAGGCCAACTATAACCGCATAATCCGTGGACGGATACCACCATCCTAATACAGGCACACATACCATTTCATTCTGGTGAGTGGGGACCCAGGAGGGGAGCACTGGAAGTCACCTGAATATATGAATTTGCAGTGTTGGTCATCTTACTTTAAAAAAAAAAAAATAGTTACAGTTACAAAATTACTTCTCCCAAAAAGTAATTGCGTTAGTAACTCAGTTACTACATTGAAAAAGTAATTAGTTACTCAGCAAAGTAACTGACTTTTTTTTTGAGGGCACATAGCACATCAGGGCATGGGGCACATAGCACATCGGGGCACACAGCACATCAGGGCACATGATAGCACATCAGGGCATGGGGCACAGGGCACATGAGGGCACATCAGGACATGTGGCACATAGCACATCAGGGCGGGGCACATAGCACATCAGGGCATGGGGCACATAGCACATCACGGCACATGATAGCACGTAGCACATCAAGGCATGGGGCACAGGGCACATAGCACATGAGGGCACATCAGGACATGTGGCACATAGCACATCAGGGCGGGGCACATAGCACATCAGGGCACATGATAGCACATAGCACATCAGGGCATGGGGCACAGGCATACCTCCCAACTTTGTAAAGAAAGTCCCATCGCGGGACATTCCGATGTCCCCTCTCCCCTGCCAACCAGAGTTGTTGAGCGGTGGGGGGGGGGCGGGTGCGGGACATTGCCAAAAAGAAACGGGAATTGGCAAAAAAGTTGTTGAGCGGGGGTGGGGGGCGGCTGATGGTTGCCGCCGGAACATTTTGAAAAAAAAGAGGACATGAAAAAATAAAATAAAATTGTTGAGCGGGGGGGCCGGGGGATCGATGGGGTGGTCGCGGCGGGGGGCCGCCGATCGGGGGGGGGCCATACTAGTCCGCCGATCGCGGGGGGGGGCTCTTACCTGCTGCTGCTGCTCCTCTTCTTCTGTTCATGTTTCCTGCTGTGCGGGAAACATGATAGTCTCGCGGGAGTGCGGGAAGGAGGAGCCTCTGCGGGTAAAACCCGCACAATCCGTGCCAGTTGGGAGTTATGGGCACAGGGCACATGAGGGCACGTCAGGACATGTGGCACATAGCACATCAGGGCGGGGCACATAGCACATCAGGGCGGGGCACATTGTTTACCAGCCATGCAGAGTAGCGCAGGAAGCGTGTGTAATAAGTTCTCTTTCATGTCACGGCACTGACTGCAGTCACGCTACTACCCGGGAGCAGCGTGACTGCTGTCAGTGCCGTGACATGAGAGACACCCGGTCATAGAGGAGAGGTGGAATTACACTACTGCCATCTAGTGGCGGTAGATGTAATTGGGGTAACGCCGCCCAAGTAATGGTAACTGCGTTACCATGAGGGGAAGAGTAATCAGTTAGATTATTCGCTACCCTCTAAAGTAACTGCGTTACGTAACTCCGTTTCTTCTAACTCAGTTACTTACATCACTGTGAATTTGTCACCAGCTCAACATTTCATAGTTTATGCACTATATTGATTGCATTTATTGTGCACTATATTGGCACTGAGCACGTTTGTTTACAGAGACTTTATATATATTGTATTTTATAGGAGCAGCGCTGAGTTAATTTTTTGTTAAATTTTTGGGGTACTTACCTTATACCTTAGCAGCAGCCCTAATTTATTAATTTATTTACTTATTAGATATTGTTTGGACACATCACCATAGCGCAGGTTTGTAAATTCTATCTTTATTTTTACGTCTTTCATTAGAGTTTTACACCTGAGTCCACAGCGTCCCCCCCTTAAAAATAAAATTTTGCAGTGCGCCTCTAAAGTGTTCGGGTTTAGCTTGAAGAAAAGGTGGCAACCCTAGGTCAGGGGAGGACTGTAATGCACACACAGTGCTGAGGGGAGGCCTCAGGCCTGTAATTGTAATGTACACACTCACAGTGGATGATCTCCGCTCTGGACGGTTGCCGTCGTGACTCCTGAGTCGGGGGAGTGGGACTCTCATCGGGACTCGGGAGGTCTGTAATGCACAGGACGCGGAGGCCTGTAATGCTGGCTGCACACAGTCGCTTGCTTGCTGGGGGCGGAAGCAGGCGGAGCTCCATAGTTAACGAGGGTAAACCTCCCTGCCTCACATTTTAATTTAGTTTTCGTTCGTTAACGAAAACGGAATTGATTTTTAGTCCTAGTTTTTGTCAGTGGACGAAAATGTGGAGTACTTTTCGTTTTCATCACTGTAAAAATGCCGCTGACGAACATGAAAATGCTGCGAATCTGATAATACTATACACTGCACTAATGACACTGGCTGGGAAGGGATTAAAATCTAGGGCGATCAAGGGGTTAACCGTGTGTGCACGCTAAACCAGGAAACAGGCAGCAACCTCCGCAGTAGTGAAATCAGTCTCTACCATGTCTCCCCGAAAATAAGACCTACCCCAAAAATAAGACCTAGCTTTATTTTCAAGTTGGGCTGCCATATAAGCCCTACCCCGAAAATAGTTTCAAATGCTTGTAAAATCCTATAATCCACTCTATTACAGTAGTATATGATGTACAATGTGTGTGTTTCTGTAATATAATTGCAGGGAGGAGAGTTTCGGCGGGTCACAGAAGCTAGAGCGGTGCTATGACGAAGGAATTTGGCACAGTTATATTACAGAAACGCACACATTGTACATTGTACATTATATACTACTGTAATAGAGTGGACTATAGGATTTTACAAGCATTTTAACTCAGTGGGGATTCCTGACAGGCAGGGAGAGAGAGGGGGAGAGAAGACATCACAATTACATGATAAGCCCTACTGTGTCTCTTGTTGCCAAAATTAATATAAGACCCGGGCTTATTTTCGGGGAAACACTGTATATGCAGTAAAGCATGCTTGTTATACTTACTGTGGCACCTAAGGGGTTAATCCTCTGCATTGTGTGTAAAAAGGCTGTTTGATCCTGTCTTTTCTGATCCTCCCCTGTCCCCATTCCATCTTCTGACAAGACAGAGCCTTTGGAGTCACTCTGCATATGCTCAGTTTGGTGTGTAATGCTAGAGAGTTTTTTTTTTTTCCTGGGAGGATGCATGTAATCAGCACAGGGCCAATTGGCACTGTCCAGACAGAAGATCAGGGGTCCCGCAGCCTCATAGGACAGTCAAAGGAGAATGAAAACTTCTCCTACATTTAACCAGACACTGATAGAAGTCACAAGACTGCTATATACGGCTGATGAGAAAAGGTATTTAGCAGTTTATATTTACTAAAACATTTGCATGTCCATGTTCTGTGTACTGTGGGAGACCAGATATAGTGACTGCAGGCTCCTGGGTTTAGTAACACTTTAAGTGGTTAAAGGGATTGTAAACCTATGTGTTTTTTCACCTTAACCACTTAAGCCCCGGACCATTTGGTAGCTAAAGGACCAGAGGTGAATTCAGAATTTTGCACTGCGCTGCTTTAACTGTAAATTGTGCGGACATGCAATGTTGTACCCAAACGAAATTTGCATCCTTTTCTTCCCACAAATAGAGCTTTCTTTTAATGGTATTTGATTGCCTCTGCGATTTTTATTTTTTGCGATATAAACGGAAAAAGACCGACATTTTTTTAAAAAAATGATGATATTTTCTACTTTTTGTTATAAGAAAAATCGAATAAACTCAATTGTAGTCATACATTTAGGCCAAAATGTATTCAGCCACATGTCTTTAGTAAAAAAAATGTCAATAAGCGTATATTTATTTGGTTTGCGCAAAAGTTATAGCGTCTACAAACTAGGGTACATTTTCTGGAATTTACACAGCTTTAAATTTATGACTGCCTATCTCATTTCTTGAGGTGCTAAAATGGCAGGGCAGTACAAAACCCCCCCAAATGACCCCATTTTGGAAAGTAGACACCCTAAGGAAATTGCTGAGAGGCATGTTGAGCCCATTGAATATTTTTTTTTTGTCCCAAGTGATTGAATAATGACAAAAAAAAAAAAATTACAAAAAGTTGTCACTAAATGATATATTGCTCACACATGCCATGGTTATATGTGGAATTGCACCCCAAAATACATTCTGCTGCTTCTCCTGAGTACGGGGATACCACATGTGTGGGACTTTTTAGGAGCCTAGCCACGTACGGGACCCCGGAAACCAAGCACCGCCTTCAGGATTTCTAAGGGCGCAAATTTTTGATTTCACTCCTCACTACCTATCACAGTTTCGAAGGCCATAAAATGCCAAAATAGCACAAACCCCCCCAAATGACCCTATTTTGGAAAGTAGACACCCCAAGCTATTTACTGAGAGGCATGATTAGTCCATGGAATATTTTATATTTTGCCACAAGTTGCGGGAATATGACAAACTTTATTTTTTTTGCACAAAGTTGTCCCTAAATGATATATTGCTCACACATGCCATGGGCATATGTGAAATTACACCCCAAAATACATTCTGCTGCTTCTCCTGAGTATGGGGATACCACATGTGTGGGACTTTTTGGGAGCCTAGTCGCATACAGGACCCCAAAAACCAAGCACCGCCTTCAGGATTTCTAAGGGCATAAATTTTTGATTTCACTCCTCACTACCTATCACTACCTATCACAGTTTTGAAGGCCATAAAATGCCAAGATGGCACAAAACCCCCCAAAATGACCCCATTTTGGAAAGTAGACACCCCAAGGAAATTGCTGAGAGGCCTGTTGAGCCCATTGAATATTTTTTTTTTGTCCCAAGTGATTGAATAATGACAAAAAGAAAAAAAAAAAAATGTACAAAAAGTTGTCACTAAATGATATATTGCTCAAACATGCCATGGTTATATGCGGAGTTGCACCCCAAAATACATTTGGCTGCTTCTCCTGAGTACGGAGATACCACGTGTGGGACTTTTTGAGAGCCTAGCCGCGTACGGGCCCCCGAAAACCAAGCACCGCCTTCAGGATTTCTAAGGGCACAAATTTTTGATTTCACTCCTCACTACCTATCACAGTTTTGAAGGCCATAAAATGCCAAGATAGCCCAAAACCCCCACAAATGACCCCATTTTGGAAAGTAGACACCCCAAGCTATTTGCAGAGAGGCATGGTGAGTATTTTACAGCTCTCATTTGTTTTTGAAAATGAAGAAAACGGAAAATTTATATCAAATACTTACCGTAATTTTCCTTTCCTGATGGACTCCATGGCAGCCTACGTGTGGGTTAATCCCGCCCCTCATACCTCATAGGACCCTTCTCCCATAAATCTTTGCTCTGGGCCAGAGGCCGTGTTCCATAATTTAGCCTACTCCAGCCACTGGGAGGGAACTCCTGCTGCCACGGAGTCCATCAGGAAAGGAAAATTACGGTAAGTATTTGATATAAATTTTCCGTTTTCCTGACAGACTCCATGGCAACCTACGTGTGGGAAATAACTAGCCATACACACCCGGGTGGGCAGAGTGCTGGACAAAAGAAAAAAGGTTTAATTGGCCCCATCAACAGACAAGATACGTAAACCACTACGCAGTAGTGTGCCATGAACGTGTTAATTGAAGACCACAAGGCCACCTTGCAAATAACTTCTGGGGGCACGTGACGTGATGCCGCCCATGATGAAGACACTTCTAGTTGAGTGAGCAGTCACCGCTTCTGGAGGCGCCAAGCCCTTGGTTTTATAGGCCCACTGAATGGCCTGAACAATCCATGCTCCGATAGATCTGGAAGAGGCACGCATTCCCTTATACTTCCTGTGAAAAGAACGAGCAGGTGGTCGGTCTGATGGAAAGAAGCTGTAGCTTCAAGATACTGACTCAGAGCTTTTCCAACATCTAAGGGATAAACACTGGAATCCTTGGTAGATCTGAACGTTGGAAGAGCAATCTCCTGATTGTCATGAAACACAGATGCCACTTTGGGGTTTGAACCCAACATAGGAATTAAAAGGTTTAGAAATGGCTCCTTGCATCCCTGAGAGCTGATTTCAGAGACCCTCTTGGCCGATGTTATAGCCACCAAGAAGACAACTATTAGAGAGAGTCATTTGACAGAAGATTGATCTTCATGTTCCAACTCTCTACCTAAGAAAAAATCCAGGACAAGGGGAAGATCCCAATTAGAAAAACTTGGCTCTGAGGTCTGAGCCTTATTGCTCCTCTGAAAAACTACTGAGTAAGAGGGTGTCTAGCCCAGGAAACACCCGTAAAGGCAGAGATTACAGCGATTTGGACTCGCAGCGAGCTGACTGACAATGAGAGATCCAATCCTGATTGTAAGAAGCCCAGGATATCATGTATCTTTGGGTTATTGCAAGAACCTGCAGTGGAAGAGGTGTAGTCTGAAAACTTTTTCCAAATCCTCTGGTAGACCCCGTTGGTGCCTGTTCTTCTGGCATTTAATATTGTGGAGATGGCCCTACTTGGACAGCCTAGGGCCTCCAACCTTCCCCTCTCAAGAACCAGATCATCAGATGTAGATGGGCCGGGCATGGATGTAGAAATGCCCCTTGTGATAGGAGATCTGGTCTGGAGGGTAGAGGAACTGGGTCCCGGAAGCTGAGTTGCATCAGCAGTAGAAACCATGGCTTGTTTGGCCAGTACGGGACTATTGCCACTATCTCTGCTTCTTCCATCCTGAGCCTCGACAAAAAACGGAGAATGACAGGAACCGGGGGAAAGGCATAGGCCCTGTGGAACTGCCAATGGTCTGTCAGAGTATCTACCCAAAAGCCTGGGAATACCAAGACCTCGTGTAGTATCTCTCTAGTCTGAAGTTGCATGGGGAGGCAAACAAGTCTACTTCCGGAATGACTCCCAGGGACAGGACCCACCTGAAGACTTCGGGGGGGGGGGAAGTCCACTCATTGTCCAGAGAAACTCTCAACAGAAAATCTGCCTGAACATTCGGGACTCCAGGGAGATAGACAGCTGTCAGGTTGGCCAGGTTTTTCTGGGCCCAGATCATGATGGGCTCTATTTCCTTTGACAGGGAGAGTCTGCGAGTACCCCCCTGTCTCTTGATGTATGCGACTGCCGTTGTGTTGTCCAGTCTTAGGAGGACTGAGTCTCCTGCTGTTAAGTGGTGAAAAGGCCTGCAGAGCGCAGAACGCTGCCCGGAGTTCCAGAAAATTGGAGACTATCCTGTGAGAGGGAAAATTCCATATGCCTTGGGCTACTTCTGTCAGTCCCTGTTGCTGGCATCTGTAGTGATGGTGACCCAAGACACAGGTGCGATGGAGTGACAATTGAGGAGGTTCCTCTGTTGTAGCCACCAAGGAAAGCTCTCCCGCATGGATGAGGTTATTTGGATAAAGTGATCCCGAAGCCCTGGATTATACTGCTGGAGGAAACCCTTCTAGAAGGGCCGCATTTTTCCACTGAGCCCACTTTACCATGGGTGTTGTTGCCACCATGGTGCCAATGATCTTTAGGCATTGAGAGGCTTGGAGATGAGGACGACATTGCAAGCCAAACTCTGTCCCGGATCACTGGGATTTTTTCAGGGGTAACAAGATGGTGCTCTTGATAGCGTTGAAGTGTGCCCGAGGAATACCAGGGACTGCGTAGGATCCAGATGGCTCTTTTCCAGATTCAGAAGCCAACCAAACTCGAGTAGAGTGGAGATGACCTGGGATCTGTGGATTAGCAACTGCTCCTTGTCCCGAGACAACAGCAGGTCGTCTAGATAGTGATACAGACGGATACCTCTGGTCCTGATCAGAGCCACGACAGCCAACAAGTTTTGAAAACACACGAGGCGATGTTGTAAGCCCGAAGGGGAGACAGGTGAACTGCAGACGGATTTGATCGACAGCAAAGCGAAGGTATTTCTGGAATTCTGACGCTATCGGAACATGGAAGAAGGCGTCCTTCAGGTCTATAGAGACAAGCCAATCGCCTGGTTGGATTGCTTGACTGATCGTGAGTAGTGTCTCCATCTTGAACTTCTCCTTCTAGATAAAATAATTCAAGTGGGTTAGGTCTATAACTGGCCTCCAGGAGACGTTTTTCTTCAACACCATGAAGAGGGGCGAGTAGACCCCTTAAAACCTTTTGTCATCTGGAACTGGAATTGCAGCGCCCTGAGCCACAAGAGAGACAGGAGAATTCGCTTTTTCTCTTCCGAGAGAGGCAAGGATGCCGACTCGCTCTGTTTTAGGCAGGTGCAATATCATAAAGACTTAGGGGATTCTTGTCCACCGGAAGATGCCCCTTTTGAAAACTTCTGGCCTGAAGGCTGTTTTTTCTTCCAGGTCTTCTTGAACTCACGGCCAGGCCTATAGTAGGGAGCATTCCTTGCTCGATCTGAACTTTGCCTGGGCTGTGTTCTCTTCTGGTTTAGCAGACGGCGATCCTGGGGAAGGAACCCCGACTTGCCCCCTGTGGCACGGGTGATGGCACTGTCCGATATGTTCCCAAAGAGGGACGAACCCCCAAATAGAATCCTGCACCATGCCTGCTTGGAGGCAGGGTCAGCTACCCATGGGCGCAGCCACAAGGCACGCTTAGCCGTGACAGATGTCAGCATGATCCGAGCCACCAGGCGAATTATGTCTAGGGAAGCCCCACGAGAAAAGCCAACGTCAACCTTAGCCCATGAATAGGTGAGCTCCTGGCCAGTTCTTCCGAGATGCTCCTCAGAGAAGCATCTACGTCGTCTGCCCAGACTTCCATCGCTTTAGAAAGGGCTGCGAGAGCTAGAGCTGGTTTGCAGGTCATACCCGCTGTAATGTAGATCCGCTTGAGGTCGGTATAAATTTTCCACTCCAGGCAATCCCTAAAGGAAACAGTATCCTCCAATGGGAGTGTGACATGCCTCACCATCCTCATTAGGGCTGAGTCAATGAGAGGAGCTGACTCCAGGTGTTTTACATCCTTGCTTTTAAATGGGTACATTTTTGATACGTTCATTAACAGGCAATTCTTCCTTTCAACACCACCCCATTTGTCGGTAATTATTGCGCTGAGTTCACCCAAAAAGGAGAAATTAGGGTGTTCTTTTTTGAGGTGTTTAAAATATTTCCTCTTTTTGGAGGGTGCCTCCACTGGCTCTTCCATCTCAATGCTTCTTTGACAGCTTTTGACCAGCTGTGATACTAGGGCAAATTCAAAACCTGCACCAGGGTCATCTACCTCCACCTCACTGAGGCTTCAATTGAGGAAGGGCTCGGCTGTGAAGGGCCTGGAGCCTCGAGATCATCCCTAATAGGGACTGACATAGTGTCGCCAGCAGGGTTGTGGGTATGACCAGAATCCCCTTTACTCAGGGACTCATGGACCACCTTTCTGACCAGTGCTTCCACTTGTTGGTCTCCACCCTCTCTTTCTTATGCGACTTTAGAAAAGCATCGCTTGCAGAGCGATTTGCCTTCAGGAACCTGGGCCCCGCATACCCAGCAGGCTTTCCTCACAGAGCGGCTGGAGTGGCGGTGAGAGTGACGCCCAGAGGTGGTTTTAGACTCCTATCTGTGGTACCTAGATCTAAAGGAAGATCTGACGCCTGGACCTTGAAGAGGAGTGACAACGTTGAGACCTAGGACGGTCTTTGCCGTGCTTTGGTGTTCAGACCTAGAAGAGCTGAGTGAAAAAGAAAGGGTTAAGAGCTCCTGAATGAGTGAACCCAAGCATCACAGGTGGAAAATAAATGAATCCTACCTGCAGCGCAAGGGTTGGCCACAAGAGGGCGGTGACAGATCCATGGCAAGGCAGTTTGAAAGTGAAATGAATCATTAAAGCCTTATGAGAAACAGGAGTGACAACAGGCATGAGAGAGCACATAACAAAACATAGCCAGCACCCAGGGAGCCTGCAGCAAACAATTTACCTTGTAAACCAGAGCCCAGTGCCTGGGTAAATACCGCATAAGCCTGCAAGTCATCCCAAGTAATAGCTGCTTTGACAGCTATTTAAATCTGCCACCGTTAACGATGTCACCGCCCCATAGCGGTTGCCATCCGGTGGCAGCCAATCGCATTCGCGACCGCCGCCGCCATTTTGGCGAAACTGCGCCTGCACGAACCAAGCACAGAATCTTCGTTCGCGGCTTGCGGATGCGCAGCGACTTCCTGAAACGGCGAGCTGGAACGCAGCTGCGCTCCAGCTGCCGTGGCCACTCACTGGAGCTTGATAGAAAATAAGGAGACACACAAAACACAGAGATACGGCTGCCATATAAAAGGAATATCTTTTTACATTACCACCACCACGGCACGATCCGGACCAGAACCTGGGACTGGGGAGCTGTTCGCTCGACCCACCGCACGATCGGGCGTTTACAAAGCCTCCCGCTAATAGCTGGGACGTTTGGCCATATTGCCGCTTGCCTGCCAATGGCCAGGTTAGTAAGCTCTTCATGGTATCACATCATATCGCCCATGTCCACCTGCTAATAGCTAGGATTGCTGGACTGCAGAGAGGATCACCGCTAACCACCAACGTATCGCCGTGCACACCGCCAGGCCTGGATTACAGGAAAACTTCATGAAAAGGTAAGACTATATCTTGGTCCTAGGAGGAGGACAAAAAAAGGAACACGGCCTCTGGCCCAGAGCAAAGATTTATGGGAGAAGGGTCCTATGAGGTATGAGGGGCGGGATTAACCCACACGTAGGCTGCCATGGAGTCTGTCAGGAAAGACATATTTTTTTTTTCTTTTTTCAATTTTTAAAACTTTGTGACAAAAAGCGAGATCTGCAAAATACTCAACATACCTCTCAGCAAATAGCTTGGGGTGTCTACTTTCCAAAATGGGGTCATTTGGGGGGGTTTTGTGCCATCTGGGCATTCCATGGCCTCCGAAACTGTGATAGGCAGTGAGGAGTGAAATCAAAAATTTACACCCATAGAAATCCTGAAGGCGGTGCTTGGTTTTCAGGGTCCTGTACGCGGCTAGGCTCCCAAAATGTCTCACACATGAGGTATCCCCGTACTCAGGAGAAGCAACAGAATGTATTTTGGGGTGCAATTCCACATATGCCCATGGCATGTTTGAGCAATATATAATTTAGTGACAACTTTTTGTACATTTTTTCTTTTTTTTTCTTTTTGTCATTATTCAATCACTTGGGACAAAAAAAAAAATATTCAATGGGCTCAACATGCCTCTCAGCAAATAGCTTGAGGTGTCTACTTTCCAAAATGGGGTCATTTGGGGGGGTTTTGAACTGTCCTGGCATTTTATGCACAACATTAGGAAGCTTATGTCACACATCATCCACTCTTCTAACCACTTGAAGACAAAGCCCTTTCTGACACTTTTTGTTTACATGAAAACATTTTTTTTTTGCAAGAAAATTATGTTGAACCCCCAAACATTATATATTGTTTTAAAGCAAAGGCCCTACAGATTAAAATAGTGGGCGTTACATTTTTTTTTTCCACACAGTATTTGCGCAGCGATTTTTCAAACGCATTTTTTGGGGGGAAAACACACTTTTTTTATTTTTAATGCACTAAAAAACACTATATTGCCCAAATGTTTGAAGAAATAAAAAAGATGATCTTAGGCCGAGTACATGGCTACCAAACACGACATGCTTTAAAATTGCGCACAAACGCGCAGCGGCGAGAAACTACATTCATTTTTAAAAGCATTTAAAAGCCTTTACAGGTTACCACATTAGATTTACAGAGGAGGTCTACTGCTAAAATTACTGCCCTCGATCTGACCTTCGCGGTGATACCTCACATGCATGATGCAATTGCTGTTTACATATGACGCTAGACCGACGCTTGCGTTCGCCTTTGCGCAAGAGCAGGGGGGGACAGCGGTGCTTTTTTTTTTTTTTTTATAATTTATTTTGCTTTTTCTTTTTTTTTTTTAAACTGTTCCTTCCATATTTTTTTTTTTTTTATCATTTTTTATTGTTATCTCAGGGAATGTAAATATCCCCTATGATAGCAATAGGTAGTGACAGGTACTCTTTTTTTGAAAAAAAATGGGGGGTTAGACCCTAGATCTTTCCTCTGCCCTCAAAGCATCTGACCACACCAAGATCGGTGTGATAAAATGCTTTCCCAATTTCCCAATGGCGCTGTTTATATCCGGGGGGGGGGGGGCATTCCCTCCCACTGCTTGTAAAAGCAGTCTAGAGGCTAATTATCTGCTAGAATTGCTTTTACATGAAAGCCGGCCGCTGGCTGAAAAGAATGATACCAAGATGATACCTAAACCTGCAGGCATCATTCTGGTATAAACATTCAAAGTCCAGCAACATACCAGTACGTTGCTGGTCCTTGTTGGACATGTATTGTAATCTTTTTTTTTTATGCAGCCTGTTGGCTGAACGAAAAAAAGAGATTGATCGGTGGGTATGCCCACCATTAGAACACCTCCCTTCATCCACCCACTTCTAATGATGGGCATATATGCCGAAGCATGGGGGCATCCTCCCGCAAAAAAGTTATGCCGCGTACACACGGTCGGACTTTTCCACGGGCAAGCCTCCGTCGGAATTTCGACCGTATATACGCGGCATTAGGAGCAAAATCGCTCCTCCGCCCCTGCTGCCCCCATGCTTCGGCATATATGCTCTTTTTTTTTAACTGTGTTGGTGAAATCACCTCCTACAGCACTGGAGTCACGGCTTTATGTATCGTGGGAGCAAACGCTGTTGCTGTCAAGATAAATAATTCCGCGCTGCAGTTGAATGGCGCACCTGAAAACAAAAAATTACATACCTGAAAAGCAAGCATGATAAAACATTGCAGAATGGAATACAGTAAAAAAGAGCAGAACAATAGAGAGAAAATAGAGACAGAGAGAGAGAACAATAAAACGACAACTATTTTTGGTTTTTTTATTATATATTTTTTTTGTGTTTTGTTTTTTACGTTTTTTTTTTTATTTTTTACACTTTTTTTTTTAAACTTTAACAACTGTAATGGTTCGGGTCTCTCAAAATGTAATGGCATCTTGGGAGACCCTGTGTAAGTGTGTCCTAGTCTGTGAAATGCTGTACCCTACGCTAAAACTTCACTTTTGAGTGGTAGCGTTCAAAACATTCACCAAGGCAAAGACCAGGTTTGTCAGGACAGAGTGGACAATAATAACGGGTGTCACGCCTAAATCCGCGCTTGCTACAGACACGACATCTTTTTTTGGGGGGCTCGTTGGGTAGGGGTACTCGGGAGGAGATGCGTATAATGCCTCTCATGCAGCCGGCTTACTGCATTTGGTTGGGGATGGTGAGGTGCAGAACCGCCTGGATACAGGAGTTCTGTGACTATCTCATTCTGGAATTTTAGAAGAGATAAAGTCCCGCCTGAAGCTCTGTATAGCACATGAGCGTTCAGCAAAGCCAATTGGAATAAGGATAGAGACACTTTTTTGTACCAGCGTCTCGCCTTACGGTCAATTAGATACGGCGCCATCAACTGGTCGTTGAGGTCCACCCCTCCCATATTTTCGTTATATTCATGGACACAGAGGGGTTTCTCCACAACACCAGTCGCCGTAGGAATTTGGACTGTCGTGTCTGCATGAAGGGAGGTAAGAAGGAAAACATTCTTATTATCCCTCCACTTCATAGCGAGCAAGTTATTACACTTTACGCAGGCTCTCTCCCCCAACCTAAGACGGGCATCTACAAGCCGCTGGGGAAAGCCCCGGCGATTAGGTCGCACGGTGCCACATGCTCCAATCTGATGATCAAACAAGTGACTAAACAGTGGCACGCTCGTGTAATAATTGTCCACATACAAGTGGTACCCCTTTCCGAATAAGGGTGACACCAAGTTCCACACTATCTTGCCAGCGCTCCCTATGTAATCCGGGCAGTTGACCGGCTCAACCTGACTATCTTTTCCCTCATAAACCATAAAGCTCCATACATAGCCTGTTGCCCTGTCACAGCACTTATAGAGCTTGACCCCGTATCTGGCACGCTTGCTGGGAAGGTACTGCTTGAAAGCCAAGCGGCCAGAAAATTTAATCAGGGACTCATCAACGCAGACAGCTTGATCGGGAATAAACAAGGCTGCAAAACGTTCGTTGAAGTGGTTTATGAGGGGCCGAATTTTATAGAGCCGGTCGTATTCAGGGTCCCCACGTGGACGACAAAGTTCATTGTCGTTGAAGTGCATGAACCGCAAAATCTGCTCGTATCGTTTCCTGGGCATGGAGGCAGAGAACACGGGCATGTGGTCAATTGGGTGCGTGGACCAATAAGCACGCAATGACGGGAATTTATGTGTGCCCATGTTGAGGGAAAGGCCCAGAAAGGTCTTAAATTCGGAAACCGTAATTGGTTTCCAATTTCTGGCAATTTTAGGCAACTGGGGGTTAGCGGCGATGAATTGACCAGCATATAAATTACTCTGGTCCACAATAGATCTATAGAGATCTTCCGTGAAAAACAGCGAATAATAATCGATTGGCATAAAATCAGCTGTTTCCACCTGAATACCGGGTTGGGCAGTGAATGGGGGAAGTACGGGTTCTGCAGAAGTGGTGGGGACCCAATCAGGATAGGCGAATTCTGCAGGAAGAGCACTATGGGTACGACGGGCCTGCCTTTGTCTTCTTGGTGGCAGCGGGACACTACTTGTGCTTGCCACCTCGCCAGCTTGAACTGCACTTATGGGACTCGCCACGTCACCACGTGATACTGCAGTGCTGGATGTACGCCCAGGCTGTACTAAGCCACTGGTGCTTACAAATTCACCAGAAGGAATAGCGGCGCTAGTACTCCTCTGCTCCATGATACGAGAGCCCTGCGGTTCTTGCTCCTCAACAACCTCAGAAGATCGGGATCGGGTACGCCTGACCTTAGCAGGGACCTCAACTTCGTCGTCAGAGCTATCTGACATGGGGCCGCTGACGTCACTGTCTTCTACGGGAAGATATTCTGAGCCTGAATCTGACAGATACGTGACCTCCTCTTCACTATCTGTCATGCTCAGAATCTCGTAGGCCTCTTTACTAGTGTACCTTCGACTTGCCATTTTGGGCTCTAAATTTAGGGGTACACTAGTAAGATTCACAGGAAAAAAAAGCACCTGACTGTCGTCAGCAAATATATCAAACGCTACAAAAAAACTGTTAGCGATCGCAGGGATCAGGCCTGTCTCTGCGAACGCTGCAGTTATGTGTTTTGTGTTTGGTAAGTGACAGTGATCGATCGATACTGCACTTGGGTGGGCTGGGCTGGGCGGAGGGGCTAAACGCAGGTGCTAGCAGGTATCTGGGCTGATTACGCTAACACTGCGTTTTTGGGAACCCTAAACCGCTGGGGACGCTAGTATAGATCTGATCAGATACTATACCACTAAGGGAGGTGTATGCTTTGCGCGTGGGTGTTAGCGTTACTGGCACTAACCTAACGCTGCCTGGGGCGACGCAGACCCTCTCTGGTGCTAAAACCTAATTGATCTCACCCGCCGGGCGATCAGGGGGTTAAACCTTTATTGGGTTATATACGGCGGGTGCCCTGATGCTATAAAAAGCAAACTAACCAACCAGTGTCACCCGTAACCTTTATATGGTGATCACTGGTGAAAGGGTTAACTAGGGGCAATCAGGGGGTTAAAACCTTTATTAGGTTAAATATGGGGGTACCCGACGCTATATAAAAACCTGACGGGTTACCTAAATAACTAAATAATTAACTGGGTAACCAGTGTCACCAGTGACGCTTATACGGTGATCACTGGTGAAAGGGTTAACTCTAGGGGCAATCAGGGGGTTAAAATAATATATGGGGGTACCTGACGCTCTAAAAACCTGCGGCGAAACTAAAAATAAATAACTGGCTATCTAGGGCACCACCGGCACTAAATACAGCGATCGAAAATACGATCGCTTAGTGACGCTGGCGTTAGGGGGTGAAAGGGTTACCTGGGGGGCGATCAAGGGGTTAAACCTTTATTAGGGGGGGTTAGGGGGCTACCCTGGACCTAAAGGGGCCTAAACCTAACTGCCCTGCAACTTTTTACTATCACAGATGACACTAAATGCAGTGATCAGTAAAATAAATGATCACTGCAATCAGTGACACTGTGATTGGGGGCTGGGGGGTGACCTGGGGGGTGATCTGGGGGTGACTGGGGGGTGAAATGTGTGCCTATGTGTACCTAAGTGTCAGTGGACTGTTGGTGCACTAACCTGCTTCCTCTCTCCACGGCGCCGGAATCGAAAAGACCGCCGCGAGGGAGATGACATCACTTCCTCCTGCCTGTGTTTACATCACATGGCGGAGGAAGCATTTTCATTGGCCGGGAGCGATCGCGAGGGGGTGGCCGAAATCGAATGGTGACCCCCTCATCTCTGATCGCTCCCCAACGATTAACGGCCACTCACTGTATAGGAGGGGGGTCCGATCGGACCCCCCAACTGTACAAAGGCGATCACGTACACTCTACGTGATTGTGCCTGTCGGTGCCATTCTGTCGACGTATATATACAGTGAGCGGTCGTTAAGTGGTTAATGCATCCTATGCATTAAGGTGAAAAAACACCTTGCAGTGTCCGGCCCACCAGCCCCCTCCCCATTTTATTTACCTGAGCCCTGAATTTCCGTGGGCGCGTCCCCGCCGTCCTTCTCTCCTTGGAGTCCTGGCTTTGATTGGGTAGATTGATAGCAGCGCAGCCATTGGCTGCCGTTGCTGTCAATCAAATCCAATGACGCGGGGGGGCGGGGCCGAGTCATACACTCAGCGTCTATGGACACCGGTGTGTGACACAGGAGCGCGCCCGCAAGAGAGCTTCCCAGAGGGGGTTATCTAATGTGGGAGGAGCCGCCATGTGACCCCAGAAAAGGACGATCGGGGCCACTCTGTGCAAAATGAACTGCACAGTGGAGGTAAGTATAACATGTTTGTTATTTTTTTTTCAACGGGAACCTTTAGTGTCACTTTAAGCATTTCTTCTCTCTTTTTTTTTTTTTTTTTTCGACTGGTAATCCTGCAAACCATACACTTCCAGCCCAAGGACGGTTATACTTCTTTCCGCATATGGAGAGAGCCATGTTTGTCACACAGGCTGGACTTCAAATAAGCCTGCTTTTGTTTACCTTTATAATACATTAGTTGATGGGATTAGTAGTTTACAAAAGAAAGATAACATCGTTTTTACTGGAACTACCAAGAACACTGCATTTTTGGCCTTATTAACATTTATTTTCTGTAGTTGCTGAAAAAGCTCTGTTTAAAAAAAAAAAAAGAAAACCAATGTAGCCACTACATCTAAGAACTGGTAAGCTGCAGTATATTAAACTTGTGGTTTAGATACATTTTTAATTTAAAAAAATGTAAGTCCAGTTTGTAGAGTCCATGCCATAATCGCATCTTTTAAACTTTTTTATCCTTTCTAGAGCAAACAGGAAACATTAAAATGTAACCTCCTCACGCCGGCCGAATACACATATGTGGCCCCTCTGATGGACACAGTGGCTGCAATTGATGGGCACAGTGGCCGCAATTGATGGGCACAGTGGCTGCAATTGATGGGCACAGTGGCTGCAATTGATGGGCACAGTGAGACTGCAATTGATGGGCACAGTGAGACTGCAATTGATGGGCACAGTAAGGCTGCAATTGATGGTTTTTTTTCAGAATTTTTCAGTTTGTTTGCGCCCCCCCAAAAAAATTTTGAGCACCAGCCGCCACTGCTGCTGGGAGATGGGGACACTGTAGTCATAAAGGGATGGACATGGTCAGCAACAATACTCAGGTAGGCCGCTGTGTTTAAACAATGCTCAATTGGTACCAAGAGGCCCAAAGTGTGCCAAGAAAATACCCCCCACGCCATTAACCAACCACCAGCCTGACCCGGTGATACAAGGCAGGATGGATCCATGCTTTCATGTTGTTTACACCAAATTCTGACCCGACCATCTGAATGTCGCAGCAGAAATCGAGACTCATCAGACCAGCCAACGTTTTTCCAATCTTCTATTGTCCAATTTTGGTGATCCTGTGCCAATTGTAGCCTCAGTTTCTTCCCCTTTCCAATGCTCAGGTTGAACTTCAGCAAGTCGTTTTCACCACGTCTAGATGCCTAAATGCATTGAGTTGCTGCCATGTGATTGGCCGATTAGCAATTTGTGTTACCAAGCAACTGAACAGTGTACCTAAAAAAGTGGTCCATCAGTGTACTTGTATTACTTAATTTCTGTTGATGGTTTCAAAGCATTTTATGTAATAGCACTTTATGTATGCACATTTTGCACAATTGTATACATTTTTTGAATTTAATGTATTGCATTAGCACATGCACTATAATTATATATTTAGCCAAGGTAGCACAGTGTTATATTTTGTTTATCACACGCACGCACGCACACTGTCCTGGCTCTCGGCCCCCACCCTGCATCACACTGCTGTCTTACACAGACTTATCATTGGATCTCACCTCCTTATCCAGCCATGTGCTCCAGCTCCTAGGACCCTCCCACAATCTGTGATCAGGGCTGCCATTGGAAGTCCCCCTCCTTCTTCACCTCCTGCTCTGTGCACTACTCGAAGCACCTCCCTCTGAGTGCACAGGAGCGGGAACTACAGGGGACACATCAGGTTTCAATGCCTGCTGACAGTATTGACTGTCAAGCACACATTGAGAGCACCACTGAAACCAACATTGGGTGGTATACATCCGCCACAATGTTGATTTGTGGCAGAACCCCTGGGGACCACCAAAATTTTGTCACGGACCACTAGTTGGCGACCGCTGCTTTAGGTGATATGGTACATAAAGTAGACACTGCAAAAAAGACAGACCACGCAAGCTTTAACCACTTACCGCTCGCCCGCCCGCCGCAGGCATACGTCGATACTTTCAAGAGAAATACCGTTGTTATGGTAGCAGCTAGCTACCATAAACCCGGTACCCTCTTCAAGAGCAGGTGGTCCGCTTTCAGACAAAAGTGGTCTCTGCGGTGGATTCGCCGCGAGATCACTTTTATCGGCGGTGGGAGGGGGGCCCGGTAAGGGACCTCCGCCCCTTACCGGAGCCATCGGCAGCAGCGGAGGCGAGGGGATGTTGTCCCTGGCTGGGTATGGAGACGAGTGAAGGTAAGATGGCCCCCATCCGTCTCCATATCATTGCAGGGCGGAAGCAACGTCAAAACGTCACTTCCGCCTGATGCTTCTAAAGGGACATTTTAAAAAAAAAAAAAAATTTTATTGCATTTTAGTGTAAATATGAGATGCGGGGTCTTTTTGACCCCCAGATCTTATATTTAAGATGACAATGCTCATGCTTTTTTTCTATTACAAGGGATGTTTACATTCCTTTTACTAGGAATAAAAGTGACCCAAAATTTAATTTTTTTTTAAAAACAGTGTCAAATTATATTTTTTTAAGTAAAATAAACAAGAAATTTTTTTTTTTTTAAAGCGCCCTGTCCCGACGAGCTCGCTCGCAGAAGCGAACGCATACTTGAGCAGCGCCTGCATATGAAAACGGTGTTCAAACCACACATGTGAGGTATCGCCGCGATCGTTAGAGCGAGAGCAATAATTCTAGCCCTCCTCTGTAACGCAAAACATGCAACCTGTAGAATTTTTTAAACATCGCCTATGGAGATTTTTAAGGGTAAAAGTTTGTCGCCATTCCACGAGCGGGCGCAACTTTGACTCGCGACATGTTGTGTATCAATTTACTCGGCGTAACATTATCTTTCACAATATCAAAAAAATAAATTGGGCTAACTTTACTGTTGTCTTGTTTTTTCAATTAAAAAAATTCTTTTGATCGATCAAAATTCTTTGGGCTTGCCGTGTCCATCTGAAGGGCTCCTTTGCTGTGCCTTCATATCTGCATGCCGGCGGGACCTTACTATCTGCCACACATGGGCTGTTACACTTCCCTCTATCACTTCCCTCTATCAACCTGGGATTCTACAGCCATCCACTGGGAGTTGTGATCGTTCCCTTCACGGGACATCTACATGCCGACGGACTGATGTTAGCCCCTCCTCATCTGGATTCAGCAGTGGTATCGTTGTACACATTTTTATACCAGTATCATACTTAGCTACATGTTTTTATGACTGCTTTTGCTACCGTTAGGTATTCCTTGCACCATTTTTACAGTTTATGTAGCTACATTGATTTTATCTCCAGTGCAATATTTATTTTGTTACCTACTTGAAGACTATAAAAGTTTTAATGCTATTCCCATCGAGCGCTGCCTTTGTGTTTTTTGTATCCTGCTATCGATTTTTCCAGTGGTTGGTGGCTGCACTGGGAATCGGCCTGCAAGGAGATCAGCTAAAAGTATTTGGATATCTATGTGCGTTATAATTAATCGAAATTAGTCGATTAATCGATTAAATAAAAAAAATCGATTAATCGAACACGAAAATTTTAATCAGTAACAGCCCTAATATATATATATATATTTTTTTTTAAGTACATATAAACCAACATGTTTAATGCACAAAAACAATGAATGATACACCATGCTGATGCTCTCTTAGGGAGGAGGGTCATGAGGCCCAGTAATCATAGTATATCCCTAGTCTTCACGATTTAGTGACACTGCGCAACAATTCAGAAGAACAAGGTCACCTTGTGGGACAGTTCCAAAAGACAGCGAATACTGCAGGCTGAGCTGCTTCTTCTTCTTTTTTTTTTTATACACTGGATCAGGATAATTTTTTGTTAAAATAAAAAATGCTAGGCTGTAGGATAATACCTGGTGATGCTTCCCATTATGAGGTGACAACGCTCTACTCCTGCCTCCCAAATGTGGTCACCCCATTACAGGCATCCCTGGTGTAGACTACAGAAAGTTGTGGCAACATTCAGGCTCCGTTCGCATCTTCGCAATCCGAACTGCCGCGATTCGCAATAGCAGGACACCCGTTCGTTGCCCGTCGATTTTAATAGCACCCCAAACTCGTCGCGATTTTCCCCGCGGTGAAAAGGCGCAAACAGAATGGCAGGACGCCTGTCGTCCCAAAATCAGTATGCCAGTCCACAGCAAGGATGTGCAACCATCATGCATGTAGACAGAAAGAGGATGGAAGAGGCCATAAAAGATCTGCAGCACTGGGAAACCACAAAAGAATAAAAAAAAAAAAAGGCGAAACATTATTTTATGAAAAAAAACAAGTCATAGCAATTGGTGTACATTATCAAACGAAATGTCACCCAGTTGGGGTTTAGCACAGATCTACTAGGGTGGATGAAATCAAAACAACACAGCTAACACAAGGGGCATCCATAAATCAAAATAGTCACAAATACAAAGGATAAAAAAAATACTGCAAAAGGTGATGACTGTGTGGCTGGCGTTACCCTGGGTAATCAACAGTTTTAGGGTTATGGAGACAGATACCTATTGTCAGAAAAAAACCCTCTACATTTATTACAATACAGGTCCCAGCAGCTGCTAGTTGTGAGAGACTGCCAGTCCGCCAAAGACGAGCAGTTGAAGTGGTTACATAGTTACATACCGTGTTTCCCCGAAAATAAGCCCGGGTCTTATATTTATTTTGGCAACAAAAGACACAGTAGGGCTTATTTTCGGGGTAGGTCTTACCATGTAATGTGCTGTCTTCCCTCCCTCTGCCTGACAGGAATCCCCAGTGTGAACTGAGTTAAAATGCTTGTAAAATCCTAGAATCCACTCTATTACAGTATTATATAATGTATAATGTGTGTGTTTCTGTAATATAATGGTGCCAAATGCCTTCGATATAGCACTGTTCTGCTCTTCTGTGACCCTCCAGAGCTCTCTTCCCCCGCATTTATATAACAGAAACACACACATTGTACATTATATACTACTGTAATAGAGTGGATTATAGGATGTGTGACAGCAGGAAGGTAAAGTCACCTGGTTGCATCCAGGGGGGTAGATATATTTCGCCCAGATTCAGGCTTTACGCCGACTTATACAACTAGGTGGAGAGTTGTATAAACCCAGCTGAGGCTAGTGGGCTCATGGATGACTCATACCTCTAGGGAGAGTGTGGGGCGTCGTGCAGACAGGGAGTTGATGAGACCAGCTGAAGCTTGTCAGCTCGTTTAAGGCCTCTATAAAAACTCCCAGCTTCATTAGATGTTTGCTCATGCCTGGAACCAGACCTGTGTGGACTGTCTAGGGAGAGTGAACCCCTGTGCGGTGAGACAAAGCCTGTGTGGCTATTTGCTTGGACATTTAAAACCAGGGACTTAGGGACTAGGACAGCACTAGGCTGATCCCAGTTGTTAGTTAGGAAACCTGTATGTTTACTCAGAGGTCAAGTTGACCAGGATTTATTTTATTTATGTTTCTTTTGCTTTGCTGTGTTTTGTCACTGTAAATAGAAAATAAACCGCACCTTTTTGATTTTGAAAACCACAACCTCCGTTTGCTGGGCCTGTTTTTGTGTGGGGAGCCCATCCCGGGGGTCACACACACCCGCTGCCGAGCTAACCCCCTCACAGTTGGTGGAGAACCAGTGGCAGTTTTTTTAAGCCAGCATGGAGGAGATACTGAAACAGCTGGCTCTAGCAAATGCCAATCAACAGCAGACAAGTGCAGGTTTGCAAAGGAGCCTTGCAGCCCAGCAGCAAGCTCATCAACAGAGCCTTGCAGCCCAGCAGCAAGCTCACCAACAGAGTCTGGAAGCTCAGCAACAAGCCCAGCAGCAATCTGAGGCCCGCTTCATAGACCTGTTACAGAAGCAAGAGCAGAGACTACAACAAATGGAAGCAGTAATGCAGCAACGTCCGCAGACCAGTGAGGAAAGCCGTCCCACTAATACCGCGTCCTTTGGGGTGAGTCGTTTGACAAAAATGACTGGAGAGGATGATCCAGAGGTATTTTTGACCACATTTGAAAGGACCGCTGAAAGAGAAAAGTGGCCTGAGGAGCAGTGGGCTGGACTGGTGGCTCCTCTGTTAACTGGTGAATCGCAGAAAGCTTACTATGACCTAGAGCCTAACCAAGCAAAAGACTATGTGATGCTAAAAGCTGAAATTTTGGCAAGGCTGGGTGTCACCCAGGCTGTCCGGGCTCAGCGTGTGCATAACTGGACTTTCCAGCTTGGAAAACCCCCCAGGTCTCAAATGTATGATCTCATTAACCTGAGCAGAAAGTGGCTACAGCCAGAGACTTTGTCCGCACCAAAGATTGTGGAACGTGTTGTAATGGATCGGTTTTTGAGAGCTCTTCCTACTGCCATCCAAAAGTGGGTAAGCCATGGAGACCCAGAGACGGCCGATGGTCTTGTGGATCGTGTGGAGAAATACTTGGCTACAGAGAACCTGACGGCCTCTTCCAGAGACACTCGGACTTTCCACCCTAAGACCAGACCATCCCCAGGGGCGGATAAGAGGATTCCAAGGGGTGAGGGTGGAGAGAGTGAGAGGGTGGGAGCTCTACCCCAAGTTTGGCGAGAACAGCCTGGGAAATCAGCGGCTCAAGAGGCGGCAAGAAGGATCGTTTGCTACCGCTGCCGGCAAGCGGGACATATTGCAGCCAATTGCCCGGTTGTGGAGGAACCCATGCAGTGTGACTTTCTGACGGGCAGACGTCAGTCGCTGTGTGCGACAGTCGCATGCACTGCCATTCGAGGAACTGAGAAACATTTATGCAAAATGTGTGTTAATGGTAGAAATGTTGTGGTATTGCTGGATTCAGGTAGCCTTGTGACCCTGATAAAGGCTGAGTTAGTTAAAACAGAGGTCTTTGGGAATAGCAAGGTAGCTGTTATTTGTGTGCATGGGGACACCCGAGAGTATCCAGTGACTACAGTGTGTTTCGAGACCCCCAAAGGTACCCTCTCTCATCCAGTGGGCTTAGTATCTCAGTTACCGCATGACGCCATTGTGGGAAGGGATTTTCCGAAGTTCTGGGAACTGTGGGATGATCCTGAGCCCCCCACTGGTGCCCCTATGTACCAGGAATGTGATAGCCAGAACTCCCCTGAGAGTGGTGAGGACTCTCCAGAATTTCCCTTATCAGTATTGGCAGGGGAGACTCAAGAAACTGGAGAGGAGCCCACCTCCTCAGACGAAAACCTACCGTCTGTGGAGTTTTCTGATCTTGAGGTTCACAGGGAAAACTTTGCCACAGAACAGTTGAAAGACCCCGCCCTAATAAAGGCACGGGAAAACGTAGTGAAAATAGATGGCGAGTTAGTGAACCCAGATAATACCTGCACTTACCCATACTTCAGCGTAGAGAAGGACCTACTGTATCGGGTGGCAAAAAGGGCAGAAGAAACCGTTGAGCAGCTTGTGGTGCCCAAACCTTACAGGAAGTTGGTGTTGGAGTTGGCCCATGGGCACATTCTTGGAGGTCATCTGGGGACAGAGAAAACCCGAGAGAGGGTATTACAGAGATTCTATTGGCCGGGGGTGATGAAGGACATAGAAAATTATTGTTCCTCCTGCCCTGTGTGTCAGAGGTCGGCCCCGATGCCACATTTCCGTAGCCCGCTGGTCCCTCTACCCATCATTGAGGTCCCGTTTGAGAGGATCGCCATGGATTTGGTAGGGCCTATAATCAAGTCCGCTAGGGGGCACCAGTACATATTAGTTATAATGGACTATGCCACCCGTTATCCAGAAGCGATCCCTCTCCGAAATACCTCGGCCAAAACCATAGCCAAAGAGCTATCTCTTGTGTTTAGCCGGGTGGGTATTTGTAAAGAACTGCTTACGGACCAAGGTACACCCTTTATGTCCCGGGTTATGAAGGAGCTGTGTAAATTGTTCAAAGTGACGCAATTACGTACATCTGTGTATCACCCCCAAACCGATGGGCTGGTTGAAAGATTCAACAAAACCCTAAAACAAATGTTGAAGAAAGTGGTGGATAGAGATGGAAAGGATTGGGACTGTCTACTTCCTTATCTGATGTTTGCTATTAGGGAGGTGCCCCAATCCTCTACGGGATTCTCCCCCTTTGAGTTACTGTATGGGAGACACCCAAGAGGGCTGTTGGATATTGCCAAGGAAACTTGGGAAAGTGAGAGTTCTCCCCACAGGAGTGTGATTGAGCATGTCGCCCTGATGCAAGACCGAATTGCACAGGTAATTCCCATCGTGAAGGAACATTTGGCCCAAGCGCAGTTAGCACAGCAGAGAGTGTACAACCGTGGAGCCAAGACCCGTACCTTTTCCCCGGGGGATAGGATACTGGTACTTGTCCCTACGGTTGAAAGTAAATTCCTTGCCAAATGGCAAGGCCCCTATGAGATAATGGAAAAAGTGAGCGAAGTGAATTACAAGGTCAGACAACCAGGAAGGCGAAAGCCCGAACAGATCTATCACATTAATCTGTTGAAAGCCTGGAGGGATAGAGAGTCCCTAGTCGCAGACACTTGGTCACCAGCTCAAACTGGTTGCGTGATTCCTGAGGTTGGAATAGCAGCCACCTTGTCACAACCCCAACAACAGGAGGTTAAGGAGTTTGTGCTTCGCAACAAGGAGGTATTCTCTGAGCTGCCGGGACAAACATCTGGGGTAGAGCATGACATCATTACCCCGCCCGGTGAAAGGGTGAAGTTAAAACCCTATCGGATCCCAGAGGCCCGACGGGAGGCAATACGGGAGGAAGTACAGAAAATGCTGAACTTAGGGGTGATAGAGGAGTCCCAAAGTGATTGGTCTAGTCCCATTGTGTTGGTGCCTAAACCGGATGGGAGCTGGCGATTTTGTAACGATTTTCGTCAGTTGAACAAAGTTACAAAATTTGACACCTACCCCATGCCACGTATAGATGAGTTGATCGACCGGCTGGGAACAGCCCGATACATGACGACTCTTGACCTCACAAAAGGGTATTGGCAAATTCCCCTGGCCAAGTCGGCCAAAGAGAAAACCGCATTTGTAACCCCAGACGGGGCGTTCCAATATAAGAGAATGCCGTTCGGGTTACAGAATGCGCCGGCCACATTCCAGCGGAAAATGGACCAGATACTGAGGCCCCATCGGAAGTATGCTGCGGCTTACCTGGATGACGTAATTGTCCATAGCACAGATTGGGCCTCACATCTGCCAAAAGTGCAAGCAGTCCTAGACTCTATCCAGGAAGCGGGGTTTACGGCTAACCCCAAGAAGTGTACCATTGGGCAGGAGGAGGCCAAATATCTTGGGTACACCATTGGCAGGGGAGTGATAAAACCCCAACTCAACAAAGTCGAGGCCATCCAGAGTTGGCCACGTCCCAACAGCAAGAAGCAGGTACGGGCCTTTCTGGGAATCGCGGGTTATTATCGGCGCTTCATTCCCCACTTTGCTTCTAAGGCTGTGCCCCTAACCAACCTGACGAAAGGGAAAGGGTCGGCCATGATTAAATGGACCCCCGAGGCTGAGGCAGCATTCCAATTCTTGAAACAAGCCTTATGTAGCCAGCCAGTGTTGTACTCACCCGACTTCTCTAAAGACTTTGTCGTACAAAGTGATGCGTCAGATGTGGGGTTAGGAGCAGTATTGTCCCAGGTCTGGAACGGGGAAGAGCACCCAGTCATTTACCTCAGCAGGAAGTTGAAGTCCCATGAGGTAAATTACGCCACCGTTGAAAAGGAGTGTTTAGCGGTGAAGTGGGCTCTAGATTCCCTTCGGTACTACCTGCTAGGTAGGCACTTTGACATGGTTACGGATCACGCTCCGTTAAAGTGGATGGCTCAAAACAAGGAAACAAATAGAAGAGTGAATAGGTGGTTCCTGGCCCTCCAGGAATTCAACTTCACAGTAAAGCATCGCCCTGGCGTTCAAATGGGGAATGTGGATGCTTTGTCTCGAGTACATGAATGCCTGATTGCTGGTGTTCCAACCCCGAGGTTAAAACAAGAGGGGGGGGTATGTGACAGCAGGAAGGTAAAGTCACCTGGTTGCATCCAGGGGGGTAGATATATTTCGCCCAGATTCAGGCTTTACGCCGACTTATACAACTAGGTGGAGAGTTGTATAAACCCAGCTGAGGCTAGTGGGCTCATGGATGACTCATACCTCTAGGGAGAGTGTGGGGCGTCGTGCAGACAGGGAGTTGATGAGACCAGCTGAAGCTTGTCAGCTCGTTTAAGGCCTCTATAAAAACTCCCAGCTTCATTAGATGTTTGCTCATGCCTGGAACCAGACCTGTGTGGACTGTCTAGGGAGAGTGAACCCCTGTGCGGTGAGACAAAGCCTGTGTGGCTATTTGCTTGGACATTTAAAACCAGGGACTTAGGGACTAGGACAGCACTAGGCTGATCCCAGTTGTTAGTTAGGAAACCTGTATGTTTACTCAGAGGTCAAGTTGACCAGGATTTATTTTATTTATGTTTCTTTTGCTTTGCTGTGTTTTGTCACTGTAAATAGAAAATAAACCGCACCTTTTTGATTTTGAAAACCACAACCTCCGTTTGCTGGGCCTGTTTTTGTGTGGGGAGCCCATCCCGGGGGTCACACACACCCGCTGCCGAGCTAACCCCCTCACAGATGTTACAAACATTTTAAACTAGGGCTTATTTTCGGGGTAGGGCTTATATTGCAGCTCTCATGGAAAATAACGATAGGTCTTATTTTCGGGGAAACAAGGTAGTAGGTAAGGTTGAAAAAGTCCAACCTGTGTGTGTGATTATATGTCAGTATTACATTGTATATCCCTGTATGTTCTGGTCGTTCAGGTGCTTATCTAATAGTTTTTTGAAACTATCGATGCTCCACGCTGAGACCACCGCTTGTGGAAGGAAATTCCACATTCTTGCCGTTCTTACAGTAAAGAACCCTCTACGCAATTTAAACCTCTTTTCTTCCAATTTTAATGAGTGGCCACATGTCTTATTGAATTCCCTTCCGCGAAAAAGTTTTATCCCTATTGTGGGTTCACCAGTACGGTATTTGTAAATTGAAATCATATCCCTTCTCAAGCGTCTCTGCTCCAGAGAGAATAAGTTCAGTGCTCGCAACCTTTCCTCATAACTAATATCCTCCAGACCCTTTATTAGCTTTGTTGCCCTTCTTTGTACTTTCCAGTACATCCTTCCTGAGGACTGGTGCCCAGAACTGGACAGCATACTCCAGGTGCGGCCAGACCAGAGTCTTGTAGAGCGGGAGAATTATCGTTTTATCTCTGGAGTTAATTCCCTTTTTAATGCATGCCAATATTCTGTTTTCTTTGTTAGTAGCAGCTTGGCATTGCATGCCATTGCTGAGCCTATCTACTAGGACCCCCAGGTCCTTTTCCATCCTAGATTCCCCCAGAGGTTTTCCCCCCAGTGTATAGATTGCATTCAAATTTTTGCCACCCAAATGCATTATTTAATTTTTTTTTACATTAAACCTCATTTGCCATGTAGTTGCCCACCCCATTAATTTGTTCAGATCTACTTGCAAGGTTTCCACATCCTGCAGAGAAGTTATTGCCCTGCTTAGCTTAGGATCGTCCGCAAATACAGAATAGAACTGTTTACCCCATCCTCCAGGTCGTTTATGAACAAATTAAATAGGATTGGTCCCAGCAGAGAACCCTGGGGGACCCCACTACCCACCCCTGACCATTCCGAGTACTCCCCATTTATCACCATCTTAACTCGCCCCTGTAGCCAGTTTTTAATCCATGTACTCACCCTATGGTCCATGCCAACAGACCTTATTTTGTACAGTAAACGTTTATGGGGAACTGTGTCAAATGCTTTTGCAAAATCCAGATACACCACATCTACGGGCCTTCCTTTATCTAGATGGCAACTCAACTCCTCATAGAAGATTGGTTAATTGATTAATAGATTGGTTTGACAAGAACGATTCTTCATGAATCCATGCCAATTCCTGCTAATGATACAGTTTTCATTACAAAAATCTTGTATATAGTCCCTTATCATCCCCTCCAAGAGCTTGCATACTATTGATGTTAGGCTAACTGGTCTGTAATTCCCAGGGATGTATTTTAGGCCCTTTTTAAATATTGGTGCTACATTGGCTTTTCTGCAATCAGCTGGTACCATTCCAGTCAGTAAAAATTAGGAACAATGGTCTGGCAATTACTTGACTGAGTTCCCCAAGTACCCTCGGGTGCAAGCCATCTGGTCCTGGTGATTTATTAATGGTAAGTTTCCCAAGTCTAATTTTAATCCTGTCCTATGTTAACCATGGAGGTGCTTCCTGTGATAGGTCATGAGGATAAACACTGCATTTTTGGTTAATGAAGCCCCCCCCCCAGTGGCGTAGCGTGGGGGGTGCGAGGGGGGCCTAGGCCCCCCGGGTGCAACATACTTTTCTGTGACCCTGCGCACCAGCCGCCATTTTCAGTCTCAGGCCGGCCCCTTGCGCCCTGTGATAGGGCGAAAGGGACAAGGTGGGGCTGTCCTCCTCCTCTCCGGGTCACCGATAATGTGCCATGGGCACCAGGGCATGCAGTCTGTGCCCACCCCGATCACCGATGTCTTGTTTTTCTCCTCTCCAGGTAACTGATCGATCATGTCCCCGCCGGGGCAGGCAGTGTGACAGGCAGCGGCGCAGAGGCAGAGCAGATCATGGAAGAAAAAAAAGGTAAGAGACTCATCATTTGTGAGTTTTGTTGCTGCCGGGGGGGGGGGGGAGTAGATCTGGTCTGGGGGGAGAGAGAGAGAGAGCAGTTAGGGAAGTTGGCTCTTTTGAAATTCAGTGTCTTTGTATTCCCCCTTGGGTTTCCTATTTGTGCAATTTATACTGAAGCCAATTGACCTGTGATAGCGGTTTCCTAAATTTCCCCGTATTCCCACATCCATGATCAGGTCTGTATTGTTGGTAATCAGTAGATCCAGTAACGCTTTATTTCTAGTTGGTGCGTCTACCATCTGACCCATGAAATTGTTCTGCAAGACATTTAGAAACTGGCGAGCGTGGTTCCCTCCGCCCAGTCTGTCGGGATAATTAAAATCCCCCATTATGACAACACTTCCCATCCTTGCTGTTAATCCAAATTGTGATAGGGGATCCATCTCCCCCTCCTCCCTCAGGTTAGGGGGCCCATATCGTACTCCCAGTATCATTTCCCCCTTAGCTTCATCCCTTTGGAGCTTTACCCATAAGGATTCCACCTCCTCCTTAGCTCTCTTAGTGATGTCATCTCTCACATTCACTCGTACATTATTCTTGATATATAGGCATACCCCTCTCCCTTTTTTTACCCTCTCTATCCCTGCGATAAAGGGTATACCCTTGAATGGTTGCCAGCCAATCATGAGAGCCGTCGAACAAGGTCTCTGAAATTCCCACAAAATCCAAATCCTCCTCGTACAACAGTATCTCTAGTTCACCCATCTTGTCTGCCAGGCTCCTGGTATTGGTGAACATGCCACGTAGTTTAGACCATTTGCATACTATCTTCTTATTGGGTGTTCCAAGATTGCAACTAGGACTGGTTACTATACTTACCTTGGGTTTATGTGCTTTCGTTGTAAAGTCAGATGCTTTTTATCTTCATGCATTCTATGAAAAAAAAACCTTGTGTGTTCAGCAGCGCCTCTCATACTTACCTGAGCCCCATCTCAATCCAGCAATGTTGCAGGAGAGTCTCGGCTGCCTGGGACTCGCCCTCCTCATAAGCTGAGACAGCAGTGAGGGCGCCATTGGCTCAAGCTACAACCAAAGTCAGTGAGCCAATGAGAAGAGAGAGGAGGCAAGGCCAAACTGCACCTCTGTGTCTGAATGGACACACAGCGCGACGGCTCGACTCGGGTGCCCCCATAGCAAGCTGTGTGGGCACGAGGGAGGAGCTCCAGCAAGGGGCCCGAGAACAGGAGGATCGGGGCTGCTTTGTGCAAAACCAACTGCACAGAGCAGGTAAGTATTACACGTTTGTTATTTTTAAAGGAAAAAAAAATGAAATTTTAGTATCATTTTAAAGTGGAACTAAACCCATCAACTTAACGGATTCATAAAAACTTACATTCCTGGAAGACTGGGAATGCTAACCGTCACATTTACTTGTGCTTTAAACCAAACTGTCATACCTGATCGCATGTGCAGCTCCATAGTAGTTGTAGGTCAAACAGAGGCTAAGATGACTGCTTCCTTGGCTGAAAAGGATAGGAAGGTTTAGTTCCGCTTTAACCCCTTTACGCCCACGCTATAGCCGAAAGATGGCTACAGCGCAGGCTTACGTTGCTGGGAAGCAGTGTTGCCAACCGTACGTAGATTTACGTACAGCCCGCGATTTAACCCCTTTTTCGGGCTGTACGTTAAAGTCCGTTTATGGGCACCGGCGCCCATAAAAAGGTGGCCGCGAGCCGGCCATACAACTGCGCATGCACCGGCCGAGCGCATTCGGAACTCGGCCGGGCGGCGCACACGCAGTAACGTGATGGCGCCGCTGGCGCCATTTTTTGAAAAGGCCACAGTGGCTGGCGGCAGTGGCAGGACACCTGCAGTGAGTGCATGCCATGCACTCATAATAGGTGGTCGGTGGAGGACTCGGAGCACTGACAGGGCCCAGCCAGGGGTGAGGAGGACGGACTCAAGGTCAGTGAAACTGGGGGGATACAAGGGGACAGCGTCATCAGTGTGCCGTGTCCTCCTCTGGTTCCTGTGTCCCTTTCACCTCTTCACAGGTCAGGGCAGCACAGTGCTGCCCTGACCTGTGGAGTGGTGAAAGGGGCACAGGAGGAGGACACAGCACATTGATGATGTGCAGAAGTAATATGGTGGTGGACAAAGGAGGAGGCTACTGTGAGGGGGTGAGGAGGGCACCATCATGTTCACAGCCTGTCTCCACCGGCCCCTCCTGTAGTGTGTCCGCAGCCTCTGTCCCCCTCCTGTAGTGTGTCCGCAGCCTCTGTCCCCCTCCTGTAGTGTGTCCGCAGCCTCTGTCCCCCTCCTGTAGTGTGTCCGCAGCCTCTGTCCCCCTCCTGTAGTGTGTCCGCAGCCTCTGTCCCCTTCCTGTAGTGTGTCCGCAGCCTCTGTCCCCCTCCTGTAGTGTGTCCGCAGCCTCTGTCCCCCTCCTGTAGTGTGTCCGCAGCCTCTGTCCCCCTCCTGTAGTGTGTCCGCAGCCTCTGTCCCCCTCCTGTAGTATGTCCGCAGCCTCTGTCCCCCTCCTGTAGTATGTCCGCAGTCTCTGTCCCCCTCCTGTAGTATGTCCGCAGTCTCTGTCCCCCTCCTGTAGTATGTCCGCAGTCTCTGTCCCCCTTCTGTAGTATGTCCGCAGTCTCTGTCCCCCTTCTGTAGTATGTCCGCAGTCTCTGTCCCCCTCCTGTAGTATGTCCGCAGCCTCTGTCCCCCTCCTGTAGTATGTCCGCAGCCTCTGTCCCCCTCCTGTAGTATGTCCGCAGCCTCTGTCCCCCTCCTGTAGTATGTCCGCAGCCTCTGTTCCCCTCCTGTAGTATGTCCGCAGCCTCTGTCCCCCTCCTGTATCATGTGTCCACAGCCTCTGACCATCTCTTGTCATGTCTACAGTCTCTGAGGGGATCCTAGAAAGGAGTCAAGAGTGGGAGTGCCGCCGGGATGGGGGTTACGGCCCAGGAAGAAACAGACGTGTGGACTGGGAAGAGGAGATCAGAGCCACCAAGCTGGAGCCGTCTGACTGAGCCCCACACTGTGCACCTGAGAGGAGGTAAGTGACAGTGCCGCCAGGCCATTCTGAGGGGGGGGGGGGGGTCACTGATGTAAGGAGGTGACTGAATACAATAATGTAAGGGGGCACTGATATAAAGGTTTCCCCCTTATATTAGTACCCCCCTTACCTTAGTGTATTCACTCTGTGGAAGGTGGTCTCTATTCACCAGAGCCCCCCTCCACATCAGAGTTCCCCCTTACATCATGATCTGCAGCATTCCCCTTTACATAAGAGTTCCCTTGCACTGTAAGGGGGCATCCTGCAGACTCTGATGTAAGAGGGAACTCTGTGCTGGCTGGGTTATAGTATCCTAACCTTCATGTGAATTGAGAAATATGTTTTTTTTACTTTTGTTTGATTGATATTAGCATTAGCTGTGTGTTTATAGTTGAAATATTGATATTTGCACTGTTTAGCACTAAAAACCGTAATTTTAGGTACTTTTTTGCAGCATCAGTAAAAAATGCGGCTCTGCCAGTAATCTTCATTATTTTTGCCAGTAAGAAATTGGTGCCGTACAGAAATTTTGGCATCCTTGCCAGTAAATTTCACTTCAGGGGGTTGGCAACACTGCTGGGAAGGCATCTGTGGACATTCTCCCATGATTGCGTGGCGCATTCTGTGATCGCTGAGTCCTTCGGACTTTTACCATGGCCCTTTACCACGTGATCAACTGTGTCCAATGACAGCTGATCACAATGTAAACACAAGCCGGTTATCGGCTTTCCTTTCCTCATGCTGACAGCGTGAGGAGGGTAGAAGAGAGCCGATAACCGGCTTGTGTTAAAGCAGAGTTCCACCCAAAAATGGAACTTCTGCTTTAAGTGAAGGTGACCCCCTGACGTGCCACATTTAGCATGTCAGTTTTTTGGCGGGAGCAGATACCCTCTTTTTAGAGGGTTCCAGCTCCCACTTCCTCCTGGGGCTCTGCGGCACCGGAAGGAAGTTCACCGTTCACCTCTCCCCCCTCCCCCCTCCCTCTCTGCAATCATCTGGGACACGTCACAGGTCCCAGATGATTGCCCGGCTAGTCACAGTGCGCAGCGCGGCTCGTGCATGCCCAGCTGTGAAGCCACAGTATGTGTCTGATTATTAAGTCAGCAGCTACAATTTTTGTAGCTGTTAACTTTTATATGGGTGGAACTCCGCTTTAAAGGGACATCTGCACTGTGCTGTGCTGTGCAGTCCCAACAGTGTCCATCGGTGCTGCCAATGAGTGCCGCCTCATTAGTGCCACCTATCAGTGCACATCAGTGAAGGAGAAAAATTACCTGTTCGCAAAATTTTATAACACATTTTGAAAAATGGGGGGGGGGGGGGGGAGGGAAAGGCTTACCTGTACTTCCATATTTAGGAGTACAGTACAGGACACAGGCTTAAAATTCATAGGATCCTGGGTTATAAGCTGGTACCTTCAGGTGATGGGACACTGGCAAAGTTTCTGATAACACTCCCTGGGCATCCCCCTATATCCATCCTTACCTCATTCTGTGAGTCCTATCTTTTTTGTCAGCAAGCCATGCAACGATAACACAGGAAAAAAGAGTGGAGGGTGTCCCGTACTGTACTCAAAGATATTGAATTTATAGGCAAGTCAAAATTCCCTTTCATCTTGAAGTGCGCCATTAAATCCAAATCCTTTCTTAAATGTCTTTAAACAACATTTCATTACATACATACTCCATCACTAGTACATTCATTTGATATAGAATAATAAAAACCTGGTTGATCCTCTCCTTGCACAGTTGCTTACCTCTTGTCTGTGTCTCCACTGCAGCTTTAGCTCCTCTGGATCGATCGTTGCCACCTATACTGCGCATGCGCTGTTTTTGGCATACAGGCAAGTGCAGACAGGGAAAGCTAGTTCAGACCTCCCCGTGTGACTCATCTAGCTACTCCTCATACTGATCTTTCCCTGTGGACAGGATTGAGAGGGGAAAGATCATGTGATCTCTTCACAGCACACAGAAGAAAAAAAAAAGTATTTAGAAGCTTTGTTTTTTTTTTAAAGAGAAGAAGTAGGAGTATTGTTTTCAAACAAACTATATAGTCAAAAGTATTGAGACTCCTACCTTTACGCGCACTTTAAATTTAATGGCATCCCAGTCTTAGTCCGTAGGGTTCAATATTGAGTTGGCCCATCCTTTGCAGCTATAACAGCTTCAACTCTTCTGGGAAGGCCGTCCACAAGGTTTAGGAGTGTGTGACAAGGTTTAGGAACAAGGTCCATAAAGACATGGATGAGCAAGTTTGGGGTGGAGGAACTTGACTGACCTGCACAGAGTCCTGACCTCAACCCCATAGAACACCTTTGGGATGAATTAGAGTGGAGATTGTGAGCCAGGCTCTCTCGTCCAACATTAGTTACCTGATTTCACAAATGAGCTTCTGAAAGAATGGACCAACATTCTCATAGACACACTCCTAAACCTTGTGGACAACCTTCCCAGAAGAGTTGAAGCTGTTATAGCTGCAAAGTGTGGGCCAACGTAATATTGAACCCCACTGGCTAAGACTGGGATGCCATTAAAGTTCATGTGTGTGTAAAGGCAGGCGTCGCAATACTTTTGACAATATAGCGTATTAGCATATTTAATATTAGGTACTGAATCGTTGTGACTTTAATATCATATTAATCGCAAAGTACAAGACAGGACACAGGCTTGATATTTATAGACCCTGGGATGTCTCCAAGCAATGAATAAGAAGGACTGGCAACAATAAGGTATATAGAAATGTTCCAACAGGTCCATCAATAACAAGGATCAACAGACAGGTGGTGGACTTCCAAAGCTGCCCAACGAAGGATTGGTATCACAATGCCCAGCAGACTGTTACCGACTTGGTGGAATGAGCACATATTCGTGCAGGAGGTGCTTAAATTTTTTTGGGGTATAAGCTCTTGGGATATGTTGTCTTATCGACCAAGCAACATGAAGCAGGATGTCCCTTGCAAGGTCCTGAGGGGAGGACAAACAGGGAGGCCTATCTTCCTGATAGAAGCTGTAGCTTTAGGTACACTCTAATGACTCAGACCACATGCAGACTATGTAGAACAAACTCATTTGGGTGCTTAGGAGCAGGGCACAAAGAAGGAAGAATTGTGTCTGCATCGAGGTGGAAGACTGACACCACCTTAGGAAAAATCAAGCGTCTTGGGTGCAAGGCAAATTTGTCCTTGTGACAAATGAGGAATGGCTCCTTATAAGAGACAGCTGCTTACTCAAGGACACATCCGATTGTCAGGGCTGGGCTTCTAGCAGCTCTCTTCTCAGTACTCAAGGCTGCTACAGCTGTCAGTTAATTACCAGCCACTCTATTTAAACTGCCTTGTTCATTCCTTTCGTGCCTTTGCCTTGGTCAACATATCCTGTGTGTCTCTGCTGTGTTCCTGCTATGACTGTTGCCTGGCTAATGTTTCTTCTGGTTCCTAATCCTGATCTTTGGCTTCTGACAACGCTGATTCCTGGCTTCCCGATTCCGGCTCGTCCGATTAACCGTTTTGGCTTCCTAACCCTGGCTTCTGTTTTTGACTACATTCCTGATCTGTACTGTTTTTTACTATTACATTAAAAAGGTGTAATTTTAAACTGCATTTTCTGTCTCTGCCTGGTTCATGGTCACTGACACTGATAGACACGATAGCCACCAAAAAGGTCACCTTGCAGGAAAGGTCTCTGCTGGGTTTAAAATGGAGGCCTGGGGGCGTGGCTTAGCGATGGCAGCATGAGGACGTTTACTCCAGAGCTCTGCCTGGACCGGAGCCGAGAACTGTTAGATAGCCAGTACAGACGAGCCACTTCCTAATGTCTGGAGATCGCAGACACCAACCAGCTTCTGGGGACCCGAGATAACTGTCTCTAGTGGCCAAGATGATGCTGCCGCGAGTCATTCCTGGCGGCGGCCGCCGCTACTACTACTACAAGTAAGAAATCTATACAGCAGGGGGCCCAGGCTGCGAGGGATTCAGCTCCGCTGGCAGACCGCCCGCTCTCTCCTATCGTGTCCCTTGATCTCCTCCGATTGGATTCACAGCATGATCCTGGGCTTACAATGGGGACAGACTGTCACTCAGAAGGAGCACTCAGGGAGATTGTAGCAGGCCTTCCCACCAAGCATGATCTTCAGGAAATGGCTGCTTCAATTGTTACTGCTCTCTTTCAAGAGCTTCCTGTCCTCCGCCAACGGGTGGATACAGTGGAGGAGCGGGTGCTGGAACTTGAATCCTCCACTACTTCTGCAGATGCCCGTCTCTCCACCCTGGAGACTGAGCACCAGGTCTTTCGGTCGCCACCTCATAGATGTCCACCTGCGACTGGAAGAATCGCAGCAGGCGAAATAACGGTATTCCTGAAGCCACCATGGGACCAGATCTCTGCGTCACGGTGGTGGCGATCCTGAACCAGATCTTGGGCAAACCCCCCTCAGCTGACCTCAAGCTTGACGGGGTTCATCGTGTGCTAGGCCCCAGGGCACCTCCACATCTCAACCGGACCAGGCTTTCCCAGCTATGCCTCGGGATGTCCTTTGCAGGGTCAACTTTTTTACCATTAAGGAGAAGATTATATGCCTGGCCTTGTCAAAGGGCCCTATAGACTTTGATGGTGCCTCCATTCTGATTTACCCTGATGTCTCCAGACAAACACACGCCATTCGGGGGCTTATGCGCTCACTTCTCAAACGTCATTCGTGAGGCAGCGTATCGATGGGGCCACCCTTTTCATTTAATCGTGAGGAAAAAGGGCACTGAATTCTACCTACGTTCCCCAGACCAACTCAACGACCTCTTCAGCTTTCTGGATAAGCCCACTGTCATTGTTCCTGACTGGTTCGATCATGTCCTCACACAGGAGGCCTTTGGCCCACCCGTGCCAAGGCTGCAGCGGGTCAGACGACCTCGATCCCACGTCTCCAGTCGAGAGGCTCCCCAGATCTAACCCAAATGCTCCTGAGGCCTGACTGTATAAGGCATCAGGGAATTGACCATTGCAAAACTTATTAGTATGGAGGGTTCCTATTGGAATCTTCAGCCGCTGCTGTACATTACACTTTAGTGTTGTATTTTTGTCTCTGGGTCTTCCTGGAGTCTGTTTATTGGCACACACCTGATGGATGGGCTCAGCATTTCTCCCTGTGTACCCATCTGGAAGGGCTACTGACTCCAGGGACATGCCTCTAGTCCTCCTTGGATTTTGGCTGTCTGGCCTTGCTGCATTGTGTTCTGCCAAGGATGTTACCCTCCCCCGTTTGTTGACCTCGCTCCTTTTTTTTTGGATGCTGATGGGGTATCCTTTGTTTCGATGGTTCCTAGTCTGTGGATAGACTCAATGCCCCTCCACCTGCATTTTACTTGAGCCAATCTTGGACTCTAGGTACCACTCTCATGGCTTCCAAAATAGAGACCCCACAGGTGGAATGTGAACTGTACTTTACGGTCATTCTCCCCTTATATGAGCTATTACCCTTCATTTGCGATGGGGCTATGGGGCCTGTCCTCTGACCCATTTTTATGTGGGACATCACATGACCTGGGACCTTATAGTCCATTGCTGTGCCCTTATGTCCTTGGCTATAAATTCAGATGTGCTTTTTGCTTTACTGCCATGGTGTCCCGGGGGCTGGTGTGGAGCATATACATATATTTTCCCTCCCCTTTATAGGTAATGTTTCTGGGACCCCAACGGAGGATACACCCTCCCTGGTATACTATATCAGCTCCGTTTATGATCTGTTGTTTATTTTAAGATAGGTGGCTCTGTTTCTAGTTAATATGTTTCTCGCTGCTACTACTCCGTGCATCTCCAACTGTGTTGTGTTATTGAATTGCGCTGCTTGTTTTAGGCTGCTAAATAGCAACCTAATCACCCCCAGTTAGGGCAGACTCTTGCGTGAGTGCTTTTTTGTGCTCTACCAAAGGTCCTTAGAGTAACGGTATTGTAAACTGATCATTTCTTACTCTCCTCCTGTTCCTCCCTACTCTTCTATCCTCTTACCTCCCCCAACTTTCCTTTCCTTCTTGCCAAGAAATTATTAGTGGGGAATCTAGCCCTCACCTCTGAGTGACCACCTGTAGGTTGCTATGGGTCTCCTCAAGGTCACCTCCCTCAATGGGAAAGGTCCAAGTGCCCCTGACAAGCGCTCCCTGTATGCTGGCTGATTTTTAACTACTTCCCACCCGGCCACTGTACATATACGGCTGGGTGGGTGCTCTCTCCTGAGTGGACATTCCTGAACGTCCCTCAGAAGGAGGGGGATCGCGTGCGCGCCGCCGGCGGCGCGTGCCCGCCCTGTTACCAAGGACCCGGTGCGCGTGCCCGGCGACCGCGATTGCCGCCGGGCACCCGCGATTGCCCGGGAACCAAGCAGGAAAGTGGATCTGTGTGTGTAAACACACAGATCCACGTCCTGTGAGGGAGAGGAGGCTGATGGTGTGTCCCTTGTACATAGGGACAACCATCGGTCACCTCCCCCAGTCAGTCCCCTCCCCCCACAGTTAGAACACATTGAGGGAACATATTTAACCCCTTCCCGCCCCCTAGTGGTTAACCCCTTCCCTGCCAGTCACATTTATACAGTAATCAATGCATTTTTATAGCAGGGATCGCTGTATAAATGTGAATGGTCCCAAAAATGTGTCAAAAGTGTCCGATGTGTCCGCCACAATATCGCAGTCACAATAAAAATCGCAGATCGCCGCCATTACTAATAAAAAAAAATAAAAAAAATAAAAAATGCTATAAAACTATCCCCTATTTTGTAGACGCTATAACTTTTGCGCAAACCAACCAAACCGCGCTTATTGCGATTTTTTTTATACCAAAAATATGTAGAAGAATACGTATCGGCCTAAACTGAGGAAAATTTCAATTGGAAAAAAAAATGGGTATTTATTATAGCAAAAAGTAAAAAATAGTGTTTTTTTTCCAAACTGGATGCTCTTTTGTTTATAGCACAAAAAATAAAAACCGCAGAGGTGATTATATACCACCAAAAGAAAGCTCTATTTGTGGGGAAAAAAAAGGACGCAAATTTTGTTTGGGAGCCACGTCGCACAACCGCGCAATTGTCATTCAAAGTGTGACAGCGCTGAAAGCTGAAAAATGGCTTGGGCAGGAAGGGGGTTTTAGTGCCCAGTAGGGAGGTGGTTAAGGAAATGCAAAACTCAAGTTGCCTTTCTGCAGGTAAAGCACTTCCGAGGTGATCAGATCCCTAAATTGACTAATAAGGCGTTTCCGACGCCGTACCACGGCCCTTTACCGATCTCCAAGTCTAAGGGGGTTAGCATCCTGATAGCAAAGTCAGTTCCATGGATGTTGAGGCATTGCGTGCAGATACTCAAGGTCATTTTTCCTCCTAAAAGGGGAGTATGGGCGACATGCAGATCACCTGTGCCAACGTTTACTTCCCCAATGTGGATGACCCGCAGTGTCTATGAACACTCCTCCCTGTGCTCATGGAGTGGCTCCTTGTCTTAGGGGGGGTGACCTAAATTTTGCTACAGATCCTGCTCTGGATGTATCGCATGGTTTCTCTCACCTTTCCTTCTCCCACCTCAAACGTTTGAAGGCAGATCTTCACCTCCATCGGGTAGATGCCTGGCGGCCAATGCATCAGCAAGAACATGACTACTCTTTTTTCACAGGTTCACCACACTTGCGTCTTGACTATCTTCTGATCATGCATAAAGATCTATCCAGAGTGTTGTCTATTAGTATAGATGTAATTTCCCTTTCGGACCATGCCCCAGTTCACTTGACGCTCCGGTTTGGTCCGGTGACAGATTCCTACGTCCTGGAGACTGGATGAGGCCTGCTTCAAATCAGATGGGGACTCGCGCTGAGCTGTTGGCTGCCCTACGGGAATACTTCTCTTTGAACGGAGCCTCGATTGACAATACGCTGGTTGTCTGGGAGGCACATAAGCCGGTTATACGGGGTACATTGATCACTATAGGGGCTCGCCTCAAAAGGGGGAGGTCCCAATGAATAGATAAACTCCTGTCCAAACTGCGTAGCTTGGAATGTTCCCATAAAGCTAGCCTTGTGCGTTCCATGTACCAGGAGCTCCGCTCTCGTTTCACAAAACAAAGCAAAAGCTGGCATGGGCACATCGTACTATGTACGAATACTGAAATATACCGGGTACGTTGCTGGCACGAGCCCTGTATGGTCCCTGTACTAAAACCTAAATTTTTCATAGCTTTTGGCCAGAGGACTCCATGATGACTACTTCTTCGGCAATGGCGGCGGAGTTTAGATCCTTTTATGAGGGTCTTTACAATCTTGTGCCCCCCCCCTCTTCCTGGGGCTCCACTTTGGATGCAAACTCACCCATACAATCGTATCTTGCCTCCTTTGGTATGCCGTCGTTTCTAGCTGGGGTTCAGAAGTTGAAGGAACCCATCACAGTTGAGGAGCTGGGCATGGCATTGGCCCACCCTAAGCCGAAAAAGGCCCCCGGCCCAGATGGTTTTACTCCGGCTTACTATGAAGCTTCTTTGAGACATTATCCGCCCCCATTGGTCTCTGCTTTAAACTCCATCACAGAGAGGCAGTCCTTTCCAATGAACACCCTTAGGGCATATTTTTCCCTTATTCCAAAGGAGGGGAAGGATCCCTTGCGATGTGGGAATTATCCCCCGATTGCGCTCCTGAATACGGACTTGAAAGAGGCCAGCTACAAAATTTTGACCTGATGGTGCAGGGTGCACACTACTTTACACCACTCTTTTCCCCAGGTCCCTAGTTTATGTTGGCGTTATGGCGCTGCAAAGGGAACGATGCTCCATATCTTTTGGTATTGTCCCAAACTTGGGTCCCTCTAGCGGGGAGTGATCCATACTGTCAAACACCTGACCAATGTTGACCTGGAGGGGAACCCTGCAGCCTTCCTGTTGCATCTGTCGAACCGTCCTACTAAGAAACAGAAGGCTTCCCTCACTATTCAGCTACTGAATGCGGCCAAGGCTTGCATCCCCCTGTACTGGAGATCTGAGAATCCGCCATCAAAATCCTTGTGGTTTTCCAAAGTAAATGAACTTGGGGACCTAGAGGACCTCACCGCTACTTTGCACAACTGGGAGGAGACCTTACATGACACCTGGAGACTGTGGCAACACTTTGGGGGTTATTTACGAAAGGCAAATCCACTTTGCACTACAAGTGCAAAGTGCACTTGAAATTGCACTGAAAGTGCAGTCGCTGTATATCTGAAATAAGGGGAAGCTCTGCTGATTTTATTATCCAATCATGTGCAAGCTAAAATGCATTTTTTTTTATTTTCCTTGCATGTCCCCCTCGGATCTACAGAGACTGCACTTTCAGTGCAATTTCAAGTGCACTTTGCACTTGCCTTTCGTAAATAACCCCCTTTGTGCATGCGGATGCTTATCTTCAAGAGGTCTCGCAACCTGGTTGACCTCCTGGACTTGGTCCTCTTCCCTGAGCGAGAGGCTATATCTTTCTCTTTTTAATACCTGTTCTTCTGTACAAAGGATGTTTGATCCTCTACTTGTATCCTTCATGACCACCTCCTATTCTTTCCCGTCCCTCTCCCTTACTACTTTCCAACCCATTTACCTGACTCAGTTCAAGGTGCTATTTTTTTTCTACAGATATGTGAATATCCTGGTATGCATTAGCTCAATCTCTTTGCCCTCATTCTGGGTCCAATTGGCCACCGGGAGGCACACTTCATGGTAAAAATGTATAATTTTGTTGAAACATAGTTGCATAGCTTCAAGCACACGAGTATTTTATTGGTTTCTCTTACTACTACGCTATCTGCCAAACGGCTGTGTATATTGTGGCCATTTTCATATTCGATTTTCTTTATTGGACCATTAATATTATGTTAGGCCGGTCAGGATGTGTACTTAACAGAGTTAGCATTGTAATCTGACTGTGCTGCGTGTCTTTATTTCTCCTTTGTTTATTGTCCATAAGTTGCAATTCACAGTTATAGACAATAAAGCAATTACCAAAAAAAAAAAAATGGAGGCCTAACATGATAAACTCCTTGAATAAAGGGTTTTAGCAGGAAAAATGAAACAAGAGGTTTTTGGAATAGTATGGACACGGGAAAAACATATCCCTTAAGAGCACTTAACATGGTTTTAAAAGCAAACTTTTTTTATATTGCACATTACCACGTCTTATATGTGATAGTTGCATTAATTTCCTTTTTTAGGCTCTTGTTTTCATCTGGTGCTCCAGTCAGCAAGTTTGTTTTTCAAAAGAACAAGCTCTCAAGCAGAATGTATCAGTTACAGAGATGACACAAACCATTTAACACTAGCATTGATGCTTACATTGGTCATTTTGCATTTATTTATGCAAAACCTCTATCTCAACAGGAAAATAAAAACTGTTTGCTGTAACTGCTTATAATGTATTAGCTGAAGTTTTTACATCAATGAGTTAGTACATTTAACAATCCTATTCTCCAGACTGACAATGCTGCTGTCCAAAATGTGCCCTTGTTTTAATGAGGGTGCTCCAATACAGGAGGAGCGGTACTGGCCAAAACAACCAAGTGAAAACAGAAGAAGAAAAATGTCTAAGAAAAGAAAACTAATTCAGCCATCACATCTAATGATTGGCAAGTTGCAATAAACGACATTCTTGGTTTTGTGTTTAATACCACTTTAAAGGCAAGTTCTGGTAACTCCTGACTGTAGGAAGGCTAAAAAGCACAGCAAGGAGTAATCTCTTAAGCCTCATACACACACGATCGGACTTCCATCTGACTTTACCGTGGATTTTTGTCCAAAAGGCGTTGGCCGTAAACTTGGTATGCATACACACGGCAGGACTTTTTCAGTTAACTTTCACCAAATCACGTGGTTTTTCAGCTCTTTACCGCCATCCTGTGAGCAACTTCTGCTGTTGTCTGATTTTTAGCATTGGTTCTGAGCATGCGTGTTTGTACTTTGGACTTTAGTCCACACGATAAAATTAGCCGACATAGGACATTTGTTGCCGAAAAGTTTGTCTGTTCTCACAGCGAACATTTATCTGATGAAAAAGCGGAAAAGTTTGTCCGATGGAGCGTATACACAGACGGATTGTCCGATCAAACAGGTCCGTCGGACATTTGTTGTCAAAAAGTCCTATCGTGTGTTTGGGCCTTTAGGCTGATGTGCAAAGAAGCATTTCTAGGTATATGAGATCTTTCTGGATGTGACTTTCCTTGCTTTTAGCAACAACCGAATGACTGAATCAAAGACATCTTCGTCACTCAAGACCTGAGCTTCAACAGCCATGCCGTTAAAGCCAACGACTGAGAAGCATTAGGCTGGGTTCATACTGCAGCACAGAGCAGCTCACAGCAGGGGTCCGGTGCATCCCTGTTCACTGTTTTTCAAGTGTTTCAAGTGTTTTTAATACAAAAAAAGTCAACCTTCAAATAATTATGTTCAGTTATGCACTCAATACTTGGTCTGGAATCCTTTTGCAGAAATGACTGCTTCAATGCGGCGTGGCATGGAGGCAACCAGCCTGTGGCACTGCTGAGGTGTTATGGAGGCCCAGGATGCTTCGATAGCGGCCTTAAGCTCATCCAGAGTGTTGGGTCTTGCGTCTCTCAACTTTCTCTTCCCAATATCCCACAGATTCTCTATGGGGTTCAGGTCAGGAGAGTTGGCAGGCCAATTGAGCACAGTAATACCATGGTCAGTAAACCATTTACCAGTGGTTTTGGCACTGTGAGCAGGTGCCAGGTCGTGCTGAAAAATGAAATCTTCATCTCCATAAAGCTTTTCAGCAGATGGAAGCATGAAGTGCTCCAAAATCTCCTGATAGCTAGCTGCATTGACCCTGCCCTTGATAAAACACAGTGGACCAAAACCAGCAGCTGACATGGCACCCCAGACCATCACTGACTGTGGGTACTTGACACTGGACTTCAGGCATTTTGGCATTTCCCTCTCCCCAGTCTTCCTCCAGACTCTGGCACCTTGATTTCCGAATGACATGCAAAATTTGCTTTCATCCGAAAAAAGTACTTTGGACCACTGAGCAACAGTCCAGTGCTGCTTCTCTGTAGCCCAGGTCAGGCGCTTCTGCCGCTGTTTCTGGTTCAAAAGTGGCTTGACCTGGGGAATGCGGCACCTGTAGCCCATTTCCTGCACACGCCTGTTCACGGTGGCTCTGGATGTTTCTACTCCAGACTCAGTCCACTGCTTCCGCAGGTCCTCCAAGGTCTGGAATCGGTCCTTCTCCACAATCTTCTTCAGGGTCCGGTCACCTCTTCTCGTTGTGCAGCGTTTTCTGCCACACTTTTTCCTTCCCACAGACTTCCCACTGAGGTGCCTTGATACAGCACTCTTGGAACAGCCTATTCGTTCAGAAATTTCTTTCTGTGTCTTACCCTCTTGCTTGAGGGTGTCAATGATGGCCTTCTGGACAGCAGTCAGGTCGGCAGTCTTACCCATGATTGCGGTTTTGAGTAATGAACCAGGCTGGGAGTTTTTAAAAGCCTCAGGAATCTTTTGCAGGTGTTTAGAGTTAATTAGTTGATTCAGATGATTAGGTTAATAGCTCGTTTAGAGAACCTTTTCATGATATGCTAATTTTTTGAGATAGGAATTTTGGGTTGTCATGAGCTGTATGCCAAAATCATCAATATTAAAACAAGAAAAGGCTTGAACTACTTCAGTTGTGTGTAAAGAATCTGAAATATATGAAAGTCTAATGTTTATCAGTACATTACAGAAAATAATGAACTTTATCACAATATGCTAATTTTTTGAGGAGGACCTGTATTGGAAAGGAAAAGAGGGGGTGGAGAAGAAAGTAAGAGAGAGAGTGTGTGTGTGTGTAGGGGGGGGGGGGGGGGAGTTAGCAGGGGAGACACAAAAGGAAAACGTACCAACAACTACCAAAGAATATAACAGTGCATATCCCCCAGCCGGTAGGTACAGTAGTCATGGGAACAAGAAATTGCGGTCCAGTAAAACCAAGTCGTCTGCTTCTGTTGCTCCTTTCACTCCAAGGTCACAGTAAGTTCCTCCATCAGTTGAGTCTCCTCCATTACAGCAAACCATGGACCTAGCGAGGAGGGCTCATTACACTCACTTCTACTCTTGAGCTACACAAACCCTAGTTGCGTTAATCAGGTGGACTAAAAGTGACTTCTTATAGAGGCCTTTAGACAACAAAAATGCCTTGGGTAGTTTGAGCCCAAAAAATCCATAAACTCAAATACTGTACCATCTTCTGAACTTTCTCCTAAAAGGGCATATAAGCAGACACTGCTACAAGATGTGATAGAGCGTTCCACGCTCTTGCAAACATCTCCAACACGGTGACGATACAGTCAGGAAAAATTTGTTCAGCAACGAAGGTACCTTGTCCCGTCTGGTCAGCAGTTAGTACCCAACTCTTCCTGAAACCTGCTCGAGATTGTGGACTTAGTGTCTGTTCCTCCATGAAGGAAAGGCCCAGATCAGCTTCCCACTTACCAAGTTGACTTTAAAGCAAATTTAATTTCTGAGCTCCGATAGTTGAGGCGCCCTTATGTATATTCCAAGCAGCTCATATGATACACTCCAAACCCTGCCTAACCCCCACCAAATCAACTCATTGTCCTTATGCTGTGCCTCTACATATGATGATCAGTCTCAATGGCCATTAGGAAAGTAAAGAGATAGGGCAAAGTTCAACGTGATAAGCTCAGAATGCTACTAGTTCAAAAGGCCAATATAGTGTGTGTTCGCTTTAACCATTGATGTAGAGCCATACAACTTGTTTTACGGCAAAGTGGTGGATGATTATTTTCTGCAGTGCCATTCATAAATAGCACTGCGGAAATAACCCTCGGACAGCCAGTGTACCTGTGAACTCGAGCTGCCGGTGTACAAAGCCAATCTAAGCGACTCTAACATTTGATTCCTGTGATCACAAAAAAGGTAAAAAGTGTAGCAATTTCACTAGAAAGCTCTTCCCTTTCTCTTACAACAGAGAAAGTGCTTTAAGTTCCAGGATTAGTGATCCCAAGGTGGTTATGGGATCGTTTGTAACCCTTTCACCCTCTTCTCTCTAGTGACCTGTATATTACTCACTTCTCCTCTGTTATCCTGAACAGCAGTACAATATATGGGTCCTCCTATGCAGTCGTAAAAAGAAAGCCCACCTAGGTTGGCTGTAGTATTTTGGGATCTTACACATAAGTGACTTGTGGTATTGTTTTTGGCTAGTCTATTGTAGCCCCGTCTTATGGACTTTAATCACTACTGGGAACAGGATGTAGGGGGTTGTTGATTGATGTTGCCACCGCTTTTTGGTTGGATTCAACATTTAAGAAAAAAGTCCAAAGCCAGTTTAACATCTGTTGCTGTCATAGGTACACGAACATTCATCGACATTCACTTCCATGGCTAAGTGCATCTTCCAAACACAAGACTAATGCGTTAATAAGAACACTCAACACAAACTCTGCAATGTTGTCACCACTTATTTTATTTCCAGAGTCCAGAGCCTATTAGGGAGGAGAAATCTGACGGAAAACTGAAAATAAAGGAGGAGGGCACACTTTTGTACCTTAAAACGGGCTTTAGTTTAAAACTTTCCTGCCATTCCACATAGTTAGTCCAGGAATTCAAGTATGCTGTGGAGGGCAGTAATACAAAAGGGTTTCATTAAAAAAATAAAGCAGAGAGGAAAAAAAAGAAAAAGTCTGAGGACAGCTTGCCCTGGCACCAGTCACTTTGGTAAGGCTAGACATGGGTGCATACAGGAGATCTCCTCTTCCTGGTATGGGATGAGGTGTAAAGCAAGGGCAGAGGAAGGTGCAACCTGTCCGTCGGGTCACACACTATAGCTGAACATCTCTTCCATTATAAAATGGCTCCCACGGCGGATCTTACAAAGCTTTATAATTAAAAAAAAAAAAAAAAGATCATCTTGCACGTCACGTGAATGTGTGAAGAAAGAAAAAATGCAAGTTTCTTGCTAAAAATATTACTTCGTTCTATCATTGAAATCACATGGACTCGCACCGACTTCTTAAATCTCTTGAGATCGGGGAGATCCCTTCGCCCACCCTGAGATCCAAACCCCACCCTCTTCTTCGGCTAATTCTTTCCCTTACAGCTTTTTGCTGACCTGTGCGCTCATGCGGCTCAGGATATATACAAATCTGCTCGCCATTCAGGAACAAAATTTAAAGGAAAACCACATTGGGTTGGCTTGCCCTTTAGAGTAAATTATATGTAATGTACATTACATATATATTATATACATATGTTATATAGAACACAAATATATAACATATTAATCATAGATTTGTAAGCGGAATACAAAAATTTGGGTCTGACAATCACATTTTACTCCTCAGTCCCAGAATCTTACCACATGCGTTAACTCAACAGTGGCAGGATCCTTCATTCAATGTGTGTTCAATTATTCTCTACATCCTTTATTGTCAACACTGGTATGCAGGTGGGGAGAAGGGAGGGAAAAGGAAAAAATAAAAATAAAATAGTAGCAGCAGAAGTAAAAAAAAAACATAAAAAAAAAAAAAAAAAAAAAAGACTCTCCGGTAGTCAGTACACTACAATTGGCTTGTCGAAGAACCTTGATGTCCTCCGCCAACCATCACGTTTTAATGCAAAGGCAGTCTCCACTTTCCATCCAGTAACGCTGGCCCTTATTAAGAAAATATAATCCCCATGTTTTAAATGTTTTTTTCTTTTTTTTTTTACTATCCATCAGGTGAGCACGTCAATGCTTGCAATATTATTTAAATATATGTACAAGGTTCTGTCGCCTGCGGACATCCTCCAGCAATGCAAACCTCTTGATGATAAGCCATCGTGTCACTGGTCAGTGTTATGCTTCTCCCGCATCCACACCTGGATCCGCTCCTTCAGTTCTGGCACTGAAAAGAACAAAGCAGAAGTAAAACGCATTTTCAGAGGAGGAATACAGAACAGGATGCTAGTAGCACAGGTTCACTTTGAGAGGACACAGACGGCATAGAAACAGGAAACTGGAAGCACATCAGTGAGCTCGTCCGCAGCCGCCGTGTCCGCAGTGACTGACATTACCTGAAGGGGAGGAGCCTGCTGACAAGACACCAACATACTTCCGGGTTCCTATTGCCACACAGACTCGTTCCCCCCCCCCCCCCCCCCCAATGGTGTCTTCATTCCCCCTGCCTGTGACCAGGAGGTGGAGGTATGGAGGGAGTCTTGTCCCATGGATGTGTATTTGGCTTCTTTGCCCCCAATGCTCATTACATTTAGGGGTGTATATGATATTTTTTACAAAAAATTAGAGCTGCACGATTAATCGTTGGAATCCAAATCGCGATCGTTTTCCCTTCCAGATCTTCAAAACAGCATGTCACGATTCTCTCTAACAAGTGCAGAGAGCTGGAAAAAAATAAAATCCAGGCAGCCTGCCAAGTTTATTACAACACTGCAATAAGTAAAAACAAAGTATCTTATCGTTCTTTTATCAAAAGGAAAGAATTCCGGCGTATAGATGAAGGAAGTTAAAGACCAAACCTTTTCTGACATTTGTTGCTTGCAAGTAAAAATTATTATTTTCTGCTAGAAAATTACTTGGAACACCCAAACATGATATCTTTTTTTTTTTTTTAGCAGAGACCCTAGAGAATAAAATGGTGTTTGTTGCAATATTTTATGTCACACCGTATTTGCGCAGCGTTTAAAAAAAAATAAAAATACACTTTAATGAATTAAATTTTTTTTTTATAAAAACAGTAAAGTTAGCCCATTTTTTTTTGTATAATGTGAAAAATTACACCGGTTACACCGCGAGAATCGTGATCTTTATTCTAAGCAAAAAAATTGTGATTCTCATTTTAGCCAGAATCGTGCAGCTCTACTAAAAATACAAAATTATTATTGAGTCTGCTTTCACTGCTCCCTTTTTTTTCATTTAGCTATCCTTGGGGTGCCCACTCCTCTCCCTTTTGAACTGGCTTCAGGCTTTCATTCTTCATTGCCGATTTCAATAGGACTACCACTGTCTAGGAGTTCTCTTTTTACACATTTACAACGTATACTATTTTACCAAAAGTATTGGGACACCTGCCTTTACACGCACATGAACTTTAATGGCACCCCAGTCTTAGTCAGTTGGGTTCAATATTGAGTTTGCCCACCCTTTGCAGATATAACAGTTTTAACTCTTCTGGGAAGGCTGTCCACAAGGTTTAGGAGGGTGTCTATGGGAATGTTTGACCATTCTTTCAGAAGCCCATTTGTGAGGTCAGACACTGATGTTGGACAAAAAGGCCTGGCTCGCAGTCTCCACTCTAATTTATCCCAAAGGTGTTCCATCGAGCATGCAAAAACACCAAGATCTGTTTTCTTTTTTTTTTTAATGCTTTCAACTTTTAAAAATTGGCGCCAATGGTTTGAGTAAACCGGAAGTGATGGCATGTAATCTCTTCCAGGTTTACGGTTACGAACAGCTGATCAAAGTCGATCCCAGCTTTGCTTGGCAGTCCGACTGCATGGGTCTTCTGGTGGGATGGGAAAGCCTGAGAGAGCCGCCCCCTCCCACAGCATGCAATAGCAATCAAGGGGCTAGTAAGCCACTCGGATTGCTATTACAAAAAAACAGACTGTGGGCTCTAAAAGACAAACAAAAAAAAAAAACATACAAAAGGCGATGCCTGCAGCTGCAGGCATCATCCCGGTACAACCACCAAAAGGACTGGACGTGGTTAAAGAACGGCCTCTGCCCTTCTGCCTGGGGGCCAGAAGACTGCAAACAGGTAGATAGGTGTATGTTTATTGCAGAAGAGACATAGGTGTATGTTATTGCAGAAGAGACATCCAATCTAACATTGCATGTCTCTTCTGCAATAATAGCCTGCCTGCTCCAAGTCCTCTTTTAAATGCCTTCCGCTCCGCTTTAATAAAGTTAAAGTGTTACTAAACACACAACAGTAAAATCAATCTGTATATGCAGAATAACATGCTTTTTATACCCATTGAGGAACTTAAGGGGTTAATCCTCTGCATTGTGTAAAAAAGGGATTTTTATAACCGCTTACCTGTAAAATCCTTTTCTTGGAGTACATCACGGGACACAGAGCGACTTAGTCATTACTAATGGGTTATATAGATTACCTTCAGGTGCTGGCACTGGCCACTTCCAAACCGGAAGTACCCTCCCCTATATAAGCCCCTCCCATCCGGGAGCACCTCAGTTTTGTAGCAAAGCAATAAGTGTCCCAAAAAGAGGGGTGGGAGCTCTGTGTCCCGTGATGTACTCCAAGAAAAGGATTTTACAGGTAAGCTGTTATAAAAATCCCTTTTTCTTTTTCGTACATCACGGGACACAGAGCGACTTAGTCATTACTAATGGGACGTCCCAAAGCAATGCCAAATGAGGGGAGGGATACATAAGCTGGGCGCCATCAGGCATGAGGATCTTTTGCGGCCTGCAACACACTGCGCCCAAAGGCGACATCCTCCTGACTTCTAACGTCTACCTGGTAGAATCTAGTAAACGTGTGTACCGAAGACCATGTTGCGGCCTTACATACTTGAGCCAGGGAGGCCTGGTGATGCACTGCCCATGAAGTTCCAACTGCTCTTGTGGAGTGCGCCCTAACTTTGAACGGAGGCGGTCTCTTTCTCAAGCCATAGGCTTGTATTATGACCTGTCGAATCCACTTGGCTAAAGTAGATTTTGATGCTGCCTGACCCTTTCTAGGGCCTTCCGGCAGAATAAACAAAGTATCCGTTCTGCGAATCTGAGCAGTGGCTTTTAGATAAGCTTTAACTGCTCTTACTACATCCAAAGAATGTAATAACTTTTCCTCTACTGAGCTAGGTTTGGGGAAAAAAGAAGGAAGAACCACATCTTGGTTCAAATGAAACCTCGATACCACCTTGGGAAGAAAGGCTGGATGAGGACGTAATACTACTCTGTCCTTATGGACAACCAGATATGGCTCCCTACAGGACAAGGCGGCTAATTCCGATACTCTTTTAGCCGAACAAATGGCTACTAAGAAAATCAATTTCCTGGTGAGAAGAACCAAGGAAATGTGTTGCAATGGTTCAAACGGTTGTTTCTGTAGAACCGACAGAACCAGGTTTAAGTCCCATGGACATATGGGAATACTAACCGGAGGGCTAATACGCATCACTCCTTGTATAAAGGCTTTGACTAGTGAATGCGAAGCCAAGGGCCTTTGAAAAAATATTGACAAGGCCGAAATCTGACCCTTGATAGTACTCAAGGCCAGCTTCCTATCTACAGCCCACTGTAGGAAGTCCAAAATCCTACCTATTACGTATTTACGTGGATGCCATTTCTTGGCCTCACACCACGTAATGAACGCCTTCCAGATCCTATAATAGATCTGCCTGGATACCGGCTTCCTGGCATTGATCATGGTAGATACCACAGAATTAGAGAGCCCTCTCTTTTTCAGAATGTGGGCTTCAATAGCCAGGCCGTCAAACCTAGGGCTGGTAAGGAAGGGTGGTATATCGGTCCTTGCGACAGCTGGTCCGGACGATGTGGGAGGGTCCAAGGACTCCTCACTGACATTTTTACAATCTCCGCGTACCATGCCCTTCGGGGCCACGCTGGAGCCACCAGAATCACTGGTTTCTTTTCTACCCTGATTCTGCGGATTAATCGCGGTAACAATTGTGGCGGTGGGAATGCATATATCAGCTTGAACTGATCCCAAGGGAACACTAGGGCATCCGAGCCGCAAGCTAGGGGATCCCTTGTGCGAGACACAAATCTGTCCACCTTTGCGTTGAATCTGGATGCTAGCAAATCTACATCCAGTGTTCCCCACCGCTGGCATATTGCCTGGAAAACCTCGGGGTGAAGAGACCATTCCCCCGGGCATAATTGTTGGCGACTTAAAAAGTCCGCTCTCCAATTTTCCACTCCTGGGATGAAAACCGCGGATATGGCTGGGACATATTTTTCTGCCCACTCCAGGATGCAATTTGCTTCCCTCTGGGCTGCACGACTCCTGGTGCCACCCTGGTGATTGATATATGCCACTGCTGTGGCATTGTCTGATTGAATTCTGACAGGGGACCCTTGGAGTTTGGATGTCCATGCTGCTAGGGCATACCGGGCTGCTCGTATCTCTAAGAGATTGATGGGCAGGGCCTTTTCTGCTTCTGACCACTTGCCCTGGAGAGACCATTGCTCCAGTACTGCCCCCCAGCCTATGAGGCTGGCATCTGTAGTGACCACCTTCCAAGAAACCGGACTGAAGGGTTTTCCTTTTTCCCAGATTCTGGGGCACCAACCACCAATGGAGGCTCTTGCGAACGGAAGGGGACAGGGACATTGGTAAGTCTAAAGCCTGAACTTTTTTGTTCCAGGCTGACAGTATGGCCCTTTGCAAATTCCTTGAATGGAATTGACCGTAGGGTACCGCTTTGAATGAAGCCACCATTTTTCCCAGCAGCCTCATGCACAGGCGTATGGATGGTTTTTTTTTTGTACCCACTAAGTGGGTCAAATCTTTTAAAGACGACACCTTCTCTGGAGATAAGAAAATCTTTCTCGGATTTGAATCCAGCCTTAGCCCTAAGTATTCCAGACTTTTGACTGGTCTTAGAGCTGACTTTTCCCGGTTGATAATCCAACCGTGATATTCCAGATACTTGATTGTCTTGTGAATAGCTACTTCCAGCTTTTCCACTGAGTGGTCTATTAGTAGCAGGTCGTCTAGATATGCCATTATCGTTACACCTTGTGTTCTTAGATTGGCCAATAATGGGGCCAGAATTTTTGTGAACACTCGTGGTGCTGTGGCCAGACCGAAAGGTAAGGCTCTGAACTGAAAATGTCGCCCTTCTACTGCAAAGCGTAGAAATTTCTGGTGGGCCGGAAAGATGGGAATATGCAGATAAGCATCCCTTATGTCGATCGAGGCTAACCATTCCTGCCCTTGTAGGGCGGTGGCCACCGATCGGATCGACTCCATCCGAAAAGTCCTGATATTTAGGAACTTGTTTAGCCCTTTTAGATTTAATATGGGCCTCACGTCCCCATTTGGTTTGGGGACTGTGAAAAGGTTCGAGTAAAACCCGAATCCGCTTTCTTCCAGGGGAACCTTATTGATTACACCTTGGAGCAATAGTTCTAGTGCCAGAAGGAGGGATCCTCTCTTCTAGGGATCTCTTGGCACGTTTGACCTCATAAATTGGGCAGGAGGAGTGCCTTTTAACTCCAGCTTGTATCCCAGACTTACTGCGGAGAGCACCCATCTGTCTCTGATGGTGTCCCGCCAGGTCTCTGTGAACAACTGAAGCCTTCCCCCCACCCGATTGAGTGGGGGCAACGCTTCATTACTTGGGGGGAGGTTTTGTACCTCTCTTGATCCAGGGCTTCTTGTTACCCTGTGATCCCTGATTTCTGCCCCCTGAATTTGACCGCGGAGGCCGTCGGAACTGCTTCACAGCCGATGTGCCCGGGACTGGAGAAGTAGGCCTCTTAAAAGAAGGACTTCTACTCTTGTTCTTAACCGGTAAGAGTGAACTTTTACCGGCAGAAATTTTCTGGATATATTTGTCCAGATCTTCTCCAAATAAGCGTTCTCCATGAAATGGGAAGCTAACCAGCAGTTTCTTACAGGGAGCTTCAGCAGACCAGTTTTTGAGCCACAGAAGCCTACGCATATGTACTATAGACAGCGTAAAGCGGGAGGCCTGTTGGATTGTATCCTTTATGGCGTCCACCGCAAAACACAAGGCTCTAGGCAGGTCAGCTAGGGCAAGAGCCTGCTGATCTGGTAAGTCCCTTAAGACTTGTTTCAACTGATCTTTCACTGCTTGGCAGACTCCAATCGCTGCTACCGCAGGTTGTGTCACCATGCTTGCTGTAGAGAAAGCAGATTTTAGTAAAGACTCCAATTTTTTATCTATTGGGTCTTTGAACATTGGAACATTATCTACTGGACATGTCAGTGATTTATTCACACAAGAGATGGCTGCGTCCACTGTAGGGACCCTCCATTTTTTAATGAACTTATCCTCCATGGGATAGATCACCGGAAATCTCTTGGGGGGAGCAAATATTTTATCAGGATGCTCCCAATCCTGGTAAATAAGCCCTTCTAATAAAGGGTGGATTGGGAAGGAACAGACAGCCTGGGGAGCTTTTAGCGACCCCAGCGAGGAAACCGTAGTGGATGGTGGTTCCGCCAGAGGCATTTTAAATGCCGATCGGACCATGTTAGTCAGAGACTGAACCCATAATCTTTCAGCCTGAGATGCTGAGAAAGGTTCTTCCACTGTTGATTCCTCCATAACTGAATCAACCTCATCCTGATCCCCTTCAGGTAGGTCGATCTCTGTGTGGGGCTGTTCCTCCACTAACAGGCACTCTGAAGGAGGAGACGGAGATCGGACGCGCTTTCCCTGTGACAGGGAAGCAGCGATCAATGCTGTTAATCTCTCTTCCAATCCTCCCAGAGTTGAGGATAAAACCTCCTCTGTTATATATACAGGAGCAGGTGGACTGGGGACAGCCGCAGCACCAGGCACTCCTGCGGGGTTTCTACGGCTACTGACCTCTGAATTCTCAGGGGAGATTGGTGCAGTACAAGCATGCCCAATATCCTCAGAGCCCGATGGAGACCTCTTTGGCTTCCTGGAAGACCTATTTCCGGAGCGTCTGGACGACATATCCTTTAAAGCACAAAGCTGAGGTATTCCCGTCGTCATACACCAATTTTGCTGGTAATAGTCTAACACAGTTGCTGCTATATACCAGCTGGTGTCCACTAAAGTGCCTTTCTATGGGGATGCCTGCATCAACCGCCTCTGTGTGCCACTGTTTGTTGCTAGCTCTGTTTGCATCCAGCTGACACTTGTACTGTGTCTTTATACAAGCTGGGACGCCTGCACATGCGCAGAAGCGCCGTGGCGCGCATCGAGCGTCATCCACCCGCCCCGCCCCTTTTTTCATAGGAGGCGCGTGCACGCGCCCGCGCGCGCGCCCGTGCGCCATTGGCGCCCTTTTCGAAATCAAACAGGGACTAGGAACCAGGGCCCTTTTTGCCGGAGGGCCTGTGCGGTGGATGAGCGCAGCAACAGGGCAGAGGAAGTGGATTCCCACAGAGAAACTTACCAACTGCCTGGATCTTTTGACTTGAGAAAACCAAAGATCCATATGACAAGAAAAATGGACTACAGCGGCCTCTAGTGGTTTAACACAGGTACCGCGGCCCTCTTTTTTTTTTTTTTTTCTTGACTACTATTAAAATTTTACATTTTCAGTAGTTACAGGCATACACAGATATTAGCGGGAATACCGTTAGGTAACAGACAGAAAGACAAATTAGGCTTGGGGGTCCCCCAATAGAACCAAGTTCCTGGGGGCCCCCACTTACCTGTTCCCCGCCGCAGGACTTTGTTTGGTCCACAGAAGCCCAAACTTCACCTATCACGGCAGGCATTGTAATTAAACCTTCAGGGACCGGGTTCCCAAGGATTCCACTCCCCTGGACCTGTATAGCACCCTGCACAGACAACATCTTGGTCGTGGGTATGACCAGAGCTCTGGATCCCAGGGTCCAGCCCTCCTAAGAGAGGCATTACAGGCAAAACCTTGCTCTTCTGCTGCAAGGCCCGGGTACCGACCGTTTAGCTATGAAGCTTTTTTGGTGGGATCCGGAACAGCTTACTAAGGCCCAAAAGAACCTGTACGCAAGCCCAGTGAAAACACATGTTACTCTTTGGCCAACACCTTAGACACTGGCAAAAAACTGAGGTGCTCCCAGATGGGAGGGGCTTATATAGGGGAGGGTACTTCCGGTTTGGAAGTGGCCAGTGCCAGCACCTGAAGGTAATCTATATAACCCATTAGTAATGACTAAGTCGCTCTGTGTCCCGTGATGTACGAAAAAGAAAAAGGCTCTTTGAACCTGTATGCACAGATCCTCCCACCCTTCTGGAGGGTCCATCTTGGCAAGGCCAGATAAAACACAGTGAGGGTAGTACTGCTGCACATGCTCAGTTTAGTCTATTGCTGGAGAGAACATTTCCTGCCTTGAGCTGAGCTAGTCAGGTCACATGGTATGACACATGTGGGCGTGTATACAGATCCTAAATGACAGCCCAGTCCTTCCCTTCTCCTCCATGCCCAGTAACCAAAAAATAACTCAGTGGGTGCGATGTCACATCTCGATTCATGGAAGATCCGCCTCCCATAACCGCATGAAGACACAGGCTATAGTGGAAATACCCTCCTGCCTGAACACGCAGCACTCTGGCAGACCCTGCAGTTTATCACGTGACTGTGGTATACAGTGGCAGTGTTTTAATGTAAAAAAAATTATAAGCTGTGGGGGTCAGATTAACTATTTTCATATTACTGGGTTTAGTAACACTTTAATGGTAAAGTCAACAACTGCCACTGTGTTCATATAGATGCTGTGCCATACTGCAGGGGGTGATGTGAGCTGTACCTGGTTCAAGCATATTTTCAGTTAGGGTCTGTCTGTTGAAGGGGTCCGTGGACGAGTTTAGGAGGTGTCGCAAAATAATTGACCTGTCCATGATGGTTCCAGATGGCAGTCTCACCGGCTCCAACATTAACGTATCCATCAGTGGATCTGAAAGAGGAACAGAATCAAGATTAAGGCACATTGTAGCTAAAAAAGAAAAGATAATGGTGTGTTACAAATTAGAGAGCCCTAAACTGCAAATTTGTTCAGAGTCAGTAACTCAAAGTACTGATAGCATTTCATGTCATGTCATCAAGGGCAGCCCTGTTCTTCCTTACTGAAAGGTTTCTATTAATCACTTCCAGACCAGGCCTTTTCTGGCACGGTTTGTTTACATGAAACAGTATTTTTTGCTGGAAAATTACTTAGAGCCCCTAGAGCAGTGATGGCGAACCTTGGCACCCCAGATGTTTTGGAACTACATTTCCCATGATGCTCATGCACTCTGCAGTATAGCTGAGCATCATGGGAAATGTAGTTCCAAAACATCTGGGGTGCCAAGGTTCGCCATCACTGCCCTAGAGAATTAATTGGTGGGTTTTGCAATTTTTTAGGTCACAAGGTATTTGCGCAGCGGTTTTTCAAACGCAATTTTTTGAGAATTTTTGCTTGCAAAAAAACACAATACATAACATCTTTTATATTTTACAAATTTTTTTTGTTATGCAGAGTAAATGGATACCAAACATGTCATGCTTTAAAATTGCGCACACCCATGCAACAGCGACAAAGTATAATTTTACTATCCATAGGCAATGCTTTAAAAGCCAGTGCTGGAATTACTGCCCATGATCCGATATTCGCAGTGATACCTCACGTGTGGGATGATCGCTGTTTGTGTGCGGGCGGCACCAACACGCATGTACGCTTTGTGGAGGAGCATGGTTTTATTTTTACACTGTTGCTTTACATTTTTATTGCTGCCAAAGGGAATGTAAAACATCCTTGTGACAACAATAGGCATGTGACAGGGAGAGATCTGGGATCTCGAAGACCCCAAATCCCTCCTCTGCCCTTAAAACCATTTAAAGCACATTTGTGTATTTGAATGCTTTAGATTATATATATATATATATATATATATATATATATATATATATATATATATATATATATATATATACACATATACACACACACACACACATATACATACATACATATATATATATATATATACACACACACACACACACACTGTATTTATTGGCGTATAACACGCACTTTTTTACCCTGAAAAATAGGATTTTTATAACAGCTTACCTGTAAAATCCTTTTCTTGGAGTACATCACGGGACACAGAGCGACATAGTCATTACTAATGGGTTATATAGTTACCGTCAGGTGCTGGCACTGGCAACTTCCAAAACCGGAAGTACCCTCCCCTATATAAGCCCCTCCCATCCGGGAGCACCTCAGTTTTGTAGCAAAGCAATAAGTGTCCCCAAAGAGGGGCAGGAGCTCTGTGTCCCGTGATGTACTCCAAGAAAAGGATTTTACAGGTAAGCTGTTATAAAAATCCTATTTTCTTTCTCGTACATCACGGGACACAGAGCGACATAGTCATTACTAATGGGATGTCCTAAAGCAATGCCAAATGAGGGGGGGGGATACACCATATATAAGCTGAGCGCTATCAGACATGAGGATCTTTTGCGGCCTGCAACACACTGCGCCCAAAGGCGACATCCTCCTGACTTCTAACGTCCACCTGGTAGAACCTAGTAAACGTGTGTACTGAAGACCATGTTGCGGCCTTACAGACTTGAGCCAGGGAGGCCTGGTGATGCACTGCCCATGAAGTTCCAACTGCTCTCGTGGAGTGCGCCCTAACTTTGAACGGAGGCGGTCTACTTCTCAAGCTATAGGCTTGTATTATGACCTGTCGAATCCACTTGGCTAAAGTAGATTTTGACGCTGCCTGACCCTTTCTGGGGCCTTCCGGCAGAATAAACAAAGTATCCGTTCTGCGAATCTGAGCAGTGGCTTTTAGATAAGCTTTAACTGCTCTTACTACATCCAAAGAATGCAATAACTTTTCCTCTACCAAAGTAGGCTTGGGGAAAAAAGAAGGAAGAACCACATCTTGGTTCAAATGAAAACTCGATACCACCTTAGGAAGAAAGGCTGGATGAGGACGTAACACTACTCTGTCCTTATGGATAACCAGATATGGCTCCTTACAGGACATAGCTGCTAATTCCGATACTCTTTTAGCCGAACAAATGGCTACTAGAAAAATCAATTTCCTGGTGAGAAGCACTAAGGAAATATGCTGTAATGGTTCAAATGGTTGTTTCTGTAGAACCGACAGAACCAAGTTTAGATCCCATGGACATATGGGAATATTAACCGGAGGACTAATACGCATCACTCCTTGTATAAAGGCTTTGACTAGTGAATGCGAAGCCAAGGGCCTTTGAAAAAATATTGACAAGGCCGAAATCTGACCTTTGATAGTACTCAAGGCAAGCTTCCTATCTACAGCCCATTGTAGGAAGTCCAGAATTCTACCTATTACGTATTTACGTGGATGCCATTTCCTGGCCTCACACCAGGCGATGTACGCCTTCCAGATTCTATAGTAGATCTGCCTGGATACCGGTTTCCTGGCATTGATCATGGTAGACACCACAGCATTAGAGAGCCCTCTCCTTTTTAGAATGTGGGCTTCAATAGCCAGGCCGTCAAACCTAGGGCTGGTAAGGAAGGGTGGTATATCGGTCCCTGCGAAAGCAGGTCCGGACGATGTGGGAGGGTCCAAGGACTCCCCACAGACATTTTTACAATCTCCGCGTACCATGCTCTTCGGGGCCACGCTGGAGCCACCAGAATCACTGGTTTCTTTTCTACCCTGATTCTGCGGAGTAATCGAGGTAACAATTGTGGCGGTGGGAATGCATATATCAGCTTGAACTGATCCCAAGGGAACACTAGGGCATCCGAGCCGCACGCTAGGGGATCCCTTGTCCAAGAGACAAACCTGTCCACTTTCGTGTTGAACCTGGATGCTAGCAGATCTACATCCGGTGTTCCCCACCGCTGACATATTGTCCGGAAAACCTCGGGATGAAGGGACCATTCCCCTGGGCATAATTGTTGGCGACTTAGAAAGTCCGCCTTCCAATTCTCCACCCCTGGAATGAATACCGCAGATATGGCTGGGACATATCTTTCTGCCCATCTCAGGATGTAATTTACTTCCCTTTGGGCTGCACGACTCCTGGTGCCCCCCTGACGATTGATATATGCCACTGCTGTGGCATTGTCTGACTGAACTCTGACAGGGGACCCTTGGAGTTTGGATGTCCATGCTACTAGGGCATACCGGGCTGCTCGTATCTCTAAGAGATTGATGGGCAGGGCCTTTTCCGCATCCGACCATCTGCCCTGGAGAGACCATTGCTCCAGTACTGCTCCCCAGCCTAAAAGGCTGGCATCTGTAGTGACCACCTTCCAAGAAATCGGACTGAAGGATTTCCCTCTTTCCAGATTCCGGGGAACCAACCACCAACGGAGGCTTCTGCGAACGGAAGGGGACAAGGACATTGGTACGTCCAGAGCCTGAACTTTTTTGTTCCAGGCTGACAGTATGGCCCTTTGCAACTTCCTTGAATGGAATTGACCGTAGGGTACTGCTTCGAATGATGCCACCATTTTTCCCAGCAGCCTCATGCACAGGCGTATGGATGGCTGTCTTTTTGAACCCACTAAGTGGATCAAATCTCTCAAAGACGACCCCTTTTCTCGAGGCAAGAAAATTTTTCTCTGGTCTGAATCCAGCCTTAGCCCCAAGTATTCCAGACTTTTGACTGGTTTTAGGGCTGACTTGTCTCGGTTGATAATCCAACCGTGATATTCCAGATACTTGATTGTCTCGTGAACAACCACTTCTAGTTTTTCCACTGAGTGGTCTATCAGCAACAAGTCGTCTAGATATGCCATTATCGTTACACCTCGTGTTCTTAGATTGGCCAATAATGGGGCCAGAATTTTTGTGAACACTCTTGGTGCTGTGGCCAGACCGAAGGGTAAGGCTCTGAACTGAAAATGGCGCCCTTCTATCGCAAAGCGTAGAAATTTTTGGTGGGCTGGAAAGATGGGGATGTGCAAATATGCATCTTTGATGTCGATCGAGGCTAACCATTCCTCCCCTTGTAGGGCAGTGGCTACCGATCGGATCGACTCCATCCGGAAAGTCCTGATATGTAGGAATTTGTTTAGCCCTTTTAGATTTAATATGGGCCTCACGTCCCCGTTTGGCTTCGGAACTGTAAAGAGGTTTGAGTAAAACCCGAACCCCCATTCTTCCAGGGGGACCTCTATAATTACTGCTTGAAGCAATAATTGTTCCAGTGCCAACAGGAGGGATCCTCTCTTCTGGGGATCCCTTGGCACGTTCGACCTTATAAAGCGGGAAGGAGGGGAGTTTTTTAACTCCAATTTGTATCCCAGATTTACTGCGGAGAGCACCCATCTGTCTCGGATCGTGTCCCGCCAGGTTTCTGTGAACAACTGAAGTCTTCCCCCCACCCGATTGGGTGGGGGCAACCCTTCATGCATTTGACTTTGGGGGAGGTTTTGTACCTCTCCTGCTCCAGGGCTTCTTGTTACCCTGCAACTGTCCCTGATTTTTACCTCCGGGATTTGACCGGGGAGGCCGTCGGAACTGTTTCACAGCCGATGTCCTAGGGACTGGAGAAGCCGGCCTCTTAAAAGAGGGACCTCTAACTCTATTTTTGACCGGCAAGAGTGTACTTTTACCGCTGGAAATTCTCTGGATATACTTGTCCAGGTCTTCCCCGAATAAGCGCTCCCCATGAAATGGGAAGCTGACCAGCAATTTTTTACAGGGAGCTTCAGCAGACCAGTTTTTGAGCCATAGAAGCCTGCGCATATGTACTACAGACAGCGTAAGGCGGGAGGCCTGATGGATTGAATCCTTTATAGCGTCCACCGCAAAGCATAAGGCTCTAGGTAGATCAGCTAGAGCAAGAGCCTGCTGATCTGGCACGTCCCTTAAGACCTGTTTCAACTGATCCTTCACTGCTTGGCAGACCCCTATAGCTGCCACTGCTGGTTGTGTCACCAATCCTGCTGTAGAAAAAGCAGATTTCAATAAGGACTCCAATTTTTTATCTATTGGGTCCTTGAACATTTGGACATTTTCCACCGGACATGTCAGTGATTTATTCACACAAGAGATGGCTGCGTCCACTGTAGGGACCTTCCATTTTCTGACGAACTTATCCTCCATAGGATAGACCACCGGAAATCTCTTGGGGGGAGTAAATATTTTGTCAGGATGCTCCCAATCCTGGTAAATGAGCCCCTCCAGTAAAGGATGGATCGGAAAAGAACAAACAGTCTGGGGAGCTTTTAGCGACCCCAACGAGGAGACAGAAGAGGAGGATGGCTCCGCAAGTGGCATTTTAAATGCTGATCGGACCATATTAGTCAGGGACTGCACCCATAACCTCTCAGCATGTGATGCTGAGAACGGCTCCTCCACTGTTGATTCCTCTACAAATCAACCTCATCCTGATCCCCCTCAGGTAGGTCGTTCTCTGTATGGGACTGTTGCTCTGTTAACAGGCACTCTGAGGGAGGAGACGGAGATCGAGCGCTTTTCTCCTGTGACAGGGAAGCAGCAATTAGTGCTGACAATCTCTCTTCCAGCCCTCCCAGAGCTGAGGAAAAAACCTCCTCTGTTACATACACAGGAGCAGGTGAACTGGGGACAGCCACAGTACCAGGTACTCCTGGGGGTGCCCTACGGTCACTAACCTCTGATTCTTCAGGGGAGACTGGTGCAGCCAAAGCATGCCCAAGATCCTCAGAGCCCGATGGAGACCCCCTATTCCTCCTGGAATTTCTAGTCCCGGAGTTTTTAGACGGCATATTCCTAAGCCACAAAGCTGAGGTATTCCAGCCGAAAATACACCAGTTACTGATAATAGTCTAGCATAAATGCTGCTATAATAAACAGTTGGTGTCTACTAATGTGCCTTTCTAGGGGATGCCTGTATCAACCGCTTGCTGTATGCCTTTAAATGTTGCCAGCTCTGTCTCTGTACTTCATAGCCAGCTTACTGCAATAATGTGGCTTTTTTAAAAACCTGCTGGGACGCCCGCACATGCGCAGAAGCGCTGCGGCGCGCACAGAGCGTCATCCCCCAGGCCCCGCCCCTTTTTCCGGCCACCTCTATATATAGAGGCGCGTGCACGCGCACGCGCGCGGCCACGTGCGCCTCGGCGCTAATTTTCAAACATGGAAACCAGGGACAGGAGCCAGGGCCCCCTTTGCCGCAGGCCGGGGGATAGACGAACACTGCAACATGGCAGAGGAAACAGTTTCCTGTAGGAGAACTCACCAGCTGCCTGGACTTTGCTCTCTGAGAGGAAACTAGTCCATATGACAAGAAAAACATTCCACAGCGGCCTCTAGTGGACAAACACAGGTACCGCAGTTTAATATACTAAACATATATAAAAAAACATTCTTTTTTTTTTTCTTGACCACCATTAAAAATTATTACATTTTTTTTTTTTTAGTAGTTACAGGCATGCACAGATATTAGCGGGAATACCGTTAGGTAACAGACAGAAAGACAAATTAGGCTTGGGGGTCCCCCAATAGAACCAAGTTCCTGGGGGCCCCCACTTACCTGTTCCCCGCCGCAGGACTTTGTTTGGTCCACAAAAGCCCAAACTTCACCTATCACGGCAGGCATTGTAATCAAACCTTCAGGGACCGGGTTCCCAAGGATTCCACTCCCCTGGACCTGTATAGCACCCTGCACAGAAAACATCTTGGTCGTGGGTATGACCAGAGCTCTGGATCCCAGGGTCCAGCTCTCCTAAGAGAAGCATTACAGGCAGAACCTTGCTCTTCTCTGCAAGGCCCGGGTACCGGACCGTTTAGCTATGAAGCTTTTTTGGTCGGATCCGGAATAGCTTACTGAGGCCCAAAAGAACCTGTACGCAAGCTCAGTGAAAAACACATGTTTCTTCTTGGCCAACACCTTAGACACTGGCAAAAAACTGAGGTGCTCCCGGATGGGAGGGGCTTATATAGGGGAGGGTACTTCCGGTTTTGGAAGTTGCCAGTGCCAGCACCTGACGGTAACTATATAACCCATTAGTAATGACTGTCGCTCTGTGTCCCGTGATGTACGAGAAAGAAATAGAGGGTAAACTGTGCCTGCGTGTTATACACAGGGGGCTCTGGAAAGTTTTTTTCCTGAAACTTCTCTTAAAGTTAGGGTGCGTGTTATACGCCGATAAATACATACACATATATATATATATATATATATATATATATATATATATATATATATTTTATATAAATGGCGCCATTGACATCTGTGTTAACCTGTCCTGGGTTAACATGTCAGGTCATCGCTTCTGGGTTACCATAGTGGAGAGCAAATCAAAGCCGGTCGCGGCTTTGTTTGGCTGTCCGACCAGCTGGCAGACGCGCCGGCTGGTCTCTTAGGTCTCCCGGAGGAACGGAAGAGCCCGAGCAAGCTAGGATTGCTTTTAATTGACAGCCAACCGCCAGCTTTAAAAAGGGGTACCAGGGTAATGCCTTGCGACTGCAGGCATCATCCCAGGTCCAGCAATGTACTGTAGGTATTAAAGTCACACGACAAGATCTGTAAAGAAGGTTGGCACTCCCCTGTAATAGTAGAGGTACGGATATTTGATTGGTATTCCTCTCTGGTGGTCTGCGTCTTCTACCCACCTTCTATTTCAGTACTGCAGTGTCAGTGTCTTTAGCACTCAACATTTTGCCACTGCAACCTGAAAGCGCACACTTTGGTTCCTGTGGGCCCGATATCCTACTTGTAATTACTTGATCTCACACTATGCTACAGTGGGGATTTTTTATCATTACAAATCCATATACTGGGGATAGAACCCCAAAAAAAGACAAACTAAATAGAGGTTGAGGGCAGAATGCTTTTCCATACCTCTGAACTCATCCGGTGCATCACTATAATCGATCTCAGCACGAGCGTTTCGCGCTACAATCTCCTCCACCTTCTCAGCAAGCAGCTTGAATTTCTCTATGGCAATGGTGGACTTAATTCCAGCTTTCCTCATCTTAGAAATAACCTCTTCAAATAGCTCTTTGCTGTACGATCTCTGCAGGAAAAGAAATTAAGTTCTATGAGCAGAGGAGGATCCATTCTTAGCATTCCCTATTAGACACAGATAGCAATAACAACCTGTCAGGGTTGTCATCACTTTATACAAAAGTTTAAAAAGTCCTTGAGATTCTTTTTCAGGCAAGGGGGAACAACGGTTGGTTTCTTTGTAAACCATGTCAAAATCTAAAAAATGTATCCGATTTAAAAAGAAGAAAAAAAAAAAAAAGTAATGAATTAAAGTGGTTGTAAACACTTCCATAAACTCAGTGAAGGGACTATCCTCAAGTGATACAAAGATTAAATATCCTCCTACACGAGTTGTACCCATTTATCTGCAGTCTTCTCTTCTCCCCATCCGTTCAAAGTGCAGAATTTATAAGCTTGTCTGAGTTCAGAAAAAAGGGGATGGAGATCTCAAGTTGCACTCTGCACAGCTCAGTGAAAAGAGCTCTGAGAGCTGATTGGAGGTGAGGGAAGGGAACAGAGAAGGGAGGGAAATAGACACACAGGAACAGAGCTGGGGCAAGACAATTGCACACTATAGAGGGATATGCTTTGTTTATTTTTCATGTCTGAGGTTTACAACCACTTTAAACACTTACCTGAGCCGTAGAAGTGGAAAATAAAAAAATATTCAGTCTTCAGTAAAAGTTTACAGGCATGGGGCTGTTAGTCTGACAATCTAGGATAAACCGGGTGCAGCAGGAATTCTAGTTGCCTAACTAGACCACATTTCAATGCGAGACGAGCGGAGAGAACGCAAACTGACCTGGTCATCTGCTATAGCCTTTGCAAACCGTGGGCAGTCTAAATTCAAATAGATATCCGTGAGCTGGTCCAGGAGCTTCTTTGGTTCAAACCCGTATTTCTCTGGATTCTCCACCTTCAAGTCTCGACATTTTGGCCCACACAGCTGCTGCAGGTTAAAGTTCAGCATAGCAGCTAACCTAGGTCCCAACTCCTGCACAGGAGAAAAGCAGATAAGTACTGGGCATTGGATTTGAGACGACCAGATGCTTAAATCTTGGGTGTTCAGTACTCACGGGTCTCAGGAAAGGCTTCTGCACTTGCTTAGTGAGAATGTGGAACATGTCTACAGTTTCTGTGGCTAAAGCGAGATAGGAGCGAGAGACTCGCTCATCTTGGGCCAGCTGAGACTGGCGTGCTTGTTGTTGATCCTGCAAGAGAAGATAAAACACAAACCGTCTAATAAAACAATACCGCCAAGTGCAAATAATCATAAAAGCTATTACAGGGATTTCCTATAAAGCCTACTCAAAAGAGGATGACTGCCCTGTAAGGGAATTATGTACAAAGTGTCCTGCAGTACTTGATAAACATGCCAGCTTGAGAACAGGAACATCTACGGGGACCTTATTGGAGAGGGCTGGTGGCTATTAATACAGGCAGAGAGACATTAGAAATGCTCCAAGTGAAATGGATGCAAGTGAAATGGATGCAAATAACCCTTTGAAAATAAAAGAGTACCGTAAATACCCCACTAAAGTGCATCTAAAGAGGAACCTTTTATTTTGAATGGAGTATGAAATGGTTAATACCTGTTACATGGCAAACAAATATGCCCCATTGGAAAGATTTTTCTTTACTTCCTGTTCTTTCGGTACAAGTGACAATAGTCACAAATATTAAAAGGATGAACCTCCTAAGCGGGAACACAGGTAACCAAAAAAAAAAAAAACCTTACAGGAGGTTCCAACCTATTAATATGCAAAACAAAAAACGTTTTGGGTTTAAAGGCCAGGCAGGGTGGATAAAAAAAAAAAAAAAAAACGATTTTTTTTTAAAAAAGAAACAAAAAGATCAAATTTTTTTGATTGAAATCTGATATTTTGGATTTTTATCAAATAGATTTTTACTCCAAAAGCATTTTATTAAAATCAATCTAAAGATAGTTTTCTGTTTAAGGTACAATAATAAATTTAGTTTATTCAGCATGAAATGGAGCTTAGTTATGTAGCATGAGTCTGTATATTCGGCAATATTAAAATTTTTGGTAAACTCATTCAATGAATCCAAGCTCTGCAAGCTGAGATAACATGCACTGGCAAGGTTATTTTTTTAACCACTTCCTGCCCGGCGTATTGTAATATGACGTCCGCAGGAACCTCTCGTCCCTCCGGGCGGACGTCATATGACATTCGGGCATTCACGGGCGTCTAGGTGGCGCGCGCCGCCGCATTGCTCGGTGACACTGTGCGCGTGCCCGGCGGTCGCGATGTCCGCCGGACACCCGCGATTGGCCGCAATCACAGCAGGACTGTGGATCTGTGTGTGTGTAAACACACAGATCCATGTCCTGTCAGCGGTGAGGAGACCGATGTTGTGTTCCCAGTACAGAGGAACACACATCGGTCTCCTCCCCTTGCAAGTTCCCTCCCCTACAGTTAGAATCACTCACTAGGGAACATATTATAACCCCTTGATCGCCCCCTAGTGTTAACCCCTTCCCTGTCAGTCACATTTACACAGTAATCAGTGCAGTTTTATAGCACTAATCGCTGTATAAATGTGAATGGTACCAAAATCTTTTCAAAAGTGTCTGATCTGCCGGCGCAATGTCACGGTCACAATAAAAAAAAAAAATTAAAAAAAAAAAAACGCAGATCGCCGCCATTACTAGTAAAACAAAAAAAAAAAATGCCATAAAACTATCCCCTATTTCGTAGATGCTAGAACTTTTGCGCTGACCGATCAAATACGCTTATTGCGTTTTTTGTTTTTACCAAAAAATATGTAGAATACGTATCGGCCTAAACTGAGGAAAAAAAATAATTGTGATATTTATTTATTCAAAAAGTAAAAGATAGTGTTTTTTTTCAAAATTATCGCTCTTCTTTTGTTTATAGCGCAAAAAATAAAAATTGCAGAGGTGATCAAATACCACCAAACGAAAGCTATTTTTGTGGGGAAAAAAAACCCATAAAGATTTTATTTGGGTACAGTGTTGCATGACCGCGCAATTGTCATTCAAAGTGCGAAAACGCTGAAAACTAAAAATTGGTCTGGGCAGGAAGGGGGTGAAAATGCCCGGTATGGAAGTGGTTAAATAAAAGAATTTGAGTAGTTCAATTGTGTGTGATTAACCTAAAATCGGCTAGGATATTGCTGTTTTACTAACCTGACAGCTTCTTATTTTTCATTTTGTTTTGCAAAAATTAAATATTCTAACTACCAGCAAGACCAAGTCCTTACATTTAAAGAGTACCTGTCATTTCAGATCCATCATGGCAGTGCCTGTTAGCAGGCATCCACGTCCCTCACCTTGTTGTGTCACTGCCACATCACCAGCCATCCCATTAAAATCATTGGGACTGTCAGTGCGTCAACAGCGGGTCAGAGGAGGAGCTGCTGCGGGACAGAGATGACAGTTGCTCTTTGAAAAATTATGATTTAGATCGAGTTGATTTAAATCAAATCCACCCTAAGGCCAAGTTCACCTTTTGACAAAAATAATTTAAAAAAAAGATTAAAAAAGTGCATTCATTGTTGTTTTTTTTTACACTACATCCTGTAAAGCATTACCTGTGATCAGCAGATCATGGGTGCAATGCCTAGATCATGCAGACTCTCAGTAAGCTGTCCACCCATACCCAGGCAGGCAGTTACTGAATTGCAGGAAAAATCAATGAACTACGAGAGTGCTCACCAGCACCTTCTGTGTTCCTTGAGAACTATAAGCCATCAGCTGCAATGGCTGACGGTACTTGCAGTATAATTTAAAAGGAAACCGATAACAAATGGCCGAGCCGTGTGTTGAGCCCCACACAGCCGCGCTGTTTTCAAATAGTGACAGTGGGTGCAGGGACAGGATCCCCTGCTTGCTATCACAGAAGGGATCACTGGCGACAGGTGGTTGGTGCATAGGAGCAGGTTACATGTTACACCCACATTTAGGGTTTAACTTCTAACATGCTCCTAAAAGGTGAACTTATCGTTTAAATACACTGAGTTGAAAGCATTGTTCAAGTTAGGAAACAAAAGTCTAAAGTGCTCCTGGCTGCTACAGGCCGATGTTCAGCTACAGGAGATTCAAATTATCCCTTTTTCACTTCTTGTGCATTACCGATAATCATTGCACACTAAATACCAGACTAATGTACAAAACAGCCAACTTCTATTCCTGTAACTAGGTTATTGTTAAGATCTAACCCTTATGTGTTCGAATAGGCCATAAGGGACTGACTTTGTACAAATCAGATGACTGTGATTTTGGTGCAATTCATGTGGGCTGGTGCCACGGCTTTACTGTGTAGGTATAGTATTCAAGATGGTTATGTGGGCCCATGTACGAATACTTGACAATGTTGATGTTATTATTGCCTTTGGCTTTATATGCGGCTTCAGACTTTACGGACTTGTTTTGGACTGTCAAACTGTCGGTTTATTCCAATAAACATTTTCCCGATTTAAAAATAAAAAAGATCTCTAACCCGAGGGAGCTGCTCCCAGAGCTCCTTGTTCCTCATTTCTTCCTGCACCTCGTGGATGCGTTTCAGAGACTCCAGGCTCTCGTCCAGCAGGAACGTGGTGTCATTTATCAGCATGTTAATGTAACGCACAAATTGTTTCCCCGAGCTGTAAAGACAAAATAATCTGATATCAGATAGAGAAAGTACAATTTTTTTTTATCTCAACACATTGCCTGCCCTGCCTCCTGATGCTGCATGCTCAGCTGAACACAGGAGAGTCCCTGCTTGCTCACTGCTCATCAATACAGTCCGATTGTCCTAGTGTGGGTTACAGAGGCTGCAGAGTAGCCCTGCCAAAAAATATGTGCTAAAGCCTCGTACACATGATCGGATTTTCCGACGGGAATTGCGTGGTGACAGGCTGTTGGCGGAAAATCTGACTGTTTGTATGCTCCATCGGACAATTGTCGTCGGATTTTCCGCAGACAAATGTTGGATGCAGGCTTTAAAATTTCCTGCGGAAAACGGTCTGTTGTCGGATTTTTCCGAATGTGTACACAAGTCCGTCGGACAAAAGTCCAAACACACATGCTCGGAATCAATGCTCACCAAACACGACATTAGCAGAAGGTGCCCAAAGGGTGGCGCTAAAGAGCTGAAAAAACACGTAGTTTAGTTTTTGTTGGCCGTCAATTGTGTGCCGTTTGTATGCAAGACAAGTTCCTGGCCAACGCCCTTCGGACAAAGGTCCAAGGCTTTGTCTGCGGAAAATCTGATCGTGTATGAGGCTTTAGACAGGTCTTCCTGGTAAATTGAAAGTTGTTTCAAGCCAGTTGGGAGGTTCAGGCCTCATTCATGACATATGTGCAGAGAAACCGATGGAAACTGACATGCAGGATTTCACTTGCAGAAACACGAGTTTAGTTTAATTTTCATGCGAGTCTCAGTGAGTTTTATACACGTTGCAGATTCCTGCGCAGGAAAAAATCCACATGTGATCCCAGTGTTGTGGTGTGAACAGGGCACATAGAAAACAATGTTTTTTTCTGCAGAACGCATGCAGAAAAACTTTCATCTCTCTGCACACTGTGTGAATGAGGCCTTATTCCTGTCTGTCTGTAAAGGGGCCACTCCTAGCTGGATTTGAATGAGCGGTTCCTAAAAGAGCCTTTAAAGCGGAGTTCCACTCTCCCCCCAACCCCCGCTCCTCCGGTTTTTGGCAGGTACCTGTTCCCATTTCCGGGAGACATGGCTGCGGCGAGATGCAGCAAGGTCCCCCGGACGTTCGGCCCCCCTCCTGATTCCTTTGTCGCCGGACCAGTTAGAAAGCTCTGTGCTCATGCGCAGTAGGGAACCGGCCGTGAAGCCAAAAGGCTTCATGGCCGGTTTCCCTTACCACGATTGGCGGCGGCAGCACCAAGAGCCAATCGGAAAATTGTCTGGGGTGCGGACATTGCGGTATCCCTGAACAGGTAAGTGTCCCAATATTAAAAGTCAGCATCTACAGTATTTGTAGCTGTCGACTTAAATTTTTTGAGGGGGAGGCCTGGAGCTCCATTTTAAGGGCCAGTTCACACCAGACGCAGTTCCGTGTGCATTTTTTTCTCCACAAAATGCATGCACAGTGTTTTCCATGTATGCCAATGGCTCTAGTTCACACCATGCCATCAGTTTCTGCACCGGAAACTGACTGCATGGTGTGAACTAGAGCCAACAAGAGACATTGGCATACATGGAAAACACGGTGTATGCATTTTTAGTGCAGAAAAATGCACACAAAACTGTACGGAACTGCGTCTGGTGTGAACTGGCCCTAAACCCATTGATTTAACGGTTTCCCAAAACTGTTGCATTCAAGACATGCCGTAAATGATAACCGTCACAGGTGTTTGTTCCCTCAACCAAACGATCAAATGGCTGGTCTCATTACTGATCACATGTGCAGCACCAGGGCAACAGCAGATCAAACAAACAGATGTCAAGATGGCAGCTTCCTTGGTTGTAAAAGGATAGGAGGGTTTAGTTCCGCTTTTAAGAGGATTCTGCTTCAGATACCCAAAGCAGCTCAACTTAATGTGAAGAGACAACACAGCTAATCCATGATAAATTTTGGCCACAAAGTCGCTGGTGCAATGCTTTACAATTACCAGGAAAAAAATGTCTATTTTTTGTCAAAAGGTGAAATTGGCCTTTTAAAAAAAAGGGTAAAACCCCCAGCTAATGACCACAAGCAAGGATGGAGATAGAAACTCACTGGTAACCTCCTTTGTCTTGTCTGCAACCTGTGTGCATATATTTATAACTTTAATTTCAAGCCTTTTTCATACATTGAATTGTGTGTTACTCACTTGAATTCCTCCATAAAAGTGCCATGGTGGGCCGGGTGCTGCCAGAGGCTTTTGAAAATGGTGCTGATGTGGTAGCGGATAGTGAACTTGTCATAGAATTCACTGGTGGCACCCGTGTGCTCAACATCTGCCAAAACACAGAGTGCGCATTAATTGGGAGAAGATCAAGCGGATCATAAGTGTCAGTACTGGGAAACTCGTGCACACAAGCCAGATCTCCCCGAGAGCCACTGATAAGCTGCAGGCCCAGAGAAAATCAGACCACGCTCAGGTCAACACAGCGGAACTAATGGCATGGAATCTCTCTTGCAGAAGACATGGAAGAGCCGTCATATTATTATTATTACAAGGTCATGTCACGCATACACAGAAATCACATTAATGCCTGTTAGCTATTTATGAAATAGCTCAGGGCCCTTTTCATTTGTGTTTGAGTTTATTTGAAGAGAAATAGTCTTATCCACTGAGATAAAAATATAAAAAATTCCAAATGGACACAGAATTTTATCATCAAATATAAGGAGGCCTGCACATACCTGCTGTTTTCTCCCGGGAACCCCAGAATCTGGGCACACTATGTACATTGTCGCCGATTTGGGCTTCAAGCCAAAGCTCAGCCTCTCCTCCGGCATCCCATGGTGTACTGTAGGGCCTTGTCTACTGGCTGCCACAATGCATTCTGGGATCACAGGGGAAGGGACAGTGTTCTGACTTTGAGCTCAAATTAAAGTTAACGAGCCATTTGCCAAAGATAAAAAAAAAAAAAAAATTGGCATTCCTTTGTTAAATAGGTAATTATGGTCCAGAGATGTGTCAGAGGCTCTGGGCAGTGTGGCTGTGTTCTTTGGGTGCATTTCAAGGATATATTTTCAGGGTACTTAAAGTGGAACTTTATCCAAAATTTCTGCTCATCTGCCTCCTCCCCTAAGTTTTAGCACTTCTATTTTTTTGGGAGGAAGTGGTACCTGGTTTTGACAGGTATCCGCTCTCCCTTTCGGTCAGATCACCGTGGCAACCCAAGTGGAAGTTCAGCCCTCCCCTCCTTTCCCCGCAGCCTTCTGGGGACACATCACAGATCCCAGAAAGCTGCAGGACCATTCACAGCCCAGGGCAGCTCAGTGAGGCCGCAAGCAGCCACAGCCGTCTTCCCAAAGTAAACATGCCGGCGCCTGGACCCAAAGATGGCCAAAGAGCTGGCTCGGATGAGGACAGCACCGTATCCCTGGACAGGTAAGTGCCCCATTATTAAAAGTCAGGACTTCAATATTTTTTGTTTTCAGGGCGAAGAATCGCTTTAAAAAAGGCACTAGATGAAAAACTGACATTAAAGTGGTTTTAAAGGCTCAAGGTTTTTTTTTTTTTTTTTAAACTTCATGCATTCTAGGCATGAAGGTAAAAAAGCCTTGTGTGTAGCACGCCCACCACCCCCCCAATATTTACCCAAGCTCCCTCTCGATCCAGCGATGTGCACGAGAGCTGAGCTTCTCCCGGGTTCTAACCCATCCACACATTATCAAAGCACAGGTCTACTTTAAGCCCCCCCCCCCCCCTTCATGGATGTCCAGTGTGTTACCCTCTCCATGGTAACATGCAGTATTTCATAAACTGCACTGACAATGCACGCCAATCTTTTTCTCCTCAACACACACAGTTAACAAATGTACATTGCGGTGCACCCATTGTGCATGAGAACATGCAATAAAATGCGACCAAAAAAAAAAAGTTGTTACAAATCACTAGTGTGAGGCCAACCTAACAGTTTAATGCATTAGGCCAGTTTTTTTTATGAAGTTGACAGACTGCAGCACACAGAAATAATTTGGAGGAAGTCACAGCATTCTCTGGGGCCCAATCTTTCCTTACCAGTGTAGAACTTCATCAGTGAGGGCACCAGGAGTTTGACTGACAAGGGGTGGCCTTCGATCATTTCAAAGAACTTCTGCGTCCGATGCTGTATGGCGGGGTTTGTGACGAACATAACCTCCACCAATTTGGCCACAAGGTAAGGGTTTCTGATATAGTTCTGGTTGCATAGCAGTACCACCAGGAACGTTGCAATATCCTGCGTGCTGGATTCAAAGAGGACCTGAGGAGCGTATCTGGGAGGAGAAAGAAAAGAAAGGGTTTTTATAAGCTCTGTAATATAGGATTTTTTTTTTTAATTGGAAACCAACTTTATTGAAAAGTATGCATGGTACATAAATCAACATAAGCCAGTATGGCCAATATAATAGTACATACATGAACACAGTGAAGCATCTGTGTGTCACAAAGATAATAACAGCAGTGAAAGTAGAGCCGGTATACAACAAAAACAAAAAATCAACATGTCAGGTACACGTTTCACCATCCGCCATCCATCTGTCCCAGACCTTCTCATACTTTAGTGGACACCCTCTATGTACATAAATCAGTTTTTTATATGGGAGAGCATCGTTAACCGCCTTTTTCCAGCACTGAACTGTAGGGGGCAGGGCCTGCATCCAATTACGGGCCACTACTTTTCTTGCCAAGAATAGCGTCTCATGTAAAAAGGTACGGAGGGGTTTGTCGGCATCCAAGTCTGGCAACAGGCCAAGTAGGCACATCTTTGGGTCAAGGGTAGCAGGGGAGCCCATCTGATCGTGTAGGAAGCGTATCACCTGTGTCCAATATGCCTGAATGGTAGGACAGAACCATATGAGGTGGTAAAAGGAGCCCGGGGTATGGTCACAGAGGCGGCATCCTGGATTGTACGTGGGCCTGAAATGTGCCACTCTCTGAGGGGTCAGATATGTTCTATGTATAATGTACAGCTGTGTGAGGCGGTCCGACAGCTTGGGGGAAACCTTTTTCACGTCCTCCAAAATCTCGCCCCAGTCCTCATCCTCTATAAGTCCAACATCCGCCTCCCATCTAGTCTTAGCAGTATAGGCCAATGCTGTGGTGCTAGGGAGACGAATGGCGGAGTACAAAGTGGAGATGAGCTTAGCAGGCACATTACCCGTGACTGTGTCCACTATGGAGGGAACTGCCAGGGACGGGTAAGAGCCAGAAAACTGGGCCTGTATGGCGTGACGGAGTTGCAAATACCTGAAGAAAAGGCAATTGGGGAGGGAAAATTCGTCCTTCAGCATTTGGAAGGACTTAAGGCCTGAATCGGTCATGATCTGGTGTATGTATAAGATCCCATGGCGTATCCACGCCGCGGGGTCCGGAATGGACAATAATTCTGGCAAGCATGTATTGTACCAGAGAGGGGTATGAGAGTGTACCCTTGGGGTCCCAGTTCTCTGCGGTGCCGCCCGCCATACCCTCCGGTGGTGAGTCAACATGTCTGCTGTGCGTTGGGGGGGGCGTCTTGTCAATGGGGCTCTTAGGACCGATTGAAGTGGGGTGTGGGCCGAGTCATCTGGGTGCTCACAGAGTAGTGTCTGGTATCTCGTTAGTTCATGTTTATCAAAATAATAGAAGTGGGACAGCTGGGAGGCAAAATAATAATCCTGAAAGTCAGGGAGAGCAGCTCCTCCCAACGTCACAGGGTTCTTCAGGATTCTCCAGGATAATTTGTGTCTGCCATGACCCCAAATAAATGAATTCAGGATGGATTCAATTGTCCTGAAATTTTTTTGTGGTATATAGAGGGGAGCATGCCAGACCAAATAGAGTATCTTGGGAAGGAGTATCATCTTAACCAAGCTGACGCGACCCATAACACCCAGGGGTAGTCTGGCCCAAGTCTGCGTCTTGTTCTTGATCAGAGCAAACAGGGGTTCAATGTTCAGTAGTTTATAATCTGAGAGCGATCTAGTGACCTGTACGCCAAGGTATTTAATCTGGGAGACCCTTGGGAGAGCCAGAGGAGGGGACGCGAACGAGGAGGGGAAATGGTCAATCGGAAGGATCTGGGACTTAGCCCAATTAATACTCAGACCCGAATGGCCACCCATACGTTCTATGGACTGGAGGGCTGCTATAAGAGAAGGACCGGAGTCCGCCAGATACAGAAGTGTGTCGTCGGCATACATCCCAATCTTTTCTTCCAGGTTCCCCATCCTGAGACCTCGGATGCAAGTGTCCGCACGGACCATTATGGCCAACGGCTCCACAGCCAATGCGTAAAGCATGGGGGAAAGGGGGCAGCCCTGCCGGGTCCCTCTCTCCAGCGGGAACTGGTCAGAAAGCCAACCATTCACAAACACTCTGGCCCTCGGGGATTGATAGAGGAGTTGGACCCAGCGAATAAAGCTGGGGCCAAATCCAAATCTTGAGAGACACTCCCACAGGTAGTTCCACTCCACGGAGTCGAAGGCCTTGGCGGCATCCAGCGCCACCACGACCCTCGAGCCAATTTCATCATGGGACCCCTGAATATTCATAAATAGGCGGCGAATATTCATGGCCGTGTTCTTCCCTGGCATAAAGCCGGTTTGGTCAGGGTGTATCAATGACAGAATAACCTGGTTAAGGCGGGAGGCTAGAATCTTAGCTAATATTTTAATATCTACCTGTAACAGGGAAATGGGCCTATACGACTCCGGGTATTCAGGGTCCTTTCCGGGTTTGGGAATTACGACTATTTGGGCTTCTCGCATAGATGGGGGTAGAACTCCTGAGTCAAATGTAGATTTATACAGGTACTTAAGTTCAGGGATTAGGATTTCAGAGTAGGTGGCATAGAATTCAAGAGGTAGGCCATCCAATCCTGGGGCCTTGGATGAGGCCAGACAGGAAATGGCCTCGGAGATGTCCTCCTCAGTAATAGGGGCTTCCAGAATTTCAAGCTGGTCGTCTGTCAGTTTAGGGAATTGAACTCCCGCTAGGTAGTCCCTGGTGTCTTGGGGAGTGTGGGTGACCCTGGAAGTGTAGAGTGCACGGTAGAATCTCCCAAATTCCTCCGCCACCAGTTGCGGATCGGTGATGTCGTTCCCCTGCGGGTCGGTCAAGGACACCACCACAGGGGGACGCATATCCAAGTGGGCGAGATATGCGAGCAGTTTGCCCGATCTCTCTCCATACTCAAACACCCTCTGTCTACAGAAGAAGATACGTTGTTTAGCCTTCTCTATGTGCAATTGGGAGACCTGGCGCGCCTGAATCTTTAGATTGTTGGCCGCGCTGGGCGAGGGGTCCCGGTGGAACGCCTCCTCCAGCGCCTGCAGGTGCTCCGCAGCCTGCTGGACAATAAATGTTGATGACCGTTTAAGCCTGTTAATACGTGTGGAAAGTAGGGAACGAGCGTGAAGTTTAAACATTTCCCACACCACATCATGCGTGGCAGTGTCCCTGTTGGCCGTAAAATAGTATTGCAATTCTGTGGGGATGTCATCCTGGTCCTGCAGGGCAGTCAGCCAGAACGGGTTTAGCCGCCAAGAAGGAGCAGGGGAAGCCTTCAGGAGCTGGATCGTGACCCAGTAGGGGGCGTGATCCGAGAGTACTCTCGGAGCAAAGCCCACATCTCCTAGCTTAGGCAGCAGGGACATTGAGATAAAAACAAAATCAATTCGTGACATTGTGTTATGACTGGCTGAAAAGCATGAGAAGACTTTAGTGTGCGGGTGTCTGTGGCGCCAAGTGTCGACAAGAGCAAAGTCGGTCATTATGCGGTGCAGTCTGGTATGGGTCGGTGGGTTAAGGGGGGGATCCAGTGTGCCCAGACGGTCCAGAGTGGGGATCAGGGTCATATTGAAGTCCCCCATCCACACTGCCGGTACGGAGGGGTATTGTGTCATAAAGGCAAGGCCTTCCTGAATTACAGCTGAGTTGTACGGGGGGGGAATATAGCAGGCAAGTAGCAGGATAGGAGACCCATTAATGGTGGCGTGCATAAACACATATCTGCCCTGCTGATCCGTGCGGAGCAGTATAAGCTCAAAAGGTACCCGTTTGGCAACCAGGACCGATACTCCTCTGGAATATGAGGTGTGAGTGGCATGATAAGCCCACCCCACCCAAGGTTTTTTAAGGGAGGATTGCAAGTGGCCCGTGACATGGGTCTCGACCAGTGTGATAATGTCAGCTCTCTGAGATTTGAGAAATGTCAGGACCGCTGTGCGTTTGATCTTATTGCGTAAGCCTCTAACATTCCACGTGAGGAACTTCAGGGAACTCATGGTGGGTATATGGTATGTATAATAGACCGCAGCCAAACCAGGACCAGCAGAGCAGAGAAGGACACATCAGACAGTACAGAACACATCAGCAACCAATATTGATAGTGCATGTATGACAATGACATAGTACCTTTAGCAGAAATAAACAATTGTGAACATAGTGGCAAATAAAAAACAGCCAAAACATTTCCCCTCCCTCCCAGTCCAGTAACACCCCAACTCGGCATGAACATAGTATCCCAAAACCAGGTATCAACCGGGGACATCTAACGTGAAAAAAGCATTGGAGGCGAGGGACTTAATTTCAAAGGGACATAGATACCTGTGATGAACAGAAAGCAAAAAAGGAGGAAAAAACAATCAGGTAAACGGGGGGAGTGAAAAAAGTCCATAGAGAACCTAGGGGGGCGACTTCTTCTCTGAGAAGTGCATGGGGTGTAGGGGCCACAAAAATAGGATTTTTATAACAGCTTACCTGTAAAATCCTTTTCTTGGAGTACATCACGGGACACAGAGCGACATAGTCATTACTAATGGGTTATATAGTTACCGTCAGGTGCTGGCACTGGCAACTTCCAAAACCGGAAGTACCCTCCCCTATATAAGCCCCTCCCATCCGGGAGCACCTCAGTTTTGTAGCAAAGCAATAAGTGTCCCCAAAGAGGGGCGGGAGCTCTGTGTCCCGTGATGTACTCCAAGAAAAGGATTTTACAGGTAAGCTGTTATAAAAATCCTATTTTCTTTCTCGTACATCACGGGACACAGAGCGACATAGTCATTACTAATGGGATGTCCTAAAGCAATGCCAAATGAGGGGGGGGATACACCATATATAAGCTGAGCGCTATCAGACATGAGGATCTTTTGCGGCCTGCAACACACTGCGCCCAAAGGCGACATCCTCCTGACTTCTAACGTCCACCTGGTAGAACCTAGTAAACGTGTGTACGGAAGACCATGTTGCGGCCTTACAGACTTGAGCCAGGGAGGCCTGGTGATGCACTGCCCATGAAGTTCCAACTGCTCTCGTGGAGTGCGCCCTAACTTTGAACGGAGGCGGTCTACTTCTCAAGCTATAGGCTTGTATTATGACCTGTCGAATCCACTTGGCTAAAGTAGATTTTGACGCTGCCTGACCCTTTCTGGGGCCTTCCGGCAGAATAAACAAAGTATCCGTTCTGCGAATCTGAGCAGTGGCTTTTAGATAAGCTTTAACTGCTCTTACTACATCCAAAGAATGCAATAACTTTTCCTCTACCGAAGTAGGCTTGGGGAAAAAGAGAAGGAAGAACCACATCTTGGTTCAAATGAAAACTCGATACCACCTTAGGAAGAAAGGCTGGATGAGGACGTAACACTACTCTGTCCTTATGGATAACCAGATATGGCTCCTTACAGGACATAGCTGCTAATTCCGATACTCTTTTAGCCGAACAAATGGCTACTAGAAAAATCAATTTCCTGGTGAGAAGCACTAAGGAAATATGCTGTAATGGTTCAAATGGTTGTTTCTGTAGAACCGACAGAACCAAGTTTAGATCCCATGGACATATGGGAATATTAACCGGAGGACTAATACGCATCACTCCTTGTATAAAGGCTTTGACTAGTGAATGCGAAGCCAAGGGCCTTTGAAAAAATATTGACAAGGCCGAAATCTGACCCTTGATAGTACTCAAGGCAAGCTTCCTATCTACAGCCCATTGTAGGAAGTCCAGAATCCTACCTATTACGTATTTACGTGGATGCCATTTCTTGGCTTCACACCAGGCGATGTACGCCTTCCAGATTCTATAGTAGATCTGCCTGGATACCGGTTTCCTGGCATTGATCATGGTAGACACCACAGGATTAGAGAGCCCTCTCTTTTTTAGAATGTGGGCTTCAATAGCCAGGCCGTCAAACCTAGGGCTGGTAAGGAAGGGTGGTATATCGGTCCCTGCGAAAGCAGGTCCGGACGATGTGGGAGGGTCCAAGGACTCCCCACAGACATTTTTACAATCTCCGCGTACCATGCTCTTCGGGGCCACGCTGGAGCCACCAGAATCACTGGTTTCTTTTCTACCCTGATTCTGCGGAGTAATCGAGGTAACAATTGTGGCGGTGGGAATGCATATATCAGCTTGAACTGATCCCAAGGGAACACTAGGGCATCCGAGCCGCACGCTAGGGGATCCCTTGCCCAAGAGACAAACCTGTCCACTTTTGTGTTGAATCTGGATGCTAGCAGATCTACATCCGGTGTTCCCCACCGCTGACATATTGTCCGGAAAACCTCGGGATGAAGGGACCATTCCCCTGGGCATAATTGTTGGCGACTTAGAAAGTCCGCCTTCCAATTCTCCACTCCTGGAATGAATACCGCAGATATGGCTGGGACATATCTTTCTGCCCATCTCAGGATGTAATTTACTTCCCTTTGGGCTGCACGACTCCTGGTGCCCCCCTGACGATTGATATATGCCACTGCTGTGGCATTGTCTGACTGAACTCTGACAGGGGACCCTTGGAGTTTGGATGTCCATGCTACTAGGGCATACCGGGCTGCTCGTATCTCTAAGAGATTGATGGGCAGGGCCTTTTCCGCATCCGACCATCTGCCCTGGAGAGACCATTGCTCCAGTACTGCTCCCCAGCCTATAAGGCTGGCATCTGTAGTGACCACCTTCCAGGAAATCGGACTGAAGGATTTCCCTCTTTCCAGATTCTGGGGAACCAACCACCAGCGGAGGCTCCTGCGAACGGAAGGGGACAAGGACATTGGTAAGTCCAGAGCCTGAACTTTTTTGTTCCAGGCTGACAGTATGGCCCTTTGCAACTTCCTTGAATGGAATTGACCGTAGGGTACTGCTTCGAATGATGCCACCATTTTTCCCAGCAGCCTCATGCACAGGCGTATGGATGGCTGTCTTTTTGAACCCACTAAGTGGATCAAATCTCTCAAAGACGACCCCTTTTCTCGAGGCAAGAAAATTTTTCTCTGGTCTGAATCCAGCCTTAGCCCCAAGTATTCCAGACTTTTGACTGGTTTTAGGGCTGACTTGTCTCGGTTGATAATCCAACCGTGATATTCCAGATACTTGATTGTCTCGTGAACAACCACTTCTAGTTTTTCCACTGAGTGGTCTATCAGCAACAAGTCGTCTAGATATGCCATTATCGTTACACCTCGTGTTCTTAGATTGGCCAATAATGGGGCCAGAATTTTTGTGAACACTCTTGGTGCTGTGGCCAGACCGAAGGGTAAGGCTCTGAACTGAAAATGGCGCCCTTCTATCGCAAAGCGTAGAAATTTTTGGTGGGCTGGAAAGATGGGGATGTGCAAATACGCATCTTTGATGTCGATCGAGGCTAACCATTCCTCCCCTTGTAGGGCAGTGGCTACCGATCGGATCGACTCCATCCGGAAAGTCCTGATATGTAGGAATTTGTTTAGCCCTTTTAGATTTAATATGGGCCTCACGTCCCCGTTTGGCTTCGGAACTGTAAAGAGGTTTGAGTAAAACCCGAACCCCCATTCTTCCAGGGGGACCTCTATAATTACTGCTTGAAGCAATAATTGTTCCAGTGCCAACAGGAGGGATCCTTTCTTCTGGGGATCCCTTGGCACGTTCGACCTTATAAAGCGGGAAGGAGGGGAGTTTTTTAACTCCAATTTGTATCCCAGATTTACTGCGGAGAGCACCCATCTGTCTCGGATCGTGTCCCGCCAGGTTTCTGTGAACAACTGAAGTCTTCCCCCCACCCGATTGGGTGGGGGCAACCCTTCATGCATTTGACTTTGGGGGAGGTTTTGTACCTCTCCTGCTCCAGGGCTTCTTGTTACCCTGCAACTGTCCCTGATTTTTACCTCCGGGATTTGACCGGGTAGGCCGTCGGAACTGTTTCACAGCCGATGTCCTAGGGACTGGAGAAGCCGGCCTCTTAAAAGAGGGACCTCTAACTCTATTTTTGACCGGCAAGAGTGTACTTTTACCGCTGGAAATTCTCTGGATATACTTGTCCAGGTCTTCCCCGAATAAGCGCTCCCCATGAAATGGGAAGCTGACCAGCAATTTTTTACAGGGAGCTTCAGCAGACCAGTTTTTGAGCCATAGAAGCCTGCGCATATGTACTACAGACAGCGTAAGGCGGGAGGCCTGATGGATTGAATCCTTTATAGCGTCCACCGCAAAGCATAAGGCTCTAGGTAGATCAGCTAGAGCAAGAGCCTGCTGATCTGGCACGTCCCTTAAGACCTGTTTCAACTGATCCTTCACTGCTTGGCAGACCCCTATAGCTGCCACTGCTGGTTGTGTCACCAATCCTGCTGTAGAAAAAGCAGATTTCAATAAGGACTCCAATTTTTTATCTATTGGGTCCTTGAACATTTGGACATTTTCCACCGGACATGTCAGTGATTTATTCACACAAGAGATGGCTGCGTCCACTGTAGGGACCTTCCATTTTCTGACAAACTTATCCTCCATAGGATAGACCACCGGAAATCTCTTGGGGGGAGTAAATATTTTGTCAGGATGCTCCCAATCCTGGTAAATGAGCCCCTCCAGTAAAGGATGGATCGGAAAAGAACAAACAGTCTGGGGAGCTTTTAGCGACCCCAACGAGGAGACAGAAGAGGAGGATGGCTCCGCAAGTGGCATTTTAAATGCTGATCGGACCATATTAGTCAGGGACTGCACCCATAACCTCTCAGCATGTGATGCTGAGAACGGCTCCTCCACTGTTGATTCCTCTACAACTGAATCAACCTCATCCTGATCCCCCTCAGGTAGGTCGTTCTCTGTATGGGACTGTTGCTCTGTTAACAGGCACTCTGAGGGAGGAGACGGAGATCGAGCGCTTTTCTCCTGTGACAGGGAAGCAGCACTTAGTGCTGACAATCTCTCTTCCAGCCCTCCCAGAGCTGAGGAAAAAACCTCCTCTGTTACATACACAGGAGCAGGTGAACTGGGGACAGCCACAGTACCAGGTACTCCTGGGGGTGCCCTACGGTCACTAACCTCTGATTCTTCAGGGGAGACTGGTGCAGCCAAAGCATGCCCAAGATCCTCAGAGCCCGATGGAGACCCCCTATTCCTCCTGGAATTTCTAGTCCCGGAGTTTTTAGACGGCATATTCCTAAGCCACAAAGCTGAGGTATTCCAGCCGAAATACACCAGTTACTGACAATAGTCTAGCATAAATGCTGCTATAATAAACAGTTGGTGTCTACTAATGTGCCTTTCTAGGGGATGCCTGTATCAACCGCTTGCTGTATGCCTTTAAATGTTGCCAGCTCTGTCTCTGTACTTCATAGCCAGCTTACTGCAATAATGTGGCTTTTTTAAAAACCTGCTGGGACGCCCGCACATGCGCAGAAGCGCTGCGGCGCGCACAGAGCGTCATCCCCCAGGCCCCGCCCCTTTTTCCGGCCACCTCTATATATAGAGGCGCGTGCACGCGTACGCGCGCGGCCACGTGCGCCTCGGCGCTAATTTTCAAACATGGAAACCAGGGACAGGAGCCAGGGCCCCCTTTGCCGCAGGCCGGGGGATAGACGAACACTGCAACATGGCAGAGGAAACAGTTTCCTGTAGGAGAACTCACCAGCTGCCTGGACTTTGCTCTCTGAGAGGAAACTAGTCCATATGACAAGAAAAACATTCCACAGCGGCCTCTAGTGGACAAACACAGGTACCGCAGTTTAATATACTAAACATATATAAAAAAACATTCTTTTTTTTTTTTTTTTTCTTGACCACCATTAAAAATTATTACATTTTTTTTTTTTTAGTAGTTACAGGCATGCACAGATATTAGCGGGAATACCGTTAGGTAACAGACAGAAAGACAAATTAGGCTTGGGGGTCCCCCAATAGAACCAAGTTCCTGGGGGCCCCCACTTACCTGTTCCCCGCCGCAGGACTTTGTTTGGTCCACAAAAGCCCAAACTTCACCTATCACGGCAGGCATTGTAATCAAACCTTCAGGGACCGGGTTCCCAAGGATTCCACTCCCCTGGACCTGTATAGCACCCTGCACAGAAAACATCTTGGTCGTGGGTATGACCAGAGCTCTGGATCCCAGGGTCCAGCTCTCCTAAGAGAAGCATTACAGGCAGAACCTTGCTCTTCTCTGCAAGGCCCGGGTACCGACCGTTTAGCTATGAAGCTTTTTTGGTCGGATCCGGAATAGCTTACTGAGGCCCAAAAGAACCTGTACGCAAGCTCAGTGAAAAACACATGTTTCTTCTTGGCCAACACCTTAGACACTGGCAAAAAACTGAGGTGCTCCCGGATGGGAGGGGCTTATATAGGGGAGGGTACTTCCGGTTTTGGAAGTTGCCAGTGCCAGCACCTGACGGTAACTATATAACCCATTAGTAATGACTATGTCGCTCTGTGTCCCGTGATGTACGAGAAAGAAAGCACAACACCATTGCAGCCGTGCAGAAGGGAGCCCCGCCTGCCATCAGGGTGGTACGTAAAGTAGGATAGGAAGTTCCAGCAACGTTCGGTAAGCTGCCCTCTACAAGCATCTCCCATGCGTGGGGAGAACGGGGAATTAACAGTTAGGTCACCCGAAGGTGGCGAGCGTGCCGCGAGATCCGAGGAGGGGCGAAAAAGGCTTTTAGGTCTGTCTCCCCCGTCCCGGCGGAGGGCACCCACTAGCAACAGAGCAACCGTGAGGCGAATCACCAGGGCACGAACAGGGAGTGCCACCGGCACAGGGGGCAGCAGGGGAGAGAAAAGAAAAGTACTCACAGCTCCCAGACATCGCGGTACGCTCAATCTCGCCGATCTCTCCGGTCAATCCAAGTGGATGCCGACTCTGGGTCCTCGAAAAAGTGGGTCCGACCGTCGCACTCCACACGAAGCTTTGCAGGGTACAGCATGGCGTATTTGAGGTGTAGAGTGCGGAGGCGCTTCTTAACATCCTGGAACCTGGACCGCTGCCGTTGCACCTCATTGGAGAAGTCCGGGAAGACGGCAACACGAGCGTTGGTATGAGGGATATTCCCCTTCTCTCTGGTTAGGCGGAGGATCTTGTCGCGATCCCTGAAATTAAGGAACTTCGCTATCAGGGTACGCGGCGGAGCTCCTTGGGGAGGAGGGCGGCCAGGGATTCGATGAGCTCTCTCCACTGCAAACATTACCGAAAATGCGTCTCTGCCGAAGGTTGAGGTTAGGAGGTTTTCAAGGAAGCTCTCCGGATCGGTGCCCTCAGCAGACTCAGGAAGACCGATGAAGCGGAGGTTACATCTCCGAAGGCGATTTTCCATGTCATCCTGTTTTGCGCTAATCTGTTGTAACTGGCGGCGCACCTCATCGGTGGTATGTTGTAAAGGATGTAAGATATCCTCTGCTCTGCTAATACGGGTCTCCGTCTCCGTCACGCGGTCCCTGAGGGTAGAGAGATCCTGCCGGATAAGGGACACATCAATTTTTACCTCCTCGATCTTGGTGGTAAGCGTGCTCTGGCACATGGCGATGGCATCCAGTAATTTGTTAGTAGCCACCACAGAGTGATCCGCATCCAGGAAAGCAGCAGCGCCGTCTCTGACCTGCCGATCCCCCTCCTCAAGCCGGCGGTATCTGGCCAGTTTATCGATGGCTTCAGAATTATTTTTAGACGGAGACATGCTGTAAGGCGACAGGGAAGATCCCTGGGTGCACCAATATGGCCGCTGTTAAGAAGGCCGGGTCCTCCACAACCTCCCCCCCCACCGCTGCCCAGGGACGGCCCAACGTAGGCAGCAGGTCACTCTCAAGCAGCTGTAATGGCAACAGGCTGCATGCAGGGGAATCTGAGCTCAGGGGAGTCAGGGAGGCCTGTAATACTTGCCAAAGATGTCTCCGGGTGGAGCAAGATGGCCGCCGTTCCGGGAGTCAGGCCGAGACCGCGGTCCGCTCACACAGCAGGTGCAGAGTGCAAAGACACCCCAGCAGCTGCAGCAGGTAATCCGGGGGCCGATGCAGAAGAGGATGGAGCCCAGTGCGCCCAGGGAGGCAAGGAGAAGTGTCCAGGGCCGCCGTCGGGAGGGCCAAGATGGCCGCCGAACCAGGAACTAGGCCGAAGCCGGGGCCTTTCCTGAAGCAGATGACCGGGAAGCGCCGCGTCGGCAGTGGCGGCAAACCAGCGGGCTAACAGGCTTCAGGAACCACAGGGAGAGCAGGACACGTCCTCGGATGTAGGGGATGGCAGGAACCGAGCAGGATGCAGGCAGGATGGTAGGTTAGGAGTATGGGCAGACGGAGCTCACATCACATGCGACCTATCCCATTGCTATCCAGGCCACGCCCTGTAATATAGGATTTTAGTCGATTTAAAAGAGAACCAGACAATTTTAATAAGCTGATTTTGCTATACCCAACACCATCGAAAGATTTCTGTATCCTTGAATCCCGTATTTGTCAACTCAAAGCCAAAGATTCATTGTTGGATTCAAGACTTGAAATAGATACTGGGAGAGTGCACCAGAGTCCATTAGCCCATCTACCCATGCCCTGCTATGCTGTAGTTGCTCCAGCAGAAGAGACTGTTGGGAATTGTGGATAAACGCAGCACATGTGTCACATGTCCTGATGTCTGAGAAAGGTGAGCAACACCCTCAGCGATATGGTGCATTTCAGATTTCAGTGCTATGGCAAGCGAGGGGAAGGGTTAGAACCTCTATCAGCTATTTACTGCTCCCCGTGTACCCATTGCTATGGACATTTAATCTCTTTTGTTCTGGTTTGGTTTTCAATACACTCAAAAGGGTAACAATGAACTTCTCTAACCTGCTTCATTTTTGGTCTGTTATACACGCAACAGAAAGTATTCCATTATATGTTTGATAAAGGCACAAAATTACCTTTTGATCTAGTCAAATTAGGAGCCATCATGTACTCTCTGCCTATCTTATCTCAGAGACCATACAGCCCTCTCTGTTCTGATCTTTGACTACAAGTCAATTTGTCGCTATGCAGTGAATAAGACCGTGGGAGTAGTTGAGTAGATTAGCAAAAGACACAAAAGACCACTTAGTCCACAAAAATGCAATGTGCTGTCAAGCCCACAAAAGAAAATTGAGAGGAGTGCACTTCAGGAAGAACAGATATTTTTCTGCACTGGCAGCATGTTGAACTACTTGCCGACCGCCCGCCACAGATTTACTGCGGCAAGGTGGCACGGCTGCGCGAATCGACGTACCTGCATGTTGTCTCTTGCATCACCCCATGTGGGCGCGCTCCGATTGGCCAGAGGGGGGAGCCAATCAGCGGGTCCGGCGGACACGATGTTTGTCGGCCACCCGCGATTGTTCCCCACGGAGGCAGAATGGGAATCTGCCCATGTAAACCAGGCAGATTGGCGTTCTGAAACAGAGGACATAGATATCTTGTGTTTCTGCTAAGCAGGGACACTGATCTGTGTGGTCCCAGTCAGTAAACACTCCCAGGGAAAACTTAACCCCTTGATCGCCCCTGGTGTTAACTCCTTCCCTGCCAGTGTCATTAGTACAGTAACAGTGCATATTTTTAACACTGTTCAATGTAAAAATTTCAATTGTTCCCAAAAAAGTGTCAGTTCGTGTCCGATTTGTCAGTCGATATGCCACAAAAAAAAATAATTCGCTGATCGCCGCCATTACTAGTAAAAAAAAAAATCCATGAAAATATCCCATAGTTTGTAGATGCAATAACTTTTGCGCAAACCAATATACACTTGGAATTTTTTACCAAAAATATGTAGCAGAATACATATTGGCCTAAACTGATGAAGAAATACGTTTTTTTTTTTAAATGTATTGGATATGGTTTATAGCAGAAAGTAAAAAATAGTTTTTTTTTTGTTTCAAAATTGTCACCGTTTTTGTTTATAGCGCAAAAAAATGAAAACAGCAGAGGTGATCAAATACCACCAAAACGAAAGCTCCATTTGTGGGGAAAAAGGGAAATCAATTTAATTTGAGTACAGCATCACACGACCACGCAATTGTCAGTTAAAATAACAATGCCATATCGCCTGGTCAGGATGGGGGTAAAGCCTTCCGTTCCTTTAGTGGTTAAAGGGTTCAAAAACATGAGAAAATGTGCACATATTGCAGTGATGTACTGCATATGAGATTTTATTTTGCCTTTACATATGCTTTAACCACTTGCCTTACTGGGCACTTTTACCCTCTTCCTGCCCAGGCCAATTTTCAGCTTTCAGTGCGGTCACACTTTGAATGACAATTATGCAGGCAAGCAACACTGTACCCTTATGAAATTTTTATAATTTTTTTTCACACAAATAAGAGCTTTATTTTGGTGGTATTTAATCACCACTGGGTTTTTAAATGTTTTTGCCAATTAAAAACAAAAATATTTTTTTTTTCAGTTACATAGTTGGTGAGTTTAAAAAAAAAAAAAAAACAGAAGTCCATCCCATGTGTGTGATTATATGTCACTAATACATTGTATATCCCTGTATGCTGCGGTCGTTCAGGTGTTTTATAGTTTTTTTGAGACCACCGATGCCCCCCCATATAGGCTGCACTGATAAGGCACCGATTGGCAGCACTGGTGGACGCCGTTGGGACCGCACTGCTAATCAGGACACTGATCGGTGCACATGTTCCCTTTGCCTCTCCTCATGTTGTCAACGTGAGGAAAGGAATGCCAATAACCACTTTCTCTTTACATCGTGACCAACTGACACATTGGCTTCTTACCTCAATCTGTGATCAGCAGTGGGCACAATCACGGGAAGGCGTCATGATGCCCTCCCAGAACAGGCCAGCCACGCTGTAGCCGTCATTCAGCTATAGCGCGGCCGGCAAGTGGTTAATATACATTTGTACACCCATCAGGTTCTTTTAAATAATAACCACTTCTTGCGATTTTAAACCTTCATGAAACAAAATAATTTTTCTGGAGACCTCACGCCTTTGCAGATGTTTTGACATTTTAGCAGAGAGCCCCAAAATTACAGTTCTGTACTTACTGCACAATAAAAAACAAGAACTCGGCTACGTCTTCTACATAGAACTCTGGCAGTGCAGCAAACATCTTGGGAATGTCTGGGTTTAAAGGCAGCGTCATACTGTCACCGGAAGAGAAAGCACAGAATCAAGAACTACAGTTTCAGATATTTTTTTTTTTTCTTGCACAGAATTATTTTACAAGCAGCCATTAATAACACATCCCCCAAAATGATAGGACAAATTAAATTGCTGGTATGGCTCTAGATCCCCCAACAACTGGAAGCTCACCTTGGGTAAGCGGGATCCATCATGTGTAGAAGGAGTTGAATAACCATTCCATAAAAGCTGAGGCATCTTCTTAGAAAGTTTTCATCTAGTAGGCCAGCATCAGCACAGGCCTTACATCGTACTAGCTTCTGCAAAAAAATAAAAAAGGAATTTAGGCTTTATTTTTTTACTTCAGTTGCAGATTCTGCTTGTTCCTGTATTCCCCTATGTGAACTGACCACACTAATCATGGCTGCTGATCCATGATAATGTGGTCAGTTTACTTTGCTCTGTTATCCTGCTGTGTGTTCAGCATCTCTGCATCTCCCCCTCTGTCATTTCCATTGTCTGTGTTGTGAGCCGATCTCCTCCCCAAACCCTCCCCTCCTGCCTTGAGTAAAACTATTCCATTAGTGTTGTAAAACAACATCTATTAACCACTTGACCTCTGGAAGATTTAATATATAAATTTATTGACAATTTTTTTGTGCAAAAGTTATAGCGTCTACAAACTATGGGATCATTTTTTTTACTAGTAATGGCAGCGATCAGCGACTTATAGCGGGACTGCGATTATTGCGGCAGACATTGACACTTTTTGAGAACCAGTAACAATAATACAGTGATCAATTACGTTTATCCTCTATGTTTTTGGTCTACGCACATCGTGCATGTGGCTTTTTAATTGTAATGCTAAATACCTTATTTGCACAGCGCCGCTGTGCGGTCACGTGTCCTCCCTCTATGCTAGCTTGCGTACATCAGAAGGGAATCTCAGCCCCTCCCAAGCGACTGTACTGTAGTCACTACTCACACTACTCTCACAGTACAATTTAGAAACTATTTGTAAGTTCACAGCCTAAATTATACTTTTGCACCCCTGTCCTTTCCTACTTCACTGAAGGATCTCTCTGGGATATTGCGTTGTGAGAGGGTGCAGCTTTTTCTGAAGATCTGCTGCAACCTTCCAGTAGTCTAAAGTCCCCTTATTTATTTCAGGTACTTATATAGCGCTGTCAATTTATGCAGCGCTTTACATATACATTGTACATTCACACCAGTCCCTGCCCTCAAGGAGCTTACAATCTAAGGTCCCTAACACACATTCATACATACTAAGGGCCAATTTAGACAGGATCTGATTAACCTACCAGGGAGAACATGCAAATTCCAGGCAGATGGTGTCGTGGTCGGGATTCAAACCAGCGACCCTTTTTGCTGCTAGGTGAAAGGGCTAACCACTACACCACTGTGCTGCCGTATGACAAATAAAAAAAATAAAAAAGTTAACAGCTCTGAATATCTGGGTTTTCAAAAACGAGAGGCAGTTTTATTGGCTTAAAAGTCACATAAATGGATGACAAGGTACTTTTAGGAAGAGAATCCACTCTAAATTAAACTGTGGATGTTTATAGTGATAATCTGTCCTGAGCGTGGAACAAACCTTAAGTTGCGTTTTAAAACGTTTCAGCATCTCTCTGTGCCGGGCGGCCAATGGGGAGTCCTTCCACTGACTCTCATTGTTCTTTAGCTCTTCCACTGTCCTGCAATGGGTGAAGGATAGAGGAATGAGAAAATATGTAAGATGCTATCCAAAACAAAAGAATCCATTCACACTGAAGATCGCCAGCGGGGTATGCATGTTTCCTCACAAAGCGCATTATTCAGAACTTCACAAAACAGCTAAAAGTAAATTAGGACACTCAAAAAGGACTACATAACACTATTGACAACATCAGAAAGATGACAAAGCCTGAAAATATTAGTTTGTACTAGAGCTGCACAATTCTGGATAAAATGAGAATCACAATTTTTTTGCTTACAAAAAAGATGACGATTCTCACAATTCTCAGCGTAACATTATCTTTCACATTATACAAAAAGAGTGAGCTAACTTTACGAATTTTTATTCGTTGAAGTGTATTTTTTTTAAATGCTTTTGAAAGACCGCTGTGCAAATAGTGTGACAAAAAATAATGCAACGACCGCCATTTTATTCTCTAGGGTCTCTGCTAAAAAAATATATATGTTTGGGGGTTCCAAGTAATTGTCAAGAAAAAAATATTGATTTTAACTTGTAAGCAACAAGTGTCAGAAAAACACTTATGCCGCGTACACACGATCGATTTTCTCGAAAAAAATTTTGTCAAGAAAAAATACTGTGTGTTGGCTCCGTGGCAGTGTTTCCCTATGGGAAAACTGCCGCGGAAAAAAACAACGGGAATCACGACGAGAAAAATTAGAGCATGTTCTAATTTTTCTCATCGTGATTAATGCCGTTTTTCCCGTTGGGAAAAATTACAAAAAGCCCACAGACGGTCATTTTTCTTGTTAAAAAAATGATCGTTTTTCACGCTGCATTAGTCTTTAAGTGGTTAAAATTACCTAATTTAAAGACCAAAGTTCAGCCCTTTGATCTAAAAGAACCAAATGATACGATGTTTCTTTTTATCTCAGTGCTTGCTGGTGTTCCATCAGAATCGGCGACAGCCATCTTGCTACACCCCGCACTTGTCCGTAGTAAGCCTGCTGTCAGAAGGCGGCCGCGGACATCTTTTTTTACACCCAGCCAAGTCTTGCATTTCACACTTCTTTTTACAAGTAACTGATGTTGAAAGTTAAAAGCAGCGGCAAGCCTGCAGATCTCACAGGTTTGTTAATCTGAGAGAACACCGCTGCTTTTCAAATTCAACATCAAAACAGTCGGACGGATTTCAAAATTACTGTATTTCACTATACAAGCAGTTTACTGGTAAAAATTAGTGTGAAATGCAAGACTTTTGTGGGTGTAAAAAGATGTCCACTGCCGCCTTCTCATTGCAGGCTTAGTGCGAGGGAGTGCGGGGTATAGCAAGATGGCTGTCGCAGTGTAGCGATGGAATGTCACTTCCGTTAGCAAATCTGACAGGTCGTGGATTCTGACGGAACACCGGCTGACGTTTTTTTTTTTTTTTTGACAGCCGTCAGAGAACGGCTCTGTACCGAATTGTGGAAATGCCGGATTAATATCGTGAGGGGGGTTGAATCAAGATCACAAGTTATTAATGATCACGCAGCTCTAGTTTGTATCACCTCAGTTTTCATACAAACAAGGAGATGACTTCTCATTCTAAAAATGCCAGTTGCTAGGCTGCCTTCTCGAATGTGCAGGAATTTTTTTTTAAGCCATTAAATCTATGGGTTTACTTTCGCTTTAATGCGAAGCGTATCAGCTCCACAGATCCAGCTAAAGCACCATCTACTCAACTCCCAATGAATATTCGCTATATTTGTATACAGGGCAAAAGGATCCCAAGGCTGGAAGACTGATGAAGTCAATGCTGGGAGGGGAAGCAGGGTGAGCTTGAACTACTGAGTAACTGCTGGAAAAAGGGGGACATGGTGAGCAGAGCTGCTGAGTCGTTGCTGGGAGAAGGGGAGCAGAGCTGCTGTGTCGTTGCTGGTAGAAGGTCATATGACAGGTCCTATTTACCACCCTGCACAACTAACAGAAAGGTAGAGGTATGCCCCGATACCTCAAGTGGAATTGAGGAGTTGAGGGTATCCGCCGCAACCATTGTGGATTTGCTTGGCACACATTTCCTAAAGGGCTACTTGGCTTTTCATTTGACAGCCAACATCTTCTGGTAAGCAGTCACCCTTGCCTTCACTTCCACTGGATGCTCTGGGGAGCTTTGTCTGCCTGCCCCTCTTTCTTCTGGAGTCATTCCTGGAAACGCCACAGTTTTTTTTGTACTTCCATGGACTTTTTTGACTCATCTACCGGTATTTGATTTCACTTATGTATCGTCACTTGTGCATGGTGTTTTGAGGACTTTTTTGATCATTTGCAATTATATTGTTCATCTTTTCTTTGATCTTGATAAGCACTGCACTTTGTTTTGTATTATATGTTTTAGTATAAACATTCAAGGTGTCCTACTCCAAATTATGGCATTAAAAAACAAATGCCATTAACGGGTTTAAAGTACTTAAAGCGGAGTTCCACCCAAAAGTGGAACTTCTGTTCGTACGTCTCCCCCCGCCCCCCCCCTGTGCTGCCACATTTGGCACCTTTCAGGGGGAGGGGGGACCTGTTTGAGGGGACCGTGGCGCCGTCTCTCGGAAGTTGGGCCCCTCCTCCTCACAATTAGAAAATGCAGAGCGCATGTGCAGTAGGGGAACCGGCTGTGAAGCCAAAAGAGCTGGCTTCTTACCGCCAATGGCAGCGGCTGAAACCTACAGCAGATCTGACAATTCGCTGTGGCCCCAACATCGCGGGCTCCCTGGACAGGCAAGTGTCAGCAGCTGTATTTGTAGCTGCTGACTCAATTTTTTTGTGGGGTGGGCGGACCTCCGCTTTAAGGGGTATCCACCAACAGGGGGAGTTGTGAGACTGTATACCCTAACCTCAAGCGCTCAGCAGTGAGCCAATTACTCTGAGCAGTCAGATATCCTTTCTACAAACTGAGCAATCTTGATAAGGTGAAGGCAGAGTCACCTACCTGTTCAGCTCTCGGATTGCTCTGAGGCGACGGATGTAACGCCGGCAACTCGGTAAAATGGCAAGGTGATGAGCATGTAATGTCAGGAAGAAACATTCTGTTGGAAACTTGGGATCGGAAAATGAAGATGAATCTTGGCCTAGAAATTTTTCAAATAAGTCATATAAAAAGACAGAATATTAAATCTGAACTCCAGGTAAACAGCTAAACACACATACTGTATAAGGAACTGTGTAAATCTCAGAATGAACAGAAATTCAAATGATTTGACATATAAAGCTCTTCCATGTGCTGTGTGCTCAGCCGCATCTGGCCAGGCAGAAGGCCTGACCTTCATCTGTTGAACCGTCAGAGCAGATGTACTATGTGAAATTAGTAAAGCGATCTCCCCTGCTGAGCTATTGTGTTCTGACAGGGGAACAGTCTCCACGCCAGCACACTTTGATCAGCGCTCTCTGCCATTGGCTGGGTTGGTTGCTTGCTGGTTTTCCAGCATACTCATCCGACAGAAGCTGGCCAAATGACTGGCTTCTGTTGGACAGGGTGGCATACACACGGGCCAAATGTCGCCCATTTTTTTTTAACCAGGCAATGTCTCCTGAAATTCTGCCCATATGTACGGGCTCTTAAGTGGTTGTAAAGGCAGAAGGTTTTACATCTTAAGGGAGAGGGAGAGAGAGAGAGAGAGAGAGAGAGAGAGAGAGAGAGAGAGAGAGAGAGAGAGAGAGAGGGGGGGGGGGGCTCCATGTCTTTAACACTTAAAGGTTTTGTACCTCCCCAGGTCCGTGACCAAAAATGTGAAAAGTAAGTAGCAGACTAATGAGCTCATCGGTTACTCTTCCCTGCATCAGCATTTTCCTTGTTACAACTGAGTAAACAGATTTTCTGTATTTTGCCAGAGATTTTGGCTGAAAAAAACATCACCATTTTGGTGCAGATGCAATTTCAGCCATACAAAATGTATGGCTGAAAGTGCACTGCACAGACATCGCATGTGATGTGCACAGGAATGCAGTGCGGTGTGAATGCGGTGTGATCCCTGAGCGAATCACAAGCGGTGTCTACATCCGGCTGTTTGTTAGGCTTCACATATACTTTGACAATGCAATGAAGAAAGAAAGGACTACCAAACACTCACTCAGTTCCCCCACCCAGCTGGTAACCTCCTCCATGGTAGCTTTGATGCGGGTTTCATCGTTGGGCAGTGCTATGCGACATCTGGGGTGGAAAATATACATGGGATCCACAGTCTCAAGCTTAATCTTAGTACTGAGCTGCTGCAACACCCAAAGGAAGTTCAGCATGAAGCCATCTGTAGACACAAGACGGTCATCTGCCTGCAGGATACAAGAAGAGGGGACTAAGAATTTAGCCCTGATCTAAACGACAGGAAAAGCAATGGAGTGATCTATACCTGCAGCTGAGCCTTCTTCATGTTGCTGGTGACAACAGAAGCCATGTAGCTTAGGGCAGCCTCTCTGGTCTCTCCATTCAGCAAGATGCTGTGCAAAATCTTAAACAATTCTTGCTGCAAACAAATTTTAGGTTTAAAATGTTACAACTCAAGCCACAATAAAGGGTGATGAAGGCACTCTTCTGATAAGTGCACAGAAAAGAACATAAAAATGGGAGCCAGGTTTTAGTTTGATAAGAAAGTGAATCTAGCTTTTTTTTTTTCTTTTGATTAAGTGGAGAAGGACTAAAATTTGTCAGTTTTTTTCTTTTTGCCATGTACCTGCGAGATGCCCATTATTTGTTCTGGTGACTGTTGATCCTGAGACAGAAAGCGATGACCAATCCAACATTTTATGGCAGTCATGGAGTTTTAAAGTAAAAAAAAAAAAAAAAAAAAAAAAAAAGTAAAAAAAGTTTTGGCTATACAGGTTCATGTATAGCCAAAAGATTTCGCTTTTTTTTTTTTTTTTTTACTTAAAAACCCCATGACCGCCATAAAATAATAACAGTGTTAATAAATATAAAGATATATATATTAACACTACATAGTGATTTAAAAAATGAATGCTAGATATAACAGTTCAGCCCTTTACAAGGCAACATCTACCATGCTTCTAGTACCCAGTCATATGACTAGACTATAGGGCACATGTGTCAAACACAAGGCCTGTGAGTTAAATCCGGCCTGCCAGACCATTTTATGTGGCCCTCACACTGCTCCTGCAGCACCCCACCCCTAGTCTGCGCCCCCACCTTCTCAGCATTTGGCAGCAGAGAAGAGGACAGTGCTCCTCAGTCAGATCCTGCGCTTCTCTGTGCAGCTGCGGAGAGGTTCGTTTCAGTTTTCCCGTCTCACCAGTTGGCAGCAGAGAGGACAGAACTCCTAATACAGATCCTGTGCCTCTCTGTGCCTGTTCTCTGCTTCAACTGGTCTCAGCATTCAGCAGACTGCAGCCCTCTTCTGGTCCTCCTCCAGAACCCACACTTTCCTCCCTCCCAGCTTCTTCCCCGCAGCAGCACAAGGTAAGGGGTTGCACTGTGATGCAAGAGAGGGTGGGGGACTCTCGACTTCACATGGTGGGGGGGGGGTGCTCTTGCCATTAGTCTTACAGATACAACTGGACCTTTGAAAGCAATCATTAAGCTGATGCATATCACCATGCAATTGAGTGACACCCATGCTATAAGGGAAGTGATGGCGAACCTCGGCGCTCCAGATGTTTTGGAACTAAATTTTCCATGATGCCACACTGCAGAGTGCATGAGCATCATGGGAAATGTAGTTCCAAAACACCTGGAGTGCCAAGGGTCACCACCACTGCTATTGAGGATCTGGGTAAATGAAAGACGGCTGTATTCAAACTTAATGTAATAGTGTGAAACTTACCCGCGCCGACTCCAAGTAATGCTGTAGCGACTGGCTGACAACTCGGGTATTCTCTAGAGTAATTGCTGGGCCAGAGAAATATTTCTCCACAACTTTACTCTGTAAGAAAAACAACGCAAAGCAAAATTCTTTTAGATCGATCTGAAATTGAACCAAACCCCAGGGTCATCACAAGTGTCTGAGAACAGCTATGCAAGTCTGAACATTAACAGTGCAACCCTGCAGTAATGAGCCAGCTTCGTGTAATGTTTGGGACAGGGATGAGCCAACAAGGTGCCCTAGGGAGGAGATAATGAGCATTTCTGACATTAGAAGTGTTCAGTATAATGGGCAGTGAATTCCTATTAGGAAAATCGTAATAAGATCTGGCCAATGCTCCCTGCATCTTAGTGAGATGTATGAGGTGTGTCCAAAAAGTTTGGTGAATGGTCCGATATCTCAACACCAATAGGGGCTAGGTGTGCGCGCGCATGCACACAGCTAGCCAGAGACAAGTCGAGAAGCGACACCTAGCATAGGAGTCACGTGGCGACACGTGACTATACCTGCAGTGTGCAGTCGAACATACCCAGTATGAGAGGTAGGGTTACAGTGCAATGGAGCAACACGTAAACATCAAGTTCTGCTACAAATTGGGGAAAACGGCAAGACGCATGAAATGTTGGTGCAAGTGTATGGGACGGAAGCCATGAGCAGAAAATGTGTTTACGGTTCTAACGCTTTCGCAACAGGAAGGAAACGACGTTTGGGTAGGCCGCTGATGAGCAGAATACACCAGACATGATCATTGCGAGTGCAACAAAATGCTGGCATGAGATTGGCAAGGACAAGGTGCGCATCATTGTCCACGATGATTTGGGCGAGTGTAAAATCTGTTCCCAGTTTGTGCCGCACAAGCTGACGAATTGAAACCACTGGAGATCATTACCATGTGTGACCAGGATCCATCCTGACAGCCATCGTCTCAGAGGATGAGACCTGGTGCTACCAGTTCGATCCGGAATCCAAGCGGCATCCTCTGTACTCCCATGATCTGGCACCTGCAGACTTCTGTTTCCCCGCCTGAACAGCGTCATGGAAGGTGCACATTTTTGCAGAAGCACTCCAAGAATGTGCGACAGCGGTTCTGTGATCGATTCCTAAAAGAGGCCTTTGCCGACAGTTTTCAGAAGCTTGAAGAACGTTGCCGCAATTGTCCCTTCCGGTATTACCAGAATTTGTCCCGTTTGGGGTTCATGAGGATGCCCAGCGCTCTCACCAGTCGAAACTATTAATTTCCTATTCTATGCCAAAAAGGAGATTCTCCTGAAATGGATCTTGCCATCTCCTCCAGCCCTTTCTTCCTGGGAAACACTGATAGATGCAGACCTGCCCATGCATAGGATCACATACATAAATAGGCGGTTGTCAGTGGAAATATGATAAAGTATGGGCTCCTTGGACCTCTACCTGAAATCCCATTTGGAATTTTGGTTTTTGACTGTATTACCCCCCTTTTTTTTATCTTTATGGCCTCCTGTCACTTGTACCTTATGAGTCACTATGCATACTACTTGTAATGTTCTCTTCACCTATTTTTTTTGCCTATGGTCAAAGCATTCTGTTTTGTTTTATGTCAATCTGTATACTGTTATTACCCTGCATGACAATAAAGCACCTTTGATTGTTATCAAAGAAAAAAAAAAAACGTTGCCAAAAGTGTGTTAAGGATGGCGATTTTGAAGGCCAATTAGGCCCCCTTCACACCTGTGCGACTTGGGACTGCAAAGTGATTTCCAATGAGAACTATTTATATCTGTGCGACTTCAATTTGCACCGACTTCAAAGTAGTCCCTGTACTACTTTGATGAGAGTTGAGGTCCATAGACCCCAAGTTTACACAGGCATTCCCTGAAATCGCAGTAAAATCGCAGGAAATTTGTGCAACTTTCGAGTCGCCGCAGTGTGAAAGGGGCCTAAAAGGTAATTTGTATCTTCCGTTTTGTTTGTTTTCTGATACCATTCACCAAACTTTTAGACACACCTCATATAAAGGACGTGGTTACCTGTACTAGTGGGACTTCAGTCCATCAGGCCAGATACACAAGAAGCAAACATGGGATACAGGTATATACACAGCTGACAAGCAGCTACCTCCTTGATAGTCACTCTTGGGGGACATCTGCCCATCTCTGGCAGGTCTTAGTCATAATGACCAATCCAATTATCTTACAATTTCAAGAACACACAAAAGGGAAAATCTGATTAGTAACTGGAACAAACAGACATGTCCTTTTTCTGACACTATTATTTCCGAGAAGCAATTAAAAGAACACACTCAGAACTTACATCGTCCTCTGCAAACACAGAAAGGCTGAAGAAGGATCCTAGGTAAGACAGACGCTGTAGTTCCCGGCCAGTGGCCGGACTCAAAGACTTGGGCAACCAAAGGGGCAAAGATGATATCTGGAATTTGCAAAATACATCAATATTACACACTAGAAGAGGAGCACAGATTAATAGTTTGGGATAAACTGAGGATGAAGCAAAAAAAGGAAATGCAGAAAATCCTAAAAATGGCTGCGTATTCCACACATGTCAAAGTTTAAGCACCACTGCTGCTCATCTCCATAATATGAGCGGAGGCATTCTGTAGTCAGGGGTAGAACTGGGCGGGGCTTACAACACTGCTTCAGATTTCAGTACAGCAGAGGCAAAGTGTTGCAGCCCAAACAGGAAGTGAGGAGCACACAATTTCTGGCAAAACAACAAGTATTTGTAGCATGGAGAATATGCACATATTGCAAAGATGTACTATATGTTCACAGCATATGAGAATATATATATATATATATATATATATATATATATATATATATACACACACACACACACACACACACACACACGAGAATATACATGACGTTTGAAAAAAAACACAATATAAAAGCTGTTGCATGGAGCCTCTCACTGCCTACTTTAGCTGTCAATTTGTCTGATGGCCTTTGCATTACTGCAACTCCCCTACTTACAAACGTGTTCCATTCCGGGAGCTCGTTAGTAAGTTCGACTTGTTCATAAGGCCCAATTCACACCTGAGCGTAGCATTTTCAGGCAGGAAGTCGCGTGATTTTGCAGCGTTTTTTGCCACGATTTTGTACAGGTCAAAAGATCACCAATGTAAAAGGCAGAAAAACGCCCAAATCAGCCTAAAAAAAAGTTTGAGAATTTGTTTGAGCTTCAGGCGTTTTAGAGTGGAGACGTGAACCATCTCCATAGAGAATAATTGCTTTTTTTTCCCCCTCCAGCATTTTGTAGCTTCAGGCTTCAAGCTACAAAACGCCCAGGTGTGAATTGGGCCTTTGCCCAGCAAAATCAGCGCTTGCAGACAAAGGCTGCGAGTGCTGATCAGTGTGTTCTGTGAGAACACAAAGGCACAGTACAGGGATCGCTGCACCAACATTGCTTGTGTTGGTACAGTTATCGGTCAGTTTTATTTATTTTTTCCCATTCAGCCCGCTGGGTTGAAGGAAAGAAAAAAAAACTGACTGTGTACCCAGCTTTACAGAATTGGATATGCAAACACATGTCCGCATTTCTGAAAGTATAATAATAAAATATTTGAATACAAAAAGCTGCTGCATGTGACGGTTGCACACAATGGACACACTGCCATTCATTTGGCTGCATTTTCATACACCCACCAACTTTTTGTTTCATACGGATATGGTGCGATTTTAGAAATGTAAAACGAAAGGTCTAAAATCACAACGTACAGAATCGCATGCGGTTTGCACAGGAATGGGGTGCGATTCCTGTGCGATTCACATGCGGAGGTGCAATGTGGACCAGGGCTGCCAGAGTCATATTATCCTAAAATTTGTGGACAAGCAGTAAACAGTATAAACAGAACAGCTTACCAAAGAGCATACAGGATGAGTTTTTCCAAACTTAATCTCACAGAGCTCACCTAACGCCTGCAGAGAAGAAAGAAAGAAAAGGTTATGCATATTATCTGCCTCAAGTCTTCAAAAAGGAGACGCAAAACACAATGGCCACTCGAGTACAAAGTGTAGTGACTCAATGTCAGTTTTACTTAGGTCAGAATATCAGAAGAGTGAACTGATTTTTCACCAATCATGGCAGTTTATCCTGGCATTCTGGAAGATTTCTAGATCTCCTAAAACTCCATTGTGCACGTTACATTTCTGTTTCAAGAAAGGTTATGTGGCCACATGGAACAGCCCATGATTTGGAAACTGTTGGTCAATTACAATCTCCCACTGAATACATATTTTTTTTTATTATGGAGCGTAAAAATTAAGCTACAAAAAAAAAAGAAAGGAGAGAGCAGCTCATCTGGAATCCCTGGATTAAAACTAGGGATGGGGGGTCCTGTGTATGCGATTCCTACACAGCACTCCATAATATAGTGATCACAAGGTACATAAATAAAATAGTTAACTCCAGCTTGGGCAATTAAATAAGTTCACCTTTGGAACGTGTTATGTTCCACCTGTTTTCAGGGTAGAACATGTAATGTTCCAGGATCTGCACCTTCTCCCCACTCACCCCCCCTCCCTGTGATAGCGCCCAGGGGATCATCTTCCAGCAACTGCTGTCACAATTTGAAAACAACGGGGCTCTGCCCAAAGAGCCGTGTCATTCAGTTTCCTGTGAATGGAAAGACTACAAGTACCATTATCTATTGCAGCTGAAAGCTTGTAGTTCTCACCTGCAAAAAGAAATGCAAATTTTTTTTACCTGCAGATTTGCTCAAATCTCCTAAATCACATGTGTCAAACACAAGGTCCGTGGGGTAGAATCCAGCCAGCTAATTTCATGTGGCCCTCGCACCCAGGGCTTTTTTTCAGCTGGAACGTTGCTCTCGCCATCCGCTCACCACTGTCACTTGAGACACAGAAGGCTTCCATGTTCACAAGGACAGATTTCCTCCCTGCAGCTCTCACAGATCCCTGCTTGCCCTGCACTCATGGCAGGGACAAGGGAGATGCAGATGCAGTATGGGATGGGGGATCACCTGGTAAAGTGCACAGTGATACCTATCTGTGCCCGAGTGCACAGATGCTGACCGATGATCTCCCTGCAAGTGAGAGGGAGGCAAAGCTGCCTACACTGCTGGGAGGTATTAGAGCCGGGCCAAGTAGGTGAGATGCAAGGAATTTTTGGTCAGGGCGGAGGGGATAGATGCAAGCTGTGGAGGGAGAAATGTGCAGAGATGGGGGGAGAGCCAAGGAGGGGTGGAAATGAGATGTGGACAGCCTGTGAAAGAGCTGAACCCTGTGCTCTTTTCACAACGCACCCCTGAAACCTGCACTCTTTACACAGCGCACCCCTGAACATAACACTCCTGTTGGGGGTTGTGGGGGGGCGTTTGCCCTGGATACATTTATATAGTCTTATATAGATACAACCGGCCCTTTGAAGGAAACCATAATGCCGATACAGCCAGCAATGAAATTTGGAGTTTGGACAAGCCTGGCCTAAGCGATCCTAGCAGAAGTAGGAGCAAATACCTGCCAAAACCCATGTGATTATTGTAATGCAACATTATTAGGGTTGGGACTAGTTTCATTTTACTCATGACAGGCAGCAAGAACATCTCACCATTAGTGGATATTTGAAGTTATCACTGTCCAGAGAACAGTCTTTAGCAGCTAGAGCCAAACCTTGCAGAACTGGAATAAATATCTGTGGAGGAAATACAGGTTAAATGTTTTAACACTACAAAACAGCAAATCTGTTCATCATTCATTACAGCTATATTCTGGGCTCAAAAATTCTCCATCAAATATATTCCTCAATTGCCAGAAAGGATACACATATAATAAAATTGCTTTGATATCATCACTGTGCTGTACATAGCCTGTGCATAGAGCAGAGCTGTGGGAAGGTTTCAGCAAGTTCCATACACTAAAGAATGTTTGCAGAAACATACAGGAGAGGTGCAGACACAAGACCTAGGCAGGCCATACACGGATCAAATTTCTTTCCGCCAACCACAGGGGAGGACAGAGGAAGCCGTCCCCGCTGAGAGAAGAATGATTATCACTAGTGGCTAAAGTAGGTGCTAGCGATAATCGCAAGAAAATCTGACAGGCTGGTTGTACCCAAGTTTAATCGATCAACTTGGTACATTCAGCCTGCCTATTAAAACGCTCCGAATCTCGCCCATCTCCTGCTGAACCGGAGGAGATTCGAACAATGTATGGCTGGTCTTACTCGTACCTTTTATCCTGAATTCACATACTCACACCCTCCCAGCATTGTCCTGATGTGTTCCACCGCGCAGCTGCCAAACACCAGGTCCCGTGCCACCAGCCTCCCCTGTGGCATCAGGAGTTGTCTTCTGTGCATTCGGGCAGCCAGCCTCTTAATAACGAGTGCCAGATCCACCCTCCACCAGCTACAGTGATAGGATGCCGTGCTTTCTCAGATATCCGACATGCACATCCCAGGAGCGTTCTGGTGCCAAGCACGTCAGTCTCACTGGACCACTGGGTCAATCATGCCCAGTGCCGAAGCTCTGATCACATGATCTCCATTGAAGAATCTATGTGGACTGATTTTAAGGGCTCGTTCACACTAGCAGTGCTCTGTGAAGAGCAATCTGCATTCAGATTGCTCTTCAGAAAGCATTTCACAGGCGGCGAGGAGGCGTGGTATCAACTCCCTACCACACGCTTTAACCCCTTGATCCTTGCACTACTGCGCTGCAATCATGTGCATTGCATGCAGGTGCTTGAAAAACAGACGCTTTTACTTGCAACAGGGGGTATCATTCCTGCCACTGCCATGAAGCAAAGCATAATGGCTCTAGCATGTGTACACCCCAAGCTGATATTTGAGGTCTGTGTTAACAAACTTTTGCTCACTTCAAGTGGGGTCTGCATAGCAACACAAGTCCAAATGGCCTTTCATATGGGCAGAACGATCAGGTCTACCTGTCTGTTTTTTTTTTGTTTGTTTTTTTAGGAGAACCATACATTGCTCTCTATGGAGCAGAGGATGTCAGACATGTGTCTGTTGACACCCACCAATATAGGATCCATGGCAGTTGGGTGTAAACGGACAGGCGGTCTGTTTACATCCAACCGCTCCAAAGAGGAGAGTAGGCCGTCTGTCTTCTCTGCATAACCGGAGCGGACACGGACCACACATCCGCTTACTCAGCGGGGATCAGGAGCCAGATTCCATGCTGAGCAGGCGGACTCCTAGTGGAGTCCGCCCCATGTAAAAGGAGTCTAAGAAAATGCAAAACCCACTTAAAGCAGAGGTGCGCCCGCTGCTGCAAAAATTAAAAGCCAGCAGCTGCACATACTGCAGCTGCTGACTTTTAATAATAGGCCACTTACTTTTTCCTGGAGTCCAGCAATGTCGGCACAGCAGCTAAGCCGAGGAATGAGGAGGGAGCCCGGGCGATGACACAAATACCTGTGGCTGAGGCTCTCGGAAGTGGGAACAGGATACCTGCAAAAGACAGGTATCCCGTCCCCCCTGAAAGGTGCCAAATGTGGCACCGGAGGGGGAAGGAGTACAACGAGCGAAAGTTCCACTTTTGGGTGAAATGCAGGTCATATACACCATAGCGCACTCCATGCGTCTCCCATGGTATAATTTGCACCTGTCAAATTATGAATGCTCTCTGAAGTGTCTTCAACTGATGTCACAAGCTTTTACACTGGGAAAATAAAACATTTAGCCTAGGTTCAGACTAGTGCGATCTCAGACATTGCACGCGATTCGCATCCGCAGGTGCCGATTACATGCGATGTCTGAGCAATGCGAGTTCAGCCACACAGTTGTGTGGCTGAACTCACATTGTATTTGCACAGAAAAAGGTGCAGGGGCTTCTTTTTCCCCGCACTGGAAATGGATCACATGGGAAGCGATGCAGGGAATCGCACTAGTCTGAACCTAGGCTCACTGAATGACCTGTGATTATGGTTGTGATCTTGTACTACATGGCTGTGTCTGTCTTACCTGTCTGAACACTTCATCGTCCTGATAGGTTGTCCTCACAAGTTCCTGAATAAACCCAAAGGGTAGATTCCTACAGAGCATATATGGCACCAGGAGAGACGGCTGCTGTACAGACCTGCACCAAAGAGTTTATGTCAACGCCTGAGGAAAATTTGACTAAGAAAACCAAACCTGCTAAAAGCAGTATTTACCTTGGCTGGGTGAGTGCTCCTTGTAACACCAGCGCAGCATGGCAGATACACTGGGACCGAATGTTGCTCAGGAATTGACTCACATCTGGTTGGCTGCACATCTGCAGAGGAGAAAAGAGCCACATTAAATGGTTATACTCATTTTCACAGCTATAATCACAATTAAGTACATGTTAACCACTTACTGACCGCCCCATAGCAGATATACTGCTACAGGGCAGCCAGTCTGTGCAGAATCACCTATATCTTAAGTGATTCTGCACTTCCGCCTATTGGAGGCGCGGGGGCCGCTTCTGCTGTGATTACTCACAGCAGAAGCCGATCTGTGGGGTGCCAGGCACTCAATGTCCGCCGATCGGCAGGCAGAGACACAGTATAGAGCTCTGCCTATGTAAACAAGGCAGAGCGCTGTCCTGTCAGTGATGGATTTTGTATCCCTGCAAAGCAGGGAATAAAATCCATTACCTCCCTTTGTAAAAGTAGCACACACACACACACACACACAACACTGGTTAGGCACACAGTTAACCCTTTGATCACCCTAGTTTAAGCCCTTTCCAGCCAGTGTCATTAGTACAGTGACAGTGCATATTTTTAGCACTGATCACTGTATTGGTGTCACTGGTTCCCACAAAGTGTCAGATTGTTCGCCGCAATATTGCAGTCCCGCTACAAGTCGCTGATCGCTACCATTGCTAGTATAAAAAAAATTAAATAATCCAGTATATATCCCATAGTTTGTAGACGCTATAACTTTTGCACAAACCAATCAATATACACTTATTGGGATTTTTTTTTACCAAAACTATGTAGCAGAATACATATTGGCCTAAATTGATGAAGAAATGCATTTTTTTGCCCTCCAAATTTTTTTATTGGATGTGTTTTTTTTAGCAGAAAGTAAAAAAACTCAGTCTTTTTTTGTCTATAGCACAAAAAATAAAAAACACGCAGTAGTGATCAAATAAGTATACATGCATACTTAAACCAATGTTTACAAGTCATTGATGGCTATTTTGTGATTTGAAAAAAGTTTGTTGTAAAAAAAAAAAAATTTAAGGAATTTGAACACAGAATTTACCCCCTTGCTGATCAGGCCATTTTCTGAGATACAGCAACGCGGTACTTTGACAATTGCATGGTCGTGCGACGCTGTACCCAAATAAAATGTATGATATTTTTTTCTTCACACAGCTTTCTTTTGGTGGCATTTGATCACCTCTGCGGTTTTTATTTTTTGCGCAAGAAAGAACGACAATTTTGAAAAAATAAAATAAAGGATAGGTTTTTACTTTACTTTTACATATCCAATAAAAGATTCTGCTATATGTTTTTGATTAAAAAAAAATCCTAATAAGCAAATATTGATTGGCGAGCGCAAAAGTTACAGGGTCTACAAGCTATGGGATATTATTTTTATTTACGAGTGATGGCAGCGATCAGCGACTTCTAGCGGGACTGCGATATTGCGGCGGACAAATGGGACACACACTTTTCAGTCACACTAATATAGTGATCATTGCTAAAAAAATAGGATTTTTTGTACTCACCGTAAAATCCTTTTCTCTGACATCCATGGACTGACACGGTGTCTCTTTACACTTTACACGTGGGTTATGTCCCTGCTTGCAGGAGAAGACCTAGGCAGAATGTGAAATGTTATACATACATTCTAAAAGCCAGAGCTGAACAGCCCCACCCAGGGGGCCGTCCCTCCGGACATAACCCTCCCACTACAGTCAGCAGACTTCTGTTCGTAACAAAGCAGTACAAACTTAAAAGGAAGGGTGGGTGCCGTGTCAGTCCATGGATGTCAGAGAAAAGGATTTTACGGTGAGTACAAAAAATCCTATTTTCTCTTACCATCCATGGACTGACACGGTGTCTCTTTACACTTTACACGTGGGATGTCCCAAAGCAGTGTCAAGAGGGATGGGAGCAGTATAAATGGAAAAACCAAAACTTCACTCCAATAAGGCAGAGCTCCTCAACGGAGGAGTCGCAACTTTAAACAGCGGCCTGCAGCACCCTGCGGCCGAAGGAAGCATCCGAAGATGCAGCCACATTAACCTTATAAAACTTAAAAGGCATGAACAGACGACCAGGTCGCCACCTTGCACACTTGTGCAACCGACGCTTGATGTCGGAAAACCCAGGAAGCACCAATTGTCCTGGTGGAATGTGCCGTAACCGGAAAGGGAGGCGCCCGCCCTTTGAGAGCATAGGCTTGAATGACGGTTTGTCTGATTCCCCTAAAAATGATGGCAGACGAAACCGCTTGGCCCTGTTATGGACCAGAGACAGTCACAAATAGTGAGTCGGACTTCCGAATAGAAGCAGTAGCAGACAGGTACACCCGTAAGGCTCGTACCACCTCCAATATGTGCAGCGCAAACTCTCTGGGATGCGATGGGTGAGGACACAAGGATGGGAGGGCAATGTCCTCATGTAGGTGAAAGGTCGACACCACCTTTGGCAAAAAAGGAAGGTCGCGGATGTAACACCGCCTTATCCTTATGGATGACTAAATATGGCGACTTGCAGGACAAAGCCGCCAACTCAGACACTCGTCAAACAGAAGTGATTGCCACTAAAAAGGCCACCTTCTGAGACAAGACAAGAGGGGAATATCCCGGATATTCCCAAAAGGAGGTTCCTGGAGGACCGAGAGCACCAAATTCAGATCCCACGGTGGGAGAGGAGGCTTGACAGGAGGGAGCACATGGCGAACCCCCAACACAAGGTGCTAACCAAGAAAATGACCCGCTAGAGGTCGCTGAAAGAAGATGGCCAAGGCCGAAATCTGATCCTTGATGGTACTCAAAGCAAGCTTTTGGGTCACTCCACACTGCAGAGGACGCAGGATTCTGGGGACGGAATACGTCCGAGGATGCCAGTCCAGCGCTTCGCACATGGCGATATAAGCTTTCCAGGTACGGTGATAGATCTGCCTGGAGGAAGACTTCCGTGTCCTTAACATGGTCAAAATGACCGAGTCCGAGAGACCTTCGGACCCTCAACACCTGGCTTTCAACAGCCCTGCCGTTAAAGCCAGAGACTGTAAGCCGGATGAAACATAGGACCTTGAGACTGAAGGTCCTCCCTCATCGGCAACCACCAGGGAACGTCCGCGACGAGACGTACCAGATCAGCGTACCAGTGATGCTGAGGCCAATCCGGAAGAATTAGGATCGCTGGAGTTTATATCAGGCGATAAGGACCCTATGGGGCCACCAACGCATCCGAGGCATCGCCCAAGGATCCCTGGATCTGGCCACAACCTCGACCCTTGCGATTGAGTCGAGAGGCCATCAGGTCCACATCCGGCGTGCCCCGCCGTCGGTAAAGGAGTTGAAATATGCAAGGACCACTCTTCTTGGTCCGGTGTCTGGCGATTGGCGACTCAGATAGTCCGCCTGCCCATTGTCTATGCCCAGAATGTAAAATGGCCTACAGAGCCGGCACGTTTCTTCCGGCCCACTTCAGGATACGGACTACCTCGGAAGCCGCAGCTGAGCTCCGAGTTTCCCCTTGATGGTTTACATACGCCACCGCCGTGGCGGTGTCCGACTGGCTCCTGATGGAGCGACCCCGTACTCTCTCTGACCTGAGGAGAGACACAGTCCGATGGCCCGTATTACCAGAACAGTGATTGGTAAACGGGCTCGTCCGGAGTCCAAGGCCTGAGCCGACAGGATTCCCCAGACTCCACCCCAGCCCGTCAGGCTGGTGTCCATCATGAGTGCCGTCCATTGGATGGGAGGGGAACGACTTTTCGGACCGAAGAGCCGAGGATCTCAACCACCATGTCAGGGGCGCCCTGACCAGGTGAATCACCTGGATCTGAAGATCCAAGGACAACGGGGATTTGTCCCAGGTGGACAATATCTCCTTCTGCAATGCCCTGGTGTGTGATTGGGCATACGGAACGGCCGCGAAGGAGGCCACCACGAGTCTCGGGACTCTCATGCAAAAAACGGATTGACAACCATTTTTGGGATGTCAGCACCCACACCGCAGACTGAAGTGTCAGCAACTTCTCCAGAGGTAGGATACCTTTGCCTCCAAGGAGTCCAGAATCAGAACTAGATACTCCAGACACTGAGTCGGGACCAGGACTGACTCCTGAATGTTCAGGAACCACCCGAGTCCCTGAGGGTCTAATTGACGATAGTCACCTTTCCTCTAAGTCTGATCCACTTTCTGCTCTTAGCAGAAGATCGTCCAGATAGCCCACGACAGCAATACCTCGCTGTAACAGAAGGCTAGAACCGGAGCAAGCACCTTGGTGAACACCCTTGGTGCCGAGGCTAGGCCGAAAGGAAGAGCCACAATCGATAGTGGACTTCGCTGATCGCAAAAACTTCTGGTGACTTGCGCAGATCGGAACATGCAAGTAGGCGTCCTTGAAGTCCAAGGACGCCAGAAGAAAATCCCTTTGGTGGAGTGTAGCGATCACCGTGCGAATAGATTCCATGCGGAATTTCTGCACCTTCTCGAAGACATTCAGGGCCTTGAGGTCCAGGATAGGTCGAACCACGTCCTATTTTTGGGACGACAAACAGATTCGAGTAGAATCCCTGAAAACTCTCCTGTGACGGAACCGGCACAATCACTCCGGACCTGATCAAATCCTGTACAGCCCCCAAGAGGGCTGCCCGACAGGTAGGAAGGAGAGGAAGATTTGAGAGAAAGAATCTGTCTGGGGGCCAGGATCGGAATACTATCCTGTATCCTGAGGTGACCTCCTCGCACACCCACCAGTCTGAGATTCGGGAGGACCACCGATTCGTGACCTGCGAAGTCGTCCCCCCACCCCAGAGTCGGGCGGAGGCAAGACTTCATGCGGAGGCGGGCTTGGGAGCCGCATGTTCGACTTACGCACCCAGGGGCACTTGTGCCCACCAGCCGCACTGCCGTCAGTCTGAGAGGGCCTACCCGTGGACTCTGACTGACGAAAAAAAAACCTTTTGCTGGAAAGGAAGGCCCCTGTTTGCGGCGGGCCTCCTCACCCTTGCTAGTCTAAGGAAGAAGAGTGCTTTTACCTCCCATGACATCCATGACGATGTCATCCAGAGCAGCACCGAAAGGTCTACCACCTTTAAATGGTAGATCCGTCAGGAGCTTCCTAAGGCTAGGTCAGCAGACCAGCACTTCAACCAGATAAGACGACGCAATACCACCGCCGAGACAGAGGCCCTGGATATTAAAGGGGTCGCGTCCAACGTGGCGTCGCACACATAAACCAGGCCCTGAACCAGTTGGTGGGCCAAAGCAACTGTGTCTGGAGGAAGATTATGCTCCTGTACAGCTAGGTGCAACATTTTTGCCCAACTTGTAAGTGTTTAAGACACAAGGGTCGCCGCTACCACAGGCCGTAGGGCGGATCCCAACAAGGCAAACATGGCTCTGCTCACCACTTCTGACCTCCTGTCAGTGGGGTCCTCAAATGCAGGAGTCCCCTCCATCGGGAGAGTGATGGCCTTGTTCAACCGGGCGACTGAAGGGTCGACCCTGGGGGAGAAGCCCACTTTTTAAGTAGGGCATCTTCAAGGGGTATCTGATAGACAAACGCCGCGGGACCATAAAAAAATTCTTCTGCGGCTTTTCCCAGACCTTATCAATGAACTGGTCAAAGAAAGTACATATGGAAAAACCTCTTTAGAAGGCCTGGCCTTAAAAGAACCAAAGGAGACTGTATCCGCCTGAGGTTCTGCATCCGCAGCATTTTAGCTTGAGAGTGTCCCTTACCGCAGTCATGAGTACACTAACAAGCGCCCTGTCATTTACTGACTCAGAACTGGAGTTTTCCTCATAAGGAATGTCCTGTTCAAAACCATCCAATACATTCAGAACTAGGGTCCTGAGCGGTAGTGGCTAGGCCCATATCTGAATCAGCGCACTGCCCTCATGAAGTAAAGTGGGGAGAGGGCGCTTTTTTGCTCCCTTGCGCACAGCTCCCATCCTGGTCAGAAATTATTCCAGGACTGCCCACAACTGGTCCCTAGGGACCGCAGGTGCTGAAGCACTGCCTGTTGTCCACTGACATTTAGGGGAAGCTGGTGACAGAGACTCCATATTGCCCCCCTCTGAGACTCCTCAGATAAAAAGTCCACCCACAGGCTGTGCTGACTGAGGAGGGGGCGCCCAGGGGACTCACCAAACCGGACCAGGGACCGCTCAGTTCCGCTGTCTGTACAGCGCTGTGTCAGCGCTGGTGAGCTGTGAGGAGATTGTGAGGAGATTTGCGCTGTTACAGCAGCGCTAGAGGCCAAAACTAGTGCTGAAGAGCGCACGGGCTACAAGAAAATGGCCGCCGCACTTCACTGAGGCGATCCGCGGCAAGATGGCCGCCATGACTCAGCAAAAGTGAAAAAAACAGCACACACACAGCGCCACTCGGCGCTCAGGCCCCAAAACACACAAAAAAAGGCCCCAAGCATATCTGCAGACCAGCATTAGCCCCTCCAAGAACAGTGTGACCCCCAGGCACCCCACACAGCACAGCACCAGCAATGGTGACAGAGAGTGGGGAGACAGGGAAAATCCCCCACAGAGAAACACACAGCCTTTTGTACTCACCTGCAGGCAGGAGAGACTACTTACCCGTCCCCTGAGGGACCCACTGGTGTGTTTCTGACAGGACTATCACAGTGCAGTACTGAGTAGCTGTCGGCCCGGTCCACCGCGAAAGATACAGTCAGTCAGGAACTGTTCAGTCTTGAGAGGACCGTGGGAGCATGAAAGCAAACCCGGCCACCCCTGGAGTCATGGGGCATGTCGTGAACTGAGTCTCACGCACACAAGGCGAGGATCAGCACGCTCGATGGTCGGACAGGGAAGACTACGAGGATATCTTGTACCCAACCTGTTGCCCAGCCGACAGTTGATAGAAAATTCTCAAAAATAAAATAAAAAAGAATTCCAGAAAAGGAATAAAAATAGGTCAGGAGACTGGCTCCTGAGAGAGCCACGTCTTCTCCTTCTGCTAGGCAGAAAAAAACTGAAGTCTGCTGACTGTAGTGGGAGGGTTATGTCCGGAGGGACGGCCCCCTGGGTGGGGCTGTTCAGCTCTGGCTTTTAGAATGTATGTATAACATTTCACATTCTGCCTAGGTCTTCTCCTGCAAGCAGGGACATAACCCACGTGTAAAGTGTAAAGAGACACCGTGTCAGTCCATGGATGGTAAGAGAAATATGCACAGTCACTGTACTGACGACACCGGCTGGGAAGGGGTTATAAGGGGCGAGCAAAAGGTTAACTGTGTGCCTAGACTGTGATTCAGTGTAGTGGGGGAGGTGCTTTGACTAGTGGAAGGCATGGATCGGTGTTCCCGCTTTACAGGAACACAGGATCCATGCCTTCTGTACTCACAGAACGACAATTTGCATCATTTACATAGGCAGATTGCCATTCTGCCTGTTTTCCGAAGCATCAGCGAGTGCCAGAATTACATCCGCCATACCTGCTGATCAGCTCTATAAAAAACACATAAACACAGCGGGAGCAGGCCACCGGCGGTGTGAGCCCCAGACCCGGAAGTGTCATATCACGTACTAGGCACGTGATGTGGCGCTGAGCATGCAAGGTGGGGCAGTCCGCAAAGATGTAATATTTCATGAATTATGATGGGCTTTATTTGGTTGTCTTCAAAATCACATCCTAAGTATATTTTTAAATGGGAAAAATTATAGCACATTTAAGTGGTTGTAAAGGCTGAATGTTTTTTTACCTTCATGCATTTTAAGCATGAAGGTAAAAAAAAAAAAAAAAAAAAAAAACCTTCAGTGTGCAGCTTCCCCTTTAGCCCCCCCCCCCCCCCAATACTTAGCTAAGCCTGATCTCAACTCATCAATGTGCACAAGACCAGAGGCTCTCCTGGGTCTCTCCCTCCTGAGTGGCTGAGATACAGCAGCAGGAGCCATTGGCTCCTCCTGCTGTCAACCACAGCCAGTGAGGCGGGAACAGGGGTTGGGTCTGAGCCGTGATCTCTTATCTCTGTCTTACGGACACAGAGAGCTGGCTTGGGAGAAATCACGCATATGTGCCCACAAAGCAAGCGGCCTACTATGGGGGCACTCAGAAATGGGGAGGAGCCGGCGGGGGACCTGAGAAGAGGAGGTTCGGGCCTGCTCTGCGCAAAACATATCTTGTATTTTTTCACTTCAAATTCATACTTGCATGTTCTAGCCAAGTCCTATGTGTACGTTAAGCGTTTTTTGCTTGTATGTTCTGAATTTTTAATTACTATAAAGTTTCGTTTTTTCGGAGGATTGTGGAGCACCGAGCACTTTATATAACATTTTGGACTATATATTATTTTTATGCGTTTGTCACTGTCACTCACCGATATGCATTTCAGACTGTAAGCGCTGTATGATTGTTATTCTATTTATGAGTGGTTTACCACTTTGTAGACAGCAGCTGCAGTGGTTTGAAATATCATTTGTCGATTATCAAGTTATTTCACATGTGCGAGTGTGTGTATGTATATATATATATATATATATATATATATATATATATATATATATATATATATACATACATACACACACACACACACACACACACACACACACACACACGGGCTCTCCAAGTGATGCCATTGGATGGCCACGCCCCATGCCTACACAAGAGGTGCTAGACAGCGGAGAACAACACAACCCCAGGAGAACGGCCTTTCTCGTTTTTAGCGGGACGGCAGCGTCGAGGGTGAAGACGGCAGCGTTGAGGGTGAAGACGGCCTCTCTTTTTAATAAAGGAATTGTCAAAAACCGGCTCGTGATACTTCTTTTTTTTTTTTACTTTTCACTGCTTTTTGGGGTGAATGGGTAGGGATAGGATGTAGTCAATACCCATTCACATGGGGGGATGCAGGATTTGGGGGCCCTGTGTGAAAGGACCCCCAAGTACACTTTATCTACGGTAAAAATATTTTATCTGCAGAACACTTCGCTGGCTTGGAATGGATTCTCACCTTTGGTGCTTTCCTCTCCTCTATTCCCACTCTGTCAAAGCATTCAATGAGGTAGTTAAGCATCTCTGTCTCTTTGCAAGCTTCAATTGTGAAGTGATCACCGCATGACTCCGTACTGCTAGTTCCACTGTAAAACAGAATATACAGTAAGTTATTCCCAAAATCCTCCATCCCATCATGGGCACCAAGAGAGCTCACACTGAGCGGTCAGCAAATATGAGAGATTGTCACACCTTCACATTGTTAGTCACCAAAACACAGGCAGAAAATCAAATCGTTATAGTCAAAATTAGCAGCAAAACTCTCAAAAGCAAATCGAATGAAAGCCTTGCAACTCCATCATATTTCAGAAGGTAGAGCTCCAGATCAGTATAGGAAGCTGAAAAACAATGTGCAGTCCATCATGATGGATTTCAAGCAAACTTGTGGTGAAACGTATGGAGCCCCCCCTGGCTGTCATGTTGATCCCATGGCTTCAGCATTTTCCGAGTCACCAATTTGAATAACGTTGGCGCTGATTTCACCCTGGTTGTCCTGATCCATATGCTTGCGTCACATCAGCATCATAAAATAATGAAGTCAGAGAGAGCCAGGCAACCAGCAACCTTTATACCCAGTATGGACAACCAAGTGCAGTGCTAAAGGTTGGCCTATTACACATTTAGGGGTGCCTTCATGGAACAAACTATTCAAAATGTAACTGTCTGTAGCTAGTTTAATATAAAAGGACATCAAGGAGGCTTAAAGTGGTTGTAAACCCTTGCATATACCCACAGAAGTGACTATCCTAAGGCGATACACAGAAATGAAACAAATCCTCCTACACAAGTTGTACGCATTTAGTTGCAGTCTTCTTCTCTACATCTGTTCAAAATCCATAAATTATAAAGCGTTAACCTGAGGTATCTGCTCCTACACTGTCTTCCATATCGCACCATTTATGCTTTTAACTGCATTGAGAGATTATGAAAGTTTTGATCCGATCCTTTAATAGTGTCTATTGTAAGATCCATATGCTTTGATAGCTTTATTGAAATATTGTATATTATACATTTGATTATGTACTACCATGTGTATTTTTCTTTTTCCAGCAACCACACTCAACTGCACCCCTTGAACCCCTGAGGAAGCCTTCAGAGCTAAACGCTTAGGGATGGAGCATCTTTCCCTCTTTTTTCTGAAATAGGCGATATATTCATTACCAGTGTGAACCGGCTCCATTGAGAGCCGGTTACACTCGCCTGTCATTCGAATTGGATGCAGGGAAACCCACATCCAATTTGCATATAAGTGAACCCAGCCTTAGTGTTCTGGACTGAGACAAGTACACATCATAGAGGGATATGCTTTGTTCATATTTCATGTGAGGTTTACAACCAAATTTAAAAGGGGTGTTCCGCAAAAAACAAACAAAAACATTGTAAAAACTAGCAGCTACACATACTGCAGCTGCTGGCTTTTAATAAATGGAAACTTACCTGTCCTGGAGTTCAGCGATGTTGGCACCCACAGCTGATGCTGCCGCCGCCATTGCGGGTAAGGGTACCCGGCAGTGTAGCCTTTCGGCTTCACACGTCGGGAACCCTACTGCGCATGCGCAAGGCCCGCTCCTCTCTCCTACTGGCCCGGTGGCCAGGGAAGGGAGCCCCGTGCTGACGTCACGGGCCACGGCCCGGACTCCCGGATGAAGGAAAGGATACCTGTCAAAGACAGGTATCCTGTCCCCCCGAAAGGTGCCAATTGTGGCAACGGAAGGAGGGGGGGGGGGGATCTGATGAGCGGAAGTTCAAATTTTGGGTGGAACTCCGCTTTAAGCAGTAAATATCGTATGGTATCATAAAATGGCAAAAATTATCAATGTGTTCTTAACATGTATTTTTCTAGCCCCTCCATGTCTACAGCTGCCAGACTGCTGTATTAATCTACCAGTGTGTGAAAGGACAAGAGAACCTTGCAAGTTTATAGAGCGTCAGATGGTGTTCAGATTGTGTCTGCATATCCCATCGACCCCCAATAGGGGCAGAGCATTTTCTAAAGCATTTGGGCTTTACATCCGTGATGGTCAACACAACGCTGGCCCAATGTCATCTTTAGGAACCATTTCTTTGTGTGGACTTTTTACAAAGGACAAACGTGGACAGAGAAAATTGCTGGGCATTTCTGTGTTTGTCTATCCTACCAGCATTTCGCATTAGCACCTATTAAGCCATATACTATGCAATATGTTAATTAAAAAACAAAACAAAAAAAACCTTAGTACAAGCTAAATAGAAAAGCAGCAAACAATATTTTGGTTATGTAGCGCTAATCAGCAGACCGTGCGGCTGAAGCAGTTTAGAAAAGGTCCTCTATTCATTAATGAATATGGGATTATTTGATGTATAACTGAACATAGTGCCTTACAAGGAGGCAGGGTGATACAGGCCTATAGGAGGAATTCTGCAAGCAACTAGTTCTTTTACCCACAATGGTAGCACATGCAAGTCACATCAAAACCACTACTACATAGTTAATCAAATATTCAGAGGAGCGTTAAACACTTTCCATTAACTCACAGAATAGGGTCGATAATCTATGGCAGGGATATGCAATTAGCGGACCTACAGCTGTTGCAAAACTACAAGTCCCATCATGCCTCTGCCTCTGGATGTCATGCTTGTGGCTGTCAGAGTCTTGCTATGCCTCATGGGACTTGCAGTTCTGCAACAGCTGGAGGTCCGCTAATTGCATATCCCTGATCTATGGGCTATGGTGAACCTGGGATCTTATGGACAGTCAAGCTGAGACAAACTGGCAGCTAGGGGAGAAGCAGCTATAGATACCTATTTAGTTTAAGCACGAGGGCTGAAACCTCCCCATGTCAATTATTTCAGATAGGGGCTCAGGCTGCAGATATTGGCACCCCTGCATTTCTGGCAGATAATGCACCACCTCGTCCAGAAAATTTTTACAATTGCAAATGTTTAGCCATTCTCCTGTTTATTTATTTTGTTTGTATTGGTAGGACAAAAAAAGGCGGAGAAACGAAAAGCCAAATCTGACACATTCCACGCAAAACTCCAAAAAATGGACTGGACAAAATTATTGGTGCCTTATTAAAATTGTAAGAAATAATTGCAATCCAAGTTTGTGATGCTTCTGTAATTTGAAATTAAACTCATCTGTATCAATTAACAGGTGCTGAAAATATAAAAATCTCACCGGCAACCAGTTAAAATGGTGAAAAATTGACTCAACCTTTCTGTTGTGTGTCTGTGTGCCACGCTGTGCATGGAGAAAAGAAAGAACATCAAAAGAACTGTCTGAGGATTTGAGAACAGAAATTGTGGAAAAGCATGGACAATCTCAACGTTACAAAAGTCTATCTCCTGAGATCTTAAAGGGTTTTTAAAGACCGAAGTTTTTTTTTTTTTAATATCTTAATGCAAGAGTGGTCCAAAATTCGAGGTGAGAGGTGAAAGAAACTCATTGATGGTTACAGGAGGCCATTGAATTCAATTATTTTTTCCCAAGGGGTGTGCTACCAAAAATATTAAATGGAGGGTGCCAATAATTTTGTCCTGTCCATTTTTGGAGTTTTGCGTCAGATTTTTTTTGGTTTCTCCACCTTTTTTTTGTGTCATACCAATACAAAACAAAACATGAGAATGCCCAAGAACACATGTAATTGCAACAATTTTCTGGGCGCAGTGGTGCATTATTTGACAGAAATGCAGGGGTGCCAATATTTTTAGCCATGGCTATAACTGCCTCTGAAAGTCAATAAAGGCCAGGGCTTATATAAAAGGATATCTAAACCCCAGAATTAAATTTTAATACACTGCAGTCTACTGGTCCTTAGACGTGGTGTTTACACTATCTTTATCACGCTAAGAACATTTTCAGCAAGTACAGAAAATATTGGTTGATCTTGCAAAAAATGCAGTGTCCTCGTCATTTCCTGTGACATGAACTGAAAGTACTAATGTTCTCTTTCTTCTATTAACTAATATTCCTTCCACCCCCCCCCCCCCCCCAAAAAAAGGAGATGAAAAGAGGAAAAAAAAATTCAAGTCCAGCCTGGGTGACAACCATGTCTCCCTCCATAGGTACAATGGAGACATGTGTAGCCACCCAGGGACAGGAAGGGTGTTATTCACAGGACCACCGGGTCAAAATAAAAGGAAACAAGTCTGAAAAAAGAAAACGAATGCAGTCACCACATTACAGATTAGTAAACTGCAAAATATACTTTTGTTTTTTGGGCTTATATTTGCTTTAATCCCTAGACAACTCACAACCATGCGAGTTTTGCCCTTTGCCCAAAAACCTATTTAAGCCTAAAGATTACTTCTGACTGTGAAAGAATGCCACAATGCCCTGCCCAAACACAGCAACTGGTATCCGTGATTGTTAGTGAGTGCGCGGACACTCAAGCATGCCATACTGATCAGTACCTGGACCCAAACTGCACACTAGAAAAATCCTCTTCGTTGCCGTCATCATCACTGCTGTCCTCGGCCTCCTCAGCGTGGGAGAGGAAGAGGAGGGACAGCGGACTGTCGTATGCACTGGCATGATGTAAACACACAGGTAATGAGTGGGTGAGAGTACAGGGCATCTCGACACACACTAATCTTAACCACATGGCATGCTGTTCAATACAGAGTAAAGCTTTTTTTCCTCCATATATGACAAAGGTATACAGATAACTAAACTGAGGAGTCATTACAACTGGCAAGAAGTCAAAAATACAAAGTCACTAAAACAAACTGCTCAAAATAAAAATAGTCAGCAGATATTTTTCTATAATTTTCCTAGATCTAATAGCTACTCAGCTTCTGGAATTTGTCCAGCTGCCATAGAAGATTAACATTAACAAGGAAAGACTGGATTTTAAGAATGGAGGCAGTCATGTTCCTGGTCTGCAATCTAAATGATGTCACCGGTCTCCAAGGAATGGACTGTCTGCATTCTCAAAAAGGTCACTGGCCACTAATGAATGGAAAGGATGCATTTTCAGTGATGACACCGGTCTCCAGGGAATGGGTAATGCTGCATTCTCAGAAAAAGGCACTTGAAAGAACAAAGAGCTCCAATTACCGACAGAAAGACTCATATCAGCATCTCTGAGCGTTTAAAGGCTAAGTTCATCTTTTTCTTTTTGTCTAAATTCCAGCTCCCCTGTGTACCAATATAGTATTAATGTACTTCTTTTGCAAAAATAAAACAGCTTTCTATTAATTCTACACAGGCTTATCTCACTCTTCATAGCTGTTTAAACACACTGCTCAAATACTTCTGCCTTACTTCATGGTCAGACTTCAGGTCATGACACAGGAAGGAGTTGACCAGCTGAGGGCAGATGATGCTGGGTGTGTGCTAATGTGATCAGCTGGTCAACTCCTTCCTTTACTTAAGCCCTGGTTCACACAGGTGCGATTTGACATGTCAAATCGGCAGCATTTGCTGGCAATTGCACCGTCCTAATCGGTGCGACGCCGCATCTGCGGTGCTGCAAAGATTTCAAAAAGTAGTTTCTGTACTACTTTTTGCGATTTCGGCCCGCGATTAACATTGACATCTGTGCAGAAACTGCACAGATGTCTCTCGAATCACGGCCAAAATCGGGACTGACAAGCGGGAGTGAAATCATAAAAATGTCTTCACTTTGTGTATCTTAGGGTGGCAAACACCCATTAATTAAAGCCAGAGATCTGTGGATCAAAAATTGGTTTTATTCTGTAGTTTTGCTAATGTTATATGGTTCTGAAATATTTATTTGATTAAAAGATAATACAATTTGATTAGATATAAAATGTAGTTAATATGGCCACATGGCCCCAGTCTATATTGTTTCTAAATGTGTATTTTTTAGGTCTACAGTGAAAATCTTGTGCAGTAAAATAAAAAAAAAAGTCTCCTGAAGAAGCTATTCTTTGCTGAAACATGTTGCACAATTACCGCTGTACTGTATACTTGAATCGCATGTGATCTGTATTTGATTTTTTTTTACGAAGACAAAAAGTATCTTTTTAACCACTTAAGGACCGGGCCTATTTTTCAGGCTCAGTGTTTAGAAGTTAAAATCATTTTTTTTGCTAGAAAATTACTTAGAACCCCCAAACATTATATATCCCCCCCCCCCAACATTCTAGGGAATAAAATGGTGGCCGTTGCAATACTTTGTCACACCGTATTTGCGCAGCGGCCTTACAAGCGCCCCTTTTTTTTTTTTTTAAATAAAAAAATTTTAATAGAAAAAATAAATAAAAATAAAGTTAGCCCAATTTTTTTTTATATTGTGAAAGATAATGTTATGCCGAGAAAATTTTTCCCAACATGTCATGCTTCGAAATTGTCGCCGCTCGTGGAACGGCGACAAACTTTTACCCTTAAAAATCTGCATAGGCGACGTTTAAAAAATGTCTACAGGTTACCATTTTTGAGTTACAGAGGAGGTCTAGGACTAGAATTATTGCTCTCGCTCTAAAGCCTCATACACACGATCGGACTTCAAACTAACTTTTCCGTGGATTTTCGTTTGAGGGGCGTTGGCCGGGAACACCCATAGCATACACGCGACAGGACTTTTTCAGCCAACAAACATGAACGTAGTGACGTAATTGACGTACTACGTGGTTTTTCTGCTCTTTACCGCCACCGTTTGGTCAACTTCTGCTATTGTTGGTTGATTTTAACATTGGTTCTGAGCATGCGTATTTGTACTTCGGACTAAAGTCCGATGGATTTCTGTACACACGGCAGGACTTTGCACCGTAGAACTTTTGTTGCCGAAAAGTTTGTCCGTTTGCAGAGCGAACTTTTGTCCGATGAAGCGTACACACACACTCACACACACTCACACACACTCACACACACTCACACACACTCACACACACTCACTCACACACACTCACACACACTCACACACACACACTCACACACACTCACACACACACACTCACACACACTCACACACACTCACACACACTCACACACACTCACACACACTCACACACACTCACACACACTCACACACACTCACACACACTCACACACACTCACACACACTCACACACACTCACACACACTCACACACACTCACACACACTCACACACACTCACACACACTCACACACACTCACACACACTCACTCAGGTTTTTTTGAAAACTTGCTCATTTTGAAGTTTGTTGCCAAAAAGTCCTACCGTGTGTATGGGGCTTACCGATCGCAGTGATACCTCACGTGTGGTTTAAAACACACTTTTCATATTTGGATGCGTCTTGCGTATGCGTTCACTTCTGCACGCAAACTCGGCAGGACGGGACACTTTAAAAAACAATTTTTTTTTTTTTTTTATCTTATTTTATTTTGACACTGTCCTTTTAAAACATTTCTTTGGGCCACTTTTATTCCTATTACAAGGAATGTAAACATCCCTTGTAATAGAAAAAAAAAAAAGCATAACAAGACCTCAGAAGAGGTCAAAAAGACCTCAGATCTCACATTTACACTAAATGCAATAAAAAAATAACTAGATTTAAAAATAAATTATAATTTCGCCTTTAAGAGCATTGGGCAGAAGTGACATTTGACGTTATTTCCACCAGTCAATGCTATGGAGCCGAGTGGGGGCCATCTTCCAATCACTCAGCAGCTAGCCAAGTATGGGGAAGGACGCAATTCAACCCCCGATAAAAGTGATCTTGCGGCAAATCCGCGGCAGAGACCACTTTTATCGGAAAGCCGATAGCCCACAGAAGAGGATACCGGGGTTATGGCAGCCATCTGCTGCCATAACAACAGTATTCCTCTCCAAAGAGCCGACGTATATCGCCGTGAGCCGGTCCAGAAGTGGTTAATGTATTCAATAAAAAAAAAAATGAATTTTAACAATATGATGTAGTACATTATCTTTGTCTGGCACCTTAAAAGTCCCCATTCCGTATATCATGTGTATCCTTAAGAATCAGTTTCCTAGTTTAGAAAATGCAAAATAAAATAAAAAGACTGGGATTGTTTACTGCGGGGTATCATTTTTCTTATTAAAGCACATCAAAAGCCATTTTTTTTACTTTATAGATTAGGAAAGGGTCAAATTCCACCAGTTTTTTTTCCCGTTATTTGTGTCCTACTGAGGAGAAGATTGTTTGCTTCCTGTCCTATAGATACAACAAAAAGCAAGCGTAAAGAAGGGACATCCCCCTCTTAATTGTCACAGGAACTAGCACCCCCCATTTGAAAATATTCTCTCTATTCCCGATCGGGTGTCAACTCAAAATTTGGGATTTTGTTCTCACTTTCGGTCCTTGTGACAATAGTCTCCAGGATAGACAAAAAAAGTGTAAATCTTCCCATTGTGGACACAAATATAAGACCTGGCAGAGGTTCTAAACCTTCCCTACTATCTAAACTCAAGTAAAAAAAGCTTTGGCTTTAGATACGGTTGAAGTAAGTTCAATAAAAGTATTTATTCATTATCTATTCATGCAGAGGTTAACCAGTTATAGCTGCTAATGACCACCAGGGGGCAGGCTTAGGGTTAGGAGATAGCGCACATACTGCTCAAAGTAGTCAGTAATGTGAAGGGATACAAAGAGGTCATGCATGAGCAAACCGCACAGAGGGAATACCTAAGTGGCATCCGACTTTGTCTTGGGGACATTCTAGGAGATAACAGAGGCCTCTGTCTTGTTGAACTGCCAGGTATTGCCCGAGGGCTGCTGGTAAGGGCACGTGGGCTTGATGACAGATGCAGGATAGGAAGACTGAATGTTCGAGGAGTGGAAGGAATAGGCAAGGGTCCTGATGGTGATATTGCGTATGGACGATAGCGAGGAGAAGAGGTGTGAACTATGGATGGGCTGCTTTGTGTGATGGGTGGGCTAGAGGGCACGGCTTGCCCAATGCTGCTTGATGGCATGCTAGAAACTGGAATGGTGGAAGGAGCAGCCATACGGGCACCAGTGGCCAGACTGGTGGCAAGAACCGGACTAGTACCATACAGACTGGATTAGAGAAAGAAAGTATCAAGGAATAAGAAAATGTTAAAAACATAAAAACTTTAAAACTCACATAAACCAATATATCTTTACAAAAGACAAGAAATATTCACAACTCTATATACCAATCTGATATACACACAAACTTCTGCAAATTTTTCAGGCCAGTCATATGATGCGCCAGGGTCACATTCTCCATTCCTTGGTGATGCACAGAGCCATGGGGCAAACATGATGTCCCTGCGACTTGTGCACCATTACACAAGAAATGCAGAGCGCCATGCTGATCTCTCAAGGGGCAGACCCATTATACATTGCCCTCATAGCATGCCCATAGTTTTCTCAACTGGACAATGCTGGTCCTCATTCAACCCAGAAGACTAAAGACATCTTGTGGTGGAAAAGAGATACTGCATTGGACAGCTCTGGATTGAATATAAGTATTGCAGTCTGAGCTGCTTAAGACTCAGTTCACACTAGGAACCGCACCACATTCCTGTTAAATGCACATAGGATTCAGGGCAGTGCGATTTGAGCCCATTTTTAAATGGCTCAAATCCCACCGCATCGCACCAAAGACGTGATGCAGCAATTGTGGAGCCGCACTGCAAACAAATCGCATGGTCTTGTACCATGCGTTCCGGTGCCGGCCAACTTACTGCTTTGCCGACCTGCATTTGGGGTGTCATTAAGATTGCACTGACATCCGCTGCAGATCGCAAGGGCAATGCGTTTTAAATGTAGTGGTGTGGGGAGTGCGCACGTATCACGGCGTTCACCTAGCCAAAGGCTTGTTTCACACAGGCTTCAGCTTGTATAAGAGCAGCGTGACAAGCAAGCTTTGACAAAGCATTTGCAGAGCTGTCATCAAGTTTTGTTGAAGCTTTTAAAATACCATTGTTCTCTAGTTTGTAAAGGTTGAATACAGATTCTAACAGGAGTGCCGATTGCCACTTTTAACAAGCTTCAGGTAGTGCTGAAGCCTGCTAGCAGCTTGCTTAAAGTGTCAATCAGCACTCTCATTAAGATCTGTGTATAAACATTTCCAAACAGGAGCTGAAGGGAACTTCAAACGGTTTCAACAAAGCTTGCTGAAAGCTCTGCAAAAGCTTTCTGTTCACACTGCTCTTATATACGCTGAAGCCTGTGTGAAACAAGACTTAGGGGGAGGTCACATAAGAACGCAATCTGGGAAACCTGTATTCCCTGCGCGTTTTCCGCACTGTGTTCAAAACACACTACACTTGCAATCTGCAGTGGGTGTCCATGTTGACACCCCAAACGCAGGTCACAAACGCAGTGTGTTTGCACGCACCGGATCACACTACTTGCATGCACTAACACTTGTGACAAGGCTGTGATGGATGCTGCCACACGCTTACACTCCCAGGCAGCATAGTAGTACCAGGGTAGCGACAATGAGGCCATTTTGTTTTCCTAGAACCAACATTTGTAACACAGAGGGGATTATTTTAACGCTTGAAGTGCCACTCCAGAAAACAGCTCAATAGCTGAATGTGCAAAGTTTAACCTGGCAAAAAAGACTTGTAACCGTGCCAAGCCACTTTTGTGATATCCGTCAGTCAGGATAATCCCTCTGCTACTTCTTGGTTCAGCATTACTGCTTCCTGGGTTAGCTTTATTGCATTCTAGGCCAGCTCACTGCTGACTGATGGAGGTGATGATGCGGATGTCATTATCCAAGGTATGGGCTGGAGGTAGAAAGGTGACACAGGAAGCTGAATCACTGAACCAGAAAAAAAAAAAATGGTTTCATCAGGAACTAAAAAGTGTCACCGTCACCTGTCTGGCTGTGCAGTGTGCACACTGTTCCCTGTCTGGCTGGCTGTGCAGTGTGCACACCAGGGGTAGGCAACCAGCCGTTGCAGAACTACAAATCCCATCATGCCCCAGAGTAATTGTAACTGCCAGCTTTGCAATGCCTCATGGGAAATGTAGTTTCACAAAAGCTGGAGGGCCCCAGGTTGCCTACCCCTGTTGTACACCGTCACCTGTCTGGCTGTGCAGTGTGTAAACAACAACACTGGCTTACAAATTCTCTGGCAAGCAAAACAGTACACATAGGTTTTTCAACTGTGTATTTAGCTACATGCTGGAAGTTCGGTTTAAAGGGTAGGTTCACCTTTACAGAACCAAGACGATGGGGAGAAGGTCCAGTGTAAGTTCACCTTACATTTTAAGGTATATACAAAATCTCCCCTAGTGGGGTCCTTCATCTTACCTTGGAGAGAGCAGGATCCTGGAACACGCGGCCATTTCCTGATGCCTAACAAGCCGTGGGTCACTCCTGCTCCATGACCCTTCCTAATTTTATTATGCTGGATAAGGTCCCAGAGGGTGAAACTTTACTATGTTGCTTAGGGTCAGACTAGTCACTAGAGTAACAGAGCCCTGCTTAGCCCTCAGTAAAAAATAAAATTAAAAATGACAGCATGGAGTACGATTCTGCACGACCAGTGTAAGGTCTGCTTACACTGTCCAGACCCCTTCCCAAATCATTTACTACCAAGAACGTGTAAAATGTACCAGTAAAAAAATAAAAAATTAAGGTTTACAATGTACCTCACCCCTGTCTTTCATGCCTAGGCAAGGATGACGTCATGTTCCTTCCGGCTAGATTCTGGAGAATACAAAGCAGCCTAAATGGTGTGAGAAGACGCTATTGCAATGCACTGGAGTGTATTCTCAGGAGATTTCACCAGCTCTGCATTCCCTAGGAATTTTACCAGAAGGACGGTAACCTCATGCCTGGCAATATGGAAGGTAAGGAAAGTATAAGTCCCACTTTTTTACAGTAAGTAATTGGTAAAGGGCTCAGGCAATATGAGAGGACTTTGCATTTTATTCTAAGGTCCACTTTAACCACTTGCCTAGCAGGCAATTTCACCTAGCGTGGCAGGCGCGATCACGGGAGGACGTTATATGCTGCCCTCTCAGAACTTGGCCGACCGCGCTTTTTTTTTGATATGTCAGGGAGGTATTAGGATCCCTGAATTTTTTTTTTCTTCTAATGAGGTCTGTGTCACTGCTAGGCAGATTCACCTCCTTCTATTTGTAAGGCCAAATCTTTAATGGGGACACCTGTTCTGGTGACAGTAGTTGGGGGGACTTTTTGGGACAGGGAGGGAGGGGAATCTCCCAAACAGTATAAAATAAAAAAATAAAAAAAACAGGGATTTTAACCCTTTTCTACCCAAAAAAACAAAAAAGTTTTGGCTATACTCTACATAAAATGTTAAAACATAGGGAGAAGAAAGTGCAAAGAGCATCTGTACTGTGAGTAGTGAAGTAGCCTATATCAACCAAGCTTCTGTTTACTATATCCAGATAAGAGATGCAATCTAATTGCATCTACAGGTTACAGAATACTGCTCTCTGCCCTTTAGAGTTGATTGTACTTGCCTGGATACGGAGCCAGCACCAAATGATCCTGTATTACAGAGCATAGGACTGGTGCTAAGACTGGACCCAGAATTCAGAGTCAAAGTCCTTTCAGGCAGTCTTGTGGTTGCGATTGGCTGTGATGTAGCCGTCAGGCTAGCGAACGGATTATCGTCTTTCGACTGTGTGGACATCATCAAGACTTCCATTAAAATCTGTCCAATTAAGTCCTTAAAATTGGAGAAGACTAGAGCAAAAAAAAAAAAGGAGAGAAAAAAATAAATAAAAATAAAAGTTTTACAATCTCAGTTGCTCCAGATGTAATTAGGTTACTGGGAAACTTCAGCATGAATTACTAATGAACAATATTTATTTTTTACCCACACGGTGTTGGAAGACCAAACTCGATAACGAGAATAAAGCAGGCACTAAATACCTTCTTTAGGGCTCTGTCTGAACTGAGCAGACAGATTTCTCAGGAAGATGACATCCCGATCACGGTCCTTCCAAGATACCCGAAAAATTTTGCAGACCAGCTGCAGTGACTGCTCCTCTGACACCTCAGAGTCTGAAGACTGTTCCTAGAAAACATAAGAAACCTTCCTAATAAAAAAATAAATAAAAAATCCATAAACAATCTGTACAGCATTGCATCACAAAAGTAAAATGGCCTAACAAACACCTAGCACCTGGTCACAGTGCCAAGAAATATAGGATTTCACCAGAGCCTCTCCCATCCTCTGGAATTCGCTACCTGAACCTGTCAGGCTATCCCTTACTCTTGCTACCTTCAGGCGATCTCTGAAAACTCATCTCTTCGGGAAAGCCTATCACGTTTCCAACTAATCTTTTACCACTTACATCAGCTCATTCCCCACAGTTACAACCTTTTGCCCCACCCTATTAGATTGTAAGCTCTTCTGAGAAGGGCCCTCTTTAATCCTCTTGTATTTTATTGTATTATAACTGTATTGTCTCCCTTTTATATTGTAAAGCACTGACAGAAAGTGAGGTGAAATCTTCTGAACAGGTGTAAAGACAGCAAAACAAATGTTACAGGGGTGTTGACCCTTTTCCCTATGCCAGGGATATGCAATTAGCGGACCTCCAGCTGTTGCCAAACTACAAGTCCCATGAGGCATAGCGAGACTGACAGCATCAAGCATGACACCCAGAGGCAGAGGCATGATGGGACTTGTAGTTTGGCAACAGCTGAAAGTCCGCTAATTGCATATCCCTGCCCTATGCTATCCAATAAACGTAAAAATAATTTTTTGGGCTGGAGCTACACTTAAAAAAAATAAAAAAAATTTACCTGTTCCGACTTAACAAATTCAACTTAAGAACCTACAGGCCCCATCTTTTTTGTAACCCGGGGACCGCCTGTAATGAGTTTCCCCCATTTTGTCATTTTCTGGCCAGCCAATAACCTTGATGTTATGTTGGGGTTATTGGATGGCCACTCTGCTGTAAGTTGGGGGGGTTATGGGGAGCAAATTACTTACCTTGCCCTGGGCGCTGACAACCCACGCTACGCTAACAAAAACTGGCTCCTACCTTTTTTTAGCTGGCTTCTAGATTCAAAGCAAAAAATTGTCAAGCCCTGTGTTGGATAGGGAAGACGACTAAAAGAAAACGGATGTTCAAGTTTAGCCATGCGTACACACACACACACACACACACACACACACACACACACACACACACACACAGAAGTAAAGCAGAATGGAGCATTGAATCACCTTATCGGTCAGACTTCCTTTCTCCCTGCGGTCATTCTCGTCCACCTCCATGTTCTCAATCCCTGAGTCCACATCTACCTGGGACATGCTGGTGATAAAAAAACACAAGATGTCAACACAGAAACAACAAATGACAGTCCTGCCAAGGCATTTCCACTTCCAAAGTGAGTGGCTGAGAGCCAGATAACATTAATGGGGATTTGCAGTGAGGGGACTGATCCTTATATGAGTCAGTCCCTTTAAGTATTGAATCTGTACAATCAGAAGAAAGACTAGGACCTTCAACAAAATTGATCACCACCCCCCCATAGAACTGCAAAGTCCAATTTCGGGTAAAATAGGGCACGAAAAAGGTGGTGACGTCAGACAGAGCGACGTGCTGACAATGCCACCTTTTTTGTGTCCAGACGAACGGGTTGTTTTGTATGTGCCGGCCGACACGCCAAACTTCAGGCTTTTTATTGCTGCGAGCGAGGACTTACCGACACCCTGTAATAAGGCGTCAACTGGAGCTGGTAAGCAGTTTTTACAGCTGGTGTTGGATTCGCTGCGATTCTATTGGTGATGGATGATGGACACCATCATGGAATTATTCACTTTAAATGTGGACTTTTTTGAATTAACTCATTTGGTCACATATATGGACTTTTATATAATTAGCGCAATTTTATAATTTTTGTTTATGTTGATTGTGTTGCACAAAATGGCTGCTTAATTTTGCTTGTAGGGACAGACGTTATTTAGTGCAGTCTTTCACTTTTTACTAATTCACTATTGGTCAGTGAGGCAGCACACCTCAGTTATTGACTAATAGTAAGGCTTGGGACATGGGAGAGGAAATGTGAGGTGTGTGTGTGTGTGAGATCTCCCACTAGTCTTGCTACAAAGGATGTGATAGGCTTTCATTTGAATATAAGTAGGATGTACTCCAAATAATGGAAAGAAAGACTTACTCACCGTATTGCCTGGCTTCTCAGCAGGCCTAGTACAGAATGTCCTATAAAAACTTTTTTAAAAAAATGCTACAGATTTCACTAAAATGTGTGCTGAAGAATTACCAATTCATAAAGTGTTGGTAAACCCATGCAAAATTGTGTTCATGTAAATTTTGTATTTCAGCAATAAGGATGGTGACAGGTCTGTGTTGTTTGGAGAGAAAAGTTACCAAAGTGTGTTTTAAAGGAGTCGTAAGGCCAAAGATATTTTGGCCATAATTCTATGGATCACAGGAGTGCAGTTATTTATGCACGCCAGTGACCGATTTTAAGCTGACAGCTGGACCAGGCTCTGGATTGATCTCGACTTTAATGTCAGGATTCACCCAGATGCCCAAACCGGCAGATGGCTCAGCAAGCCACTGACAGCCCGAGCCAGCTGCCCCCTCCACAGCATTGGCACGCCAGTGAGCACTGGAGGGGCAGAGCACAGAGAGCTGGTGACAGTCATTGCTCTCTGCTTAGAGTAGAGGGAAGAACTGAGCCATCAGCTGTTTTTAATCACTCAGTTTTCAGATTAGAGCCGGCGTGGGAAAGATACTTTTCCCCAAACCCATACTTCTCTTTAAAGACTATGAAAAAGTAGGATTTTTAAAACAGCTTACCTGTAAAATCCTTTTCTTGGAGTACATCACGGGACACAGAGCGGCATAGTCATTACTATGTGGGTTATATAGAATTACCTTCAGGTGCTGGCGCTGGCAACTTCCAAAACAGGAAGTACCCTCCCCTATATAAGCCCCTCCCATCCGGGAGCACCTCAGTTTTGTAGCAAAGCAATACGTGTCCCCAAAAGAGGGGTGGGAGCTCTGTGTCCCGTGATGTACTCCAAGAAAAGGATTTTACAGGTAAGCTGTTTTAAAAATCCTACTTTCTTGTTCATACATCACGGGACACAGAGCGGCATAGTCATTACTATGTGGGACGTCCCAAAGCAATGCCAAATGAGGGGGGGGATATACCATACATAAGCTGGGCGCCATCAGGCATGAGGATCTTTTGCGGCCTGCAACACACTGCGCCCAAAGGCGACATCCTCCTGACTTCTAACGTCCACCTGGTAGAACCTAGTAAACGTGTGTACTGAAGACCATGTTGCGGCCTTACAGATTTGAGCCAGGGAGGCCTGGTGATGCACTGCCCATGAAGTTCCAACTGCTCTCGTGGAGTGCGCCCTAACTTTGAACGGAGGCGGTCTACTTCTCAAGCCATAGGCTTGTATTATGACCTGTCAAATCCACTTGGCTAAAGTAGATTTTGATGCTGCCTGACCCTTTCTGGGGCCTTCCGGCAGAACAAACAAAGAATCCGTTCTACGAATCTGAGCAGTGGCTTTTAGATAAGCTTTAACTGCTCTTACTACATTCAAAGAATGCAATAACTTTTCCTCTACCGAGCTCGGTTTGGGGAAAAGAAGAAAGAACCACATCCTGGTTCAAGTGAAACCTCGATACCACCTTAGGAAGAAAGGCTGGGTGAGGACGTAATACTACTCTGTCCTCATGAATAACCAGATATGGCTCTTTACAGGACATGGCGGCTACTTCCGACACTCTTCTAGCCGAGCATATAGCTACTAAAAATATCAATTTTCTGGTGAGTAGAACCAAGGAAATGTGCCGCAAAGGTTCAAATGGCTGCTTCTGCAGAACCGACAGAACCAAATTTAGATCCCATGGACATATGGGAGCTTTAATCGGTGGAATAATACGAGTCACCCCTTGCATAAAGGATTTGACAAGTGAATGCATAGCCAGGGGCCTTTGAAATAGTATTGATAAGGCCGAAACCTGACCCCTGATAGTACTTAAGGCAAACTTCCTGTCTACAGCCCACTGTAGGAAGTCCAGAATTCTGCCTATAACGTACTTACGTGGATGCCACTTTCTGGCCTCGCACCAAGTGATGTACGCCTTCCGAACTCTATAGTAGATCTGCCTGGATACAGGCTTCCTGGCATTGATTATAGTTGATACCACAGAGTTAGAGAGACCTCTCTTCTTTAGGATGTGGGATTCAATAGCCAGGCCGTTAAACTTAGAGTTAGTAAGGAAGGGTGGTATATCGGCCCTTGCGAAAGCAGGTCCGGACGACGTGGAAGGGTCCAAGGACTCCCCACAGACATTTTGATGATCTCCGCGTACCAGGCCCTTCGGGGCCACGCTGGAGCCACCAAGATCACCGGCTTCTTTTCCAACCTGACTCTGCGAAGGAGTCGAGGCAACAATTGTAGCGGAGGGAATGCATATATCAGTCTGAACTGATTCCAAGGGAACACCAGAGCATCCGAGCCGCAAGCGAGGGGATCCCTTGTCCGGGAGACAAATCTGTCCACCTTTGCGTTGAATCTGGATGCTAGCAGATCTACATCCGGTGTTCCCCACCGCTGACATATTGCTCGGAAGACATTGGGATGAAGGAACCATTCCCCTGGGCATAACTGTTGGCGACTTAGAAAGTCCGCCTTCCAATTCTCCACCCCTGGAATGAAGACAGCCGATATACATGGGACATGCTTTTCTGCCCATTCCAGGATGTGACTTACTTCCCTCTGGACTGCACGACTCCTGGTGCCTCCCTGATGATTGATATATGCCACTGCTGTGGCATTGTCTGATTAAATTCTGACAGGGGACCCTTGGAGTCTGGATGCCCAGGCTACTAGGGCATACCGGGCTGCTCGTATCTCTAAGAGATTGATGGGCAGGGTTTTTACTACATTTGACCATCTGCCCTGGAGAGACCATTGCTCCAGTACTGCCCCCCAACCTATAAGGCTGGCATCTGTAGTGACCACCTTCCAGGATATCGGACTGAAGGGTTTTCCCTTCTGGAGATTCTGGGGGATCAACCACCAGCAGAGACTCTTCCGAACGGAAGGGGACAAAGCCATCGGGAAGTCTAGAGCCTGAATTTTTCCGTTCCAGGCTGACAATATGGCCCTCTGTAAATTCCTTGAGTGGAATTGGGCGTATGGCACAGCTTCGAATGATGCTACCATCTTTCCTAGCAGCCTCATGCACAGGCGTATGGACGGCTGTCTTTTTGCACAAAGCAGACGGACCAAGCCCCTCAAAGAAGATACCTTGTCTAGAGGTAAGAAAATCTTCCTCTGGTCTGAATCCAGCCGTAGCCCTAGATATACCAGGTTTTTCACTGGCTGTAGGGCTGACTTGTCCAGGTTGATGACCCAACCGTGAGATTCTAGATACTTGATTGTATCGACAATTACCACTTCTAGCTTGGCAACTGAGTGGTCCATCAACCACAGGTCGTGTAGGTATGCCATTATCGTTACACCTCGTGTTCTTAGATCGGCCAACAGTGGGGCCAGAATTTTTGTGAACACTCGTGGTGCTGTGGCCAGACCGAATGGTAAGGCTCTGAACTGAAAATGGCGCCCTTCTTCTGCAAAGCGTAGACATTTTTGATGACCTGGAAAGATAGGAACATGCAAGTAAGCATCTTTGATGTCGATCGAGGCTAACCATTCCTCCCCCTGTAGGGCAGCGGTGACCGATCGGATCGACTCCATCCGGAAGGACCGGACGTTTAGAAATTTGTTTAGACTCTTTAGGTCCAATATGGGTCTTATGTCCCCGTTTGGTTTCGGGACTGTGAAAAGGTTTGAGTAGAAACTCAACCCCCACTCTTCCATAGGAACCTCCATAATTACTCCTTGGAGCAATAGTTGTTCTAACGCCACTAGGAGACACCTTCTTTTCAGAGGGTCTTTTGGCATGCCTGACCACATAAAATGGGAAGGAGGAGACTCTTTTAACTCCAACTTGTATCCCCGAGTTACTGCGGAGAGCACCCATCTGTCTTTGATCGTCTCCCGCCAGGTCTCTGTGAACAACTGAAGTCTTCCCCCCACCCGTTTGAGTGGGGGCAGCCCTTCATAGGCTTGACTTGGAGGCTGGTTTAGTACCTCTTCGGATCCAGGGCTGTTTATTACCCTGTGACTGTCCCTGATTTTTACCTCCTGAGTTTGACCGAGGAGGCCGTCGGAACTGCTTAGTAGCAGACGTCCCAGGGATAGGAGAGGTAGTCCTCTTAAAAGACGGACCCCTAGACCTCTTTTTAATTGGTAAGAGTATTTTTACCACTGGAAATCTTCTGGATATATTTATCCAGGTCTTCGCCAAAAAGGCGTTCTCCATGAAATGGGAAGCTAACTAAGAGCTTCTTACAGGGAGCCTCAGCAGACCAGTTCTTGAGCCACAGAAGCCTACGCATATGTACCAAAGACAGCGTGAGGCGGGAGGCCTGATGGATAGAATCCTTGATGGCGTCAACCGCAAAGCATAATGCTCTAGGCAGATCAGCCAGAGCCTGGGCCTGCTGGTCTGGCAAATCCCTCAGGACCATTTTCATTTGATCCTTTAAAGCTTGGCAGACCCCAATAGCTGCCACTGCTGGCTGTGTAACAGCCCCTGCTGTGGAAAAAGCAGATTTTAATAAAGATTCCAATTTTGTATCTACTGGATCTTTGAACATTTGAACATTATCTACTGGACATGTCAGTGATTTGTTCACAGAAGAAATGGCTGCGTCCACCGTAGGAACATTCCATCTCTGGGTGAATTTTTCCTCCATGGGATAGATCACCTGAAATTTCTTAGGTGGAACAAATAGTTTATCAGGATGTTCCCAGACCTGGTATATACCGTATTTTCCGCTCTATAAGACGCACCTGACCATAAGACGCACCTAGGTTTTAGAGGAGGAAAACAAGAAAAAAAAATATTCTTAACCAAATGGTGTACTAAAATATTTACCAGTGCCTATGAAATGCAGCCTGACCATTGCCAAAGAAATGCAGCCCGACCTGTGCCATTATTGCAGCCCGACCTGTGCCATTATTGCTGCCTTACCTGTGCCATCGCTTGGGCTGCTTTGTCTTCTCAGCAAGTGTCAGGACATGTCGGGAGATCGCCCGGCGCTCGTGAGGGCTTGGGATGTCTTTCCCCTGCTCTCTTCTGGTAGTAACTTCTGGTACTAACGTGGCGACGGCAGCGGGAGCAATGGTGTATTTAGGTTTTGTGCTGCCCTAGGCCTGACTAAACTCTTGCACCCCTTAATTTAAATATGAGCCATCCCTTCCTGTCAAGGCCACACCCCCTCCTGTTTAATACCCGCCCTGCCCATGCAGCCCTATCAGTGCAGACTACAACAGAGTCTAATGGGACCTGGGTGGGGGTCTCTCTCTAACAGTGTCGGCTAGAAAGTCTGTTAGAGAGAGACCCCCCTCCAGGACCTATTAGAGACTTCAAAAGAAGTCTAATGGGACCTGGGGGGGTATCTCTAACAATGGCCCTTTTAGTGTCTGTTAGAGTCCCATCCAGGCCCCATTAGAGACTGAAAGGGAGTATAATGGTACCTGGAGGGGGGCCTCTTCCTAACAGGGTGTACAGTGAATACATTCATTCACTCTGGTCCTTACGGGACCCCCTCCTTGTACCACAACTCTCACCCCTGCCCCAACCTCTCACAAAGTAGAAATAAAATTGGCACTGTGTAGCGCTCCTCTTACCTTAACTATGGGTACTGTAGCTGTGGCTGGCTGGCTCCGGCGTCCTCTGTGGCTGGCTCCTGTGACTGTTTGGGCCACCATGGCTGGCTGGCTCCCTGCTGTGGTTGGGTCACCATGGCTGGCTGGCTCCCTGCTGTGGCTGGGTCACCGTGGCTGGCTGGCTCCCTGCTGTGGCTGGGTCACCGTGGCTGGCTGGCTCCCTGCTGTGGCTGGGTCACCGTGGCTGGCTGGCTCCCTGCTGTGGCTGGGTCACCGTGGCTGGCTGGCTCCCTGCTGTGGCTGGGTCACCGTGGCTAGCTGGCTCCCTGCTGTGGCTGGGTCACCGTGGCTGGCTGGCTCCCTGCTGTGGCTGGGTCACCGTGGCTGGCTGGCTCCCTGCTGTGGCTGGGTCACCGTGGCTGGCTGGCTCCCTGCTGTGGCTGGGTCACCGTGGCTGGCTGGCTCCCTGCTGTGGCTGGGTCACCGTGGCTGGCTGGCTCCCTGCTGTGGCTGGGTCACCGTGGCTGGCTGGCTCCTGTGTGTGGCTGGCTGGTTTCCCGGTGTGGATGGGTCACCCTGGGTGGCTAGCTGGCACCCTGGCCCTGCTGTGGGTATGTCACTGTAGGTGGCTGGCCTGGCTCCCTGCTGCGGGTCAGTGGGTGGCTGGCATGGTGCACCCTGCTGTGGGTGGCTGGCTGGCCTGGCTCCATGCTGTGAGTCAGGTGGGTGGCACGGTGTACCCTGCTGCGGGAGGCTGGCCTAGCTCCCTACTGTGAGTCAGTGAGTGGGTGGCTGGCACAATGCACCCTGCTGTGGCTGACAGAGGTGGGCTGGCTGACAGAGGGGGAGGGGGTGCTGACTGACAGAGGGGGAGGGGGTGCTGACAGGGAGGGGGCGCTGATAGAGAGAGGTGGGCTGACTGACGTGGGGAGGCTGATAGAGAGAGGTGGGCTGACAGAGGTGGGCTGGCTGACTGACAGAGGTGGGCTGGCTGACTGACAGAGGTGGGCTGGCTGACTGACAGAGGTGGGCTGGCTGACTGACAGAGGTGGGCTGGCTGACTGACAGAGGTGGGCTGGCTGACTGACAGAGGTGGGCTGGCTGACTGACAGAGGTGGGCTGGCTGACTGACAGAGGTGGGCTGGCTGACTGACAGAGGTGGGCTGGCTGACTGACAGAGGTGGGCTGGCTGACTGACAGAGGTGGGCTGGCTGACTGACAGAGGTGGGCTGGCTGACTGACAGAGGTGGGCTGGCTGACTGACAGAGGTGGGCTGGCTGACTGACAGAGGTGGGCTGGCTGACTGACAGAGGTGGGCTGACTGACTGACAGAGGTGGGCTGACTGACTGACAGAGGTGGGCTGACTGACTGACAGAGGTGGGCTGACTGACTGACAGAGGTGGGCTGACTGACTGACAGAGGTGGGCTGACTGACTGACAGAGGTGGGCTGACTGACTGACAGAGGTGGGCTGACTGACTGACAGAGGTGGGCTGACTGACTGACAGAGGTGGGCTGACTGACTGACAGAGGTGGGCTGACTGACTGACAGAGGTGGGCTGACTGACTGACAGAGGTGGGCTGACTGACTGACAGAGGTGGGCTGGCTGGCAGAGGTGGGCTGACTGACAGAGGGGTGGGCTGATAGACAGAGTGGGAGGGGGTCTGAGAGCGATCAGAGGGACTCACACATGCAGTTGTTCCGGTCGCCATATCTGACGGAACACCACGGTCACTCACAGACCAGTCCCGCCTCCACATCCACCGCCGGGGCCAATCGCAGACGCCCATGTCGGTCGTCCGCACATGACCCCATTCGGCCAATCACAGGGCGCTAGTCGCCCATCGCTAAGCTGGGCTTGCAGCGTTCAGTGTGTGAAACACAGCACAGGTCAGTCTGCCCCTGCAAGCGCCGCTGTATTTGTGCGGGAGGCGGCCGCGGGAAGACGGGTGGGGGGCTTGGCTTTTTCCCCTAGTCCAAAACACAGTACTGAGCGGGGGGGCATTGCCGGCAGTGGCAGGGGGCGTTGACAGCGGTGGCGGGGGGGGGGGGGGCGGTGCCTGATGCACATTCGCTCCATAAGACGCAGAGACATTTTCCCCCATATTTTTTGGGGGAAAAAGTGCGTCTTATGGTCCGAAAAATACGGTAAGTCCTTCCAATAATGGATGAATTGGAAAGGAGCAATTAATCTGGGGAGCTTTTAGCGACCCCAACGAGGAGACAGCAGTAGTTGATGGTTCAACAAGAGGCATTTTAAATGCAGATCGAACCATGTCAGTTAGGGTCTGGACCCACAATCTTTCAGTCTGTGATGCTGAAAATGGTTCATCTACTGTCGATTCCTCAAAAACAGAGTTAACCTCCTCCTGATCCCCTTCAGGAAGGTCAGTCCCTTCCTGGGACTGTTGCTCTGCCAACAGGCACTCTAATGGAGGTGATGGAGATCTGGCGCGCTTTCTTTCCTGTAGAGAAGAAGCGATCAATGCTGCCAATCTCTGCTCCAATCCCTCCAGAGTTGAGGAAAAAACCTCCTCTGTTATATATGCAGGAGCAGGTGGACTGAGGACAGCCGCAGTACCTGGCACTCCCGGGGGTTCCTTATGGGTATTAACCTCTGATTTCTCAGGGGAGGAAGGTGCAGATGACTGCTCCAGATCCTCAGAGCCCGATGGAGACCCCCTACACTTCCTGAGAGGTATATCTCGGAGTTTTTTAGGCGGCATATTCCTTAGTTCAAAGCTGAGGTATTCCAGCCGCAATACACCCCTTTACTGAAATAGTCTAATGCAATTTGCTGCTATGTACATCAGTGGGTGTCTACTAATGCGTCTTTCTGGGGATGCCTGTATCAACCGCCCGCTGTAAGCCCCTATACCATGCTACCAGCTCCTTTTCATGCTCTGTGTCCATAGCAAGCAGCGTGGACTGAGTCCTTTTATCTTGCTGGGACGCCCGCACATGCGCAGAAGCGCTGGGCGCACAGAGCGCGTCATCCGCCAGGCTCCGCCCCCTTTTTTTAAGCTAAATCTTATAAAAAGAAAGCGTGTGCGCGCGCGCGCACACGTGTGCGCTCTTGGCGCCATGTAGGGAGAGGAGCCAGGGTCCCTGTTTCACCAGGACTCGGGGATGGAAGGAAACTACTTGGCAGCATGACAGAGGAATGCAGCTTCCCTGATAGAGAGCTCACTCATCTGCCTGGACTTTCACCATGGAAGGAATAGTCCCAAGAAAAAAGGACGTTCCACAGCGGCCTCTAGTGGACAAACACAGGTACCGCACTTTTGTCTTTTTTTTTTTTTTTTTTTTTAAACCTCCTTTATGAAAAACATTTCTAGGTTTACAGTTTTTAAAACTTCCTTTATGAAAAGACATTTCTAGGATTTCTTAGGCATATACAGCTATTAGCGGGAATACCTTTAGGTAACAGGCAGAAAGACATATTAGGCTTGGGGGTCCCCTCAATAGAACCAAGTTCCTGAGGGGCCCCCACTTACCTTTTCCCCGCCGCAGGACTTTGTTTGGTCCACAGAAGCCCAAACTTCACCTCTCACGGCAGGCATTGTACTAGACCTTCAGGGACCGGGTTCCCAAGGATTCCACTCCCCTGGACCTGTATAGCACCCTGCACAGATAGCCTCTTGGTTTTGGGTATGACCAGAGCTCTGGATCCCAGGGTCCAGCCCTCCTAAGAGAGGCATTACAGGCAAAACCCTGCTCTTCTCTGCAAGGCCCGGGTACCGACCGTTTAGCTATGAAGCTTTTTTGGTCGGATCCGGAATAGCTTGCTAAGGCCCAGAGAACCTGTACACAAGCCCAGATGAATACATGTTAACCTTGGCCAACACCTTAGACACTGGCAAAAAACTGAGGTGCTCCCGGATGGGAGGGGCTTATATAGGGGAGGGTACTTCCTGTTTTGGAAGTTGCCAGTGCCAGCACCTGAAGGTAATTCTATATAACCCACATAGTAATGACTATGCCGCTCGGTGTCCCGTGATGTATGAACAAGAAAATAGCTCAGCAAACAGAGTATAATTTATCATTTATCGTCCTTACCAGCTTCACATAATCACCTACTCATTACTTCCCAGCTGCCATGTTCAGAGAAGATGCCCTGAATAAGCTCCAGGTCGTGACTTAAGCTGGATACACACTATACAATTTTCTGCCGATTTATTTCTTTAGATTTACCAAAACCATATAATATAAGAGGTCAAACCATAAAGTGGTTGTAAACCCCAATATAAAAAATAAAAAATATAAAAACCCTGCAAGACAAAAAGGCATAATGAGCTAGTATGCATAACATACTAGCTCATTATGTATTTCTTACCTCAGATCAAAGCCCCCGCAGCCGTCCTAGTCTCCCCCTCTGGCTGCTGACATCTCTTCCAGGGCTTACTTCCGGGTATCGCGACTCCAGCGCTGTGATTGGCCGGAGCCACGATGACGTCACACGGTAACGACACACGGACTGAAGCGACGGCACATAGGTGCCATTGCTTCAGTTTGCCCCATTGCGCATGTGCCGATGACATCGGCACATGCAGGGGACAGGGGATATCTCCTAAATCGTGCAGGTTTAGGAGATATCCTGGGTAGCTGCAGGTAAGCCTTAATATAGGCTTACCTGTAGCATAAAGTGGTTGTAAAGGGTTTACAACCACTTTAAGAGTTTCAATTTGTATGCAATCAGGCAGGCCCTTGCACTACATGGTTTTGGTAAATCTAAAGGAAATCAGACAACAAAAGTTGCAGTGTGTATGGGGTCTTAGAGTTTATAAAAGACTTCAGACTCTACAGCTACCATGTGACATGCTGAGCATTTGAACAGCCAGTCACCAGCACAGCAATGTCTATAGAAGGGGAGCGTATCTCACATACTCAGAAGTACTGGATATTTATTTTGCCCCTGGTGGCTGAAAGCAGTGGTGGTAAAGTGAAGGCAAGGTAAATACATGAAGCCGGCAATTCTATATACACATAAAACAGGCCAAGAGTGTTACCTTTTCTCACAGGCAACGCTGTCGATGTCCATACTCTGGGACCGGGACAGGGACTGAGACTGGGTTTCAAGGCTGTTGGATGGAGAACTGCTGAGCGAACTGACCCCCTCACTGCTCTGGCTACGATGGGCCACCCCTGTGAAAAACAAACAAAAAAGAGAAAATAAAAATACAATTCCAAAAAAAAAAAACTGTACTAGAAAGACAAAAAAAATATATCAAAGACCTGCGAGTTGCACACAGAACGGTGCTGACACTTTTAGACATAAAAACATATGAGGATTGTTAGGACAGAAGCAGACCTAAATGCTCCTTGGCCATTATACAGACAATGCAGCCCGCCGTCAATCTTGTATGCAAAGATACCAAGTACTTTCCAAAGAACAGGCCTGAGCTCAGGCTCAGAACTAGAGTACAGCAGCCTGCATTTAACAGGCACCGACTCCTCCAGTTATGTACCAACACATATAAAACTCAAATGAAATGTCAGATCAATCTTTGTAATAATCAGATGTAATCCATGTTGAAGTAGAGCCCTGGTGCCCAACATGTGGCCCTTTGATATATGATGTGCGGCCCTCGGGCCTTACCAGTCTGTTGTGGGAAAATTGATCAAAGTAATAGCTAGGGTTGCACTGATACCTTCAGTCAAGTACTTGTATATACTTTGCGGTGTGATTTGCGTCACAGATAAAATTGTTGCAACTCGCGTGTGATTTGAACAGGAATGCGGTGCGATTCTTATCTGAATCGCATTCTATTTCCCCCACTGTTCCTGTGTGTGTGTATAGAAAAGGGAGAAGAACCATCTAGTGGGCAGTTTATTAAAAATGTTAGAACTCAGTACATATCTGACCGATTGCAAAATCTGCATAGGTGTCCCAGCCCCGCCGACGATAGAAAATCAGTCGCTGGAGGTGCTCACAGGGCTGGAGGAGAAGTTCTGGGATCCCTGTGGGTATAAAGTGGAAGTGATGTCAGCTTGGGGGCAGACCACCTCTACATCTCCTCCAGCGGCCATGATTTGCCATCGCCAGCGGGGCTGGGACACCTATGCAGATTTTGCATTTGGCCAAATATGTATGGCGTTCCAGCATTTTTAATAACTTGCCCACTATATGGCACTTTTCCCTTTCTATACACGCACAGGATCTGTGGGTGAAATCACATGCGATTCTTGCAGTGAGATTTTCACCTATTCATTTTGTAGTGCCGCAAATCGCACCAAAAAGTATCGGTTTCGATATTGGGAGCATTTGCACGAGCACCGATAATGCACATATGGTTGGCATCGGCAAAGACGCATCCCTAGTAATAGCATTGATCTCTACTAGCATCATTTAACATGTTCCCAGTTTCATATTATCTTCTGCACCATCTCCCCACCAACAACGTATCCTGTCCTCTCTCTGACCTTCATTTACTCAATTAGGTCCGCAGTCTGACTGTCCTTACATATACTGAACATTATGTGCGGTCCTTTGGGGATGTCAGGGGCCGCATCTGAAGCCCCTTTAGGTTATACACGGACAACCACTGTAGTAGAGCATCGTCACCAATTGGCAGAGGAAATGTTATGCGCTTCATGAAGCAACTCTCACTTCTTCAGACATTCAGACTCCATTCACACAGGGGAAACACGACTTCCATTGTGACTTTGGGAGGCAACTTGGACACGACTTGAGTATGAATCACAGCACGACATGAAGCTACTTACAAGGCAACTTCAAGTTGCCTGCAGGACAGGAGACATTCCAGTGGCCAATCAAACAAGAATCCGCTCTGTGGGAGGGAGGGGGGAGGGAGAGGTTTGCCTGGGAAATGTATGTTCTCTTCCTGGAAAGTTGCTTCTGTTAAGACAGGGGGATCCGACTTCTGAGGCGACTTCCATTGAAATCAATGGGTACAGGTCGCCTAGCAGTCACCTAGAAGAAGTCGGATTTAAGTAGTACAGAGACCTTTTTTGAAGTCGGAGTGACTGCAGTAGTGTACATTAAGACGGCTCCATTCACTTACATTGATTTTCTCATGCAGCGCGACTTGAGGCGACTAGGGGCGACTTGAAGTCGGATCCAAAGTTGCCCCTGTGTGAATGGGCTCTAAATCCAGCAAGAGGTACTGTTTTTGCAACATAATATACATCTCAGATATCTACACCATCCCATCAGCTGGGTGTCCTGATGCGAGCAAGAATTACTGCTCCAATCTCATTGGCTGGAATGGATAATCTTCTTGCTAAGCATTTCTATATCGGCCTCAGCTATTTTCTATATCTGGCTGAAGATATTCTTTACTTGCTAGCCTTATATACTGGGGAAGAAATATTTTTGTCTCAGACCCAGTGAACAACAGGACAGATGAGGACACAACAACCTGAGTGCTGATGGCGATCCAAACTGATGTAAATTTATTAGAATCAAAGTCACAATTCCCTTAACACAGAGGGAAGGCTCCTACCCGCTTTTGTAACCGGCGACAGATCAGCAGACACAGTACTGACACCTCGGCAGAGGAAGAGCACAGCTGTGACTGCGGCTTCTACACCCAGGAATGATGGCGGGCACAGCTCCATCCTAAAGTCAGACACTGGAAATTCACAGTCCCTTACTGTGTTATTCTCATTTGATGGACACCACGTGAAAAGATGTCCACTGTAAAAACTGAACTTCAGATAAAAACAAATTAATTACGACACCGCTGATAAAAGTACCTGAATCTGTTTTTATCCGCATCCTGTATTCCTCTGCAGAGCAGATCTCTGCGACTGGGGGAAAGCAGGGAAAGCACTAGTAGACAATCAGGCTCTACTGCATTGCACAGTGCTGTTTACCCAACAATGAGAGCTTTCTAAGAGCTAGAGAGAGCAAAGTGATGACCTCATCATTCTGCTGCTGCTCCTTTGTCTGGCTGGGGCAGGTCTTATGCCCTGTACACACGAGCGGAATTCCCGTCTAAAAAAAAAACTTGGATGGTTTTTCCCGACGGAATTCCACTCAAGCCTGACTTGCATACACACAGTCACACAAGTTAGATGAACTTTTGACTGCCAAGAACGCGGTGATGTAAAAAGACTACGACGAGCCGAGAAAATTAAGTTCTATGCTTCCGAGCACGCGTCGGAATTTAGTGCGTCCGGAATTTCCTATCGTGTGTACAAATCCTATCGGATTTTTTCCAAACGGGAAAAGAGAGAACCTGCTCTTATCTATCTTTTTCCGTTGGAAAAAGAGAGATGAGCATACACACGGTCGGGATTCCCGACCAAAAGATCTCATCGGCCTTTTTCCGACGGGAAAACCGATCGCGTGTACAGGGCATTAGGCTTGGTTCACACCATGAACCACATTGAAACCGTGCCGCATTCCTGATCCAATCACATGTGATTCAGTAAGGTGTGATTTGAGTCCATTCATTCATCACACTAATGACCTGCATGCAGCATTTCGGGTACTGCACTGCAACCGGATAACCTTGTCGTTTTGTACCATGTGATCCGGGGCCAGCAAACCCACAGCGCTAGCGACCTGCATTTGAGGTTTTGTTAAAGTGGAGTTCCACACCAAAAAGCTGTTTTGCAGCGCTTTTGAGGTGCTTTGGAAGCACTGCCAATTCATTTCAATGGGCAGGGGAGTTTTAGAGGCACTTTTTAAAGCACTTCAAATATGCCCCAAAGATGCTGCCTGCAGGACTTTTTTTCACCGCCACGCAAGCATCCATGGATATGAATGGGAGGCAGTTTTCAGGTGCTTTTTTTTTTTTGTTTAGCGCAAAAGCGCCTAAAAGAAAAACCTCAGTGCGAAAGGGGTCTGTTTTAGCAATATAGTTTGGGATAGAGATATCCCAAACAAATCAACATTTGCAAAATGCTGACCTACAGGAGTAGCAGTCACATCTAAAAAGGAGCCCAGCAACATTCTACTTGCAGGCTGTGTTTTTTTTGCATCTCTCCCCAAATCATAGTGGTCTGTGGACATCAGCAGGTCCGTATATGTATGTCCATGTATATGAGAAATGTCAGTGTACACCACAGCAACCAACATCAAGCTGTTGCAGGTAAAGAAAGGATTCACCATGACCCGACCTTCCTCCACTCCAGATTTCACAATCGGGGTTCATTGCCCTTTAACTCCATGTACGAGGATCTCTAGGATAAAAAAAAAAGCAGCCTTGAAATTTTATTCAACAGCTGCTTTTTAACAGTTGCTATGGCAACCATCATTTATTGAGGCCTGTCTCTCCTGTGCACAAAGTTGTACAGACACAAAAGAGCTGCTGTACCACGGCGAATCCTGCTCCGCAAGAGCGATAATAGCCAATTTATACAATGCAAAAGCTATCTGTAGCATCTGACAAATGCTTCTACTACTTATTCCCCCCCCAAAAAAGACTATCCTTGCAAGTACAGAAGATGACGTATTTGATAATAATCAGGACATTGTTATTTGTGGGCTTCTGTTAGAAACAAGACAGCCCAAAAGACATTTGTCACTTTATTGCTGGCCAAAAAATCAGCTGTGTGCGTTAGAAAATGTTCATTCTTACGATACCACGTCCATTTTAACCCTTTAGTGACTAAACATTTTTTGCACACATGGTAAAAGAATCATTTTAGGCATGAAGATTAGTTAAACCCCCCAAACAGTATACATTTTCTGAAAACAGAGACCCAGGAAAATAAAATGGTGGTAGTTCCAATTTTTTTTTACATTCTATATTAGCTTAACGCTGTATCGAAACTGCAAAGCATTCGCTTATTTTTTTGGTACAACATAAAAGATGGGGTAGTGCAGAGTAAATGGATACCCAACAATGTCAGGCCCAATTGTGTGCACCTGTGAAATGATGAACTTTAGTACCCACATTTTCCATAGGCCCTAGAACAGGGTTTTCCTAACTTTTTTTCAAAGAGGGCCAGATTTCATGAAGTGAACATGCGCGAGGGCCGACCATTTTACCTGACTGACTTTCTTTGAACCATTAAGACTCCTTTCACACTGGGGAGGTTTGCAGGCGCTATTGCGCTAAAAATAGCACCTGCAAACCGACCCTAAACTGTGGCTGCCGTTTCTCCAGTGTGAAAGCTCCGAGGGCTTTCACACTGGAGCGGTGCGCTAGCAGGACCGCTCCAAAAGTCCTGCTAGCCGCATCTTTGGAGCGGTGAGAGGAGCGGTGTGTTTACCGCTCCTTCCCATTGAAAACAATGGGAAACCACTGCTATACCACCGGCAATGTGCCTCTGCATTGCCGGTGGTATTAACCCTTTTTTGTCCGCTAGCGGGGGTTAAAACTGCACCGCTAGCGGCCGAATACCGCCGCTATACCGTCAGCGCACCTCCTGTCCCAGGGTAAAGGGGCCTTAAATGAAATGCAAATTATGAGCTTGGGTGTTTTATGTACTTTTTTAAAATAATATTCTTTTTTTCTGCAGCCAGCCAGCGCCTCTCACTAAAGATGAGCTTGGGTGTTTCATTTACTTTTTTGTAGTGAAGTCTTTCAGCCATCCAGCCCTCTCACTGACTGAAATGAAGGTCCGGCGTGTTCACAAGTAGATGTGCCCGAGACCGCAAGGAAGATGACAGCGCAGCGCCACTGCCAATCATAGGCACCGTCATTTTTTTAAATCTCTGCCTCTGCGTGCCGAGCGCCGCTCTCATTGTTAGGATGAGTGGGGCGTGTATTTACATATACATTCTAAAGTGCCCCCCCCCCCCCCTCAAGTACATCCGTGTGTGTTTTTTTTGGATTCATCTTCAGCATGACAAATCCAGAGCGCCGCTCTCCTTGTTAGGATGAGCGGGGCGTGTTCACAAGTCTATTTGCCAGAGCCGCTATGAAGCTGACAGCGCCCAGAGCCAATCACAGGCACGGTGACATTTCCCCGATCTCTGCATCTGCAGACTGCCCCGCTAACAATGAGAGCGGCACTCGGGATTTGTCATGCTGAAGCTGAATCCAAAAAAAAACACGCGGGTGTACTTGGGGGGCCACATTAGAATGTATATGTAAATCCCAAGTGGGGGGCCACATCAAACCGGAACACGGGTCGCAAATGGCCCGCGGGCCGGACTTTGGACATGCCTGCCCTAGAATCATTAATCTCACTCTGGTCTGCATGGCAACATTAAGGCTTGGTTCACACTAGAACTGGCTGTGGATCGCACAGGAATGCGTCCCTGTTCTCTGGTTCTGGGATGAATCAGGGCCGAATCTTTGCCTGAATTCGGCCCTGAAACGGAACCAAAGACTGAGTGTTTCTGTGCAGTGCGCTCCGCAGCCGCCCTGGAGATATGTAAACCGGCTCCATAGTGAGCCGGTCACATTCTCCTGCTATACGAATAGGATGCGGAGAAACCCTCATCCAATTATCATAGGTGTGAACCCAGACTTAAAACGGAGTTCCACCCAAAAATTGAACTTCTGCTTTAAGGGAAGGTGACCCCGACATGCCTCATTTGGCATGTCATTTCTTTTGGGTGGGAGCGGGGGCCGAAACCTTCCAACTCCTACTTCCTCCTGAGGCACCGGAAGGAAGCTCACCTCTCCCGGCAATCATCTGGGATACGTCACAGGTCCCAGATGATCGCTCGGCCAGTCACGGTGCGCAGTGCGTGCCGGGCTGTGAAGCCATAGCCGGGCGCCCACAGTGACAATGCCGGCACCGCGGAGAGGAGGGGGGAGACGAACAAGGCTTCGTTCCCCCGCATCCCTGGACCGTGGAACAGGTGAGTACCAATTATTCAAAGTCAGCAGCTGCTGCATTTGTAGCTGCTGACTTAATGGTTGTTTTTTTTTTGTAGGAACGCCGCTTAAGTTTATCAGTCCTATTTTAAAAAAACTAAGTCTGCAGCAAAAAATAAAAAAAAATAAACTAGCTGTTGACTTTTAATAAACAGCCACTTACCAGTCCCAGGATCCAGTGCTGTCCTTACCCAGCCGGTGTCTCCACTGGGCTTCAGCCGCCGACACCGGCACCTCTTGGCAGCCGGCTGTGACCGATTGCAGCTTCACAGCCTCAGATTGGTCCCGCAGCTTTCTGTGATGTGCCCCAGAAGGCTGCGGGGGAATGGCTTCCACTCGGATTTCCTGCCTCCTAACACTCCTGCCTCTAAAACATGTAAGTGCCTATGTGTGCAGGGACACAAGCCTAAAGCCTCGTACACACGATCCAATTGTTGGCAGGGGATTGTCTGTTGACACTGTTGTCCTAAAATCTTACCGTTAGTACGCTCCTTTTGACAATTGTTGTCCAACTTTCGGCCAACAAATGTTGGATGACATGCTAAATACATTTTCGGCGGACAACAGTTGGTTGTCAGATTTTCGTATTGGTCAGTACACAAGTCAGTCACACAAAAATTGAAAGTACAAAACACGCATGCTCGGAATCAATGCTCACCAAACACGAAATGAGCAAAAGGAGCCCAAAGGGTGGCACTCAAGAGCTGAAATACCTCGTAATACGTCACTACGTTCGCGTTTGTGGTACGACAATTGTGTACCGTTAATATGCAAAACAAAATTCTGGCACACGCCCTGAAGACAAAAATCTGGACGCTTGGTTGGCCAACAATTGAATCGTGTGTATGAGGTTTAACATGGTGAAGCGTTTGGAAGTGAAAAATAGGATTTTTTACTCACCGTAAAATCCTTTTCTCTGAGTCCATGGACCGACATAGCTTCTCTATTGACAAAGTGGGTATTATCCGTTAATTAGGAGTGACTAGGCAGAAAAACTTGTAAAAAGTGTTGCATCACACCTTCTACAGTACCGCCCAGGGGGCGGACCCTCTGGGTATACCCTCTCAGTCTGCACATCGCAGATCAGTTTGTCAAAAAGCAGTACAAACTTAAAAGGAGGGGTGGGTGCTATGTCGGTCCATGGACTCAGAGAAAAGGATTTTACGGTGAGTAAAAAATCCTATTTACTCTTTCGTCCATGGACCGACACAGCTTCTCTATTGACAAAGTGGGACGTCCCAAAGCAGTGTCAGAGAAAAAACGAGGGGTGGTAACAGCATAAAAACAAACTTCACCCCAAAACACAAAACAGCACTCCAACGGAGGAGTTGCAACTCTAAACAGCCGCCTGCAAAACCTTGCGGCCGAAAGAGGCATCCGAAGATGCACCTACATCAACTTTGTAGAATTTTGTGAAAGTGTGAGCGGACGACCAAGTCGCCGCTTTACATAGTTGGGAAACAGACGCTTGATGTCGGAAAGCCCAAGAGGCACCTATTGCCCTGGTCGAATGCGCCGTGACAGGAAAGGGGGGCGCCTGACCCTTTAAGGCGTAAGCCTGGATTACTATCTGTCGGATCCACCTAGAGATGGTGGCCGATGAGACTGCTTGGCCCTTCTTGGGACCAGCCACCGAAACAAACAGTGAGTCTGACTTCCGGAACAGGGAAGTAGCAGATATGTATACTCTCAAAGCTCGGACAACGTCCAAGGAATGCAACGCCGACTCCTTAGGATTCGACGGCTGAGGACACAAGGATGGAAGTACAATGTCTTCGTTGAGATGAAAAGCCGAAACGACCTTCGGAAGAAAGGAAGGCTGCGGCCGCAGCACCACCTTATCCTTGTGGAAAATCAAATAGGGAGCCTTGCAGGACAAGGCTGCCAGCTCAGAGACTCGTCTAACTGACGTAACAGCCACCAAAAAGACCACCTTCTGAGAAAGTGTCAACAGGGGAATATCTCTAATATTCTCAAACGGTGCCTTCTGAAGCACCGAGAGGACCAGGTTCAAGTCCCACGGAGGTAACGGGGGGCGGACCGGAGGGGCCACATGTCGAACCCCCTGCACAAATGTACTCACGAGAGAGTGAGTCGCCAGGGGTCGCTGAAAAAAGACAGCCAGGGCAGATATCTGTCCCTTAATCGTACTTAGGGCAAGCCTTTGGTCTACCCCATGCTGTAAAAACAGCAGGATTCTGGAAACCAAATAGGTACGCGGATGCCATTTCATTTCCTCACACATGGAGATGTAGGCCCTCCAAGTGCGGTGATAGACCTTCCTAGAGGACGGTTTCCGAGCACTTCTCATAGTAGAAATTACTGAGTCTGACAGGCCCCGGTCTCTCAGTACCTGGTTCTCAACAGCCATGCCGTTAAAGCCAATGACTGTAAAGCAGGATGGAATATGGGACCTTGCGACAGCAGGTCCTTCCGTAGTGGTAGGCGCCAGGGGACGTCTGCTACCAGACGTACTAGATCGGCGTACCAAGGACGCTGAGGCCAATCTGGAGCGATTAGGATCATTGGAATTCCCTCTGCCTCCACTCTGCGGAGCAGAAGAGGAAGAAGCCTTAAGGGAGGGAAGGCATAGATTAGCCGATACTGGCCCCACGATGCTACCAACGCGTCCGTTGCGTCTGCCCATGGGTCTCTTGACCGGGCCACAAACCTCAATACCTTCCGATTGAGTCGGGAAGCCAGAAGATCTACGTCTGGTGTGCCCCATCTTTGGCAGAGGAGTTGGAACACCTCCGGGTGTAAGGACCATTCTCCCTGGTCCAGCATCTGGCGGCTCAGGTAGTCCGCCTGCCAGTTTTCCACACCCGGAATGTACACGGCCGACAGTGCCGGTACGCTCCTCTCTGCCCACTTCAGGATGCGAGCGATCTCCGATGCTGCAGCTGAGCTTCTTGTTCCTCCTTGATGATTGACATATGCCACTGCTGTGGCGTTGTCTGACTGGATCCTGACTGGACGCCCTTGCAGTCTCTGAGACCATTTGAAGAGGCACAGCTTGATCGCCCGGATCTCCAGGACATTGATCGGCAGGAGGGCTTCCTCTGGGGTCCAGCGACCTTGCGCCGACTGGACACCCCAGACTCCCCCCCAACCTGTAAGGCTGGCGTCCGTCGTGATCACTATCCAGTAAACCGGAAGAAATGACTTCCCGGCCATTAGAGCCGGTGCTGTCAGCCACCATACCAGGGATCTCCTGACTAGGTGGCTCACTCGGATTTGATAATCCAGAGATGAAGGGCATCTGTTCCATCTGGACAGAACTTCCCTCTGTAACACTCGAGTGTGGTATTGAGCATATGGGACCGCCTCGAAGGAGGCTACCATGAGGCCCAACACTCGCATGCAAAAACGGAGTGACGACCAATTCCTGGAAGTCAGCTGCCGTACTGCAGCCCGGAGGGTCTGCAACTTCTCCACAGGGAGGAATACCTTTGCCTCTGAGGAATCCAGAATCAACCCCAGGTACACTAGGCGTTGAGTGGGCACCAATACTGACTTTTGCGTGTTTAGTATCCAACCACAGTCTCGAAGAGTCTGACAGGTAATGGACACGCTTACCTCTAATTCTGAGCTTGAAGGGCCCTTCAGCAGAAGGTCGTCCAAGTAACCTGTGATAGGGATACCCCGCTGTCTTAGAAGTGCCAGAATCGGAGCGAGCACCTTGGTGAACGTCCTGGGTGCTGAGGCAAGGCCAAACGGGAGGGCCACAAACTGGTAGTGGTTCTTCCCGATAGCAAATCGCAGAAACCTCTGGTGTCTGGAGTATATGGGGACATGCAGGTATGCGTCCTTGATGTCCAAGGAGGCCAGAAAGTCCCCCGGATGGAGAGCCGTGACTACGGATCGAACCGACTCCATCCGAAATCTTTGTACCTTCACAAAGCAATTGAGGGCTCAGATCCAAGATTGGACGAACCCCCTCCTTCTTTGGCACAATGAACAGATTTGAGTAAAAACCCTGACCCCATTCCTGTTCTGGAACTGGAATAACTACCCCGCGTTCCAGTAGACCCTGGACCGCCCCATACAGGGCCTCCCGACGGGTCGGTAGTAGCTGGAGATTGGAGGTGATGAATCTGTCTGGTGGACAAGAGAGAAATTCTATCTTGTAGCCTGAGGAGATTACTTCGCAAACCCACCTGTCGGAGACTAGAGCAGTCCACTGAGTCGCGAATTTGCGAAGACGTCCCCCCACCCGAGAGCTGGGTGGGGGCGGACCTTCATGTGGACGCAGATTTGTCCACAGGCTTGTTGGGTCTGCGGGACCAAGGACGCTTTTGTCCTTGGGCAGGCGCTTTATCGGCCTGGGGTCTTTTCCCTGTCGCCTTAAGAGGGCGAAAAAAACGCTTACGTGCAGTAAAGGAGGGCCCTTGCCCTTGGCGTGGTCCCCTACCCTTGCTAGTTTGGGGAAGCAAAGTGCTTTTACCTCCTGTAGCATCCTTGATGATGTCATCCAGAGAAGCCCCAAAAAGTCTGTCGCCCTTAAAAGGCAGATCCAATAGGGCTTTCTTGGAAGTCTGGTCCGCAGACCAGCCCTTTAGCCAGATCAGGCGGCGTATTGCTACTGCATAAACCGAAGCTCTTGACAGCAGGGGAATAGTATCCATGTCTGACTCGCAGACAAACTTAAGGCCCTGGACCAACTGGTCGGCCAAAGTTATCTCATTAGGAGGAGCATCTCGCTCCTTTAACCCCTGGAGTAGCAATTTTGCCCATTCAGTAAGTGTCTGAGACACTAGGGCCCCCGCCAATGCCGGGCGTACTGCTGAGCCTACCACTGAGTATCGGTAGCGAGCGCTTCAGCCTTCTTATCCACAGGGTCCTTGAAAACAGGAGCCCCTTCTACTGGAATAGTGGTGGCTCTATTAAGTCTGGACACCGAAGGGTCCACTATAGAGGGAGAGGTCCATATCTTCAGAAAACTCTCCTCAAAGGGGTACCGTACTGCAAACCTCTTTGGGGCTGTAAAGACCCTCAGTGGGTTCTCCCATTCCTTGTATAAGAGTTTGTCAAAATAAGACACACAAGGGAACACCTTAGCAGTGCGGGCAGGTTTACGAAACCCAAAGGGGACTGGAGTATCTGCTACTTCTTCAGTCCTTTCCAACTTTAGCGTATCCCGCACTGCAGTAATAAGGTCAGATACCAAAGCCGTCTCGCGTACTGACCTGGACTTGGAGTCCTCCTCACTGTCCGATCGGTCACGGTCTGCAGTCTCTGATGCATCAGAATCTGGGCCATGAGCCGTAGCTGGACCTGGTTCTGCATCAGAAATATCCCCAGAAGATTGCAGGGGACGGGGGCGTTTATTACCCCCTGTATTCCCGTGTGCTGCTTCCACCCTGGCAGCAAACGCCTCTAGGATTGCCGACATAGCGTCCATAGACACCTCAGGGACACCAGCTGCTAAATCTGGTGTTTCAGGGGAGAAGACATCTGGCTCAGATGCCACGCTGACACTCACAGGGCTCCAGGCAAGATATCAATAGGCCACCCTCCTGCGCTGCAGAGATGCTGGGTTACCCAGAGGACTCACCACCCTGGATAGGTACTGCTATGCTGCGCCTATGATGCTGTCCCCTTGCTGCTGTGTCAGTCTGCTTCTTTTATCAGCACTTCCTGTGTGAATTTTCGCGCCAGTGTAATGCACCCTAGAGGCCGGAGGCTCTCGCAAAATGGTTGCCAAAACCGTCTGTATGGAAGATAATGTGGGCTCTAAGAAAATGGCCGCCGACAGAAGATAGAGGTCAGGCAGCCATAGCCCACAAAAAAGATGGCCGCCGAACGGCAATATCTGCATACAGGGTGGACAAACATGGCCGCCGATCACCTGATAGGGGCCAGTGGGTGTGGCCGAACTACAGGAAGATGGCCGCCAGGCAGTTACAAGAGGCCAAACTTGGCATGGACCACCTCAAAATGGCCGCCGACAGCATGGAGACACAGAAACACAGGTAAGCAAAAATGACATTTCTTTTAAATGTTAGTTACAGCCAGCCCCGCTCCAGTGGGACCCCCTAGGTGACCCCCAGCACCCAGCAACCTTTAGCTAGAAGCCCAGGGAGGAGGGAAAGGCAGGGAGAGAGGGAAGAAAGGGGCCACAACCACTTACTTGATCTCTCCAGGAATGTCCAGCTAAATCACCCAGCCGAGGCAGGGGAGTTTTACTTACCTATCCTGCATGTATTCTGCTGGAAGACATTCCAAACAGATCATCGTCCGCGCACGGAAGGTGACTGTTGGCCAGGCATGCTGTGATTGGACCCAGAAGGGACGATCATATGTATGCCCTGGAGCATGACGCTCACCGGACAGGCTGCTGCGACTCGGCCGTAAGGTCAGCCGAAGCTGAGCGGTCCGATGCAAGCCTTGGAGCGTAAGCTCACCGGCCAGGCTGCTGCGACTCGGCCGTAAGGTCAGCCGAAGCTGAGCGGTCCGATGCAGGCCCTGGAGCGTAGGCTCACCGGCCACCCGTGGAGCGACGGGCATGTCGTGGAAAACCCAGCGCGTAGCTAGGGTCGGCACACGCTCGATGGCCGAAACTGGGGAGACTACAAGGATCGAGGATCCAGCCTGTCACCCAGTCGGCAGTTGATCGAAGATCGCAGGAAACAACAAATGTAGCAAAAAAATAAAAAATATATATATCTTTTTTCCCCGGACCAATGAGCCCGAAGGGAGCCATGTCCTACTCCTTGCTAGACAGAAAAAAACTGATCTGCGATGTGCAGACTGAGAGGGTATACCCAGAGGGTCCGCCCCCTGGGCGGTACTGTAGAAGGTGTGATGCAACACTTTTTACAAGTTTTTCTGCCTAGTCACTCCTAATTAACGGATAATACCCACTTTGTCAATAGAGAAGCTATGTCGGTCCATGGACGAAAGAGTAACATTTTTTAGACTGGCGTTTCTGATGCCCAGCGTGCATGGGGCCTTAATAGTGTGTAATCACACAATGTTAAAGTGAATGTAAAGGAAGGCTTTTTTTTATCTTAATGCATTATAAAAAAAACTTGTGCGTTGCAGCCCCCCTCAGCCCCTTTAATACTTAAGGTCCATCTCTTTCCAGCTATCTGCATGAGTGCCTCAGCCATTTAGGACTCTTCCTCCCGATTGGCACAGCAGCGGCACCATTTGCTCCCGCTAAGGGAGCTGAGGCTTGGCTCGGGTGCCCCCATATTAAGCCGCTTGCTGTGGAGGCACTCGACAGGAGGGAGGGGCCAGGAGTTCAGAAGAGGGACCCGAAAAGAGGAGAATCAGGGCTGCTCTGTGCAAAGCCACTTCACAGGGCAGGTAAGTAGGTTTGTTATTATAGAAAACAAAAATGAGTATTAGTATCACTTTAATTTACATGTTAGCCCTGAGAAGCAGTGGTGGCAATATTGTATACCTGTGCTGTACGCACGTAAACGTCATTAAAGTTTACATGCGACAGCATGAAACGCATTCCAAATATTTTTCTTCAGACACAAATTTTTCCATTTTTGTTTTACGCAGCAGACAGATTACAGGCCAATGTGCATAGAAGTTACAAAAGAATGGAAGGTTTCGAAAATCTACAAAAAATAAAAAAAATCAATAAAATAACCCAACAATTCTGTAATAAAGGTTCTTGTTCTAGCACTTCCTGTTATAGGGTGACTACGCTGTCCTTGCCTCCCAAGGGCTCTCCTGCATTTTTACACTGACCACTTGACTCCCATGAAGATTAAAGGGAGCCTTTCAAGGCAAGTTAAACAGGCATGGTCCACTGTTGTCACCATCAGGAAACCCACCCTGAGAGATGCAATGCAGCCATCACTGCAGTGCATGTAGACAGGAAGAAGGCTGATGAAGATTGTAGTTATTCCGAAACACGTTCCAATAGTAGACACTCACGCCCTCAGCGGTAATTCCCGGGCAGTCTCATCTTTCTTGCATGGTAGCGCCTCCTAGCAAAGCTTTGGCTCTCCTGACCGTGGACAACAGTGCTTGCGGCCACTGTTCTCTCTGCTCCACGCAGGGCATCGGCATCCCGCTCACCGAGTTCCGTCAGTCGATAGCAGGCAATAGCGTGCCAACAGCTGACTCTGGGTCACAGGACAAAAGTAATTGTACTCCTGTGACCCATGAGAGAAGCATGGTCAAAAATGCTTTATCCATACTTCTAACCACTTCCCGCCCTGCCTATAGCAGAATGACGGCTGGGCGGAGGTTCTGTTATCCTGACTGGATGTCATATGACGTCTCTCAGGATAACAGCCGGCGCACGGCAATCCGTGGTGCGGCGTGTCAGTCTGACACACCACAAAAACGATCTCGGTAAAGAGCCTCTAACGGAGGCTCTTTACCACGTGATCAGCTTTGTCCAATCACAACTTACAATGTAAACAGGAAAAGCCATGAATCTGTCTAACGCTAGTAGAGGAGAGCCATCCGGCTGCTCTTCTGATAAGGGAGGGGGTATGCGCTGCTTATCAGCGCAGCCCCCCTGAGGATGCCCACTTCAGACCACCAGGGATGCCAATCTGCGCCCACAAATGGTGCCAGTCAGTACCTAGTAATGTCTGCCAGTGCCTCCTTATCAGTGATGCCCATCAGTGACACCTATAAGTGCCCATCAGTGCCTCATACCAGCGCCGCCTATCAGTGCTGCATATTAGTGCCACCTCATCAGTGAAGGAGAAAAAAAACGTATTTACAAAATTTTTAAAATTTTAAACGGCAACAAAGAAAACATTTTTTTAATCAATTTTTGGTCTTTTTTTATTTGTTGCGCAAAAAATAAAAACCCCAGCAGTGATCAAATACCACCAAAAGAAAGCTATTTGTGGGAACAAAATGATTAAAAAAAATTCTTGGGTACAGTGTAGCATGACCGCGCAATTGTAATTCAAAATGCAACACTGCTGAAACCTGAAAATTGGCTCGGGAGGGGTTGTGTCTGCTATTGAAGTGGTTAAAGAATAAAAAAAAAACGCAATTGTTTATTATGCACAGTGTATTACGCAGGCTAAACGCCGTTCAGTTCAGGTTTACATCTGCTGTAAATGCACGCAATGATTATACCAGTGTTTAGCTTAAATCTTCAAACCAGACTGCCTGTTATTATGGCTACATTCCGAGAATAGCAGAAGGATTTCAACAAGAGTTGCATAAAAACGGTTTAAGAAAGTAGCACAGAAGTCCTGCAATAGGGACTGGCTGGTACATTTGGTACTGTATACTGAATAGAAAACAAAAGCAGAATTATTGTCACCAATGAACAAAATAATTAACCGTTCTAAGGATTGCCTGTAGCAATTTAGTCATCTTCCTTTCGATTGCAAACATTTGCGATGATACCGATGCACAATGAAAAGGATCGGTCCATTTTTTCTTAAAAACATAATCTACACAAGACTTGTGTTTGGTTTTGGAAAGAACAGAAAAAAGAAAAATTGAAACCCAAGTTATGTTTTAGTTTCCATCTGTGTGGAGTACATTCACCCCATTTGTACTGATGAGAGAAAGTGATGGGAAGTAAACAGCTACAGTTGTTGCCTAAAGGGAAGACGAGAGGCAATTCCAGCCTAATGGCCCGTACAAACGATTCGAAAATCGGACGAAAAATACCCCTTTCGAAGCAATTGTACGATACTTGGATAGTTGATACAGAGCTTTCGGGAGCCAATCACGACACTTCATCCGAGATTATCCGATCGGACAAACACAAAAAATGTTCTCGTATGACACCAGATCGTACGATTTTCGTTTAATCAGTACAGTTGACTGAAAATACAATAGAAATACACAACATACGACATCACTTCTGATTTTTTTTATTCTGTCGTGCGAGAATTTTCGTAACCTCTCCATTTTCGATATGCGACTAGCATGCAAAAAAAAAAAAAACACGATTTGTCGTCCGATTTTCGGATCGTGTGTATGGGCCATACGTCTTTGGATGGATTTCCTGTTGTGTCTCTGGAACAGTGTGTAAAAGGAAAAATGTCCCCCACGGGGCACCAAAAAAGGAGAAGGGAGAAGAAGAAGAAGAAAAAAAAAAAAAAGTAACATGGTTCTAGAGTCCAATAAATTTTTTGCCATAGTTCCCTGTATTAAAGTGTTACTAACCCCACAACAGTAAAATCAGTCTGTATAGTCTGTAAAAGCATGCTTGTTATACTCACTGTGGAACCTAAGGGGTTAATCCTCCACATTGTGTAAAAGGCTGTTTGACACTGTCTTTTCTGATTCTCCCCTTCTTCCAGTGTCCCCAAACCACCTCCTGATAGTACAGAGCCTTGGGGGCAAGCTGCACATGCTCAGTTTGGTGTGTATTGCTAGAGAGTTTTTTTTCTTGGGAGGGTGCATGTGATCAGCACAGTGCCAATCAGCACTGTCCAGACAGAGGGCCAGGGTTCCTGCAGGCTCATAGGACAATCAGGGGAGAATGAAAACACCTCCTACAAGCTGTAACCAGACACAAGCCTGCTATATACTGCTGATGAGAAAGGGTATTTAGCAGTTTATACTTACTAAAAGTTTTGCATTTCTGTGTACTGTGGGAGAGCAGATATAGTGAATGCAGGCTCCTGGGTTTAGCAACACTTTAAAGTGGTTTTAAAAAACCCTGAGAGACATTTTTACATATATGTACTGAAAATATCTCCTAAATGTGCGCCGTTTAGGAGATATTTACCTTGTAGTGCGATGTCATCGGTGCATGCGCAGTGAAGAAACGGACCTCCGTGACGTTTCTTCCCCGGCGTATGCCGTGACTGGTGGCTCACGCACAGGAGTGACATCACGCGGCTCCGGAAAGTCACAGAGCCGGAGTCTGCCACCCCGTAAGAGAGGCGAAGATGGCTGCTTCCACCAGTGGGGACCTTTGCAGGCAAGTGCCACATATAATGGGCTAATATGCTATGCATACTAGCCCATTATGCTTTTACTTTGCAGGGTAATAAAGAGGAAGAAAAACACATCAGGGTTTACTTCCTCTTTAAAGGTAAAAAATGACCAGTCACTCGTTGAGTCTACGGATGCATACAGCCCGGCTCCGGAGCACATCTGCACAGGTACCGCTCTGTATAATATTGTTGCACAGAGCATGTAAGCATAAAACATCTTTTTTTATTTTAGGGGGGGAACTTTTAGCATCACATTCTCCAAGTCATAAACAGGCAACCTAGGTTGCCCAGTTGTTACTCATCACTTCTGACGCTAGATGTCGGGGGCTTCTACTTTTCACTTTGAAACCTTTGAAAAAGGTGTTTCATTTGTATCTACGTATGCTTTACTCCCCCCCCCCCCCCCCAAAGTCTGTATCGTGATATTGTTTTACTCAAAAAAATATTGTACCAGAAAAGTCATCTTTTTTTTCCCCATCTGTGCTGTTCTAAAGCTATAAACAGGGATGAACACTATGTATAGAGCCTGTGCTCAGTGCAGTTCATTGGTGCTTGTGTCCTGGAATAACACATACTGCTCACGCCCGACACCCATTCCAGGTGATCTCTGCGTATGTCACCTCATCTATACAACCATGTGAGCACATGAAGCCAAGCACCAAGTTTAGTAATAGAAGCTGCAGTCAGTAAGGTAAACAGAACAGTTTGTCCCGGCAGGAGGCTGAGATGCGTTTGTCTCGTGGCCGTGTTTTTCCAGCACGCCAACAGCTGTGCAAGCCGAGACACTGGGTGGCTCAGACCTTCACGTGCTTGTATTGACGTGAACTAATTGCAGGTTAGATTTTTTATTTTTTTTCTTCCAAGTGTACAGCCTAATCTGGCACAGATTACAGTAGGCTTGTAAATACACAAGTCAGTTTTTCAAAAGGTGCAAAGAAAAAGAATGTCCACACCACAGCATTTGTATAAAGCCCCGTACACACGATCAGTACATCGGATGAATGATCGTTTTTTTTTTTTTGCTGCATCCTAGTCTCAGAAAATGAAGGTTACTAAAAATACAACTTCAGAAGTGATGTAATGTATTCTTTCTTTAGTTTCCGAGCATATGTGGTCTTCCAGATTTTTTTTGGACAAATATTATACTTGATTAAAAGGAACATCGTTCGCTCCTGCAATCATCCAAGAAAAGAAAAATAGGATTTTTGTCCCACCGTAAAATCCCCTCTGAAGTCCATGGATGGACACAGCTCCTTTATTCTTGACAGTAGGGTTATATGCCGTCTTATAGGAGAGGACTAAGCAGACATGTTAAACAGTTAAAAACATGTAACTCCAGCAATGCTGAACAGCCCCACCTAGGAGGCGGTCCCTCTGGCTATAACCCCTCACCCTGCTCTCAGCAGCTTAGTTATTTAAAAAGCAGTACAAACATAAAAAAGGAGGGGTGGGTGCTGTGTCCGTCCATGGACTTCAGAGAAAAGGATTTTACGGTGAGTACAAAAATCCTATTTTCTTTTTCGTCCATGGACGGACACAGCTCCTTTATTCTTGACAGTAGGGATGTCCCCAAGCAGTGTCAAAAAACCGAGGGTTGGGAACAGCAATCAAACAAACTTCACTCAAAACAACCAGAGCTCAACGGAGGAGGTGCAACCTTAAAAAGGCGCATGCAAAAACCTTGCGGCCGAAGCAAGCATCCGCAGATGCACTCACATGATCCTTGTAAAACTTAGTGAAAGTGTGAACGGAGAACCAGGTTGCCGCCTTACACACCTGGGAGACAGACGCTTGATGTCGGAAGGCCCAGAAGGCACCTATTGCCCTGGTCGAATGCGCCGTGACAGGAAAGGGAGGCGCCCGCACCCTTTTAGGGCATAAGCCTGAATTTACAATCTGTCTGATCCACCGAGAAATAGTGGCCGATGAGACCGCCAGGCCCTTCTTCGGACCAGTTACTGACACAAACAGTGATTCTGACCCATGAAACTGAGCCGTAGCAGACAGATACACCCGCAGAGCTCGGACCACGTCCAAGGAATGCAAAGCAACCTCTTTGGGATGCAACAACCGAGGACACAAGGATGGAAGCACAATGTCCTCATTTAGATGAAAAGCCGAAAACCTTCGGAAGAAACGAAGGCTGTGGGCATAGCACCGCCTTATCCTTGTGGAGGATCAAGTAGGGGGACTTACAAGACAAGGCCGCCAACTCAGAAACCCTCCTGACAGATGTAATGTCAGCCAGAAAGGCAACTTTCTGAGAGAGAGTCAAAAAGGGAACCTCTCTGATGTTCTCAAACAGGTTTCTGAAGTACCGAGAGCACCAGATTCAAATCCCACGAAGGCAGTGGTGGTCGAACCAGAGGAGCCACATGTCGAACCCCTTGCACAAAATGTACTCACCAGTGAATGAGCCACCAAGGGTCGTTGAAAGAAGAAAGCCAAAGGCTGATATCTGCCCCTTAAATAGTGCTTAAGGCAAGTTTTTGATCCACTCCACGCTGTAAAAACAGAAGGATCCTGGAAACTGAATAAGTGGACGCCACTCCATTTCCTCACACAGATGTAGGCCTTCCACGTGCGATGATAGATCTTCCGAGAAGATGACTTCTGTGCCCTCAGCATGGTGGTAATTACTGAATCCAACAGGCCTCGGTCCCTTAGTACCTGACTTTCAACAGCCATGCCGTTAAAGCCAGCGACTGTAAAGCAGGATGAAGTATAGGACCTTGCCACAGAAGGTCCTCTCGCATCGGCAGTCGCCAAGGAACATCCGCCACCAGGCATACTAGGTCGGCGTACCAAGGACGCTGAGGCCGAACTGGGGCAATTACAATCACCAGAATCCCCTCGGTCTCCACTCTGCGAAGCATACGAGGAAGAAGTTAGCCGATACTGTCCCCACTGAGCCACCAACGCGTCTCTCGCGTCTGCCCAGGGATCTTTGAACCTGGCCACAAACCTCAATACCTTCTGATTGAGTCGAGAAGCCAGGAGATCAATGTCTGGCGTGCCCCATCTGTAGCAACCATTCTCCTTGGTCCAGCATCTAGCGACTTAGGTAGTCTGCTTGCCCATTTTCTACCCCTAGAATGTAGACAGCCGATAGAGCCGGCACGCTCTGCTCTGCCCACCTCAGGATGTGAGCGACCTCCAATGCTGCAGCCGAGCTTCTTGTTCCTCCTTGATGGTTGACATACGCCACCGCCGTGGCGTTGTCCGACTGGATCCTGACTGGACGTCCCTGCAGCCTGTGACCATGTGGAGAGGCACTGCCTGATCACTCCGAAGTTCCAGCACATTGATCGGCAGGCGGGATTCTTCCTGCGTCCAGCGACCCTGTGTCGACTGTACGCCCCAAACTCCCCCCCCCCAACCAGTCGGGCTGGCGTCCGTCGTAATCACCGTCCAGTGAAAAAGGAAGGAACAACTTCCCGGACTGAAGGGCTGGAGATCTCAGCCACCATACCAGGGAAGCCCTCATTTGGACAGGATCTCCTTCTGCAAAATTCGAGTGTGAAACTGAGCGTACGGTACCGCCTCGAAGGTGGCTACCATGAGACCCGGGACTCGCATGCAAAAGCGCAGCGACGACCACCTGCGGGATGCCAACAGCTTCACGGCAGTCCGAAGAGTCTTCAACTTTTCCAAAGGAAGTAAAACCCTTGCCACTGAGGAGTCCAGAATCAAACCCAGGTACTCCAGCCGTTGAGTCGGCAGCAACACCGACTTCTGGAGGTTCAGTACCTAACCAAATTCTTGAAGGGTCTGACTGGCAATCGCCACATCCTCCTCTAATTCTGAGTCTGAAGCTGCTCTCAGAAGGAGGTCGTCCAGGTAGCCCACGATAGCGATTCCTCGCCGTCGAAGCAAAGCTAGAATCAGGGCGAGCACCTTGGTGAAAACCCTTGTTGCCAACGCCAGGCAAAAAGGGAAAGCTACAAACTGGTAGTGATCGTCCCCGACTGCAAAACGCAGAAATTTGATGCCTGACATATATGGGGACATGCAAGTATGCATCCTTGATGTACAAGGGCGCCAGAAATCCCCCGGATGGAGTGCAGCGACCACAGAGCGAACTGATTTCATCCTAAACCATCGTACTTTTACAAAGGAGTTGAGGGCCTTGAGGTCCAGTAATGGGCGGACCCCAGATTGGAGTAGAATCCCTGAAACCAGGTACTTTTCCCCCGCGCATCAGCAGGTCCTGCACTGCCCCAAACAGGGCGTTCCAACAAGCCGGAAGAAGATGAAGGTTTGAGGGAAAAAATCTGTTTGGTGGACAAGAAGGAAACTATCTTGTACCCTGATGAGACCACTTCGCAAACCCACTGGTCGGAAAGCAGGGAGGCCCACCGAGCTGCAAACTCATGAAGGCGACCCCCCACACGAGAGTCGGGCGGGGCTAACCTTCATGCTGTCGCAGATTTGTTTGCAGGCTTGTTTGGCTTTGCGAAACCAGGGACGCTTCTGTTCCTCAGCTGGCCCTTTGTCGGCTTGGGAACGCTTACCTGCGGACCCGGACTGACGTAAAACACTTCAGAACGGAAAAGGAGGGCCCTGGCCTACGGCGCTGCTCCTTACCTTTTCTGGATTGTGGAAGCAGCGTGATCTTACCCCCGGTGACATTCTAAATGATGTCAACCAGCGAGGCTCCAAATAGCCTCTCTCCCTGGAAGGGCAAATCCGCCAGAGCTTTCTTGGAAGTCTGGTCCGGAGACCAGCATTTTAGCCAAATCATGCGACGGAGCACCACAGCAGGCACCGAGACTCTGGAAAGCAAGGGAGCTGTATCCAAGGCCGCATCGCAGACATACTTAAGGCCATGCACCAACTGGTCGGCCAGTTCAATGCAGACCGGGGAAGCCTGTTGCTCTACCAACTCATGGTGCAACAATTTTGCCCATTCTGTAAGCGTCTGACACCAGGGCCGTGGCCAATACAGGCCTTAATAGAGGTCGACCGATATGGGTTTTTCTCTGGCCGATGCCGATGCCGATATTTAGAAATTGAGGCGGCCGATGGCCGATTTTTGTGGCCGATATTTTAGGCCGATTTAAAAAAAAAAAAAAAACTCACCCACTCAACTCCTTGCTTACTCCTGTCACTCTAGCACACCCTTGATGTCCTCAGTACAGATGGCACTAGTTGGACCTGGCAGGTGGCACTGGTTTGGAACTGACAGATGGCACTGGCAGGTGGCACTGGTTTGGAACTGACAGATGGCACTGGCAGGTGGCACTGGTTTGGAACTGACAGATGGCACTGGTTTGGAACTGACAGATGGCACTGGCAGGTGGCACTGGTTTGGAACTGTCAGATGGCACTGGTTTGGAACTGACAGATGGCACTGGTTGGCATTGGCAGGTGGCACTGGTTTGGAACTGACAGATGGCACTGGTTTGGAACTGACAGATGGCATTGGCACTAGCAGGTGGCACTGGTTTGGAACTGACAGATGGCACTAGTTTGGGACAGATGGCACTGGCAATTGGCACTGGCTGGCAGGGGCGGGTGGCAGGGGCGGGTGGCACTGGCTGGCAGGGGCGGGTGGCAGTGGTGGGTGGCACTGAGAGATGGCACTGATTGGCGGTGACACTGGCAGGTTTCACACTAAGCCGAGTGTAACTGTAACCAGTGCTGGGACAAGGTCATCCAGTGCCCAGGGCAAAGTGCGCCCCCTCGGGTTTCACACTGGTGCGCTTTGGTTTGACCACAGTGCGATTGTATGTGTGATTTACTTGCAGTTGTAGGTGTGCTTCTGATGAATTCTAGTGGACTGTGTGTTTTCTGATTGCGCATCAAAGATGCAGCACGCAAGACTGTAATTTGCTTTCGTGAAAACAGACAGTCTAATAGAATTGAATGGGAGCGCACCTAAAACTCTGGGTAAACTGAATATACAAATCGCACTGTGGCCAGACCACAGCACACCAGTGTGAACCTACTATTAGCCCCCCGTTCTCATTGACTGTGGCTTTGAAATTGTGCGACTTAACCTGAAATCGCACAATTTCAGAGCTGCATCTCAGTGCGACTTTGGGTTGTGACTTTGAAGACATCTGTGTGGCTATTGAAGTCACACCCTAAATAGCAAAAGTAGTGCATGTACTACTTTTTCAAATTTATGCGGCAACTCAAAGTCAGTGTCGCATTGATTTGAACAGTGCCTTGCCGGCAATAGGATGTGACTTGTCAAATTGCTACAATGTGAAGGGGGAGGGGGGGGGAGGTTAAGATATTATAAAAGAGAGAATGGTGAGGAGGTTGGGGTGGTAAATGTATGTGCTAATGTCTTTATTAGTGACAAAATGCAGGGAATGTGCTAGGCTGCATGGTGGGGACAGGACAACTATGAGATCTAAAAGCAAACTGGGATGGAAAGGGTGTAAGATCTGTGTGTGTGGAACTCTGAGCTGAGACAGGACAGGAGGCAGCATAAGTGTAGTGAAGATTCATGGAGAGGACAGCAGATAAGATACGGGAAAAATTAACTAGGCAGGGGAGCGGGGATTGGTGCTGACTTACTGTGTGATCATGCAGCAAGGCAGAGAGCGATAAGTGCAGACGGGAGGAGCTGCCTGGACTGACCAGAGTAAAAGTAACAAGGAAGTGAGATCACCGGGGGGGGCGTGGCCTGACATAGCATGGAGTAGGACGTGCATGATTTGAGCTCCGTCCATTACTCCTGTACAGCCCATCCTGACCTTCAGCGTCATCCTGCACCAGCCCAGCGGGACCCCCTGGGGACCCTGAACATCCGTGGCCGCAAATCCACCATCCTCCGCTCGTACGGCGGCCTCCGCAGGGCCGCGATCCCGATCGCGGGTGCCGCATTTAGGAAAGTCCGCGGCTTCGGCCTAGCCCTGGAAGTCGGCGGCCATCTTGCTCCACCCGACCTGCCGCCTGTGCTGCTTCCTGGCCCTCCTGCTCTCAGGTAACAGCCTGCAGGGGCCCACCGAGTCCCCCTGAGGACCCCTCACACCCACAGAGGCAGATACATCAGCCTCTGACTGCGCGGCCGCCGCGTTCAGGAAAGGCCCCGGCTTCGGCCTAGTGCTGGTCGGTGGCCATCTTGCTTCACCCGGCCTGCTGACTAGTGACTCTTCCTGGCCCACCAGACCTACAGCTCCCTACCATTCGGTATAGACTGAGCTGCCTGCTTTGGAGGGGGGAGGGATCACAGCGGATACCTGCCATGACTCCGCCAAAAACGCCAAAGGCCACCCTGGCGAAATTGGACCAGTACCGCCGCCAGGAGGAGGAAAGAGATGGCGGTGCCGCAGGCGGTGAGCAGGACGCTACGGGAGGCGACACAGCTAAACTGCTCGAGGCGATCACATACTGCCGGACGTCCCTGACGGCGCAAATAGAGGGGGTCAAGGTGGACCTTTCACTCATGCGACAAGACTTCCGGAAACTTCGTGAGCGTGTCACGACTGCCGAAACCCGCATTGGAGAGGTGGAGGACACCGTTACGCCGCTCCAAGTCAGCTCCGATCGAATGCAGCTCCAAATCAATCAGATTCTAAGCAAGCAAGATGATATGGAAAATAGGCTCCGGAGGTGCAACCTCCGTTTCATCGGGCTCCCCGAGGGAGCTGAGGGCAAAGATCCTACCACCTTCTTGGAGAAACTCCTTGTTGACACCTATGGCCGCGAGGCCTTCTCCCCCACCCTGGCGGTGGAGAGGGCTCATCGTATGCCTGCCAGATCTCCTCCTCAGGGGGCTCCCCCCCGCACGTTTATAGCAAAATTCTTGAATTACAAAGATAGAGATGCGGCGCTGCGCATGGCCAGGGAAAAAGGTAACATCCACCTTGGAAACTCCAAGATCGCTATCTTCCCCGACTTTTCTGCCGAGGTGCAGCGCCGCCGCCAAGGCTTCATGGAGGCGAAGAGGAGGCTCCGGATACAACATCTTAAATACTCTATGCTATTTCCAGCTCGTCTTAGAGTCGAAAGGGACGGCCGTGTGTTCTTTTTTGAGGATCCTCAGGAAGTCATTGCCTGGTTGGAGCGTCCGGGGCCCGCCAGAGGGGCGGCGGAGTGACCTGACCGAGCATGTTCATCAGCACTATTGATTGCCTGTCATCATCACCAGCACATTATACGCTGCAGCGGGAGTCTGCAAATCCTGGTATGTTACCCCCCTTTTTTTTTTGTCTCCCCTTTACTGCCCGCGGCGCATACCCTATTGCTCCTTACCCCTGGGACCCCCTTTTGCCTTCCCCTGCTATAATCCTCTTTCAATTGTAACCTGCAGAGGGGGTCTCCCATACTTAGGGCCCCCACTGACTGGTTGATCCATGTAACTACCCTGGAGACTGTAATTGCGGAGCACAATCAGTCCTACACTCCACATGCCTAACACAGCGAATTTTCGCCCCCCAGCAACCGGAACACGCATCTCTTTATTATGTGACTGCAGAACTTTCTATACCACCGACCCCGCACTGTACTTCTGGTTCACAGTACAAGAAGAGCCTGTTGCTCTTTATTTGCGGGCATTGGATCTTCCACACCTCCCATGTGAGGAGATCGCTGCAGATCTTTTACGTAACAGCAAGATATTTTGGTTTTATCTGCTACCGGTTGTTACTTTCTTTTGGTTTTGGGAACATACCCGCATCAGTTGGGGAAGATGCAGGGTGGGGAGGGGGGAGGGGGAGGTTCGTTTTTTCTTGATGGACTGCAATACAACGAAGTGCATGCTAACATTGATACTGCATAGATGGCAAACCTTGTATTCATGTAATGCTACTGTCCCACGATATGTTTTAATGTTTGAATTATGGCATCGATAAAACTGCTCACTTGGAATGTGCGTGGGCTTGGGGACAAGGTAAAGAGATCTGCAGTTTTCTCATTTCTCAAAAAACAACGAGCCGACATTGTGGTGTTAGTGGAGACACACGTTGAGGGTCGGCTCCAGATGGCACTCCGCCGGCCATGGATTGGGTGGGCATATCATTCATCCCACTCGTCCCACGCCCGCGGAGTCTCAGTTTTGATTGCCAAGACGGTACATTTTGAGCTGTGTGATGTTCAGTCTGACCCACAGGGGCGCTATGTCTTTCTTTCGGTTAAATTGTATGGTGAACCTTTCCTACTGATGGCATTCTATGTACCTCCACCATTTAATTCTACTATAGTCACAGAGGGCTTGCTATATATGACTCGTCATCCTTCGATTCAGGCGGTGTGGCTGGGGAATTTTAACGCTACGTTGAACCCTACATTAGACAAACTGTCGCCCTCGCCATTATCTACTACAGCTCCAACCCACACTAGATTCTCCCGACTTATCTCTTCCTTTAATCTCACTGACACCTGGCGTTTTAAATTCCCGCTCACTCGAGCTTACTCCTGTTTCTCAACTACCCATAACACCATGTCCCGTATAGATTTTATATTCATTTCTAGTACCCTTGCCCCAAGATTACTGGAAGCTGAATTTGCCCCCAGATTACTTTCAGACCATAGCCCATATTTCATTAGCCTCTCCATCCCATTAGACAAACCGCCCCGTACGTGGCGCCTGAATCCGTTTTGGCTCACCCTGTTGTCGGAGGATGACGAGCTTGGTAACAGTTGGAGAACTTACTTTTTAGAGAATGACGGATCTGCATCCCCAGACGTAGTATGGGAAGCCTTCAAACTGCATGCACGTATGACTCTGACCTCCTTTATCAACAGGCTGAAGGCTAATTCATCAGCCATACTGGACGGGGCAATGCGGGATCTGTCCTCCTCTGAACAGGGGTACATGTCGAACCCCTCTCCTGATGGAGCTGCCCGACTCAGGTTACAAACCAGGGTGGTTAATCAGCTACAACACGAGACGGCCAGGAAAAAACTTTTCTTTGCCAGACAAAAATTATATGAACATGGGGAGAGAGCGGGTAAACTGTTGGCCTACTTGGCACATAGTGAGGATAGACCCCCTACTGTCATTTCCCTCACTGGTCCTAATGGGGAAAAGATTACGGAACCCCAGGCTGTCACTTCTGAATTTAGGGACTTCTTTTCTCAACTATATACGTCCCAGGTTTCTACCACTGACTCTCAATTGGAAGATCTACTGGCGGAAATCATCTTTCCACAGCTAGACGATGCCCAAATGGCTATGCTAGACGCACCTATTACACTCGACGAAATAACCACAGCGATTGGGAGCTTCGCCAGATCCAAGGCCCCGGGTTCAGATGGGTTGCCCATAGAATTTTACGCCCAATACATCGAGATACTTGCCCCCAAGTTATTGTCCCTCTTCAACCATCTATTTGACAATTTCACCTTACCCCCATCGATGGGCGAGGCGGTAATTATCCTCATACCTAAGCCAGGCAAGGACCCAGGCCTCCCGGAATCTTATAGACCAATATCGCTACTCCAGGTAGACATAAAGATTCTGGCTAAAGTACTTGCCCTACGCCTTAACCAAGTGATTCTAACCCTGATCCATGCTGACCAAGCTGGATTTATGCCGGGGCGTAACACCTCCTTCAACCTCAGAAAATTGTATATTAACTTACAAGCGACACATACTAATGTTGGGTCCCGGGTGGTGGTGGCTTTGGATACTGCCAAGGCCTTTGACTCAGTGGAGTGGCGGTACCTTTGGGGATGCCTCCGTGGCTTTGGTTTTGGACCTAAATTTATTAAGTGGGTTCAATTATTATATCTGGCACCCAGGGGTAAAGTAGTGGCCAACGGGATGGCCTCCCAGACATTTGACTTATCCAGGGGCACTAGACAGGGCTGCCCACTGTCTCCGCTCCTCTATGCCTTGGCGGCGGAGCCCCTTGCAATCTCCATTAGAGGGGACCCCGAGATTCAGGGTCTCTGCCTTGGTTCCCTGACTGAAAAAATTAGCTTATACGCAGACGACACGCTACTATACCTGGCCGACTCTGCCACATCGCTTCAGAAGGCGTTGCATACAATTGAACACTTTGGTCAGTTCTCTGGCCTTAAAATTAATTGGGAGAAATCTCAAATACTGCCTATGGATAGTTTCCCCTCTCCCAAGCTACAGGCACAGTTACCACTCCAGCGAGTGAACACTATCAAATATCTTGGAGTATTGGTGAATAGAACACCGGCTGACTATATATCCCTGAACATAGAAAAGTAACAAGGAAGTGAAGTGATCTGCTACACCGCCCCGCCCCCTCCCCCCTACTCCCGACATCAAGCTGACAGCTTCTCTCTCCCTCCTCTCTGTTCACACACTCAGCGTGGCACTTGATGCTGCCAGAGCTGCTGAGTGTGGAGAAGAAAGGACAGGAGGGACGGCCAGTGTAAAATATCGGCCTAATTTTGATGATAATCGGCCCGATGCCGATTTATCAAAAATGGCCAAATATCGGCCGATATATCGGCCAGCCGATATATCGGTCGACCTCTAGGCCTTAATGCTGACCCCACCACCATAAACATGGACCGGGCCACCGCCTCGGCCCTCCTGTCCGCAGGGTCCTTAAAAGGCAGGGGTCCCCTCTACAGGAATCTTGGTTACCTTGTTTAACCTGGATACCGGGGGGTCCACAATCGGGGGAGATGTCCATTTTTTCAGGAGACTCTCTTCAAAGGGGCAACGAACTGCAATGCGTTTTGGGACCGAAAAGGCCCTCTGTGGTTGTTCCCATTCTTTGTATATAAACGTATCAAAATAAGTTAGGTAGGGAAACTCCTTAGCAGTGCGGGTTTGGCTTGTGGGACCCAAAAGGGACCGACACCTCAGTAGATGTCCCCCGCCGTATCCTCCAATTTTAGGGTCTCCGGCACTGCGGTGATAAGTGCTCCAACAAGCAACTTTTCCTGCGCTGACCCGGACACTGAGTCTTCCTCACTGTCCGAATGGTCCTGGTCCGCATCCTCTGACATGTCAGAACAGGGGCCGTGTGCCACAGCCAGGCCCGAGTCTGAATCGGAGCTTTCCCAGGAAGATAGGGGAGAAGGCGTTTTTTACCCCCCTTTTGCCCGCACACCGCCTCCACCCTGGCAACAAATGATTCCAGGACCGCCGACGAAGCGTCCCTAGGTACCGCAGGTGCAGGGGCACCGGTTGCTACCACAGGGATATCTGGGGAAGAAGCGCCAGCTTCTGACGCCATGCTGACCCACACTCGCCTGACAGCCACTTAGGGACTAAAGGCAAGGTACATAAAAACCACCCTCCTAGCTGCTACAGACCGAGGGGCCCCCCAGAGGACTCACCACCCTGACCCAGGTACTGCACAGTGCTGCGGTCCGCTCTCTCTCCTGCACAGCCTGTGCTGAGATGCTGTCCTGCGTCTGAGGTTTTCGGTGCTGTTCGCGCCGTTCAGAAAGAAATTTCCAGCGCTAGGAGGCCAAAACTAAGCAAAAAGCACAAGAAAATGGCCGCCGACCACCTCAGGAAAAAAGAGCGCGAACTACAAGAAAATGGCTGCCAGCTGTATTACAGAGCGGCTACAAGAAAATGGCACAGGCTTAGAGCTGCACGATTCTGGGAAAAAATGAGAATCACGATTCTTTTACTTAGAATGAAGATCACGATTCTCAAAAGGCCATTAAAGGGGGGCATGTGAGGAGTGGACTTAAAATACCGGCAACCACTGTCCCTTATTATGAATATTACCACAGTCTGAGTCAGCTACCCATATTATAAATATTACCACAGTCAGCTACCCCAGACTCTGGGTAGCTGACTGTGGTAATATTCATAATAAGGGACAGTGGTTGCCGGTATTTTAAAGTCCACTCCGCGGCTCACATGCCCCCCCTTTAATAGCCTGACTGTCACTGCAAGGTTTGGGCCTGGCTGGGGTAGCTGACTCACTGTGGTCACTGGTGTTCATAATATATGCATGTACTTTTGTTGTAAGGCTGCGACACAAGGAAGGAAGCTTACTCACTGTTTTGGAGTCATCATGCTGCCTGCTGGTGCACACTCACACAGGGCGCACTCACCGCTGTGCTGTGTGTTTCGTTAACCACCCGAGAAGCGTGGCGATACCGCCCAGGCATCAGACATCCAGCAGCGGCGCTGCGTCGCATCACGCTCTGATGACTGTTGTCAGTTGCGGGTGCCGACGTCAGTTCCTATATCCGCCATTTGCGCTTAATGTTGGTTAAACGATTAATCGTGCAGCTCTACGCCGGCTCACCCAAAATGGCTGCCGGATCACTTCTGAGGTAAAGAAAAGGCCGCAAACACGCTGGGCCTCCACGCGGAGGAGGCCCCCCACACATGGCAGACAGACAACACCCCACCACAGAGAGCAGACCTAGGACACCCAGCGCAGCCCCCAGCCAGGGCCCGGAGCCCCCACGGAGGACCCCCAGTCAGGTACACAGCAGGCCAAATGCATGAGGGGAAGGGACAGGGAGAGAAGAAAGGGAGAGAGAGACCCCCTAGTCGACCTCCCCAGGAATGCCCAGCTGTTCCATCCTGCCGAAACATACGGAACCCTACTTACCCGTCCTGCGAGGACTGCTGGACGCATTCCGGACAGACCCATCACCCAAGCAGTACGGAGTGGCTGTCGGCCACGGCCCATTGTGACTCGGACAGCAGTAGCCCGGTCATATGTGTGCCCCGGAGCATATAGCTCACCAGCCATCCCTGGAGCAAATGGGGTATGTTGTGGCCGACCCAGCGCGCAACTTAAGGTCTGCTCACGCTCAATGGCCGGACTGGGGAGACAAGGATCTATATTATCCAGCCTGTCACCCAGCCGGCAGATGATAGTAGATCTCAGGATCAAAAAAGTAGAAAAAAAATCTCCAGGACCAATGGTCCCCATAGGGAGCCAGGTCCTTCTATGCTAGGCAGAAAAAAAAACTGAGCTGCTGAGTGCAGGGTGAGGGGTTATAATCAGAGGGACCGCCCCCTGGGCGGTACTGTTCAGCTTTGCTGTAGTTACATGTTTTTAACCGTTTAACATGTCTGCCTAGTCCTCTCATAATAGACGGCATATAACCCTACTGTCAAAAATAAAGGAGCTGTGTCCATCCATGGACGAAAGAGAAAAATGTGTGCTTGTCCCTTCGGATATTTCTGCATGAATGGTTGCAATCGGCTTTCGAAAGCTGTGCACTAAAGATGAGATCACACGATCCCAACAAAAGCAATTTTAGTCACCTGATTTCAGGGTGGATTCGATTTAAATAAAGTAGATTTAAATCATTAATTTAAATCACTAGTAAAATAGCTTGATTTAATTCATAATTTTTAAAAGAGCAACTGTCATCTCTGTCCCACAGCAGCTCTTCCTCTGACCGGCTGTTGACTCACCGACAGTCCTATTCACTTTAATGGGAGGGCTGGTGATGCGGCAGTGACAACAAGGTGAGGGACGTGGCGGCAGCAGGTGAGTGGATGCCCGCTAACAGGCGCTGCCATGATGGATCTGAAATGACAGGTGCTCTTTAAATGTTAGGACTTATGCTGGTAGTTAGTATCTTTAATATTTGCAAACAAAATGAAGGTTTCCTATTTAGAATAATAATCTGTCAGGTTAGTAAAACAGCGAGATCAGAACCGATTCAATCACAGTTTGCAGTGTACATAGATTTGCAAAACAACTGGATAAAGGAATATTCCTGAACTTTGTTTTAGCTCATGGTTACTGTGAAATTGTGCGAATGCATCAATACAGTGCCTGTTATCTCAGCTTGTAGAGCTTGGATTCATTTACCAAAAATGTAAATATTTCAGAATACACCACAGCCTCATGCTACATAACTAAGCTCCATTTCATGCTGAATAAACTAAAATTATTAATGGACCCTAAATAGAAAACTGTATCTTTCGCTAGATTTCTACTCCAAAAGCATTTTTATTAAAATGAATGCGATAAAAAAAAAATATATATATTTTTTTTAAATAATCAATTTTTATTCACCCTGCACGATTTCTGATCGTGTGTACTAGGGTGTGCAAACTACATGTGTGTTGCCATGCATCGGTGTAATTTTCTGATTACTTCTTTCTTGCCCATCATATGGAGGCGTTGTGTTGCAACATATTGCAACATGTTCTATTTATTTCCAGCACACACTGGAATGTGTTAACTGGAATGAAAACAAGACCAGGATAAGTTCAACAGAATAAGGATACTTTCACCATTCCAAAAAAAAAAAAAAAAAGCCCATCTCTGCTGAAAAAAAATGCATTTATTATTTTTTATGCTGGAGCCTGGAAAGCATTGATCAGAGGGGATCTGGGGTGCAATGTCAGCCTTCGGCAAACAAGCCCTGCAGCTTTTTTTTGCCTGTATGTCCACACAGGCTGTCTGTTTTAAAGTTGCAGGGCTCATGAATGAACTATGAGAGTGCTCATCAGCGCCCTCGCACTTCGTTCAGAACTACAAGCCACCAGCTGCGTTGGCTAATGGTAATTGTTGTTTATTCAAAAGGAAACTGTGAATGAACAACATGATTGTGTGGGCAGAGCTCTGAATTTCCATGTTCTTTAGTAGGGATGAGCTTCGTGTTCGAGTCGAACATACGTTCGACTCGAACATCGGCTGTTCAATCGTTCGACGAAGATCGAACGATTTGGGCCGTTCGCGCCAAATTCGAGTGACGCGAACGGCCCACAATGCACTACGCCATCGCAGTGTCATCCAGGCGCTGTGATTGGCCAAGCATGCACTGTGACCCCGCATGCTTGGCCAATCACAGCGCCGGTAGCGAGGAGAGCAATGATTGGCCACAGGCAGGATGCCTATGGCCAATTATTCTTGAGGGGGTTTAGTACACGCCCCACACTATAAAAGGCCGCCAGCGCGGCGGCCTTGTGTAGTGTGTTCCGGAGCAGGGAAAGAGAAGCATAGGCAGGGACAGTGTCATTTTTTTTCCTTTACTAATCCTGGATTCCTTGTGTTTAGGGACAAATAAGGATAGGTAGGGAGAGTGTCAGTGTGTTATTCTGTGCTAAACCTTGTTTGTAGGGACAGAGAGGTACAGTGAGGGAAAGTGTCAGTGTGCTATTCTGTTCTAAACCTATCTTGCTGAACCATATTTGAAATCCTTGAGTTTAGGGACAGAGAGGTACAGTGAGGGAAAGTGTCAGTGTGCTATTCTGTGCTAAATCTTGTTTGTAGGGACAGAGTAGGACAGTGAGTGAAACTGACAGTGTGCTATCCTGTGCTAAACCAATCTTGCTGAAGCATATTGCAAATCCTTGTGTTTAGCGACAGAGAAGGATAGGCAGGGGACAGTGTCAGTGTCATTGTTGCAAAGCCTCCTGCACAGTATACACCTGAAGGTAGCCCTTATTGCTGTTTTTCCCATCTCCCTGCAGGCCATCCATTAAAATGTCTGAAAGGCAAACAAGGAGAGGCAGACAGTCAGGAGGCAAAAAAAGAGGGCAAGCAGGCTCTGTGTCTGGGGGCAACAGTGCTGGTCGTGGACGCGGTGCATGGTCATCAGCACATGGCCATGGGACACGCTTGTCCTTCTTTTCGGCAGCTGGACATGTTGAGCCACATCATGCCGAAGACTTGGTAGAGTGGATGACCAAGCCCACCTCATCCTCCTCATCCTCTCTCACCCAGGCTCAGGGTACTGGCAAAGCAGCTGCCAAAGCGTCCTCTTCTCTGGTATCATTATCTTCATTAGTCAATCCTTCCCTAGACCCACCATGTCCTCCTCCTGAGGAGTCCCCCGAACTGTTTGAGCACAGTGTTGGGTACATGCTCCAGGAGGATGCCCAGCGTTTCGAAGGATCTGATGATGATACCCAGCTAGAGGAAGGCAGTAGCGTGAGAGCAGAGAGAGGGGATGCTCAAGAAGGACACCAATCTGGCAGTCATGCTCCAGCAGCTGCAGCATACTGCCAGATTGGCTCCAGTGATGAGGAGGGAGGGGATGATGAGGTCACTGACTCCACGTGGGTGCCTAATAGGAGAGAGGAGGAGGAGGAGGATGAGGAGGAGGCACATCTCCAACGAGGCAGGATGCCCTTGAGTGGCCAGCGTATGGGCAGCACACCGACGGAATCACACCGCAGAGCTCCGCCTGTGCAGGGCGCTGCCTCTGCCCGTCATTCAAAAAGTTCTTTGGTGTGGGCCTTTTTTGAGGCGAGTGCATCAGATCGCACAGCTGCTGTTTGCAACATATGTCTCAAGCGTATATCGCGTGGCCAAAACATCAGCCGCTTGGGCACCACATGCTTGATCAGACATATGTTGACCTGCCATGCAGCTCGTTGGCAAGCCTACCTTAAAGACCCACACCAAAGAACAAAGCGGACCTCTCCTTGCACCGCATCAGCTGGGATCTCAAAACCCACTATACCTTCAGTCCTCTCTGAAACCTGCACTGAGAGGAATGAAGGTGTAGAATTAGGTGTGTCACAGCCAAGTACTTGCGGCCACTCTGCTAGCAGTACACCGACGTCCGATTCTAGCAGGCAAATTTCCCTGCCCCAGCTGCTGGACCGTCGAAAGAAGTTCACTCCCAGCCATCCACATGCCCAGCGGTTGAATGCTAGCTTGGCTAAATTGCTAGCGCTTCAACTGCTGCCTTTTCAGTTGGAAGACTCAGCCCCCTTCCGTGAGTTTGTGCAATGTGCGGTTCCTCAGTGGCAGGTTCCCAAACGCCACTTTTTCTCACGGAAGGCGATTCCGGCTCTCTACAGGCATGTGGAAGGCAATGTCTTGGCCTCGCTGGACAGGGCGGTCAGGTGCATATTACCGCTGACTCATGGTCCAGCAGGCATGGACAGGGACGTTACCTTTCTTTCACGGCCCATTGGGTCACTCTTTTGGCAGCTGGGAAGGATGCAGGACAAGGTGCAGTAGTGTTGGAGGTTGTTCCACCGCCACGCCTCCAAAATGCTACTACTGGTTGTGACACACCTCTCTCCTCCACCCCCTCCTCTTCTTCCTCCATGGCCTCTTCCTGTGGTTTGTCCTCGGAACCAGCGGTGCTCCGTAGGCGTTGAAGGGGCTACGCAAGTACGCAGGCAAAAAGATGCCATGCCGTGCTTGCGCTGGTGTGTTTGGGGGACAGGAGCCATACTGGGGCAGAGGTCCTGTCTGCTCTGCAGGGGCAGGCCGAGAGGTGATTGACGCCACGCCAGCTTAAGCCAGGAATGGTGGTTTGCGACAATGGCACCAACCTCCTCTCCGCCCTCCGACAGGGACAACTGACCCATGTGCCCTGTATGGCTCACGTCCTTAACCTGGTGGTGCAGCGGTTCTTGGGCAGGTACCCGGGCTTACAGGATGTCCTGAGGCAGGCCAGGAAAGTCTGTGTGCATTTCCGCAGATCTTATAATGCCAGTGCTCGCCTGGCTGAGCTGCAAAAGGAGTTGAACCTGCCCAAGAACCGCCTTATATGTGACATGCCCACCAGGTGGGACTCAACGTTGGCCATGCTGCAGCGGCTGCACACGCAGCAGAGGGCCATCAATGAGTACCTGTGCGACTACGGCACCAGGACAGGGTCAGGGGAGCTCGGTTTTTTTCACCACGCCAGTGGGGCATGATCAGGGATGCATGCACTGTCCTGGCACCATTTGAGGAGGCCACGAGGATGGTGAGCAGTGACAGTGCATGCATCAGTGACACTGTACCTCTTGTCCACCTGTTGGAGCATATGCTGCGTGGAATAATGGACAGGGCACTTGAGGCAGAACAGAGGCAGGAAGAGGAGGACTTCCTTGCCTCTCAAGGCCCCCTTTACCCTGACAGTGTTCCTTCTGTCCCACCCATCGCAGAGGAGGGAGGGAGGGAGGGAGGGAGGGAGGGAGGAGGAGGAGGAGGAGGAAGGAAGGGAGGGAGGAGGAGGAGGATTGTGTCAGCATGGAGGTGGAGGCTGGCACTCAGCATCATCATCAGCAGCAGTCTTTTAGGGATGATTTACAGTCCCAAGAAACCAGTGGACTTGTACGTGGCTGGGAGGAGGTGGCTGCGGATCATGTCGTCCTTAGTGACCCAGAGGACTCCGGACTGAATGCCTCAGCTGAACCTACGCTGCATGGCCTCCCTGATCCTGCAAAGTCTGCGGAAGGATCCTCGTATTCTTCGGATCAAGGAGAGGGACCATTACTGGCTGGCCACTCTCCTTGATCCACGGTACAAGGGTAAGGTTGCGGACCTTATGTTACCGTCGCAGAGGGAGCAGAGGATGAGACAACTCCGGGAGGCCTTGCAGAAAGGTCTGTGCAACGCGTTCCCAGAGACTGGGAGGTTACAAACTCCTGGTCCTGGACAACGAGTTGCTGAGGCTTCGGGCAGTCAAAGAAGGAGCGGTGGGGAAGGTGGCCGTCTGACCGATGCGTTCAGACAATTCTTTAGTCCGCAGCCCCAAAGTATGATCGTTTCCAGCAACCATCGCCAGCGTCTGATATACATGGTGCAGGAATACCTAGGGGCAAGGTCAGACTTGGACACCTTCCCCACCGAAAATCCTCTGGCTTACTGGGTCTTGAGGATGGATCACTGGCCAGAGCTTGCACAGTATGCAATTGAGCTACTGGCCTGTCCTGCATCCAGCGTTCTTTCAGAACGCACATTCAGTGCTGCTGGAGGATTTGTCACGGATCACAGGGTGCGCCTGTCCACCGACTCGGTTGATCGACTGACTTTCATCAAGATGAACCAGTCTTGGATCACCACCAGCTACCACACACCTGATGCTGATATAACAGACTAATTGATTTTAAAATGTCACATCCCTTCAAGGCTGATGCTGAGTTCCTGTGCTGTTATGTTGACTAGCTATCCTCCTCCTCCTCCTCAATGATCCGATTAATGATGATAGCTTGGAAGATCATTTTGGTTTATGGGTGCCGCCACCAGTGGCTAAGGCCCAATTTTTCAGCCCCTGTTTAACAGGGGCGTGTAATTACAATTTTTGATGCAATACTTTGCAACAGGCCTCATTGCTGTGCTCCAAGTACAGTATCTGTGAGGGGTTGCAGTGTTGTGCCACCAGTGCCTAAGGCCCAATTTTTCAGCCCCTGTTCAACAGGGGCATGCAATTATAATTATTGATCTAATAATTCACAGCAGGGCCCATTGCTGCGCCCACCAAGAGTAACTGTCAGGCCTTACAGTGTTGTGTCAACACCACCACCACCACCAAAGGCCAAATTTTTCAGCCCCTGTTCAACAGGGGCATGCAATTATAATTATTGATCTAATAATTCACAGCAGGGCCCATTGCTGCGCCCACCAAGAGTAACTGTCAGGCCTTACAGTGTTGTGTCAACACCACCACCACCACCAAAGGCCAAATTTTTCAGCCCCTGTTCAACAGGGGCATGCAATTATAATTATTGATCTAATAATTCACAGCAGGGCCCATGGCTGCGCCCACCAAGAGTAACTGTCAGGCCTTACAGTGTTGTGGCACCAGCACCACCATCAAAGGCCCAATTTTTACTACCACTGATCAACAATTATATGTAATTAAAATTCCTGATATAATAGTTGACAGCAGGGCGTTCCAGCACCCACCAAGAGTAACTGTGAGTGCTTACAGTGTTGTGCCAACACCAACACCTAAGGGGCCAATTTCTGCAGAGTATATACGGCAGGTCCCTACTTTCAAACATCCAACTTACAAACGACTACTACTTGCAAACGGAAGAAGACAACAGGAAGTGAGAGGAAATCTACCCCTTGGAAGGAAAATTCTCTCCTGTAAGAATTAATATGGGAGAAAGGAGTCTCCTCTCTACTGATGCTTTATCACCAATCCTTGTTTCAATAAAAACACCACATTTCAAAATCAGTTGTCATTGGGACGCAAAGTGAGGTGAAATGTTCTGAACAGGGGCACAGACAGCAAAACAAATGTTACAGGGGTGATAACCCTTCCCTATGTTTTCCAAAAAGCTTAAAACTAGGTATTTGGGCTGGAGCTACACTTAAACAATGTAGCTGTTCAAAATTACAAACAGATTCTACATAAGAACAAACCTACAGTCCCTGTCTTGTATGCACCGCCTGTATACGGCTGTTCAGAGTATATAGGGCCTTTTTTATTTTGTGTGCGGGGTTCCCCTTAATATCCATACAAGACCCAAAGGGGCTGGTAATGGGCTGGGGTAGGAGGGGGGGGGGTTGTGATGGGGTAGCTATGCCATTTATCTTAAAGATTTTCATCCATATTACCGGGACCAGACATTACATTAAAGCCGCAAGCAGTTTTAAATGGCTTTTTTTTCCTTTAGAAATGTTATTTTGTGCAGGGACAGTTCTAAACACGGGAAACACGTGGCACTTCACAGGCATACTTTAGACACCCCCCAGGTACAATATTTAAAGGAATATTTGACTTTTTTTTTTTTCACTTTATGCATCATTAAAATGACTGCTCCCGGAAAACGTCCGTTTTTAAAACTTCTTTTTGCATTGATACATGTCCCCTGGTGCAGAACCCGGGTTCCCAAACTCTGTTTAGGACAATAACATGCATAATAGTCGTTATAATTAGCACTTTAGAATCCGAACGTTCGCATCCATTGTATTTAATAGGGTTCTAATGTTCGTGCGAACTTTCGGTCCGTTCGCGGGTTCTGGTGCGAACCGAACCCGGGGGTGTTCGGCTCATCACTATTCTTTAGCCACTTCAGCCCCCAGAAGAATTTACCCCCTTCCTGACCAAAGCATTTTTTGCGATTCGGCATTGCGTCGCTTTAGCTGACAATTGCACGCTCGTGCGACGTTGCACCCAAACAAAATTGACACCCTTTTTTTCCCCACAAATAGAGCTTTTCTTTTGGTGGTATCTGATCACCTCTGCAGTTTTTATACTTTTTGCGCTACAAAACAAAAAAGGAGCGACAGTTTAAAAAAAATATATATATATCGTTTTACTTTTTGCCATTATAAATATCCCCTAAAAAATATATAAAACATTTTTTTCCTCAGTTTAGGCCGATACGTATACAATTCTACATATTTTTGGTAAAAAAAAGAAAAAAAGGAAAAATCGCAATAAGCGTATATTGATTAGTTTGCGCAAAAGTTATAGCATCTACAAAATAGGTGATAGATTTATGCCATTTTTATTGTTTTTTTTACTAGTAATGGCGGTGATCTGCAATTTTTAATCGGGACTGCAAAATTATGGCGGACACATCCGACACTTTTGACACTATTTTGGGATCACTGTCATTTATACAGCGATCAGTGCTATAAATAGCCACTGATTACTGTGTAAATGACACTGGCAGGGAAGGGGTTAAACAATAGGGGGTGATCAAGGCGTTAAATGTGTCCTAGTGAGTGATTCTAACTGTGGGGGTGGATAGGTACCACTGACATGACAGCGATCACTAGATCTCTGTCCTGTCACTAGGCAGAACCGAGAAACGCCTGGTTTACATAGGCATCTTCCCCGTTCTGCCTCTCCTGACCGCAATCACGGGCCGTCAGCGAACATAGAGTTTGCGGGACCCGTGAGCACACTCTTCTTGCCTATCCTGCCCAACCCGTGTGACCCTGCAGCTGTGTAAAGGAGCGCTCGTCAACAACTGTGAATCTCTTTAGGCTACTTTCCCACTGAGGCGCTTTACAGGCGTTTTAGCTCTAAAAATGGCACCTGCAAAGCGCCTCTCCTGTCACTCCAGTGTGAAAGCCTGAGTGCTTTGACACTGGAGCAGTGCGCTTGCGGGACGTTAAAAAAAAAAAGAAGTCCTGCAAGCAGCATCTTTTGGAGCGGTTTAGGAGTGGTGGAAAGAAGCTCTGCTTATCTGCCTCCCCCCTCAGGTGCCACATTTGGCACCTTTCGGGGGGAGTGTGTGTACCTGGTTTTGACAGGTACCCGCTCCCACTTCCAGGTGATCTTGCCACGGCAAAAATACCCGGATGCTCGGCCCCCCTACTTCTTCCCCTGCTTCCGAGCCAATCACAAAGCGCAACATTCTTCACGCATGCGCAGTAGGGAACCGGATGTAAAGTCGCAAGGCTTCACTGATGGATTCCCTTACAGGCAATGGTGGAGTCAGCACCCGAGAGCCGATGGAAGCATCGGCTAGGGTGCCAAAAACGCTGGATTCTAGGAAAAGCAAGTGTCCCAATATTAAAAGTCAGCAGCTACAGTATTTGTAGCTGCTGACTTCATTTTTTCTAAAAAGGAGCCTGGAGCTCCACTTTAAGAATAATGTAGTTCTAGTTAAGCTTTCCTTCCACTTTAATATGCCTTATCCTTGTATTGGTACCACCTTGAGGAACGCAACCCAATAAACACACTGTTAACAAGCCCTCCTGGCTCCCTCCACCTTGTGTTCACTGTCAAATTCATTATTTTGGATTGGGAGGTGTCAGGAGCCCAGTTTGTAGTAAAAACTAATTACAGTATCTTATATCTGGATCTGCAGGGGTGCCTTTACCCAATTTTTATTATTTGGTCACATCTCTGAAAAAATGTAAGCGCACGTGGCCCATTTATTCCTACGGCTCATCTGAACTCATGCCCCCAGTCACCCAAGAGTACAACTCCCGCCACAAGTATGAAGGTGCAGAGCAGCACATATGTGGAATAGAAGCTGGAGGTGGCTGGGAATTTACTCTACAAAAGCTGTGCGGCCGTGGGCTGGGCCCACAATTAAAAATCTCTGAAGCAGGACAGAAGGAAAGTACAGGCATACCCCACTGTTAAGTACACAATGTGACCAGAGCATGCATGCAAAACGAAAATGTACTTAAAGTGAAGCAATACCTTTTCTTACTTCTCAATGCATGTACTGCACTCGTCATTTACAGGCATAACTGATTACCTAGGCAAGCTGGCCAACCCCAAAATCGGATACACCGGGAGCTCTGCCATGTCAAGTTGACAACGTTTTTGCATAGACACCAATGTGTCCGTACTTGCGAGTGTACGTAAAGTCAGGGTCCATAAAGCAGGGTATGCCTGTATTTAGAAACGTGGCTACCATTCAGGGTGGGGGAAGAACACTTAAAAGGACGAGCTAATGTAACTAGGACATAAAAAACGTATGGCCTCATGCACACGGTACTGATGTTTGAGCATCTGCTTTTTTTGGACATAATTTCAGGTGTTTGCTTTGCGCATTTTCGGTCATATTTATGCACGCACAATATATTCCCAAGGAAAAATAATTGACATTCACGCTCATATGCGTGTATTGGTGCGCATTTGCATGTACCGGCGCAAAATACGCGGGAACGTAGATTTTTCTATTTACTCAAGAATACACAGCGCTGGTTTACATGCCTGTGTGTACAGGCACATTGTAAACAATGGGCTGCATTTTAGAGCCGTAAAGAAGAAGAAAAATGCTGTACCGAGCGTTTTCAAGCTGCAGTGTGCAAGAGGCATATCGAGTTCAGCTTTAAAGTAATTGTAAAGTTTTTTTTTCTTTTTTTAACCAAACATATTGATACTTACCTATTCTGTGTAATAGTTTGGCAGCCCAGATCCTCCTCTACTTGGTTCCCCCCCAACAGTACTCCTGGCTCCTCCTGCCTTTGTCCTGCCCCCATAGCAAGCTGTATGCTATGGGGGATTCGCATGGGCTCAATCCTTGGGGATAAAAACTAAATGTTTTTACCTTAAAGTGGTTGTAAACCTTAGACATGAAATATGAACAAAGCATATCCCTCTATAGTGTGTACTTGTCTAGCTGATTGACAAGACTCGGCTCTGTTCCTGTTTGCGCTGTATGAAGGGGGTGTGTCCCTTCCCTCCAATCAGCTCTCAGAGCGTTCCACACTGAGCTCTGCAAAGTGTAACCTCAGCTCTCCGCCCTTTTTTCTGGAACGCGCCGATACGTTTTAAAAATTCTGGACTTTGAATGGTTGTAAAGAAGAGAAGACTGAAGATAAACAGGTACAACCTATGTATGAAGATTAGTTTCATCTCAGTGTATCACCCGAGGCCAGTCACTTCACTGGGTATACAGTGCCTTGAAAATGTATTTCATACCCCTTGACATTTTCCAAATTTTTTCATGTTACAACCAAAAATTTTATTGGGATTGTACATGATATGTGCCACTTTGTGTTCATCCAATTGTGAAGTGGAAGGAAAATTATAAATGGCTTTCAATATTTTTTACAAATAAATATGTGAAAAGTGTGGGGGGGCATTTGTATGGCGCCCCCCGGAGTCAATATTTTGTAGAACCTCCATTCACTGCAATTACATCTGCAAGTCTTTTTGGGGATGTCTCTACCAGCTTTGCACCTCTAGAGAGGGACATTTTTGCCCATTTTTAAAAAATGGCTCAAGATCTGTCAGATTGGATGGAGAGCGTCGTGAACAGCAATTTTTAATTGGATTTAGGTCTGGACTTTGACGTGGCCATTCAAACACATGAATATACTTTGATCTAAACCATTCCATTGTAGCTCTGGCTGTATGTTTAGGGTCGTTGTCCTGCTGCAAGGTGAACCTCTGCCCAAGCCCATCAACTCTGACCAGCTTCCTTGCTAAAGAAGAGCATCCCACAATATGATGCTGCCACCACCATGTTTCACGGTGGGGATGGTGTGTTCAGGGTGATGTACAGTGTTAGTTTTCTGTCACACATAGCATTTTGCTTTTGGGCCAAAAAGTTAAATTTTGGTCTCATCTGACCAGAGCACCTTCTTCCACATGTTTGCCGTGTCCCCCACATGGCTTCTCACAAACTGCAAATGGGACTTATTATTGATTTCTGTCACCAATGTCTTTCTTCTTGTCACTCTTCCATAAAAGGTCAGATTTGTGGAGCACACGACTAATAGTTGTCCTGTGGACAGATTCTCCCACCTGAGCTGTTGATCTCTGCAGCTCCTCCAGAGTCACCATGGGCCTCTTGGCTGCTTATCTGATGAATGCTCTCCTTGCCCGGCTGGTCAGTTTAGGTGGACAGCCATGTGTCTTGGTAGGTTTGCAGTTGTGCCATACTCTTTCCATTTTCAGGTGATGGATTGAACAGAGCTCTGTGAGATTTTCAAAGCTTGAGACATGTTTTTGTTTTTTTTTATAACCTAACCCTGCTTTATACTTCTCCAAAATGTTATCCCTGACCTGTCTGGTGTGTTCCTTGGCCTTCATGATGCTGTTTGTTCACTAAGGTTCTCTAATAAACCGCAGGGGGCTTCACAGAACAGCTGTATTTATACTGAGATTAAATTACACACAGGTGGACTATCTACCAATTAGGTGACTTCTGAAGGCAATTGGTTCCACTAGATTTTAGTTAGGGTTATCATAGTAAAAGGGGGCTGAATACAAATACACGCCACACTTTTCACATATTTGTAAAAAATGTTAAACCATTTATCATTTTCCCTCCACTTCACAATTATGGGCCACTTTGTGTTGGTCTATCAAATAAAATCCCAAAAAATAGGATTTTTTACTCGCCGTAAAATCCTTTTCTCTGAGTCCATGGACCGACACAGCTTCTCTATTGACAAAGTGGGTATTATCCGGTAATTAGGAGTGACTAGGCAGAAAAACTTGTAAAAAGTGTTGCATCACACCTTCTACAGTACCGCCCAGGGGGCGGACCCTCTGGGTATACCCTCTCAGTCTGCATCTTCGCAGATCAGTTCGTCAAAAAGCAGTACAAACTTAAAAGGAGGGGTGGGTGCTGTGTCGGTCCATGGACTCAGAGAAAAGGATTTTACGGTGAGTAAAAAATCCTATTTACTCTTTCGTCCATGGACCGACACAGCTTCTCTATTGACAAAGTGGGACGTCCCAAAGCAGTGTCAGAGAAAAAACGAGGGGTGGTAACAGCATAAAAATAAACTTCACCCCAAACACAAAACAGCACTCCAACGGAGGAGTTGCAACTCTAAACAGCCGCTTGCAAAACCTTGCGGCCAAAAGAGGCATCCGAAGATGCACCTACATCAATTTTGAAGAATTTTGTGAAAGTGTGAGCGGACGACCAAGTCGCTGCTTTACATAATTGGGAAACAGACGCTTGATGTCGGAAAGCCCAAGAGGCACCTATTGCCCTGGTCGAATGCGCCGTGACAGGAAAGGGGGGCGCCTGACCCTTTAAGGCGTAAGCCTGGATTACTATCTATCGGATACACCTAGAGATGGTGGCCAATGAGACTGCTTGGCCCTTCTTGGGACCAGCCACCGAAACAAACAGTGAGTCTGACTTCCGGAACAGGGAAGTAGCAGATATGTATACTCTCAAAGCTCGGACAACGTCCAAGGAATGCAACGCCGACTCCTTAGGATTCGACGGCTGAGGACACAAGGATGGAAGTACGTCTTCGTTGAGATGAAAAGCCGAAATGACTTTCGGTAGAAAGGAAGGCTGCGGCCGCAGCACCACCTTATCCTTGTGGAAAATCAAATAGGGAGCCTTGCAGGACAAGGCTGCCAGCTCAGAGACTCGTCTAACTGACGTAACAGCCACCAAAAAGACCACTTTCTGAGAAAGTGTCAACAGGGGAATATCTCTAATATTCTCAAACGGTGCCTTCTGAAGCACCGAGAGGACCAGGTTCAAGTCCCACGGAGGTAACGGGGGACGGACCGGAGGGGCCACCTGTCGGACCCCCTGCACAAATGTACTCACGAGAGAGTGAGTCGCCAGGGGTCGCTGAAAAAAGACAGCCAGGGCAGATATCTGTCCCTTAAATCGTACTTAGGGCAAGCCCTTGGTCCACCCCATGCTGTAAAAACAGCAGGATTCTGGAAACCAAATAGGTACGCGGATGCCATTTCATTTCCTCACACCTGGAGATGTAGGCCCTCCAAGTGCGGTGATAGACCTTCCTAGAGGACGGTTTTCGAGCACTTCTCATAGTAGAGATTACTGAGTCTGACAGGCCCCGGTCTCTCAGTACCCGGTTCTCAACAACCATGCCGTTAAAGCCAATGACTGTAAAAGCAGGATGGAATATGGGACCTTGCGATAGCAGGTCCTTCCGTAGTGGTAGGCGCCAGGGGACGTCTGCTACCAGACGTACTAGATCGTCGTACCAAGGACGCTGAGGCCAATCTGGAGCGATTAGGATCATTGGAATTCCCTCTGCCTCCACTCTGCGGAGCAGAAGAGGAAGAAGCCTTAAGGGAGGGAAGGCATAGATTAGCCGATACTGACCCCACAATGCTACCAACGCGTCCGTTGCGTCTGCCCATGGGTCTCTTGAACGGGCCACAAATCTCAATACCTTCCGATTGAGTCGGGAAGCCAGAAGATCTACGTCTGGTGTGCCCCATCTTTGGCAGAGGAGTTGGAACACCTCCGGGTGTAAGGACCATTCTCCCTGGTCCAGCATCTGGCGGCTCAGGTAGTCCGCCCGCCAGTTTTCCACACCCGGAATGTACACGGCCGACAGTGCCGGTACGCTCCTCTCTGCCCACTTCAGGATGCGAGCAATCTCCGATGCTGCAGCTGAGCTTCTTGTTCCTTCTAGATGATTGACATATGCCACTGCTGTGGCGTTGTCTGACTGGATCCTGACTGGACGCCCTTGCAGTCTCTGAGACCATTTGAAGAGGCACAGCTTGATCGCCCGGATCTCCAGGACATTGATCGGCAGGAGGGCTTCCTCTGGGGTCCAGCGACCCTGCGCCGACTGGACACCCCAGACTCCCCCCCAACCTGTAAGGCTGGCGTCCGTCATGATCACTATCCAGTAAACCGGAAGAAATTACTTCCCGGCCATTACAGCCGGTGCTGTCAGCCACCATACCAGGGATCTCCTGACTAGGTGGCTCACTCGGATTTGATAATCCAGAGATGAAGGGCATCTGTTCCATCTGGACAGAACTTCCTTCTGTAACACTCGAGTGTGGTATTGAACATATGGGACCGCCTCGAAGGAGGCTACCATGAGGCCCAACACTCGCATGCAAAAACGGAGTGACGACCAATTCCTGGAAGTCAGCTGCCGTACTGCAGCCCGGAGGGTCTGCAACTTCTCCACAGGGAGGAATACCTTTGCCTCTGAGGAATCCAGAATCAACCCCAGGTACACTAGGCGTTGAGTGGGCACCAATACTGACTTTTGCGTGTTTAGTATCCAACCACAGTCTCGAAGAGTCTGACAGGTAATGGACATGCTTACCTCTAATTCTGAGCTTGAAGGGGCCTTCAGCAGAAGGTCGTATAAGTAGCCTGTGATAGCGATACCCCGCTGTCTTAGAAGTGCCAGAATCGGAGCGAGCACCTTGGTGAACGTCCTGGGTGCTGAGGCAAGGCCCAACGGGAGGCCCACAAACTGGTAGTGGTCCTTCCCGATAGCAAATCGCAGAAACCTCTGGTGTCTGGAGTATATGGGGACATGCAGGTATGCGTCCTTGATGTCCAAGGAGGCCAGAAAGTCCCCCGGATGGAGAGCCGTGACTACAGATCGAACCGACTCCATCCGAAAACTTTGTACCTTCACAAAGCAATTGAGGGCTCTGAGATCCAAGCTTGGACGAACCCCCTCCTTCTTCGGCACAATGAACAGATTTGAGTAAAAACCCTGTTCCAGTTCTGGAACTGGAATAACTACCCCGCGTTCCAGTAGACCCTGGACCGCCCCATACAGGGCCTCCCGACGGGTCGGTAGTAGCTGGAGATTGGAGGCGTTGAATCTGTCCGGTGGACAAGAGAGAAACTCTATCTTGTAGCCTGAGGATATTACTTTGCAAACCCACCTGTCGGAGATTAGTGCTGTCCACTGAGTCGCGAATTTGCGAAGACGTCTCCCCACCCGAGAGCTGGGTGGGGGTGGACCTTCATGCGGACGCAAATTTGTCCGCAGGCTTATTGGGTATGCGGGACCAGGGACGCTTTTGTCCTTGGGCAGGCGCTTTATCGGCCTGGGGTCTTTTCCCTGTCGCCCTAGGGGGACGAAAAAACCACTTGTGTACAGTAAAGGAGGGCCCTTGCCCTGGCCCCTTACCCTTGCTAATTTGGGGAAGCAAAGTGCTTTTACCTCCTGTGGCATCCTTGATGATGTCATCCAGAGAAGCCCCAAAAAGTCTGTCGCCCTTAAAAGGCAGATCCAACAGGGCTTTCTTGGAAGTCTGGTCCGCAGACCAGCCTTTTAGCCAGATCAGGCGGCGTATTGCTACTGCATAAACCGAAGTTTTAGACAGCAGGGGAATAGTATTCATGTCTGACTCGCAGACAAACCTAAGGCCCTGGACCAACAGGTCGGCCAATGTTATCTCATCAGGAGGAGCATCTCGCTCCTTAACCCCTGGAGTAGCAATCTTGCCCATTCAGTAAGTGTGTGAGACACTAGGGCCCCCGCCAATGCCGGGCGTACTGCCGAGCCTACCACTGAGTATAGGTAGCAAGCGAGTGCTTCAGCCTTCTTATCCACAGGGTCCTAGAAAACAGAAGCCCCTTCTACAGGAATTGTGGTGGCTCTATTAAGTCTGGACACCGGAGGGTCCACTATAGGGGGGAGAGGTCCATTTCTTCAGAAAACTCTCCTCAAAAGGGGTACCGTACCGCAAACCTCTTTGGGGCTGTAAAGACCCTCAGTGGGTTCTCCCATTCCTTGCATAAGAGTTTATCAAAAGACACACAAGGGAACACCTTAGCAGTGCGGGCAGGTCTATGAAACCCAAGTGGACCGGAGTCTCTACTGCTTCTGCAGTATTTTCCAATTTTAGCATATCCCGCACTGCAGTAATAAGGTCAGATACCAAAGCCGTCTCGCGTACTGACCTGGACTTTGAGTCATTCTCAATGTCCGGTCACGGTCTGCAGTCTCTGATGCGTCAGAATTTGGGCCCCGAGCCGTAGCTGGACCTGGTTCTGCACCAGAATTATCCCCAGAAGCTTGCAGGGGATGGGGCGTTTACTACCCCCTGTATTCCCGTGTGCTGCTTCCACCCTGGCAGCAAACGCCTCTAGGATTGCAGTCATAGCGTTCATAGACACCTCAGGGGCACCAGCTGCTAAATCTGGTGTTTCAGGGGAGAAGACATCTGGCTCAGATGCCATGCTGACCACACGCTGACACTCACAGGGCTCCAGGCAAGATATCAATAGGCCACCCTCCTGTGCTGCAGAGAGGCCGGGTCACCCAGAGGACTCACCACCCTGGATAGGTACTGCTATGCTGCGCCTGTGATGCTGTCCCCCTGCTGCTGTGTCGGTCTGCTTCTTTTATCAGCACTTCCTGTGTGAATTTTCGCGCCAGTGTAATGCATCCTAGAGGCCTGGAGGCTCTCGAAAAATGGTTGCCAAAAACGTCTGTATGGAAGATAATGTGGGCTCTAAGAAAATGGCCGCCGACAGAAGATAGAGGTCAAGCAGCCATAGCCCACAAAAAGATGGCCGCCGAACGGCAATATCTGCATACAGGGTGGACAAACATGGCCGCCGATCAGCTGATAGGGGCCAGTGGGTGTGGCCGAACCACAGGAAGATGGCCGCCGGGCAGTCACAAGAGGCCAAACTTGGCATGGACCACCTCAAAATGGCCGCCGACAGCATGGAGGAGGAAGGACACAAACACAGGTAAGAAAAAATGACATTTCTTTTAAATGTTAGTTACAGCCAGCCCCGCTCCCGTGGGACCCCCTAGGTGACCCCCAGCACCCAGCAACCTTTAGCTAGAAGCCCAGGGAGGAGGGAAAGGCAGGGAGAGAGGGAAGAAAGGGGCCACAACCACTTACTTGATCTCTCCAGGAATGTCCAGCTAAATCACCCAGCCGAGGCAGGGGAGTTTTACTTACCTATCCTGCATGTATTCTGCTGGAAGACATTCCAAACAGATCATCGTCCGCGCACGGAAGGTGACTGTTGGCCAGGCATGCTGTGATTGGACCCAGAAGGGACGATCATATGTATGCCCTGGAGCATGACGCTCACCGGACAGGCTGCTGCGACTCGGCCGTAAGGTCAGCCGAAGCTGAGCGGTCCGATGCAAGCCTTGGAGCGTAAGCTCACCGGCCAGGCTGCTGCGACTCGGCCGTAAGGTCAGCCGAAGCTGAGCGGTCCGATGCAGGCCCTGGAGCGTAGGCTCACCGGCCACCCGTGGAGCAACGGGCATGTCGTGGAAAACCCAGCGCATAGCTAGGGTCGGCACACGCTCAATGGCCGAAACTGGGGAGACTACAAGGATCGAGGATCCAGCCTGTCACCCAGTCGGCAGTTGATCGAAGATCGCAGGAAACAACAAATGTAGCAAAATATATATATATAATATATATATATATATATATATATATATATATATATATATATATATATATATATCTTTTTCCCCCGGACCAATGGGCCCGAAGGGAGCCATGTCCTGCTCCTTGCTAGACAGAAAAAAACTGATCTGCGAAGATGCAGACTGAGAGGGTATACCCAGAGGGTCCGCCCCCTGGGCGGTACTGTAGAAGGTGTGATGCAACACTTTTTCTGCCTAGTCACTCCTAATTACCGGATAATACCCACTTTGTCAATAGAGAAGCTGTGTCGGTCCATGGACGAAAGATTAAAATACATTTATGTTTTTGGTTGTGACTTGACAAAATGTGGGAAATGTCAAGGGGGTATGAATACTTTCAAGGCACCATATATAGGTTAAAACACACACACACACACACACACACACACACACACACACACACACTTTAGCCTTTACAACCACTTCTTACTACAGGTAAGCCTATAATAAGGCTTACCTGTAGCTACCCCGGATATCCCCTGTATCTGCATGTGCCGACTTCATCCACTCAGGCACACAAACACAATGGCACATATGTGTCGTTGCTTTAGTTCGTGTGCCGTTACCAGCAGCTGCCGCACCCATGCGTGGAAGCGACGTCATCGCACTCCGGCCAATCACAGCGCAGGAGCCCGCGATACTCTGAAGCAACTCTGGGAGCGGTCTTGCTGGCCGGCGCAGTGTACGGAGGGACCGCTGCGGGGGCTTCAATCTAAGGCAAGTCATTTATAATGAGCTAGTATGCTATGCATACTAGCTCATTATGCCTTTGTCTTGCAGGTTTGTGTTTTGTTCTGGTAAAACTAGCGTTCAGAATGGAGATGGCACATTCGTCACGCTGTAACGGACTGAAAAGCGCGAATCATCTCTCAAACTTTACTAACACGAGGATCAGCAAATGCAGCCCAAAGGGTGGCACCATTCAAATGGAACTTCCCCTTTATAGTGCCAGCGTACGTGTTGTACGTCACTGCGCTTTGCTTGAGTGTTTTTGTTTCATGAACGTGTGTATGCAAGGCAGGCTTGAGAGGAATAACGATGAGAAAAACGTTGTTTTTTTGCACGACATGAATAACGGTCGTGTGTACGCCGCATTAAAGTTGTTGTAAACCTCAGACATGAAATGAAAACAAAGCATATCTCTTTATACTGTCTAGAGCACCAAGTGTAATTTATGTCTGCTGCTTCGTTCTTCTGCCATCAGCATGAGTCACTTCAAGCAAGTTTTCCTGACACCAAGAGAAAAATGGTGACAGGGGATGGCCTTCCAGCTGATTGACAGCCTCAGCTCTGTGCTGGATTCCGATTCCCTGCGAAGCCTGTCAAATTTAACATGCAATTATTGCAAGCGGCTATTATAGCCACTAGCAGTAATCAGTGTGTTCACCCAGCAGGGAAAGCTGTTGATAGGGTAATCTAGTGATTTTCTTTCCTACAACCTGTGGTTGCAGAATAGAAAATCCCTCTTTTTTTGTGTAGTAGAATGTTATTTTAATTACCCCATGAATTTTATTGAATCATTTATGCATTTTATTTTTTTATTTCCGTATATACTCGAGTATAAGCCGACCCGAATATAAGCCGAGGCACCTAATTTTAACCACAAAAAAAAAAAAAACTGGGAAAAAACTTATTGACGTGAGTATAAGCCTAGGGTGTCCATCTGCATGCCTCACTGTGCCCATGTCTCACTGTCCAGGAGACCTACGACCGGCCGGTACCGGGTCCCCAAAGTTACCACAGAAATTACCATTTAACATGGGAGTCTAAGGAAGGGGTGCCCAGCTTTGAAAAATCGCTGCTCCCCGGCCATAGGACCCCTGGACAACAAACTTTGCTCACTTGTAGAGGAAGAGTGGGGCTACATGTGTGCCAAGTTTGGGGTCCGGGGGACCTACTGCCGGCCGGTACCGGGTCCCCAAATTCCGGGAGATCAGGCGCAAAAAGGTGACTCGAGTATAAACCGAGGGGGGCGTTTTCAGCACAAAAAATGTGCTGAAAAACTCGGCTTATACTCGAGTATATACAGTATTTCTTTATTTTAGTTGTCATACATACAGAGAAGAAAACAATTTCACTAATCCATCAATCATTTAAGCGCCAACGAGTCCATTCAAAATCCAGTTACCAGCATTACTCTTAAATACATCCGCAAAAAAAAAGAAAACAAAACAATAACTAGTTATTTGAGATAGTCCCCATTCTATCTTCCGTTAGACCTGCTTCTCTTGTATGCCCTGACAACATACTTTACTAAGAAGAAAAACATCTACCTATCTGAAGAGGCAAAAATGAAAAAGTAAGAAGCCCCATGGAGGGAAAAAAATTCCTAAAAAAAAAAAAAAAAAAATTCCTAAAAAAAAAAAAAAAAAAAAAAAGGGGGATAGAAAAGAGAAGATGGGGGAAAAAAAAAAAGGGAGGAGGAAGAAAACACCAATAGGGGAAAATATACAGAGGCAAAAAGGTGAGTTTACTATAGCATCATCCAGGGAAGTTAGGGCACCCCCAAAGCCCCCACTCCTCTCTTTTTCAAGTACTCTCAAGGGCAAAGAGGGAACTCCCTTCCCCTGAGAATTTATAAGTGTTCCATTGGCCCCAAGTGTCTAAATATGTCTACTTTCGATTTTGAGCCGATAACAGATCCTCGATCCTATTAACCTCAATTCGTGTGACCCATGTAAGAATTGTGGGGGGGGGCTCGTATCTCTCCACTGCCGTACGATACATGATCTAGCAGTAGAGCTGCACGATTAATCGTATAAGAATCGCGATCTCGATTCACGCCCCCCCCCCGCACGATCTCGATCCTAGATTACCGCGATTTTTAGTATTAGGCAGATAAGCAGGGACGGATCGGCACACACGTGATCCGCGGCGCGCCGCGGGATGGCAGAGTGGTAAAACGCGCTTTGAAACTGTCTCCGCTCTGCTCGCGCACAGCCCCGCCTCCTCCTAACCCCACGCTGTGATAGAATGTGGGTCCAATGCTGGGATGTGTTCTGTCTATCACAGCGCGGGGTTAGGAGAAGGCGGGGCTGTGTGCGAGCAGAGCGGAGACAGTTTCAACATACTGGCGGTGAGCTGCCGTCCGTCCTCCCCTCTCCCCCCCCCCCCCCACATACCACACTTGGCTGGCTCTGTCTTCGGGACTCCGTTCCCCTCCCCCCAGCCGTCGAGTCTGTCTCCTTGTCCCTGCCGCCTATGTACACAGTGAGAGGGGAGAGCTGTGCTCTTCCCATCTCAGCTGTGACAGGAGTTATAGCACAGTGCTAATGCTAGAACTCCCGTTTTAAAGGGGACAGGGTCAATAAAGAGAACCGGTCTCCTCCAATTGCTATCACACAGGGAATGGTTTTCTCCTGTGTGATAACTTTATTGCTAAGTGAAAAAAAAAGATACAATTTTTTTAAATGAATAAAATAAAAAAGTAATTAAAAAGTAAAGAATAAGAAAAATATTAAAAATGAGAAAATTATGCAAAAATAAAAAAAAGTAAAACGACAAGGGAGTGGACTTAAAATACCGGCAACCACTGTCCCTTATAATATATTATGAATATTATCACAGTCAGCTACCCCAGACTCTGGGGTAGCTGCCTGTGGTAATATTCATAATATGGGTAGCTGACAGACTGTGGTAATATTTATTTTAAGTCCACTCGTCTACAGCTGAAATTTTTTTTTTTTAAATTTACCTTTTTAAAGAATCGTGAGAGAATCGTGATCTTTGTTCTAAGCAAAAGAATCGCGATTCTCATTTTTCCGAGAATCGTGCAGCTCTATCTAGCAGCGTTAATAAGATGGCGCAAATTAATTTACTATACGTTTTCCCCGGTATGTTTGAGACATGTAACAAAAATAAGGCTGGAGGTTATACTCAGTAAATTTCCGTGCTATCCGCTGTATCTCATTCCAGAAGTACCGTATTTATCGGCGTATAACACACACTTTTTTCCCCTTAAAATCAGGGGAAAATCGTGGGTGCGTGTTATACGCCGATCCCTGCCATCTGAGGGAAGAGGAGCGAGCGCCGCTGAATTACATAGAGCGATCTCCTGTGTACCCGGCGCTCCGTCACGCACAGCCACGCCTCCTGGCCCCGCATTGGGCCACTGTTCTGTCTATCATATGAGCAGGGCCAGGAGGCGTGGCTGTGAGTGACGGAGCGCCGGGTACACAGGAGATCGCGGCTCTGTGTAAATTCAGCGGCGCTCGCTCCTCCTGTTCCCTCGGAGACAGCAGGGATATCGGACACTGGCGAGGTTGCAATGATGGCAGGTCAGTGTTTCCAAGATATGACCACCATTGCTATAATTTTACTATTCCATGGACAGAGCAGACACCAGCTATTTATAAATCCAAGCATAATCTTTAATTCTCTGTCCTGCTTGTATTGGAGGCTCCTTTCAGCTTTGGTGATAGGGTGAAAGAGACAGATTTTTTAGGTTTCTGGACTCCTTTCATAAGTTATGGGATGGAAAGTAGAAGATAGAAACAATTCAGGGTGTTTGCAGAGGCTGATCTACAGAAATCCACCGCACACTCATCTGATCCACAGCTGCCCTCGCCCTTCCTATAGTTAGCATAGGATAATATGGGAATATTTTTTCGGGGGCTTCAGAGTTCTTTATTTAAAATGTTTTTTCCTTAAACTTCCCTCCTAAAATTGTGGTGCGTGTTATACGTCGATAATACGGTACTTCAGTTTTGGGCAGGACCAGAGAACGTGAAGTAGAGTCCCTCTTTCCTCCTGACACCTCCAACATTTGTCCGGGATCTCCGGGTGTACGGTACCATCTTGTCATTTTAAAATTTGTTTCTTGGATTCTTGTAGATATTGAAGATTTCAATGCAAGATTTACTATCTGCCTATGTTGTGCCTGTGGGAACGTCCTGTCTAATGTAATTTCCCACTTCCTTATACATGGAGGGACATAATCCTCTTGGGGGGGGCAACCAGTAGTGCATACATTTGCGAGATTAAGTGAGAGCAAGGCCCCGTCCCCTCACAGTTGTTCTAAGGGTGTCAATGTACGTTGAAATCTATCCGGAGGTGGGAGAGTGTTAAGGAAATGTCGAAACTAAGCTCCACTCCAGAAATCAAGACAGAAACTGTCGTTGGATGTGGTTAGTTCAGGTAATGAGGGCCATGTCCCGGTCGCTATTTGTATAAAATGCGAGGCTTGAAAACAGAGTCTGAAAATTTCCTGAAGAGTGACTCTTTTAGTCCCAGAGGGAAATGAGGATTCCCTACAATAGGGTACAAGGGGGAGTTGACAGATGATAATAAAGTGGTGGAATATATTAAAGAGCAAATCCGCAGGGTAGGGCCCAAGGTTGGGTGCTTTTTGAGGGTTGAACTCAGGTCTCCAAAGCACCAAACCGCACAACGCAATGGGACCTCATACTGCGATTGCGCGATCTTTGGCAATATTTTAGCGCTTGCATGCCTATACCAGTCTAGACCCGCCATATGAGCCGCCTGATAATACTTCTGCATATCTGGTACCACTACCCGCCCCCCCCCCCATATATTGTTTAGGCATCATCATTAAAGTGGTTGTAAACCCACTTTGACAACTTGCACCTACAGGTAAGCCTAGATTAAGGCTTACCTGTAGGTGCAAGAAAGATCTCCTTAACCTACACGGTTAAGGAGAAATTTGCTGAAAAGACTGCACCGATGTCTACGGCGCAGGCGCACTGAGCGGGTCGGGTCTTGAATGGGATATTGGCGGGATTATGCCGGTCCCGCGTGCATTCGCAGGATCGTGCCGGTTCCGCATGCATACGCGGGGAGTGATGTCATCGCCGCTCCGGCCAGTCACAGCGCCGATACAGAGAAGAGACTCGTAGGCAACATGGCGGCAGAGGGGAACGAGGAGCGATTCGGGGGGCTTCGATCTCAGGCAAGTGCCACATAATGAGCTAGTATGCTATGCATACTAGCTCATTATGCCTCTCTTGCAGGGTTTTTTATTTGCAGGTAAAAAAAAAAAAAAAAAACACACGGGTTTACTTCCTCTTTAAAATGGCATTGAATTCTGGGCTTTTTATGGGCCCAAATTAATTCAGTTATCTTATTAGTCTGTTTAAAGCATTCAGGGGGTATATGAATGGGTAGAGTTTAAGAAAATGTAGGCAATATTGACATTTTTATTATGTTACATCTACCGAACCAAGAGAAAAAAGGCCCTGATGCCATTTAGAAAATAAGACTTTCACTACTCAGTAGAGGTAAAGATTTCAACTCAATGGTTTGATCCAATTTAAGTGGAATCAACGTGCCCAGGTATTTGATGCCCGTATAGGTCCATCTAAACTTGAAATTAATTTTTAAAGCGTTAATTTGAGTCGTAGTCATAGATACACCCATTGCCTCTGACTTGGACATATTCATTTTTAAATTGGACAGTGCACCATATTGATCCAATTCTCTTCGTAGGTTTGGCATAGATATAACAGGTTTGGTAAGGCAGAATAAAAGATCATCCGCATATGCGGATACTTTATGATGTAAATCTCTGGTTATTAAACCCCTAATATCCGGGTTTTGCCTGACCTTACAAAGAAATGGCTCTAAGGTGATAACAAAAAGGAGTGGTGATAAAGGGCACCCTTTGGCGGGTGCCGATAGAGAAAGGTTCAGATAGAACTCCATTTGCTTTTATTTGTGCCTCCGGCCTTGTGTATATTCTCGAGATCCACCCTTCCAGCCTCTCCCCTACACCCACATACCGTAGGAATGAGAACATAAAAGACCAATTAACCCAGTCGAATGCCTTTTGGGCATCCGTTCCCAGGAACACAGTGGATGTTTTAGAATGACCGGCCAAGTGGACTAGATTTAAAGTTTTTATGGTATTATCACGGGCCTCCCACGTTGGGATGAAGCCTACCTGGTCTGGGTGTACTAATGCAGTCAAATGTGGTTGTATACATGTGGCTAATATTTTTGTAAATATCCCTCCTTCTATGGTCAGATTTAGGCTTTCAAAATGTAGGATGGAATTTGCCTTATATATCCAAAGGCGTGTTGTGAGGGGTTGGGAAGATAGCCAGTAATGTACAATTGTTTTCCTAGGTTCTAGTTACTACCAATTTAAGCTGAAAATCTTTACAAAATTACCAGAAGACCCTACTTTGACTCAGGAAAACAATGTCGTTGGAATGCTCGATCAATTACAGTGCATCCAGAAAGTATTCACAGCGCTTCACTTTTTCCACATTTTCCACATTTTGTTCTGTCACAGCCTTATTCTAAAATGGATTAAATTCAATATTTTCCTTCAAATTCTACAAACAATACAACATAATGACAATGTGAAAGAAGTTTGTTTGAAATCTTTGCAAATGTATTAAAAATAAAAAAAACAAAAATAAAACAAAATCCCATGTAGATAAGTATTCACAGCCTTTGCTCAATAGTTTGTTGAAGCACCTTTGGCACCAAAGCTTGGCACACCTATTTTTGGTCAGTTTCTCCCATTCTTCTTTGCAGGACCTCTCAAGCTCCATCAGCTTGGCTGGGGCACGTCGGTGCACAGCCATATTCAGATCTCTCCAGAGATGTTCAAATCGGGTTCAAGTCTGGGCTCTGGCTGGGCCAGTCAAGGACATCCACAGAGTTGTCCCGTAGCCCCTCTTGTTATCTTGGCTGTGTGCTTAGGGTCGTTGTCCTGTTGGAAGATGAACCTTCGCGCCAGTCTGAGGTCCAGAGCGCTCTGGAGCAGGTTTTCATCAAGGATGTCTCTGTACATTGTTGCATTCATCTTTCCCTCTATCCTGACTAGTCTCCCAGTTCCTGACACTTTTTGGCCAGGTGATGAGCGGTGCCTGGCTTCCTCCAGACATGACGCTTGCCATTCAGGCCAAAGAGTTCAATCTTTGTTCCATCAGACCAGAGAATTTTGTTTCTCATGATCCGAGTGTCCTTTAGGTGCCTTTTGGCAAACTCCAGGCAGGCTGTCATGTGCCTTTTACTGAGCAGTGGCTTCTGTCTGGCCACTCTACCATACAGGCCTGATTGGTGGAGTGCTGTAGAGATTGTTCTTCTGGAAGGTTATCCTTTCTCCACAGAGAAACGCTAGACCTCTGTCTGTCAGAGTGACCATCGGGTTTTTGGTCACCTCCCTGACTAAGGCCCTTCTGCCCCGATCGCTCACTTGGGCCGGGCCGCTCACCCTAGGAAGAGTCCTGGTGGTTCCAAACTTCTTCCATTTACAGATTATGGAGGCCACTGTGCTCATTGGGACCTTCAATGCTGCAGAAATGTATCTGTACCTTTCCCCAGATCTGTGCCTCCATACAATCCTGTCTCGGAGGTCTACAGACAATTCCTTGGACTTCATGACTTGGTTTGTGCTCTGACATGCACCAGTTAACTGTGGGACCTTATATAGACAGGCGTGTGCCTTTCCAAATCATGCCCAATTAACTGAATTTACCACAGGTGGACTCCAATCAAGTTGTAGAAACATCTCAAGGATGATCAGTGGAAAAAAGAGGATGCACCTGAGCTCAATTTTGAATGTTATGTTATAACAAGGGCTGTGAATACTTCTGTACATGGGATTTTTTTTATTTTTAATACGTTTGCAAAGATTTCAAACAAACTTTTTTCATGTTTTCATTATAGGGCATCGTTTTTTTTAGAATTATGCAGAAAATAATGAATTGAATCCATTTTGGAATAAGGCTGTAACATAACAAAATGTGGAAAAAGTGAAGGGCTGTGAATACTTTCCGGATGCACTGTACATCAAATTGCCAGGCAAGTACATTTTTTTTTTTACAAGTACTTTATAATAAAAACATATTTTACAAGGACAAGCCAATTTGTCCATTCTTTTGTTACTCCTCTAAGCATGTTCATAAAATAGGAATGCACAAAGCAATAAAGTCCTGACTGGGTCAACATGCTGCTCTTCTCCCAGACTGCTGTTTTATGCAAAGGAATACATAAAGCCAAAATATAGACAGATTCAGGTATTACAGTTGTTTTATGCAAGAATGCAGTTGTGAGGGATCTCAAGCTCAAAACAGAAGCAGCATGAAAAAAAAAAAAAAAAAAAAAAAAAAAGAAGAATTGCACATACCGACTCCAGTGCTTGCTTTTCTAGCGCTAGGCCCCTGTCACACGGGCTTTTCGATCAGGTCCGCCTGTCAGTTTTTCAGGCGGACCCGATCGGAGCCTCCATTCAGCCCTATGGAACGGCGGATGTCAGCAGTGACATGTCCAATCCTGTCTGTAAAATTCAGACAGATGGTGACCCTATATTCTGTCTGGCGGGTCGGATGAAAACGGACAGGCAGGTCCATTTTCATTCGATCTCTCCATAGAGGAGAGCATGGTCCTGACAGGTCTGTCTCTGCACAGTGAGCGGAGACGGACCTGTCATCTGCCTGCTCAGCAGGGATCAGCGGAGCGATCCCCTGATGAGCAAAGCGGAGTCCGCTGGGAGGATCGCCCGTGTAAAAGGACCCTTTACAGTCTTTGGAAATTTGACCCTTCCAGGTGTGTCGAATGCCTGGTCCTCTACTGCATGCTGTGGTTCCTCCCACTGGCCCCCCCATTTCCCTACCCTGCCCTATTAGTGGTGTAGCAGCCAGAGAGGGACATCTGTGGGGTCCAAGCATCAGACACAAATACGTTTATCAAAATGAGCATCAATAATAGTGCAAGGTAGAAGAATTTTACGAGGAACCCCCAAAAAAAAACAAAAAAAAAAAACACCACAACATGGAAAACTAACGTCAGAGCCCCCAAAACAGATCACCGACGTATCAGGAATAAGGTGCACCGAGTTGCTCTGTCAGTCACTCACCTGGTCCTCCGATAGGTGAGGTAGCTGGGGTTATGCCCTGAACATTTAAGCCGAGCTGGTGAGAGGAGACGGGGGCTTGTGCTACTGCTGGTGGTCCAGGGGGATTCTCTCTCTGCGGAGAAGTAAGCGGCGTTGTGGGCTGTGAGGACGGCCCACCAGCAAGTCGAGCCAGGCGCCTACGTCTGATCTGTAAAAAATAATATAAAAAAAAATAAAAATTCATCAACACAAGCAGCACAGATGTACACAGTCATAGGAACTTGAGCAAAGTTGGGCATACAAGGTGAATAAGGCTCTGCAGGGATAACAAATGAGTCAGCACATGGCAAACATTCAAGTTTCTGTAGAACGTGGTACCTCAAGAGTTCAAAATACAGACTTCTATAAATCTCTCAGAGAAAACCTGTCACAGTGGAGATATGGGAGCCTTCCCTGCCGACTTGTTTTTAAAGGATTAAACTCCAGGGACATTATCCTATGCAGCATGCATCCAGGGAAGTCACAAATCCCAACCTGCTGACTTATTCTGCTTCACTTTCTTCATTTAGTGGCTTTGGTCATTTTAACCTACTTATTATTTTATCTGATAATTCTCATCAAAATATTACATTTACAAATGTAAAACATCACATAGCTGTGCCACTGCTAAATAATCGTATAAGTTGCTATTTAAAGTGATTGTTATTTTTATAGAAAAAAAAAAGACTTTACAAAACATGTTATACTTACCTGCTCTGTTGCAGTGGATTTGCACAGAGCAGCCCAGATCCTCCTCTTCTCAGGTCCCTTTTCTGTGATCCTGGCCCTTCCCTCCTGGAGAGTGCCCCCACAGCAAGCAGCTTGCTATGGCCGCAGCCGAGCCGAGTCACAGCTATGTGTCCAGACACGGAGCCCTGACTCGGCCCAACCCTCTCTTGGCTAGCTGACTGAGCGACAGCCAATGGCACTACTGCTGTGTCTCAGCCAATCAGGATGGAGAGTCTGACGGCTGAGACATTGCTGGACAGAGAGGGACCTCAGGTAAGTGTTAGGGGGGCTGCTGCACAAGGAAGGCTTAACTTAATGCATTAAGATAAAAAACCCTTCTGACTTCACCACTTTAACCTTTGTAAGCCTTAAAGCCAAACTTCAGTAATTTTTTCATCGTTCATCTCTTAAATCTTCTACCCTCGTTTTAACTTTGGATAGTAAAACATTTTTCTGCCAGTAAATACCTTATACAGCCCACTTCCTGTTTTTGGTCTGGTAAAAAGCCTAGGCTTATGACATGCACAGGTTTCTCTCACTCTCCTGAGAGTTTGCCAGTAAGAGAGGGACAATGAGACATAAGAGGGCCAATGAGAGCTGCAGAGTGGGGGTATGCCTCTGTGTAAATCCAGGAAGTGAACAGGCAGCAGCTTCAGCTGCCCACAGTTAAAAAAGCAGCAGCCAGACTCAGTGGAGGGAGATTTCTGAAGCATATTTGGCAAGTACAGAATCACAGTATATATAAAATACGCAAAGTGGTTGGAGGGAAGCTTCAGAATGGCAAAGATGTATTTATTACAAATTATGTGAGCAGACTGCAGTTCCTCTTTAAAGTGGAAGTCCAGTCAAATACTAACTATATGCAACCCTGCTCCCACCCCAAATTTTAACGTGGAACGTCACTGAAAAGTGGAAATTCCGCTCTTCCTCAAACTCCCCCCACCTACTTTAAATTTAGCATTTTTTTTGGGGGGGGGGGGGGAAACAGTTATCTGATTTTGACTGGTACCCGCTTCCCCACTTCCGGTCAGGTTGCAGCAACGAAGCAAGAGGAAGTTTGCCCCCCCACCGCCTTTTAGGACACATCACAGGTCCCAGAAGACTGCAGAACCATTCACAAAGTGCAGCGTGTCTCGCACATGCGCAGTAGGAAGCTGGCTGTGAAGCCACAAGACTTCACTGATGGTTTCCCTTAGTCAAGATGCCAGTGCCTGCGCACCCAAAGCCAACTGAAGAATCGGCTTAATTGAGGACATCGCTAGATCCTACAGTATTTGTAGCTGCTGACTTAATTTTTGGGGGGTAGACTGGAGCTCCTCCAACTACCCTGTAAAGGAAAGAAGTCTATACTTCCCTATTCTCAGGGTGTTTCAGTGCAGTCCCATGATCTCCCCAGCAGCAGGCTTCAGTGAAGAGGAGAGATCGCGGACAAGTGCTGCAGAGCCTGTCCGATGACATCACCCATAGTCTTCAACCTGGTACACACGTAAAATTCTTCTTTGCTAAACCCAGCAGGTTGAATGAAGAAAGCCGATAGATGGCTGTACTAACGTACCCAGCGTTAGTGCGGCAATCTCCCCTGCTGTGTCTTTGTGTTCTGACAGGGGGACTGCCCCCCAGCCAGAACACAATGATCAGCACTGCAGCTATCGGCTGCGAATTTTGATCAGATGTTGGTTTTCTAGCATCTCCCATCGACAAAAGCAAGCTTCTGTCGGAAAGACAGCTGAACACACTGACCGATATTCAGCGCGTGTGTACCCAAGCCTTTCTATGGCGCATCCCACCATTTGCTGTCCCTCCTATACACTGAAGCTGGCGCTGGGAGCCCATCATGTGACCGGACCAGACTGCCCTCAGAATAGGAAAGTATATACAACTTTCCTTTTACAGCAGGGGTCTCCAAACTTTCTAAAGAGAGGGCCAGTTTACTGTCCTTCAGACTTGAGGGGGGCTGGACTGTACCCAATCGGAGCAAACAATGTCTGATCTTTGGTATTGGGGGGAGAAATAGTTGGCATCAGTGGGAGGAATAGTGCCCCACAGTGGAAGGAAATATGCCCCATAGTTGGTGTCTGGATAGAACAATGCCCCATTTATTGTGTTGATGGCAGGAATTATGCCGCAAGAGCCAGTTAAAGTGGTTGTAAACCCCCCTGAGACATTTTTACATATAGGTAAGCCTATAATAAGGCTTACCTATACGTACTGAAAATACCTCCTAAACTTGCACCGTTTAGGAGATATTTACCTTGTAGTGCGCCGATGATGTAATCGGCGCATGCGCAGTGAACGGCACTCCGTGCCACTTCTTCCCCAGCGTCTGTGGTGACTGGCGGCTCCTATGCACGGTAGTGACTTCACGCGGCTCCAGCCAGTCACAGAGCCAAGGTACGCGGCTCCGGAAGGAAGAGGGGCGAAGATGGATGCTTCCACCAGCGAAGGACATTGCAGGCTTCGTTTGCAGGCAAGTGCCACATAATGGGCTAGTATGCGCCCGATGGAGGCGCGCATCGAGGCGATCAGTGGTGCTGTGTGTCACTCTGACGGAGGCTCCTTACCACGTGATCAGCTGTGACCAATCACAACGTCAACCAGGAAGTGCCGGTAAACAGCTTTCCTCGGTTTGCACTGACAAAGAGCCGATCGGCGGCTCTCCCTGTCAGAGGAAGGGGTCTGTGCTGATAATCAGCATATTGAGTATCAGCACAGCCCCATCAGATATGCCACCTACAGTGCCCATCAGCTGCCAGTCAGAGCCCCCATCAGAAACGCCCGTCAGTGCCCATAAGGAAAACCTGTCAAAAGCCCATTATTATCAGTGCCGCCCGATATAACAGCAAGAAAAAAAAAAAATTCCCCAAAAATATTGGTGTTTTTTTAGTTTGTTTATCAAAAAATAAAAAGCCCAGAGGTGATCAAATACCACCAAAAGAAAACTGTTTGTTGGAAGAAAATGATAAAAATGTAGTTTGGGTACAGTGTAGCATGACCGCGCAATTGTCATTCAAAATGTGACCGCGCTGAAAATTGTCCTGGGCAGGAAGGGGGAAAGCGCCCATTACTGAAGTGGTTAAAGAAGTCTGTTGCTTTGCCCTGTATTGGCAAAGCACAGGTTTGCTTTGAGATTTTTATTTTATTTTTTTCTCAACCCATTGCCAGAAAAGCAACTATTTACAGAAAAAAAAAAAATATGCGACTCAGCAATCTGCTCTCTTGGCTTATGTGAGGATTTGTCTCTCACGACAGGTCCCCTCTCACGACAGGTCCCCTCTCACGACAGGTCCCCTCTCACGACAGGTCCCCTCTCACGACAGGTCCCCTTTAATTCTCTGTCCTATAGTGAGTGACCTCTAGAACGGTCGTCAGTTTACAGCATACTACAAAAGAGGTCCAGCAAACAAGCTTCATGCTGTGTTCCCCGGGGACCATGTGACAGCAGCTATAGAATAACACACCCTATGCAATTTACAGTCAATGCGTACGTGCTGACACTGACACCACATGCAAATTAAATGATCACCAGCAAATGAAAAGCAGAAAAACAAAACGCAAAAAAGACAAAAATAACGTGGTGTCAGGTAATTCCACGGGGGGAATTCTGCTGACCTTTCACCCTATTTCCACCTCTTTTCTAAATAGACATGACAGATGGGATTTTGTTTTACAAGTTTTTTCACTTTTAATTTCAGAGCCTAATAAACTGAAAAATGACAAAAAGTGAGATTTTGGGGACTGTCAGCAACTACTAGATTTCATCAAATGCTTTGTAATTGGTTTTGCCTGTTTAATTCATTCTTGCCAACCAGTAAAGTTTCCTGGGTGCCATCTCCACATCCGGACAGAGCGAACCTTCTACCCAGGATTCCCTGTAATATCACACAGTACTGCCAGCAGGAAGTAGGGCCCCATTCACACCTCAGCGTTCTGTAACTTCAGCCCAATTCACCTCTATGTGATGGGATTCCGGCATGTATTGGGGTGTCATTAAAGGGGAGTTCCAGGGGGCGTGGCCTGACGAGCGAATCGGATGGTCGCATAGCTCCGTAGTCACGGAACGATAAGCGGCACTCAGCGAACACATCTGAGGGATTACTACACCTCAAAGAGCTGGGAGAGGTACGAGTAACCACCCGGACCATGACAGGCAAGCGCCGAGGAGCTAAGAAGCCTAAACGGCTCACAGATTTCTTCCTGGTGGTTCCCGGAGGGGAAGCAAGATGGCGCGGCGGCCTGCTCACCTTCTCCCACATCCGCACGAGAGATTGCATCTGGCAAAGGTAAAAAACAAAAACAACACACCTCTCCCTCTAGCCAGCGCCCCTGCCCTCCTTCCCCATCCACCAGCAGCCCTGCTAAATCCAGGCCGAGGATGGATGGCAACGGATCCAGTCCAGCTTGCAGCCAGGCCTCTGAATCGGGGGAAGACACCAGGGAGCTGCCTGAGCCCATAGAATCCTTCCCTACCATGAATCAGCCAGTGTTGGATATGGTGTTAAAGGACATGTTGCTATCATTACGTAGCACTATTCAATCCGATATGGCCTCATGCATGCACACATGCAGTAGAGAAATCCAAGCAGTGGAACGCAGAGTGGACCGTATAGAAACAAAAATGGGGGAGTATGCAGAGACTATAAATGATTTAGTGGATGCAGATTAAACGAGGGAATGGGACATAGACTGGATCAAAGCCAAACTCGCAGATATGCAGGACAGGTCCAGGAGGAACAACCTCAAATTAAGGGGTGTCCCCGAAACGGTTCAACAATCTGACCTGAACAGATATGCTGCGACGCTGTTCAAAACACTGGTACCCGATCTATCTGACATGGATGTCACCATAGACAGAATCCACCGCCTCCCTAAGCCCACACACCTATCTGAAAGTGTACCCAGGGACGTCCTAATGCGCCTCCATTTTTTCCATGTTAAGGAGATTATTATGTCAGCCACGAGGAAGCAGGAGCAGGTCCCCGCGCAATATCAGCACCTACAATTCTACTCGGATCTCTCCCAATATACACTTCAAAAGCGGAGGAATCTAAACACGGTGACCAAAGCTCTTAGAAACCACAAGATTCTGTATAGATGGGGCTATCCAACCAAACTTACTGTGACGAGAGACAACCACACACACGACTACTTCATTGGAGAAGGGAATTGCCCTGCTGCGGGATTGGGGCATTCTCCTGGAGCCAGAAGAGAATGCACACTCTACCAGCACCCCACGCCCTATAGAAAATGAGTGGAAGAAGGTGACAGGGAAGAATGCAAAATCCCATGATTAAATTTCCTCAGATGTAGTTGATATATGGATAAGTTCCTGTGATACCCAAGGCTGAACTTATCCCCCTAAATTGATCTAGCAGCTTATGCTGTCTTTGACTGTTCCGTTTGTGTTGCTCTCTGAGACTAACCTACAGAGAGTGAGTCTGTTTCTGACGCACAAGTTACTGTTATGTTTTTTTTTGCTTTTTGGTTTCCACTTTTTTTGCCAAGTCTTTCAGATTAAAAGACCTCAACGCAGTCCTAAACCTGCGCGAATATCCGGTATGGACATAAGGGAGAAGAGAAGCGGTCCTCTTGCACCACACTCTCTTCGTATGACGGTTTCTACATCCATGCTTAGTGAGTATCCCATTTCTATCGGCATATGGGGGCGCCCCCGTCGTTACTGCCTGCAGGGGCGGTGGAGACTGGGCCTGACACCCCGAGTCACTGCTACACTTCACACGGCAAGCTACTTCATCAGGCTCATCCAGCTAGATGGCTCTGAATATTATTTCCGTTAATGCTAAGGGACTGAACCATCCAGCAAAGCGCAGTTCGTTGTGGAGGGAAGCACTTTCACAGCAATGTGACATAATATGTGCCCAAGAGACTCACTTCCTGATTTCTAAACCACCCAGGTGTTCCCATAAAAGCTTCCCCCCATGTCTTTTTTGCCAACGCAGAGTCAAAATCCAAGGGTGTACTAATAGCTATTAGAGACACTGTAACATTTAAACTGCATGAGATTTTGTGTGATCCTTTGGGCAGATTCCTCATTATAAGTTGTGACTTGAACTCTTCCACATACATCATCGTGAATGCTTATTCACCAAATAACCACCAAATTAAATTCTTCAACAAATTACTGAAAAAGGTAGAACGTATAAAAAGGGGCCTTCTGGTGGTCTGTGGAGATTTCAACATCACACCTGATCCCTCCTTAGATACCACATCCAGGTCTAAAAGAGTTCTGCCCTCCCTTATGCCTTCTATTCTATCTCATAATTTGTTTGATGCCTGGCGTTGCTTCCATGACAATGAACGTGATTTCACCTTTTTTTCTGCGCCCCATATGACTTACTCCAGAATCGATTTATTTTTAGTGGACCAGCAGGCCCTATTGGTGTCCTCCAGGGTTTGAATCAACAATATCACGTGGTCAGACCACGCGTCTGTAGTTCTATCCTTGGCGGACCCGACATCTATTAATGCGAGGCCGATATGGAGAATGAACTCCTTTCTTCTCCAAAAGGAGGAGCACGCCAGGGCTATTAAGGCCGATCTGTCAGAATTTTTTGCTAACAATGCGGGGTCGGTGAGGGACCCTTTTGTGATATGGAATGCTCACAAAGCGTACATAAGAGGGATATGTATCCAGCTGGGAGCTAGGGTCAAGAGGCAGACAGAGGCAACTCAATGACATTACCCATGAAATCTCTACCTTGGAAAGACAAAATATTAGAACATTTTGAGAGGGCTAGCAAACGAATGAAAATGACGTATTATGCTAATGGAAATAAGTCTGGGAAATTATTAGCGCAAAATATTAGAGCCCACAGAAACAAAACAAAAATCCCATTTCTTGTTCACCCAGTAACGAAGCAGAAACTTTTTCATCAACAAATAGCGGATGCCTTTAGCTCATATTATGAGTCTCTATATAATTTAAAAAAGGACCCAGCTACTCATCAACCGACAACTGAGGGTATTAATAGTTTCCTATCTCTATTGTCGTTGCCTAATCTAACTCCTGACCAGTTAACATTCCTTAACGCCCAGTTCACGGTACCGGAGATTCAAAAAATTGTTGACTCCTTACCCATGAATAAATCTCCGGGTCCTGATGGGTTTTGTAGCCAATACTATAAAGTCTACAAAGACATTTTATCGCCACATATGAAACTGGTGTTTGACGGGGCCGCTGCCTCTGCCTCTTTCCCTCCTGAGATGCTGGAGGCCCTGGTGGTAACAGTACCGAAACCGGGGAAGTCTCCTGATTCCCCAGCAAACTTTAGGCCGATTTCCCTGTTAAATGTAGATTTAAAGGTATACGCTAAATTGATAGCGAACCGGTTGGTAGATATCCTTCCCACTTTAATCCATCCAGACCAAACAGGTTTCACCAAGAATAGACAAACATCTGACGCCACTAGGAGGCTAATCAATATTATACATATGGCTGAGGTGGGGAGAAGGCCTTCGCTGCTCCTTACTTTGGACGCGGAGAAGGCCTTCGACCGTATACACTGGCTATACATGACTAAAGTATTGCAGAAATTTGGATTTGATGGTCATATTTTGTCTGCCATTTTGGCCTTATACTCTAAACCCTCGGCTAGGGTTTACTTATCTGGAATACTTTCCTCCCCCTTTCTTATAACTAATGGCACTCGCCAGGGGTGTCCATTATCCCCTTTAAGCTTCAACCTATTGATAGAACCACTAGCAACATATGTCAGATCCCATCCCAAAATTAAAGGCTTCTCTATAGGAGGGTCAGAACACGTCATCAGCCTTTTTGCGGATGATGTTATTATGATCTTATCCGAAGTGGAGACTTCCCTGGCAGCAGCTTATGAGGCTCTTGCAATGTTTAATCGAGTATCATACTACAAAGTTAATGAGAATAAATCTCAAATTCTTGGACTGGGAATTAGCAGTAAAGTTAAAAGCAAAATTCAGGAGTCAATTCCATATGACTGGAGTCCCAAGGGTATTAAATATCTAGGTATAATGTTAACAGAACACTCCTCCCAACTGGTAGAAGCAAATTATACACCCTTTCTCAAGGGCCTAGAGCCTAGACACCGTAACCTGTCCAGAACAGAATTGTCTTGGTCAGGGAGGTTGGCAGCCTTCAAGATGATGATACTGCCACAATTTCTATATCTCTTCAGAGCTTTACCGATTCCAGTCCCGGAGGTTTTTTTTAAGAAGGCACAATCCACACTTAATGCATTTTTATAGCAAGGTAAAAAGATAAGGTGTGCTTTCCAGAAATTAATCAAATCGCAGAAAGCCGGAGGGATGGGCCATGTTGTACTAAGGGACTATTACATTGCAGCTATTCTTGCTCAGGCTAGACAATGGCTTGGGCACGATCCTGCGCCCAGGTGGATGGAGTTGGAAGAAAAGCAATGCATTAACAACAACACATATGACCTTCTCCTGACAAGCACCCTACACCCACTTAAATCAACCAATAGTTCGCCCACAATGCAAGCTACTCTTCGAGCCTGGAAGGTATTCCTAGACAGCCCCTCCTCGCATTCCTTAACTAAGGATTTATCGCTTCCTATCTCTAGTCTACAACTATTTATACCGGACTTACATATAAACTCCTGGAAAGTAAAGGGCATCGCCACCATGGAAGACCTAATTATTGGCCCTACTCTTAAAACCTTCAGGTCGCTCCAGATAGAATTTGGTCTAGACACTAAAGAGATATACACTTACAAACAAATAGCACATTTCTTTGCATCCACTCCCCATAGATCCATTTCTATACCAAATTAGAAGTTTCCTTTATTTTTCTAAACCGAATACCTCTATCAGGGGTATATCTTATTTTTATAATTACTTGAACCAGAAAACTGACTTCCATAAAACTCCTTCCATGTCCACCTGGGAGCTGGATCTGTCATCCCAGTACTCAACAGAACAATGGCAGCGCTCCCTTAGGGTAACATTTGCCTCCACTAAGTGTGTAAACTTATGGGAACTACATCACAAGATTCTCCTGAGATGGTACCTGACACCCACGAGGTTGGCGGGTTTTGTAGCCAACTCGTCCCCCCTATGCTGGAGAAATTGTGGCCTCCAAGGCTCTTTGATCCACATTTTATGGGCTTGCCCAGCATTGACAACTTTCTGGGCCCTGATCTCTGACCTCATAAGACAGATTACACACACTTCTACTGTCTTGACCCCAGGCCTGGCGGTTCTGTCGGTAGGGATAGAGGAAATCCCTTCAAACGTTAGACATGTTGTCTCCCATATACTTATGAGCGCAAGACTAAACATTGTTAGAAAGTGGCGGAGCTCACTGACACCAAGCCTCATGGATGTAATCAGAACAACTGATCTGCACATTAATTATGAATTGATGTTCGCGGCTTCCCAAGGGATGTATCAGTCCAGATTGCCTACCTGGCGTCCCTGGACTGATTGGTTCATTACCCATGGCTCCCGATATTGACTGACATTCCTTCATAGTGGGATCGTTAAATATATTACGTCCAAACGGGGTTTAGGAAAAGTGCTTAATTGGACTTGGCAAAGTTCTAAGTTCTATATTCTTTGTTTGTTTTTTTTTGTTCTATATTTTTTGTCCTATATCTTTTGTTCTTTGCTTAATAATGTTTTGTTTCTGCTTATATCTTTTTGCCTTGAGAATGGTACTTATGTAGAATGATTTGAGATGTCTCTTAGCATTTGAGTCATTATTTCCACGTGTGTTGCGTTATGTAAACATATCTAATGTGGTAACCAGCAATCGCAGTTTCTTTTATATGAGTAACGCTGTAACTATGTTATGTCCAATGGCAAAATTAATAAAAATCTATTGATACTAAAGGGGAGTTCCAGACTTTATGTTTATTAAAAGTCAGCTACAAAAAAAAGTGTAGCTGCTGGCTTTTAATAAACAGACACTTACCTGTTCCACTGCCAAGCGACACGGCCGCCCGGAGCTTCGCTCCCCTTCTCGGCCGGCACCTCCATTCTAACTATGGGCACCCGGCCGTGACAGCTTTCGGCTTCACGGCTGGGCACTCACTGCGCATGTGCGAGCGGCGCTCCCTGAGTGGACAGGCGATCGTCTGGGACCTGTCACGTGTCCCAGGTTTTCGCCTACAGGGAGGGGCCGTCAAAAGGCAATATGACGAGTCGCCTAAGCGGTCCCTGGGCGGAAGTAAGAAGTCCCACTCCTACTAAAGCCCCCACTCCCCCCTCCCCCCCCAAAAAAAATGACATGCCAAATGTGGCATGTAAAGGGGCGAGGAGTGGTTTAAGCCAAAGTTCCACTTTTGGGTGGAACTCCGCTTTAAGAAACCATTGACATCTGTAGCAGATCGCATAGACGCCGTCCAATTGCAATGTGTGAAACACACAGGATTCACTGCATTTCTCCCATCGCATAAGTGTGAACCAGGGCTGAAGCTCCAAAACGCTGGAGAAAAAAAAAATTCTCTATGGAGATGGTTCACATCTCCACCACAAGACGCTCCAAAAAGTTCTGGAGGCTTTTTTGTTTAGCTTGAATCGAATAGATCGGTGTGTTTTTTGTTCTATAGTATAGTAATGCATTGAAACCATTTATTCGTCTTAATGCGTTTGAGTGTTTTAGCGAGTTTTGTTGTGCGCCGTTTCTTACCAAATGCAATAAATTAACCAGTAAATAACCGCCCAATAGCAGATTTACTGCTGCATACGGTCATTCTGCACAGAATCACGTAATTGAGCACTTCCGCATTTGGGGGGGCGCCGCCTCTGCTGTGATTAGTCACAGCAGTAGCCGATCAGCAGGTGCTGACCAAAAGTTAAACACTGGCACCTGCTGATCGGCAAGGAGACACACTGGGAATAAAATCCAGCACATCCCTTAGTAAAAACACCACACTGTGTACACAAAAACACCAGCTAGGCACAGTTAACCCTTTGATCGCCCCTAGTGTTAACCCCTTACCAGCCAGTGTCATTAGTACAGTGACAGTGCATATTTTTTTTAGCACTGATCACTGTATTAGTGCAACAGGTATCAGATCGTCCGCCACAATATAGCAGTCCAGCTATAAGTCACTAATCATGGGCATTACTAGTATAAAAATTCCAAATTATAAGATAAATAAATTATATCACACCATAGCTTGTAGACACGATAACTTTTGCGCAAACCAATCAGACACTTTTTGGAAGAAAAAAAAATGCAAAAAATATGTAGCAGAATACATATTGGCCTAAATTTATGAAGAAATATAATTTTTATTGTTTTATAGCAGAAAGTAAAAAAATAAAAAAAAATGTTTATTTTTTTTTTGCAAAATTGTCTGTCTTTTTTTGTTTATAGCGCAAAAAATAAAAACCGTTAAGGTGATCGAATACCACAAAAAGAAAGCTCTGTGTGTGTATGTGTGTGTATGTGTGTGTCAAATTTAATTTATGGACAGCCTTGCCTGACCGCGCAATTGTCAGGTAAAGAAACGCAGTGCAGAGAAATAGTTGGATTGGTCGGGGGGGGGGGGGGGGGGGGGGGGGGGTTGTAATAAAAATAAATACATAACTAAAAAAAACAAATGGATGACGCTAAACCCTAATCCTAACCTAATAAATAAGTAAATAATAATAAAAAAAAAATCAATTACTTAACCGCTAACCATAGCCTTTAACACCTAGAAAAAAAAAGGTTGAAAAAAAATTATAAATAAAAAGGTGGCTAAAAAGCTGAAAAACAAAAAAGGATAAAACAGATATTTTTCTCTATTGGCTAACAAAAAAAAAAAAAAAAAAAAACAACCGCCAAAACTCAAAAGCACTTTAAAATAGCTGTACAAAAAACACTCAAACGCCTAAAAAAAAACAACGCTCAGGTGTGAAGGCAGCCTTTAGCCCCGTACACACGGTCGGACCTTTGCCCAACAACGTCGTTTTAAGCAAGTTGGACCAACAATCCGACCGTGTGTACGCTCCATCGGACAAACTTTTTTTCGTTTGGTTTTGTTTTCATCGGACAAAAGTTGGGTCTGCAAACGGACAAACTTTTGCCCAACAAAAGTCCGATGGAGCAAAGTCCTACCGTGTGTACAGAAAACCATCGGACTTTTGTCCGATGGACAAAACAACTAATGTTAAAATCAACCAACAATAGCAGAAGTTGACCAAAGGGTGGCGGTAAAGAGCAGAAAAACCACGTGATGTTGCAAAAAGTTTTGGGAAAGTTTGCAGAAAAGTCCTGTGGTGTGTATGCTATGGGTGTGCCCGGCCAACTCCGTTCAGACAAAAATCCACGGAAAAGTCCGATGGAAGTCCGACTGTGTGTACGAGGCTTTAGAGAAATACTTTGATTTACCGGCATGAACTGCTGGGTCCAACACCTCAACACCACCAGTGCAATACTTGAGGTTAACCTTTATGCTAAGGGCCTATGCTATGTCCCAAGAAGGGAAATAAAATATTTAAAGCTTCTATAAAGAAGCGTGTTGGTGCATGCTAATGAATTCCTCTGAAATGCTGCAATACACACCATTTATTATCCCCCCCCCCCTTTTTTTTGGCACAAAACAAAATATAAGAACCCTGAATCTGATCGAGGAACGCTGGAAATGGCTTGGCTTTGGGCAACACAACGATGCAGCCGACTTGAGACTGAGGTCTAATGAATATTAAAACTGGCTCTGTTATTAAAATGCAACAGCTGAATCAGGGCACGTGTCAGAGTTCCCTGAACACATTGTTATTATTGGGAGTTACAAGTCTCTAGTACTTGACATGTGTACAATAAAATTCCTAAACTTTGTTTAAAAGGACACCCTTCAGGGAAAAAAGAAAGAAAGAAGGAAAGGAAGGAAAGGAAGGAAAGGAAGGAAAGGAAGGAAAGGAAGGAAAGGAAGGAAAGGAAGGAAAGGAAGGAAAGGAAGGAAAGAAAGGAAAGGAAAGGAAGGAAAGAAGGTCAGCTCGATAAAGCCACACCAGCCCCCTTCCCCCCGCCCCGATCCTGTAAGATTGCATTCCAGCTCATTTTAGGGGCACATTTTCATTTAGTGTTCGCTTTAACCCCGGTTCACATTGATGCAAATCTGATGCGTTCCATAATGCATAGATTCACCCCGCTTCCTCTGAGCCCAGGTCTTCCTGAACCCACTAACCAAGACAATAATAGGACAGTGAAAGGAGAAGCAGCATGAACTGATTGGCTCCTCTCACTCACACTACATCCCTGCTGTACTGGGACTGCAAGAAGCTACTTTTATTATGAATTAATAATTACCAAGCTGCATTACTTTGTGTCCATTATATCTGTCTGGAGTGCAACTTTCAATAACACTAGATCAATGGTCTCCAAACTGTGGCCCTTTCATTTCCTTTATTTAGTCCTCGGGGCACCATTCCTTACACTGATACCAACAGTGGAGCATGTTTCCTTCCATTGACACCAATGATGGAACACTATTCCTCGCAATGACATCAGCAATGACACACTATTCCTCCTACTGATATAAACAATAAGACACTATCCCACCCAACGACACCAATGATGGGCCGTTATTCCTCCCACTGATGGGGCATTATTCCTCCCACTGACACCAATGATGGGGCACTATTCCTCCTAGCTACAGGCACTCCTAGCTACATGTCATTTTTACTTACACTGATGCTGCTGCATTTTCTACTTCTACTGGCCACTCCGGCCCCCCTGAAGTCTGAAGGACAATAAACTGTCCCTTTGTTTAGAAAGTTTGGAGACCCTTGTACTAGATTATATTTAGCTTCTACCCGGTTTCCCCCTCAGCACATACACTATATTACCAAAAGTATTGGGACGCCTGCCTTTACACGCACATGAACTTTGACATCCCAGTCTTAGTCCGTAGGGTTCAATATTGTGTTGGCCCACCCTTTGCAGCTATAACAGCTTCAACTCTTCTGGGAAGGCCATCCACAAGGTTTAGGAGTGTCTTCGTTTAGGGAGCACATTCATGTTGGAACAGAAAGGGGCCTTGCCCAAACCGTTCCCACAAAGTCGGGAGCATAAAAATTGTCCAAAATGTCTTGGTATGCTGACAAAAAGCATAGCTGCTAACTTTTAACAGACACTCGCCTCTCCCATGGTCCAGCGATGCGGCCACCCGATGCCTTGCTCCTCTACCCCTCCTCTCCTGCATTGTAAGTGTGGGTGCCCGGCTATGACCGCTTGCGGCTTCACAGCCGGGCGCGCACTGCATATGTGCGAGTTGCGCTGCGCTCTGTCAGTGGCCAGACAAACGTCTGGGACCTGTGACGTGTCCCAGAAGATTGCAAGGAGGGAGGGGTTGCCGCCTAGGCCGCCAGAAGACGGAAGGAGGAAGTGGGACAGGAAGTCCCTCTCAAAACCAGGTACCCACCCCCCAATTGTGGCATGTCAGGGGGCAAGGAGTACCTAAAGCGGAAGTTCCATTTTTGGGTGGAACTCCACTTTATGAACTTGGAGTGGCCCTGCAAAGAGGGAGTGGGTCAAAATCCCTCCTGAGATGTGTGCAAACCTGGTGGCCAACTACAAGAAATGTCTGACCTCTGTGCTTGCCAACAAGGGGTTTGCGAAGGGGGTCAAATACTTATTTCACTCATTAAAATGCAAATCAATTTATAACTTTTATGGATATTTTTGTTTTTATTCTGTCTCACTGTTAAAAAAAAAAAAAAAACACCAATAAAATTATAGATTGATCGTTCCTTTGTCAGTGGGCAAAGGTACAAAATCAACAGGGGATCAAATAAGTTTTACCCCCTCACTGTAGCTGCAAAGGGTGGGCCAACTCCATATTGAACCCTACGGACTAAGGCTGGGATGCCAATAAAATTCATGTGAATGTAAAGGCAGGCGTCCCAATACTTTTGGCAACAGTGTATAATGTTACAGATGCTCTCCAAAAGCACCTCACTGAAAATTGAATGGAATTGGCACGAGAAGCACTTTGTGGTTTATTTTTATCACAAAGCACTCACAAAATGTCTGCTATTTTCAGGTGACAGATTCGGTTTGGTAGGAAACTAGGTCATGTTTTTAACCAGTCATCGCTTCATAATGAACATATAAGCGCCACACTCAGATTATTTTGTTGAAACTAAAATACAGTGCATGTGGCTGGCAGACATTCCTCCAGGCACATACTGTACACTCACCCCAGTGATTAGCACCATGGTATTTACTATACATGTGGATGGATGACAAAACAAACAGCAGTTGCAATAAAAAAAAAGCGCAGTCTGGTACAGGCAATTACCAATCACATTATGGTGCGGCCGCGGCATTCAACACATGATGACTCTACGGCAATGCAGAATAAAATGACGCCTGTTTTATCTGGAAATCGATGGACTAAAGGTTGCTTATGGTCAGTTCAATGCAAACTGAAAGTGTAAGCCCGTCTGCACAGCGAATGTCATGGACGGGGTTTTACATGAACCTGGTTAGTCAGTGTTGGTAAATCCCTAGGAGGAAATATTCTGCTATATAGAGCATTCCTGAACAGTACAGGGGGGGGGGGGGGGGGGATTTCACACACTTGTAAGCAGGTGACACTTTAAGCTTTTAAAACAGATGCACACAGGCTGAGAATCTACTGGCGGGATTAAAGAGACACACAAGAGAAATATGGAGGATTCCACTGCTGAACTCTTCCTGAAAATCTTCCTGTGTCTCTGGCTTGAATAATACAGAGGCACTTAAAGCTGAAGTGTCAAGTCTGCATATACCTTCCCTTGTTCACCTAGACCAGGGGTCTCCAAACTGTGGCCCCGAGGCCAAATCTGGCCTTTTACTTGCTTTTATCTGGCCCTTGCGGCACTATCCCCCCACTGATGCCAAAGATGGGGCACTATCCCCCCCCACTGACACTAAAGATGGGGCACTATCCCCCCCCACTGATACCAAACATGGGGCACTAGTCCCGCCCCCCCACTGGCACCAAACATGGGGCACTAGTCCCCCCCCACTGGCACCAAACATGGGGCACTAGTCCCCCCCCACCGACACCAAACATGGGGCACTAGTCCCCCCCCACCGACACCAAACATGGGGCACTAGTCCCCCCCCACACCAAAGATGGGGCACTATTTCCCCCCCACACCAAAGATGGGGCACTATTTCCCCCCCACACCAAAGATGGGGCACTATTTCCCCCCCTACCCCACTGACACCAAAGATGTGGCGCTATTTCCCCCTACCTCACTGACACCAAAAGTTGTCTCTGCCAATCTCTCGGCTTTCCTATCAATAACTAACCACACTAGGCAGAAGAGCACAGAGTCAGTTTTCTGGCTGTGCATGGGACTCAGTCTGCTCTCCAATTATCAGACTTGTCCTGCCCCCCCCCCCCAAGCCATTTAGCAGGACAATCCGTATGCTGTTTCTCCTCCCCTAGATCTCTAAGCTCCTTATGCAGTGGAGCATAGAGGGAATGTGATCATTTATATAAAATAAAAAAAATGGGGAGGGGCATCTATACTGTTTTTTTTTTTTTTATATCTGTACACAAATGTTTTGACTTTCATTTTCATTTTAAACTGAATGGGTTGTTTTATAAAGGGAGGGTTTACATATACTTTAACCATCACTGCTAGGAGAGGGTTGCAGGGGAATTTGAGCTCCTCAGTGACTGGAAGGAACAGCACAGAAATCTGAGCAGCTGAATTAATGGGATTCAAGTCTCTCAGCAGCTCAGCTCCCCTATTACAAGGGAATCTGACCTGCTGAGTCAATGTTGGGAGATGGGAGCACTGGGATCTGACCTGCTCAGTCAATGATGGGAGCACTGGGATCTGACCTGCTCAGTCAATGTTGGGAGATGGGAGCACTGGGATCTGACCTGCTCAGTCAATGTTGGGAGATGAGAGCACTGGGATCTGACCTGCTCGGTCAATGTTGGGAGATGGGAGCACTGGGATCTGACCTGCTCAGTCAATGTTGGGAGATGGGAGCACTGGGATCTGACCTGCTCAGTCAATGTTGGGAGATGGGAGCACTGGGATCTGACCTGCTGAGTCAATGTTGGGAGATCTGAACTACCAAGTGACTGCTTTGAAGCCATTTAATCTCATTATATAAGTAGCCTCTACTTCTTCGTGGCCCTTCTATCCTGCTGATAAGGTCTACCAGAAGACAATAGACTAACCCACAATTCAGCCAGATAACCAAATAAGCATATGCTGACATTTACCCAAGTCATGTCAAGTGTGTTTTTTTTTTTTTTTATTTAGAACAAGGAGATAATTTGTTTTAATTTGATGGCAAATACAAAATACAGTACATTTCACTGACCCAACATGTATCAGAATGGCACAACCTTCTATACTGTACATCAGAGTCGGTCCAAGCTCTGGAAGCATCACGACAATACCGTCAGGACCACACATGCCTGCCTAGTAGCTGGCTCGGCCTCTTAGCTCCCACCCTCTCCACAGCCCAGCGCTCCATTGAGTACTGGAGGGGCAGAGCAGAAAGCCGGTGACTGATAGTCACCGATTTCTGCTCAGTGAAGACCGAGAACTGAGTGATCAGCAGTCATATGACAACTCGTTTCTTGGGCTCAGACCTGGCGGGGGACAGGAAGGTGAAAAGGAATGTTTTTATTTTTTTCTTACTATGCCCGCACTTCTTTACACAAATATCAAAATGCCTTGATGAGTAGTTGTCAGTCTGGAAGAGTATGCAGACCGCCCTAGGTAACACCCACAGGTCATGCTGAGCCTCCAGGATTGAAAAAAAAAAAAAAAAAAAAATTAAACCCAACAAACAAAAAGGAGCCGGCCAGGGACAGTCAGACAGGAAGGGAAAGAGCTAAACGATGGTGGACGTCCTCCAGCCAGGAAATGACATGAATGCAACCTGACTTTTTTTGCGCAAATTCTTTATAGAAAAGTATTCAACAAAATAGCATTAATGTCTTACAAAAAGTAAAAGTCGTACAATAAGAGAGTGTAGAGGGTGTATATAGAGAATACAGAGTGCAAAAGTACAAAGTGAACAACATATACAGAATGCCAGAAAAAGAAGTTTCATCAAATGTGGAGAGGTCCCGCCAGTGCAGATAGTAGTCTGAGGGATATGGAAGTACTGAGTATCGGCTCTGAGCTGCGTGGGGCATTGGGTTTAAGGCACCCCTCTCAAGACTAAGGAAGTAAATCAGACACAATACTGCCAGTTCCCGGCCACAGTACCTGCCCAGTCGGACACCAAATATTTATAAACGAGAAAGAGAATCAGGGAAATATGAAGGCGCCATGCTGGTGTGAGCATGTCGGTGGGAAGGTCAGAAAAACGTCAATCCTCAGAACATTTTTCCAGTAGGACATTGCTCTCAGTAGACCAAAATGTCCCAGTAGGATCACATTTTTGTATATTGTTCCCGCCTGTTCTGGGCGGCAAGTACTAAATCCCTCAGCACATTTATGCCCTCAAACTTGGGGAAATCAATGGTGGAGAAGGATCTGGGTGTTCTGGTTGATCATAAGCTTAATAGCCTGCAATGCCAAGCTGCAGTTTCCAAAAGCAAGCAAAGGCCTTTGTAGTAAAAGGCAGCATGGACTCCATAGAGAGATATCATTTTGCTGTACAACCCATTAGTAAGACCTCATCTGGAATATGCAGTTCAGTTTTGGACAGCAGTTCTCAAAAAGGATATCAGGGAACTGGAGAAAGTGCAGAGAAGGGCAACCAAACTGATAAGAGGCATGGAGGAGCTCAGCTATGAGGAAAGATTAGAGGAACTGAATGTATTCCCTCTTGAGAAGAGGAGATTAAGGATATGGGATATGATCAACATGTACAACTACATAGGTGGTCCATATAGTGAACTTGGTGAGGAGCTATTCACTTTAAAAGTCATCACAGAGAACAAAGGGGCACTCCATGTCTAGAGGAAAAGAGATTTCATCTCCAAATACGGAAAGGTTTCTTCACAGTAAAAGCTGTGAAAATGAGGAATAGACTCCCTGCAGAGGTGGTTCTGATTAACTTAGTAGCTTGCTTTAACCACTTACCCACTGGGCACTTAAACCCACGTTCCTAACCAGACCAATTTTCAGCGCTCTCACCCTTTTGAATGACAATTACTCAGTCATGCAACACTGTACACATGACATTTTTGCCCTTTTTTCACACAAAGCGCTTTCTTTTGGTGGTATTTAATCACCGCTGAGTTTTATTTTTTGCGCTGTAAAAATAAATTAAAAAAAAACTGAAAATTCTGTAAGAAAAAGAAAAAATTTTCTTTGTTATAAAATTACAAATTTTTCTTCATAAATTTTGGCCAAAATTTATACCGCTACATATCTTTGGTAAAAATAACCCAAATCGGTGTATATTATTTGGTCTTTGTGAAAGTTAGAGTGTCCACAATCTCTGAAAAATTAACCACCCCTGAAGTACTGACAGCCCATCTAATTTCTTGAGACCCCAACAAGCCAGGGAAGTACAAATACCCCCCAAATGACCCCCTTTTAAAAAGTAGACATTCCAAATTATTTAGTAAGAGGCATGGTGAGTTTTTTGAAGATGTAATTTTTTCCCACAATTCTATGCAAAAATCAAGGTCCCTCGCATTTCTCACACACAGCATACCACAAATTACACCCCAAAACACATTCTACTACTCCGGAGTATGGCAATACCACGTGTGAGACTTTTCCCCAGCCTGGCCACATAGAGAGGCCCAACATGCAGGGAGCACCATCAGGTGTTCTAGGAGCACTTCTGTGAGGCACTGTAGTGGCATGGATGAGAACTGATGTGGCATGGATGAGAACTGATGTGGCATGGATGAGCCAAGGATGAGCATGAATGGGGATGGCCAAGCATGGTTGAGCCATGAACATGGGATGGCCGAGTATGGATGGGATGGCTGAGTACGGCTGGGTATGGATACTCCCATGTATGTGCCCCAAGCGGGAGAGCAATTCTAGGAGGATGTCGTAGTACGCCCTCCCAGATATAGCGAGCCGAGCTGTAGCTGTTATTTCGGATATGGCGCGGTTAAGTGGTTAAAAAAGGCCTGGATTCCTTCCTAAATGTACAAGCTGGGTACTAATATTTATAGGTAAAGTTGATTTAGGGCACGGGTCTCAAACTGCCGGTCCTCCAGCTGTTGCAAAACTACAAGTCCCATGTGGCATTGCAAGGCTGACCTGTACAATCATGACTCCCAGAGGCAGAGGCATGATGGGTTTCGCAACAGCTGGAGGGCCGCCAGTTTGCGACCCCTGATTTAGGGAACATCCGATTGTGGATGGGGGGGGGGGGGGATCAGGAAGGAATTCTTTACCCTCTGGAGAAAATTGGATCATGCTTTGCTGGGGATTTTTGCCTTCCTCTGGATCAACTGTGGGTGAAGGATTGTGTATATGGAATTGTATGATTCTCCCCCCCCCCCTTTTATTGGTTGATGGACACCTTATTGAGCCACAACAAGATGAAAGGGGGGGTTTGGATCCTTCCATCGTAAAGCGATACAGGCTTTGGGGGCATTAGGCAAGTGATGGAGAACCGATTTCTTATAGGTCCTACTGGGGATATGAGAGCAGTGGAGAAGGAAGAAGGCAGGCTCATTCAGGACCGGAAAGCCTGTGAATTGTTGAGCGAGTCTTTGCACTTTTGGGCAAGACCAAAGAAATGCGTACTAGCATCCCCCTTTCCTCCCAGCATCTCCGCCACCATTTTGAGGCTTTAGGGAAGTAACGACATAAAACCGACAGGGTGTGATACCATTGGGTGAGCAATTTCTAATTAGTCTCCTGGACACGAGTACATATGGGAGGACTTCAGGGCAAAGTGAATGATGTTGTCGACATTGATCAGGTGTGTGAAGGTCCTATTAAAAGGTCCAGTTCCCATTTATTAAGGCAAGGCAGTATAAAGTGTGGGGGGGGGGGGTTAGCAGGATCTACTGTACATTGTGAGAAGCTCACAGTGTGTAATGAAACCAGTGTAAGTGATTTCAGTACTGAAGGTGAGCCAGTGTTCTGTCAGATTAGGCGACCCGTCAAAACTTGCAACTGAAGTGACCTAGATCACGGCCATCTTGGTACACCCCGCACTCAGCTGCAGTAAGCAGAGAGTCTAAAGTCGCCAAGCGGACATCTTTTTACACCCACCAAACTCTTGCATTTCGCACTTCTTTTTACCACTACACTGAGCTTATATAGTGAAATACAGCATTTAGAACTCTGTGACACTGTTTTGATGTTGAATTTTAAAAGCAAGATTAGCAAACCTGTGAGATCAGCAGGCTTGCCGCTGCTTTTAAAATTCATTATCAAAACAGCGTCTCGGAGTTCTAAATCCTATATGTCACGATATAAACTTACTGGTAAAAATAAAGTGTGAAAACGCAAGACTTTGGTGGGTGTAAAAAGATGTCCCCTTGGCGGCTGCAAACTGTAGGCTTAGTGTGGCTGAGTGCAGGGTGTACCAAGATGGCCAGGGCCGAACATCACTTTTGTTACGAAATCTGACGGGTCGCCTAATCTGACGGAACACCGATACAGGTGTGCAAGACTGAAGGGAAGGCCGGAGTCCTTTTCTGCTTTAGCTGTTCTACTGCAATGTATTGTAATTGCATGGTACATTCACCTCACCACCATTTTCCCATGAAATCATGGGGCATCACTCCTAACACTTAAGGGTTAATGCACACAACTGATCAGCCTTGTACTGGAAAACAGCAGCTTGAGAATAAACAGTTCAACTGACTCTGTTATCAATCAGCTGCAAACTTGCAGCTGGAATGTGAACAGCTTCAGTCTGATTGGCAAATATAAGCAACAAGGACAATCCTTTTTTTTTTTTTTTTTTTTAGGCATGAGGCCCTACTAGATCCTGTGTTAAAAATACCAGGCGTGTGTAAAGTAAAACAATAGAATCCTTATCATTGTGCTCTTTTTTTCTGGTGTCGGTTGAGTTGGGCAGACACAGACCGCATTCAACAACTGCTCAGCAGACAGATGGGCAAAGACTTCCTTCCCATACAAAGGAATGGTGGTTGTTCATAGTAATTGGATATTATACATTATTATACAGGATTTATATTTCGCCAACAGTTTGTGCAGTGCTTTACAAACATGAGGGCAGACAGTACAGTTACAATACAATAGCGGAGGAATCAGAGGGCCCTCGCTCAGCTCCAGATTTAGTTATTGAAATATGGTTGGATACTGAGGGCGATTGTTTGGAGATCATTAACTAGTTCAGGGCAGAGCGTCTGCAGGACTGATAATGCCAAATAAAAGAAATACACAAACATACATGATACACCCAGTATGTAATCAAGGTTATTTACTGAGCTGGGATTGTATGTAAATTGTTCACATGCCTGTTTATTTAAGCAGCCCATAGATGACTCAATTTTCTTTCCCTCCACCACAGGTGTGTGTTCCTCGATTCCCCTATCAACACACAGGAAGCCTTCCCGGCTGAAGACTATAGCCGCCGATGTTCGGTCGAGAAGTGCGTCCCATCGAATAGTGCCCGCGCATGCGTAGGACGGAGCCGCACTCTAGCCGAGTTGCCGATCAGCTGGAGTGACGTGCCCAGGGCGCAAGCGCACATCGTAGGAGGCATCTCTCGATGGGAGATACCATTTCACGGGCACAATTGAAACCTATACAAAGAGCAGGGAGGGGGGGCCATAGTACTCACATTGTGCCGCCCCTCCAGCAGCAGCGATGCACAATCTGATTTAGGTTTAGATTGTGCCTTTGAAATGGTATCTCCCATCGAGAGATACCTCCCACGAGGTACGCACGCGCCATGGTTAGGTCACCGCGCTGATCGGCAAATCAGCTGTTGTGCTATGACGTATGGCGCATGCGCAGTTCATCCCGGGCACTATTTGATGGGGAGGGCACTTCGACAGAACACCGGCAGTAATCAAATGTAAAAAAAAAAAAAAGAAAACAGGCTGGTTGTGCCCACATCGATCAATGTCAGTACATTCAGCCTGCCCATACATGAATTGAATCTCGGCCAGTACCTGCCGAACCAGCCAAATTTCGATCCATGTATGGCTGTCTTAAAAGGCTTGGTACATTCTGGTCTCATTCACACTCATGGCAGTGGAGCATTATTAATAGAATTCCTCAGACGTGCGGCATCAGGGATCACCTCTTTCCTTTGTAGTATAAAATAGACGGTCAGTCCGTAGTTATATTGCCCACCTAGAGCTACAAAAGGTGACCAGACAGAGTGGTACATGTGCTGCAGTAAAAATTATACCGCGTCACGTTCGGCGGCCAGTACCACCAAATGCGACACATTCAAGTGAATGGAGCTGCACTGCACACTTGAAACACGTGGGAGTGCAAATACCGGCATTTACATGTGTATACCCCACCTACAGCGTATTCTGTAATACATTTCTATGTGCAGTATTCGCAAAACATGGCCTGTTGGGGGTGCTTGAGGGCTGGGGTTGAGAACTACTGACCTAGAGAATGGCTAAGACGGTATTAACCTTTACATATCAGTAAAGGGCTGTGTGAGGACCAATCACAGAAACTGAGTGATAGGTCCTCTATCTTTAGTCCTGATAATAATGTGTATATACCAGCCATACTCAACCAGGGTTTCTACAGGGGTTTCTGGGGGCTCCCTGAGCGTGCAGGTGCCGTTGGGATTCTCCTGCTTTTTTTCTGTGCAGGTGGCTGCGGGAACAGGAACCACCCACACAAGTGTGAACCTAGCCTGACAGGAAGAATATTTACAAGCAAAAAATACTATAATTTGTCTATACGAGCTCTGCATGTCTATATAAAAACGCAGTGTTATCCCATGCATAGTGTGAAGGCCGATCACAGAATCGGGGTGATAGGTCATCTGTTTATAATCCTGATAATAATGATGTGCTGTATACACTAATGATATTGTGTGTAGGAGCCTGTAATATTAAAGTGGAACTTCCGCTTTAAGTACACCTCGCCTCCTGACATGCCACAATTTGCATGTAATTGTTTTGGAAGGGGGGGTAGGAGGAGTGGGTTACCTTGTTTTAAAAAAGGACTTCCTGTCCCACTTCCTTCTCCTGGATGCCTAGGCGGCGACTCCTCTCCCCCCAGGCGGCCCCTGCCTCTCTGCAATCTTCTGGGACACGTCACAGGTCCCAGAAGATTGCCTGGCCACCAAGAGCAGCCGGCCGTGAAGCTGCAAGCTGTCACGGCCGGGTTCCCACAGTTGCTACAACGCTGCCGTGGAGAGGAGGTGGAGAGGAGCAAGGCCTTGTGCGGCCGCATCGCTGGACCGTGGGACATGCGAATGTCTATTAATTAAAAGTCAGCAGCTACACTTTTTGTAGCTGCTGCGTTTTAATAAACTGAAAATCAGTGGAACTCTGCTTTAAGGCTGCTTTCACACTGAGGCATTTTGCAGGCGCATTTGTGCTAAAAATAGTGCCTGCAATGCGCCCTGAAAGAGCCGCTCCTTTATATTCAGTGTGAAAGCCTGAGGGTTTTCACACTGGAGTGTTGCGCTGGCAGGACGGTAAAAAAAGTCCTGCAAGCCGCATCTTTGAGGCGCTGTAGGAGTGGTGAATATACCGCTCCTAAAGCACACCTGCCCATTGAAATCAATGGGGCAGTGCCTCCAAACAGCCTGCAAAGTGGCATTTTTGCAGGCGGGTTTAACCTATTTTCAGGCGCTAACGGGGGTTAAAACCGCCCGCTAGCGGCCCAAAATCGCGGCATAAGCAACGGTAAAGCGCCGCTAAAACGCCCGCGACGCCTCAGTGTGAAAGTACCCTAATGAGGAATTCCAGCTTACACCTAGCTAGCCTTAAAACTGTCCTCTCCTCACTCTTAACACCAACGCTGTAAGAAAGATGTATATATACTTAACTATTTTCATGTGATATCCCGTGTCGGCCAGCAGCTGCATGGGAGAGGAGAGCGCGCTCCGACAATGGCTAGTAAAGCCTAGAGAGTGGTGATGTCACCCACAGGCTTCTACCTGTTGCTGTGGCATCAGGGGAGCGCCGAAGGCCGACACAGAGGAGATCATGTGACTGGAGCAGGCTGAAAATATGTAAATATATACATCTTTCCTAAAAAAAAAAAAAAAAAAAAAAAAATTATGTAAAAAAAAAAAAAAAAAAATGTGGGGGGGGGGGGGGTTCTAAAGGCTCAAGGTTTTTTACCTTCATGCATTCTATGCATGAAGGTAAAACACCTGCTCTGTGCAGAAGCCCACCCCAATACTTACCAGAGACCCATCATCTCTTCATTGGCTGAGGCAGCCGTGGAAGCCACTGGCTCCCGCTACTATCAATTCCAGCCAGTGAGCCAAAGAGGAGAGAGAGGGGGTGGGGCTGAGCCACAGCTGTGTGTGTGAATGGACACGCAGAGCAGGGGCTTGGGAGCGAGCCTGCTTGGGTGCCCCCACAGAAAGCTGCTTGCTCTGGGGGGCACTCGGAAGGAGGGAGGAGCCGGGGAGCGCCTGCAGGGGACCCAAAAAGAGGACGATCCAGGCTGCTCTGTGCAAAACCACTGCACAGAGAGCAGGCAAGTAGAACATGCTATTTAACCACCTCAGTACCAGGCCTATTCTAGCACTTCTCTCCTTCATGTAAAAATCATCATTTTTTTTGCTAGAAAATTACTCAGAACCCCCAAACATTATATATATTTTTTTTAGCAGACACCCTAGGGAATAAAGTGGCGGTCATTGCAACTTTTTATCTTGCACGGTATTCGCGTAATAATTTTTTTAACGCATTTTTTGGGGGAAAAAGCGGTTTCATGAATTAAAAAACAACAAAACAGTAAAGTTAGCCCAATTTCTTTTGTATAATGTGAAAGATGATACCCAACTTGTCACGCTTTAAAATTCGCCCACACTCAGGGAATGGCGCCAAACTTCAGTACTTAAAAATCTCCATAGGCGACGCTTTAATTTTTTTTTACAGGTTACCAGTTTAGAGTTAGAGGAGGTCTAGTGCTAGAATTGCTGCACACGCTCTAACGCACGCAGCGATACCTCACATGTGTGGTTTGAACTGCGTTTACATAAGTGGGCGGGACTTGCGTGTGTGTTCGCTTCTGAGCGCGATCTACCGGGGCATTTTACTTTTTTTATTACATTTTTTATTTTACTTAATTTTTTTTTGATCACTTTTATTCCTATTACAAGGAATCTAAACATCCCTTGTAATAGGAATCTATTTCGACAGGTCCTCTTTATGGAGAGATGTGGGGTCAATAAGACCCCACATCTCTCCTCCAGGCTGGAAGGCATGAGATCAAGAAAAAAAATTCACAGATCTCATGCTGACCGCCGCGATTGTGACTGTTTACTTCCGGGTACTAGGGCGTGACGTCATAACGTCGTGTGCCCGGGCCTCCGACGGTCATAGAGATGACCGGTGACCATCTAGTCACTGGTCATCTCTATCCTCGTCATCCTCGCCGGCCGATTCGTTCTCGGGGCTCCCGATGGCACAGGAGAGCCCAGAGAAGCACCGGATGGCCCGTCGCCTATAAGAACGATCAAGCGGCGGAACTGCCGCTATGATCTTTCTAATGGTGCGCAGAATCGCCTGCTAAAAAGAAGGATATCTGAATGATGCCTGTAGCTGCACCCATCATTCAGATATCCCCACCTAAAGTCCAGGACGTCATATGTTGTCCAGCGGTATTGAGGTGGATAGAAAAAAAAAAGTGCATTTATTTTTTTACAGTGCAGCCTTTAGGCTGGGTTCACACTGCTGCAAATTCTATTGTGAATTTGAGCCGTTGCGATTGCTCAAATTCGCAAGTCATTTAAAGAACATTGTTTTACATTAGTGCCGTTCACATGAATGCGTTGCGAATCTAAGCTGCGGGAAAAAAGGGTCCTGTGCGATGCGAATTCAGCTCTATAGACTGGCTTTCCCTGAAATCGCGGCCACGAATCGCAGCAAATTTGCAGCAAAATCGCACGATTTTGAATTTGCAGCAGTGTGAACCTAGCCTTAAAGCAGTGGTTCTCAACTCCTGTCCTCAGGGCCCAACAGGCCAGGTTTGCAAGATAACTAAAATACATCACAGCTGATACCATTTGCTGCTAAAGTGATTGCAGTATTCTAGTCTGTATCTCCCCAAAGTAATACATAAAATCTGGCCTGGTAGCGAGTCCCGAGGACAGGAGATTAGAACCACGGCTTTAAAGCATTGCACCAGTGAACAGCAGATCGCAGTGCAATGGCAGGATCTAGCAGACTCTCAGTCAGTGGCAGGTACAGGCAGACAGTTACTAACTGCAGAAAAAAAAAGTCAATGCACTACGAGAGTGTTCACCAACTCCCCCGCAGTTCAATGAGAACTACAAGTTGCCTGCTGCAGTGGATGATGGTACTTGTAGTTCATTCATTCACAGGAAACTGAATAAATGACGCGGCTGTGTTGCACATTCACGCCGTTTTCAAATAATGACAGTGGGTGCAGGGAGAAGATCCCACCCGCTGTCACAGAGCGTGGAGTGCGGGTGGTGGTTGTATATGAGCATGTTATATCCTGAATATGGGTGTAATCATGCAACTAAAAAGGTGAACTTATGCTTTAAGAGGGGGGTGGGACATTTATAAGGCTAGTTAGGTGTAAGCTGGAATTCCACTTTAATCATTCACTGCATGTTACTTACCTATTGGAGTGATAACATCAAATATTAGCTGGTGGATTAGATTTACATTGTGTTTGCAGGAAGATTATTTACGGCATTAAATACTATAGTTTGTCTTTATGACTGCTGTACTGTATGTCTATGCGTCTATAAAACCTCAGTATATTCCTGCATAGTAATTCCCATTCATGTGAAGGCCGATCACACAATCAGAGTATCAGGTCATCGATCTATAGTCCTGATAATGTATATACACATTAGTGATAGAGTGTAAGGGCAGGGCTGTAATATTAATCACTGACCCCACGTTACTTACCTATAGGAGTGATGACATCAAATATTAGTTGATGGATCGGAATTACATGGCGTTTGAAAAAATAATATTTACGGGTGTGAAATAGTATAACGTTTTAACTCAATAGTGCAGACGTCTATAAATAGTCAGTATATCCCTCGATATATCCGTGATCCATAGTGCCATGGCCAATCACAGAATCAGGGCGATAGGTCATCTACCTACAATCCTGGTAATCATGTATGTACATGTAGTGGGAGTGCAGGCTTGTAATATTAAAGTGGTTGTAAAGGCTGAAGGTTTTTTACCTTACTGCATTTTAACCACGTGCTTACTGGGCACTTAAACCCCCTTCGTACCCAGACCAATTTTCAGCTTTTAGCGCTGACGCACTTTGAATGACAATTGCGCGGTCATACAACGCCGTACCCAAACGATATTTTTATCATTTCTTTCCCACAAATAGAGCTTTCTTTGGGGGTATTTAATTACCTCTGCGGTTTTTATTTTTTGCGCTATTAACAACAAAAGACAGAAAAATTTGAAAAAAAAAACATTTTTTTCACTTTTTGTTATAATAATATCCCAATTTTTTTTTTCTCAGTTTAGGCCGATACGTATTCTTCTATATATTTTTGGTAAGAAAAATTGCAATAAGTGTATAGTGATTGGTTTGCGCAAAAGTTATAGCGCCTACAAAATAGGGGATAGAATTATGACATTTTTATTATATATATATTTTTTATTTTACCAGTAATGGCGGGCGATCTGCAATTTTTGTCAGGCCTGCGATATTGTGGCGGACACATCGGGCACTATTTTGGGACCATTCACATTTATACAGCAAACAGTGCTATAAATATGCATTGATGTGACTGGCAGGGAAGGGGTTAACACTAGGGGCGATCAAGGGGTTAAATATGTTCCCTATTAGTGATTCTTACTGTGTGGGGGGAGGGGACTGACAGGGGGAGGTGACCGATCTGTGTCCCTATATACAAGGGACACAGCATCGGTCTCCTCTCTCCCTGACAGGACGTGGATCTCTGTGCTTACACAGAGATCCACGTCCTGCCTCTGTAACAGCCGATCGCGTGTACTTGGCGGACACCGCGGCCGCCAGGCACGCGCATCGGTTTCACGGGATGCGGCGGGCACAGCTGTTCCCCGGCGGCGCGCGGGGGGGGGGATGTAAACACAGCAGGACGGCCATCCGGCACTTGAGAGCCGCGCTGCAGACGTCTTTCGTCTATAGCGCGGGTCTCAAGTGGCTATACATGAAGGTAAAAAAAAACTTAAAATTTGCAGCTCCCCCCCGCAGACCCTCTAATACTTACCTGGGCCCCTTCTCAATCCAGCGATGTGCACAAGAATTTCCTCTGTCCTGAGACTCCCTCTCCCCATTGGCTGAGACCGTAGTGGGAGCCATTGGTTTGCACTTCTGTCAATCGCAGCCAGTAAGCCAATGAGGAGAAAGCGGGTGCGTGGCCGAGCCACGGCTCTGCGTGCCTTATGGATGCATAGAGCAGGGCTGGGGGGCGAGCACGCACCAGTGCCCCCATAGCAGGCGGCTTGATATGGGGTGCACTGGTCATGGTGAAGGAGCCAGGAGCCCTAGCAGGGGACCCAAGAAGACGTTTTAATCTAAAACTCTAATACCACTTTAAAGTGGTTCTAAACCTCAGATATGAAATGAGAACAAAGCAGATCCCTCTATAGCAGTGATGGGGAACCTTGGCATCCCAGATGTTTTGGAACTACATTTCCCATGATGCTCAAATACACTGCAGAGTGCAAGAGCATCATGGGAAATGTAGTTCCAAAATATCTGGGGTGCCAAGGTTCGCCATCACTGCTCTATAGTGTGTACTTGTGTCAATCTAGAGCACTAAAGCCTCGTACACACGATCAGATTTTCAGACGACCGAAAGTCAGTTTTTTTGTGGCATGCTGGTCTAAAGTGAAGAGGTTACTCACAATACAAACATTTTTGTACGACAGAAGTGATGTAATGTGTCGAATAGTCTTGTATGCATTCTTTCGTTTGAGCTTGCTCTTACAATTTTTTTCCGTACGACGTAAAACGAAAATCAGACGTTGAGTTGACCTCTGCCAAAAATGTTATAGTCTGCACATCCAGCTTTTGTCTGACGAAAAAGCGAAATCGGCTGTCGAAAGCACCGTACCAACGATCCGAAAATTGTCACAGACAGCTCGTCGTACAAATTTTTCCATCCGATTTTCGTATCTTAAAGCGGAGTTCCACCCAAAAATGGAACTTCCACTTTTTGGAATCCTCTCCCCCCCCCCCCTCCGGTGTCACATTTGGCACCTTTCAGGGGAGAGGAGGGAGCAGATATCTGTGTAAGGCAGGTATTTGCTCCCACTTCCTGGCATAGGTCGCCGCGGTGATCTACGCCACTTCCTGCGCCTATTCTGTCCTTCCCCACTGTCTTTTGGGAGACACACAGGCCCCAGAAGACAGCAGGGACCAGTGAGGACTCGCACATGCGCAGTACGGAACCAGGAAGTGAAGCCGCAAGGCTTCACTTCCTGATTCCCTTACAGAGGATGGGGAAGGCAGCAGCCGAGAACCGAGCAACAGATCGGCCTCGGCTGCCGACATCACGGGCACCCAGGACAGGTAAGTGTCCATATATTAAAAGTCAGCAGCTGCAGTATTTGTAGCTGCTGGCTTTTAATATTTTTTCTTTAGGCGGACCTCCGCTTTAAGTGTCATCTCTGTCTACTGCCTTCTTCCTCTGCCATCAGCATGAGTCACTTCTGACAACTTTACCTGACACCAAGAGAACAATGGTGACAGGGGAGGGATCTCCAGCTGATCGACAGCCTCAGCTCTGTTCTTGTATGCTGTGTGAAAGGGGGTGTGTCCCGTCCCTCCAATCAGGTCTCAGAGCTCTCCTCACTGAGCTCTGCAGAGTGTAACTTCAGCTCCCTGCATACTTTTTTCTGAACTCTCAGACTAGCTTTTTAAATTCAGCACTCTCAACAGATGTAGAGAAAAGACTGAAGATAAACAGGAACAACTTTTATAGAAGGGTGATACAGAGATTAAACAAATCCGAGGATAGTCCCTTCACTGGCTTTATGTAAAGATTAAGGCTGGGTTCACACCAGTGCAAATTGGATGCGAGTTTCTCCACATCCAATTTGCATGTCAGGAGATTGTGACCGGCTCTCTATGGAACCGGCGTTCTGTCGATTTGTACCCTCCATCAAAAAGTGACCACACATGCGCAGAACGGAAGGGGACTCCAGCTGATTTGCCGATCAGCTGGAGTGACTTCACCATAGCGCACATCGCAGGAAGCTTTTTTTGATGGGAGATCCCATTTAACGGGCACAACTGAATCCTATGTAAACAGCGGAGGGACAGCGTATTTGTCAGATTGAGCCTCGCTGTTGCAGGGCGGGTTGTGGGTGACAAATACGCTGTCCCTCCGCTGTTTGCATAGGATTCAATTGTGCCCGTCAAATGGTATATGCCATCTAAAAAAAAAAAAGCCCCCTGTGATGTGCACATGCGCTATGGTGACGTCACGCCAGCTGATCGGGAAATAAGCTGGGGCGCCCTTCCGTTCTGCGTATGCGCGGGCACTTTTTCGACGGAGGACACAAATCGACAGAACGCCGGCTCCATAGAGAGCTGGTCACAAACTCCTGACATGCGAATTGGATGTGGGGAAACTAGCATCCAATTCGCACTGGTGTAAACACAGCCTTAATCTTTACATATAGCCAGTGAAGGGACCATGCTCAGGTAATACATAAGGATTTGTTTTAATCGCTCCTTGGAGTGCCCTTCCGTCCTGCACATACGTGGGCACTTTTTGACGGAGGGCACAAAATCGGTAGAACACCGGTTCACACATTTCTGGAGCGTCTACAGAGTGCATTGCACAGGGGTCCTGTGCATCTTCTGGTCCGTTTCAGGTCTGAATTCAGACAAAAATTCGGGTTGAAATGGGACGTGAAACTGAACAGAGACACACAGGACCCCTGCTGTGAGCCGCTCCGTTCCTCAGTGTGAACCCAGCCTGAAAAAAAACACTTTAAACATTGACTGTTATTTACCTACTGGGGTGAGGACATCATATACAAGCAAAGAGAGCAATAAAATAAACAACGTAAGCACAGGACAGTTTAGAGGCTTTGAGTTGGACTATAGGTACCGTATATCATTGTCGGCTGCCCCTCCTGCACACTGAAGCCGCCGCTGACGCTGGGACTGGTGCGGCTGCAGTACAGATAATTATAGCGATCTTTGCTTTACATGGCTAGATAGATTAGTCTTAGAATGTGGTAGTAGAGAGGGTAGATTTAGAGTTGGTTTTTGAGTTTACTTCCAATGTCTTTCACAGGTATCCTGTTCCCACTTCTGGGAGCCTCAGCCGCGGGTATTGACGTCACCGCCCTGGCTCCCTCCTCCTTCCCCGGTCGCTGGGCCAGTAAGAGAGGAGTGGAGCCTCGTGCAAATGCAGAAGGGTTCCCGGCATGAAGCCATAAGTCTTCACTGCTGCGTTCCCTTACCCACAATGGAGGTGGCAGCACCCGACAGCTGATGGAAACATCAGCTGCGGTGCCGACATCGAGGGACTCCAGGACAGGTAAGTGTCCATTTATTAATATAGTATGTGCAGCTGCTGGCTTTTAATTTTTGCAGCGGTGGGTGGACCTCTGCTTTTATGCATAGGATGCATTAAAGCGGAGGTCCACCCGAAATATATATATTTTTTTTTAAAAGCCAGCAGCTACACATACTGCAGCTGCTGACTTTTAAAAAAAGGACACTTAACTGTCCAGGGAGCCCGCGATGTGGGCAGTCGAGGCCGAGCAATCGCTCGTCTCTCGGCTGCCCCCGCCGCCATCCTCGGTGAGGGAATCAGGAAGTGAAGCGTTGCGGCTTCACTGCCCGGTTCCCTACTGCGCATGCGCGAGTAGCGCAGCGCGCCCTCACTGGAGTCTATTCCCGAAAGTGGGTCTTAGACACTTATCTGCACCCCTCTCCCCCCTGAAAGGTGCCAAATGTGACACCGGAGGGAGGGGTGTTCTGAAAAGCGGAAGTTCCATTTTTGGGTGGAACTCCGCTTTAAGGTGAAAATACACAAGGGTTTACAACCCCTTTAAGCCCAGGTTCACACTGGGCTGCAGGAATGAATCCTTGCGAGTTCAGCTCCCGCTTGTCAGTGCCGATTTCGGACGCGATTTCAGAGACATCTGTGCAGTTTCTGCACAGATGTCAATGTAAATCGCGGGCTGAAATCGCAAAAAGTAGTACGGAAACTACTTTTTGAAATCAGTGAAGCGCCGCAGATGCAGGGTCGCACCGATTAATCGGTGCCATTGCCAGCAAATGCCACCGATTTAACATGTCAAATCGCACCAGTGTGAACCAGGGCTAAGACTGAGATGCCATTAAAAGTTCATGTAAAGGGCAGGCATCCCAATAATTTTGACAATATAGTGCATGTACAGAACGTATATAAAGTAGAAATCGTATTTTCTAGCAGAACTTAGGTAGATCAGTGTGGTCAGTCTCACCTCGTCAGCGCTCAGCTCCTCCATGTTTCTCCTCTTAATGGTGGCAGAGTTTGCGGGGTCACAGTAAGTGTCGGGGGTGGGGGGGGGCGCAGAGTCCGGGTGCCTGATGGGAGGTCTTGAGGGCCCTCAGGAGAAGGGGAGGAGGGCGGGTGTAGAGAAAGGTTAGGGGGGGCTCAGAGAATGGAGCGACAGAGTCCAGGGGCCCCCCCGATGAAAAACCTCCTCTCCTTGAAGGGGCCCCGGTCTAAGAGATCAGAAAAATGCCTGATAGAATCTAGGGAGGGGGGGGGCAAACACAGGGGCCCTTATGGAGCTTACAGTCTAGGGGCCTGTTAACAAAACACAAGGGGCCCCTAATAAGCAGTGATGTCTAAGGGCCCAAGGGAAGAGGTGTAGTGTCTGTAGGGGCCCAGAAGATGTACAGGAAGAGCCCAGGGGCCTAACAATGAAGAGACAGGCTAGAGGCCAACCAGGGGGAGAGATGCAGATTCCAGGGGCCCAGAAAACAAAAGGGTAGAATATAGGGGGGCCACAAATCAGAAGGGGCGAGTCTAGGGGCGCACAGAACAAAGGGGAAGTCTAGGGGCCCTTATTATATCACAGGGGCAGAGTGTAGGGGCCCAAAGAGGGAAGCAGCAGTATATAAAGATTGGAGGGGCCCAAGAAATGAAAAAGCTGTCTAGGGGCCCAGAGAGTAGAGGGGCAGAGTTCTAGGGGCCCCAGATTAAGGCCAGGCAGTGTGTAGGGGCCCTCGGAGGTGTACAGAGTCCAGCGCCCCGGGACTGTGAGGGGGGGGGGGGGTACCCAGTCGGCCTCAGCTCGTCATGGTCAGCGGGCAGGCCTTCGGGCACACCGGTCTCTCTCTCTCTCTCTCTCTCTCCTCCCACACAGGCACCGGAAGAAATGACAGCCTCCGCCGCCGCCGCCGCTTCACACAGGATTATTCATCAAAACAACCAGGCGGCCATCTTGCCAGCGCGCTCACGTCACCTCGGAGCCCCGTCCTCCGTGCGCGCGACCTCGGCCAATCGGCGCGCTCTGGGGGCGGGCATTCGAGGCAGGAGGGGCGGAGCCGGGACGGAGCCGAGAGAAGGAGGGGCCCGCCTGGCAACAGGGGGAAGAGTCCGGTGTCCATGGCAACCCCTCGAGCTCGGGCCTTCCTGCCTGCCAGAAGCCTGGGGGGGGAGCCATTTCCTGGAAAGAGGCTGACACAGTGTTCAGTGATTTCCAGGAGTCAGAGCAGGGGACACACCAATCACTCTCTACCCATAATGACTGTATTTACTACACATGATCAATCAGTGCTCTCCCATTGTGGGTGGGAAGGCAAAGTCCATTGCCTGACACCCTCACAAAATAGGTGTCCCTGCACCAATCAGATTGACCAGAAAGTAATATACTACAGTTTGAAAAATATATACTATATAATTAGCCATATATAGGAGGTGTCCACTCCTCCAGCAGCTTCCTCCGCCGCGTGTCTACTCTCTCTTGCACCTAAGCGCTAGGCATCCAATAGGATCGCCTAACACTTTGGCCAATCTAGGAACAGGTCTACCCTGCCGCCTGATTGGTGGGAGGAACCTTTGTGTGAAAATAGCGAAAATTCATTCGATATCGCCACATAACTGCCACCCAGTGCAGCGCAGTGCTCTGAAATGCAAAAAAAATAAAAAAAAGTTTATATTTTGTGGTTGTTTATTGGAAGAAGCAAAAAAATGCTCAAGGTAACGCGTTTCGGGGGGAAAAGACTCCCCCTTCCTCAGCGCTGCTACTGTTTGTAGGTTGATGAACAGGGAAAACCCCACAACTCTGATTCTGGTATTTCAGACACATCCTTGTGGGATTTACCCTGTTCACCAGCCTACAAACTGTAGCATTAGGTGACCAGATTTTTAAAATGAAATCCAGGGACATATTTTTTTTTTTACTAGTAATAGCGGCAATCAGTGACTCTCTGCCCGTGCCTGCCACGGCCCGCCTCACAGCCTGTCAAGTCTTACTCTCTGGACCCCGGCCACTACTGGGTGAGGAGCGGAGGAAGATCACTCCACCAAGGAAGGCAAGGAGATAAGCAGGCAGGCGGCTGGCCGGGACTTGAGCCAAGGCAGAAGAACATGCGAGCGAAGCTGAATGGGCACCCGAAACTGAAGAAATATTCCCTCCGCTCCGACCAGCACATGATCATCAGAAAGGGGCACAGAAAATGGAAAAAAAATACACCCCCCTAAGCTAGTAGGAGCGGCAGAGTGGGGGTGTGTAATTCAGATTTTTTATTTTAATTCTGCACTGACTGTCTTTGAAATTGCCCCAGCCCCTGTTCAAATCCAATCCGGGGACAAAACCGGGGACAGACTTGGTCCGGGGACAGTGTCCTCAATCCGGGGACTGTCCCCTGAAACAGGGGATGTCTGGTCACCCTACTGTAGCAGCACCGAGGAAGGTAAAGTCTTTTCCCCCGAAACGCGTTGGCTTGACCATTTTTGCTTCCTACAATAAACAACCACAAAATATAAACCTTATTTTATTTTATGCATTTCTTTGAATATATTGTGCTCCCTCCTCCCCTGCCCCTAACATTTTATCTAAGAAGATTCTTTCATGGCTGAATCACTGCAGAATCATCATCACCAGTGCTAAGCTTCGGCAGAGCTACATCTCCCATTGGCCATTGAAGGAGTGAAGCCATAAGAGAAGATAATTGGTCTCTTAGCGATTCTGCCCCTGTTTAGTTGTTGAGGACTACTGACATGAGCATAAGGCATTGTCTGCAAGACTGGGATGGTAAAAACAGGTACTCGAGGTGCAGTACTGTACTGCCGCCAAATGTGACCCATTCCAGTGAATGGGGCTGTGAGGAATTGTCTACATGAGTGGGGTGGTAAAAACAGGTACTGGAGGCGTGGTACTGTACTGCCGCCAAATGTGACCCATTCCAGCGAATGGGGCTGTGGGGAATTGTCTACACGAGTGGGGTGATAAAAACAGGTACTGGAGGCGTGGTACTGTACTGCCGCCAAATGTGACCCATTCCAGCGAATGGGGCTGTGGGGAATTGTCTACACGAGTGGGGTGGTAAAAACAGGTACTGGTGGCGTGGTACTGTACTACCGCCAAATGTGACCCATTCCAGTGAATGGGGCTGTGGGGAATTGTCTACACGAGTGGGGTGATAAAAACAGGTACTGGTGGCGTGGTACTGTACTGCCGCCAAATGTGACCCATTCCAGTGAATGGGGCTGTGAGGAATTGTCTACATGAGTGGGGTGGTAAAAACAGGTACTGGAGGCGTGGTACTGCACTGCCGCCTAATGTGACCCATTCCAGCGAATGGGGCTGTGGGGAATTGTCTACATGAGTGGGGTGATAAAAACAGGTACTGGAGGCGTGGTACTGTACTGCCGCCAAATGTGACCCATTCCAGTGAATGGGGCTGTGGGGCAACTGCTCTGCTACTGTGTTTCAAATATCTCTAGGGCCCCTTTCACACTGGGGCGGGAGGTGCGGTGGCGGTAAAGCGGCGCTATTTTTAGCGGCACTTTATCGTCAGAATTGCAGTGGTATTCGGCCACTAGCGGTGCGGTTTTAACCCCTGCTATCGGCCGAAAAAGGGTTAATACCGCCCGCAATGCGCCTCTGCAGAGGTGCATTGCGGGCGGTATAGCCGCGGTGTCCCATTGCTTTCAATGGGAAGGAGCGGTGGAGTAGTGGTAAACACACCGCCCCTTCACCGCTCCAAAGATGCGGCTAGCAGGACTTTTGGAGCAGTCCTGCTAGTGCACCACTCCAGTATGAAAGCCCTCAGGCTTTCACACTGGAGAAACAGCAGCTGCTGTTTCAGATCGGTTTGCAGGCGCTATTTTTAATCGCAATAGCGCCTGCAAACCGCCCCAGTGTGAAAGGGGTCTTAAATGGGATCCACCGCTAGTGTGACATGGGCCTAAGGCCCCCTTCACACTTATACGACTCGTACCACGATTTGTGATGGCAAAGTAGCATGACAAGTCTTTTCCGTGATTTCCAATGACAACCATTCATATTGGTACGACTTCAAGTCGTTCCGACTTCCAGTAGTCCCTGCACTACTTTGGTCCGATTTTGATGCCACTTACACAGGCATTCCTAGAAATCGCGTCCGCGAATCGCGGTAAAATCGCGCGACTTTGAAGTCGCACAAGTGTGAAAGGGGCCTAAGACTTTATTTACAGGGGCGAGTGGGGGATGTTAAAAACCAGGCAGTTGAGGTGCAGTTTTACCCCACCCCACGTGGTGTAATGGCATACATGGGACTATGGACTATTCCTATGTGATAGCAAACACAGGGCTACGGACTCTTCCCATGTGATAGCCTACACATGGCTATTGATTTTCCTGATGTGATGGCATAAACAGGGCTACAGTCTCTCCATATGTGTTAGCGTACATCCAGCTACAGACTTTCCCACTATACGATAGCATACTCAGAGCTATGGACTCTCTACATGTGACAGTGTACACGGGGCTAGGGACTCTTCCCATGTGATAGCCTACACATGGCTATTGATTTTCCTGATGTGATGGCATAAACAGGGCTACAGTCTCTCCATATGTGTTAGCGTACATCCAGCTACAGACTTTTGCACTATACGATAGCATACTCAGAGCTATGGACTCTCTACATGTGACAGTGTACACGGGGCTACGGACTCTTCCCATGTGAAGGTGTACACTAGGGATGAGCCGAACACCCCCCGGTTCGGTTAGCGTCAGAACATGCGAACAGACCGAAAGTTTGCTCAAACTTTCGAACACCGTTAAAGTCTATGGGACTCCAACGAAAAATCAAAAGTGCGAATTTTAAAGGCAATGCAAAAAAAAGTTTTAAAAACTGCAGTTTTTTCGGGAGCAGTGATTTTAATAATGCTTAAAATGAAAAAATAAAAGTAAATTATTCCTTTAAATGTCATACCTGGGGGTGTCTATAGTATGCCTGTGAAGTGGCACGTGTTTCCCGTGTTTAGAACAGTCCCTGCACAAAATGACATTTCTAAAGGAATAAAAGTAATTTAAAACTGCTTGCGGCTTTAATGTAATGTCGGGTCCCGGCAATATAGATGAAAATTATTCAGAAAAACGGCATGGGTACCCCCCCCCTCCCCCCCAGCCCATTATCAGACCCTTTCGGTCTTGTATGGATATTAAGGGGAACCCCGCACCCAAAAAAAAAAAAAAGGCGTGGGACCCCCAGGCCCTATAGATATACTCTGAATAGCAGTATACAGGCGGTCCAAACAAGACAGGGACTGTAGGTAATCTGTTTGTAATTTGGAACAGGTACATTTTGTAAGTGTAGCTTCAGTCAAAAAATCTATTTTTAAGCTTTTTGGATAAACTAGGGAAGGGTTATCATCACCTCTGTAACATTTGTTTTGCTGTCTGTGCCCCTGTTCAGAAGATTTCACCTCACTTTCTGTCCTAATGACAATTGGATTTTGAAAATTTGGGGTTTTTAGGGAAACAAGGATTGGTGATAAAGCATCAGTGGAGGAGACACCTTTTTCCCATATGAACTCTTACAGGAGAGAATTTCCAATCCTAGGGGTAGATTTCCTCTCACTTCCTGTTGTCTCCCTCGGTTTGTAAGTAGGAGTCGTTTGTAAGTCGGATGTTTGAATGTAGGGGACCGCCAGTATATACTATACAGCCTGCCCTATATACTCTGCAGAAAATTGGGCCTTAGGTGTTGGTGGTACCAGAACACTGTAAGCCCTCACAGTTACTCTTGGTGGGCGCTGGAACGGGCCCTGCTGTGAAATATTATATCAAGAATTGTAATCACATGCCCCTGTTGAACAGGGGCAGAAAATGTTTGCCTTAGGCAGTGGTGGTGGTGGCACAACACTGTAAAGCCTCACAGTTACTCTTGGTGGGCGCAGAAACGGGCCCTGCTGTGAAATATTAGATCATAAATTGTAATTACGCGCCCCTGTTAAACAGGTGCAGAAAAATTGGGCCTTAGGCAGTGGTGGTGGCACAACACTGTAAAGCCTCACAGATACTCTTGTTGAGCGCAGGAATGGGCCCTGCTGAGACATATTAGATCAAAAATTGTAATTACGTGCCCCTGTTAAGCAGGGGAAGAAAAATTGGGCCTTAGGCGGTGGTGGTGGTCCCACAACACTGCAACCCCTCACAGATACTCTAGTTGTGCGCAGGAATGAGCCCTGCTGCAAAATATTACAGCACAAATTGTAATTACACGCCCCTGTTAAACAGGGGCAGAAAAATTGGGCCTTAGGCAGTGATGGTGGTGCCACAACACTGCAACCCCTCACAGATACTCTAGTTGAGCGCAGGAACGAGCCCTGCTGCAAAATATTGCAGCAAAAATTTTAATTACACGCCCCTGTTAAACAGGGGCAGAAAAATTGGGCCTTAGGATAGTCACTCAGTATAACAGGATAGTCACTCAGCATCAGCATAGGCAGTCTTCAAAGGATCTCACATTCATAGTAAAATTATTTGGTTACATCAGCATCAGGTGCTTGGTAGCTGGTGATCCAAGACTGATTAAGTTTTATGAAGGTGAGCCGATCAACTGAGTCTGTGGACAGGCGCACTCTGTGATTGGTTACAAAGCCTCCTGCAGAACTGAATGTGCGTTCAGATAGAACGCTGGATGCAGGACAGGCCAGTAGCTCAATTGCATACTGTGCATGCTCTGGCCAGTTATCCATCCTCAAGACCCAGCAACCCAGTGGATTTTCGGTTGGAAAGGCCTTCAAGTCTGATCTTGCCCCCTAGGTATTCCTGCATCATGTAAATCAGACTCTAGCGATGGTTGCTGGAACCGATCAGACCTTTTTTGCGGACTAAAAAATTGTCTGAACAATTTTTTAGGATGTTTCATCCTCTGCTCCCTCTGTGAAGGCTGGATAAGTTCCGCAACCTTACCCTTGTAACGTGGATCAAGAAGGGTTGCCAGCCAGTAATGATCCCTCTCCTTGATACCACGAATCTGAGGGTCCTTTCGCAGGCTTTGCAGGATCAGGGAGGCCATGCAGCGTAGGTTTGCTGAGGCATTCGGTTCGGAGTCCTCTGGGTCACTAAGGACGACATGATCCGCAACCACCTCCTCCCAGCCACGTACAAGTCCATGGGTTTCTGGGGACTGAAAACAATCCATTGAAGACTGCTGCTGATGCTGATGCTGAGTGCTAGGCTCCACCTCTATGCTGACACAATCCTCATCCTCCTCTTCCTGTGTGATCGGCGGGCCCGCAGGAATACTGTCTGGATAAAGGGGGCCTTGAGAGTCCTCCTCTTCCTCCCTCTGTTCTGCCTCAAGTGCCTGTCCATTTTTCCACGCAACGTGTGCTCCAACAGGAAGACAAGAGTGACAGTATCACTGATGCATGCACTGTCACTGCTCACCATCCTCGTGGCCTCCTCAAATGGTGACAGGACAGTGCATGCATCCTTGATCAGTAGCCACTGGTGTGGCGAAAAAAAGCCAAGCTCCCCTGACCCTGTCCTGGTGCCATACTCACACAGGTACTCATTGATGGCCCTCTGCTGCGTGTGCAGCCGCTGCAGCATTGCCAACGATGAGTTCCACCTGGTAGGAATGTCACAGATGAGGCGGTTCTTGGGCAGGTTGCATTCTTTTTGAAGGTCAGCCAGCCGAGCACTGGCATTATATGACCGGCGGAAATGCCCACAGACTTTCCTGGCCTGCCTCAGGAGATCCTGTAAGCCCAGGTACCTGCACAAGAACCGCTGCACCACCAAATTAAGGACGTGAGCCAAACAGGGAACATGGGTCAAATGTCCCTGTCGGAGGGTGGAGAGGAGGTTGGTGCCATTGTCGCAAACCACCATTTCTGGCTGAAGCTGGCATGACATCAACCACCTCTGAGCCTGCCCCTGCAGAGCTGACAGAATCTCTGCCCCAGTGTGGCTCCTGTCCCCTAAGCAGACCAACTCAAGCACCGAATGGCATCTTTTTGCCTGAGTGCTTGCGTAGCCCCTAGAACGCCAACGGAGCACCGCTGGTTCCGAGGACAAATCTGCACAGGAAGAGGCCATAGAGGAAGAAGAAGAGGGGGTGGAGGAGAGAGGTGTGGCAGAATCACCACTACCAGCATTTTGAAGGCGTGGTGGCGGAACAAGCTCCAACAATACTACACCATGTCCTTCATCCTTCCCAGCTGCCAGCAGAGTTACCCAGTGCGCCGTGAAAGAAAGGTAACGTCTCTGTCCATGCCTGCTCGACCATGAGTCAGCGGTAACATGCACCTTACCGCTGACCGCCCTGTCCAACGAGGCCAAGACATTGCCTTCCACATGCCGGTAGATAGACGGAATGGCCTTCCGAGAAAAAAATGGCGTTTGGGAACCTGCCACTGAGGTACCGCACATTCCACAAATTCTCGAAAGGGGGCAGGGTCTACCAGCTGAAAAGGCAGCAGTTGGAGTGCTAGCAATTTAGCCAAACTAGCATTCAGCCGTTGAGCATGTGGATGGCTGGGACCGAATTTCTTTTGACGGTTTAGCAACTGGGGTAGGGAAATTTGCCTGCTACAATTATTTAGGTGTACCGCTAGAAGATTTCCCGCAAGTGCTTGGGACACCTAATTCTACAGCTTCATTCCTCTCAGTGCAGGTCTCTGAGAGGACTGAAGGTATAGTGGGGTTGGAGATCCCAGCTGATGAGGAGCAAGGAGAGATCCGCCTTGTTCTTTGGTGAGGGTCTTTTAAGTACTGTTGTCAACGGACTGCATGGGAGGTCGACATATGTCTGATCAAGCATGTGGTGCCCAAGCGGCTGCTGTTTTGGCCACGCTTGATACAGACATATGTTGCAGTCAGCAACGTGCGATCTGCTGCACAAGTCTCAAAAAAGGCCCACACCAAAGAACTTTAGAAAAAACGTGTGGAGTCAGCACCACCCTGCACATGCGGAGCTCTGTGGTGTGATGCAGTCGGTTGGCTGCCCTTAAGCTGGCCCCTGAAGGGCATCCTGCCTCGTTGGAGATGTGCCGCCGCCTCCTCCTCCTCTCTTCTATCAGGCACCCACGTAGAGTCAGTGACCTCATCATCCCCTCCCTCCTTGTCACTGGAGCAAACTTGGCAGTATGCTGCAGCTGGGGGAACATGACTGCCAGTTTCTTGTCCTTCTTGGGCACCCCCTCTCTCTGGGCTCAAGTTACTGCCTTCATCCTCAACCTGGGTACCATCATCGGAGCCTTCAAAACGCTGTGCATCCTCCTGCAGCATGTATCTGACACTGTGGTCGAACAGTTCGGGGGACTCCTCAGGACATGATGGTGGGGCTAGGGAAGGAGTGACTGATGACTAGTGATGAGCCGAACACCCCCGGGTTCGGTTCGCACCAGAACCCGCGAACGGACCGAAAGTTCGAACGAACATTAGAACCCTATTAAATACAATGGATGCGAACGTTCGAATTCTAAAGTGCTAATTATAACAACTATTATGCATGTTATTGTCCTAAAAAGGGTTTGGGAACCCGGGTTCTGCACCAGGGGACATGTATCAATGCAAAAAGAAGTTTTAAAAACGGTCGTTTTTCGGGAGCAGTCATTTTAATGATGCATAAAGTGAAAAAAAAAAAGTCAAATATTCCTTTAAATATCGTACCTGGGGGGTGTCTAAAGTATGCCTGTGAAGTGCCACGTGTTTCCCGTGTTTAGAACTGTCCCTGCACAAAATGACACTTCTAAAGGAAAAAAAAGCCATTTAAAACTGCTTGCGGCTTTAATGTAATGTCTGGTCCCGGTAATATGGATGAAATTCTTTAAGAAAAATGGCATAGCTACCCCATGACCCCCCCCCCTACCCCAGCCCATTACCAGCCCCTTTGGGTCTTGTATGGATATTAAGGGGAACCCCGCACATAAAATAAAAAAGGCCCTATATACTCTGAACAGCCCTATACAGGCGGTGCATACAAGACAGGGACTGTAGGTTTGTTCTTATGTAGAGTCTGTTTGTAATTTTGAACAGGTACATTGTTGAAGTGTAGCTCCAGACCAAAAATCTATTTTTAAACTTTTTGGAAAACATAGGTAAGGGTTATCACCCCTGTAACATTTGTTTTGCTGTCTGTGCCCCTGTTCAGAACATTTCACCTCACTTTCCGTCCCAATGACAACTGTTTTTGAAATGTGGTGTTTTTCTTGAAACAAGGATTGCTGATAAAGCATCAGTACAGAGGAGACACCTTTCTCCCATATTTATTCTTACAGGAGAGAATTTTCCTTCCTAGTGGTAGATTTCCTCTCACTTCCTGTTGTCTTCTTGCGTTTGCAAGTAGGAGTCGTTTGTAAGTTGGATGTTTGAAAGTAGGGACCTGCCGTATATACTCTGCAGAAATAGGCCCCTTAGTTGTTGGTGTTGGCACAACACTGTAAGCACTCACAGTTACTCTTGGTTGGTGCTGGAACGCCCTGCTGTCAACTATTATATCAGGAATTTTAATTACATATAATTGTTGAACAGTGGTAGTAAAAATTGGGCCTTTGATGGTGGTGCTGGTGCCACAACACTGTAAGCCCTGACAGTTACTCTTGGTGGGTGCAGCAATGGGCCCTGCTGTGAATTATTAGATCAAGAATTGTAATTACATGCCCCTGTTGAACAGGGGCTGAAAAATTGGGCCTTAGGCACTGGTGGCACAACACTGCAACCCCTCACAGATACTGTACTTGGAGCACAGCAATGAGCCCTGTTGCAAAGTATTGCTTCAAAAATTGTAATGACACGCCCCTGTTAAACAGGGGCTGAAAAATTGGGCCTTAGGCACTGGTGGCACAACACTGCAACTCCTCACAGATACTGTACTTGGAGCACACCAATGAGCCCTGTTGCAAAGTATTGCTTCAAAAATTGTAATGACACGCCCCTGTTAAACAGGTGCTGAAAAATTGGGCCTTAGGCACTGGTGGCACAACACTGCAACTCCTCACAGATACTGTACTTGGAGCACAGCAATGAGCCCTGTTGCAAAGTATTGCTTCAAAAATTGTAATTACACGCCCCTGTTAAACAGGGGCTGAAAAATTGGGCGTTAGGCACTGGTGGCGGCACCCATAAACAAAAATGATCTTACAAGCTATCATCATCAATCGTATCATTGAGGACTCGGAGGAGGAGGATAGCCAGTCAACATAACAGCACAGGCACTCAGCATCAGCATCAGTCTTGAAGGGATGTGACATGTTAAAATCAATTAGTCTGTTATATCAGCATCAGGTGTGTGGTAGCTGGTGGTGATCCAAGACTGGTTCATCTTGATGAAAGTCAGTCGATCAACCGAGTCGGTGGACAGGCGCACCCTGTGATCCGTGACAAATCCTCCAGCAGCACTGAATGTGCGTTCCGAAAGAACGCTGGATGCAGGACAGGCCAGTAGCTCAATTGCATACTGTGCAAGCTCTGGCCAGTGATCCATCCTCAAGACCCAGTAAGCCAGAGGATTTTCGGTGGGGAAGGTGTCCAAGTCTGACCTTGCCCCTAGATATTCCTGCACCATGTTTATCAGACGCTGGCGATGGTTGCTGGAACCGATCATACTTTGGGGCTGCGGACTAAAGAATTGTCTGAACGCATCGGTCAGACGGCCACCTTCCCCACCGCTCCTTCTTTGACTGGCCGAAGCCTCAGCAACTCGTTGTCCAGGACCAGGAGTTTGCAACCTCCCAGTCTCTGGGAACGCGTTGCACAGACCTTTCTGCAAGGCCTCCCGGAGTTGTCTCATCCTCTGCTCCCTCTGCGACGGTAACATAAGGTCCGCAACCTTACCCTTGTACCGTGGATCAAGGAGAGTGGCCAGCCAGTAATGGTCCCTCTCCTTGATCCGAAGAATACGAGGATCCTTCCGCAGACTTTGCAGGATCAGGGAGGCCATGCAGCGTAGGTTTGCTGAGGCATTCGCTCCGGAGTCCTCTGGGTCACTAAGGACGACATGATCCGCAGCCACCTCCTCCCAGCCACGTACAAGTCCACTGGTTTCTTGGGACTGTAAATCATCCCTAAAAGACTGCTGCTGATGATGCTGAGTGCCAGCCTCCACCTCCATGCTGACACAATCCTCCTCCTCCTCCTCCTCCTCCTCCTCCTCTTCCTGTGCGATGGGTGGGACAGAAGGAACACTGTCTGGGTAAAGGGGGCCTTGAGAGGCAAGGAAGTCCTCCTCTTCCTGCCTCTGTTCTGCCTCAAGTGCCCTGTCCATTATTCCACGCAGCGTGTGCTCCAACAGGTGGACAAGAGGTACAGTGTCACTGATGCATGCACTGTCACTGCTCACCATCCTCGTGGCCTCCTCAAATGGTGCCAGGACAGTGCATGCATCCCTGATCATGCCCCACTGGCGTGGAGAAAAAAAACCAAGCTCCCCTGACCCTGTCCTGGTGCCGTAGTCGCACAGGTACTCATTGATGGCCCTCTGCTGCGTGTGCAGCCGCTGCAGCATGGCCAACGTTGAGTTCCACCTGGTGGGCATGTCACATATAAGGCGGTTCTTGGGCAGGTTCAACTCCTTTTGCAGCTCAGCCAGGCGAGCACTGGCATTATAAGATCTGCGGAAATGCACACAGACTTTCCTGGCCTGCCTCAGGACATCCTGTAAGCCCGGGTACCTGCCCAAGAAGCGCTGCACCACCAGGTTAAGGACGTGAGCCACACAGGGCACATGGGTCAGTTGTCCCTGTCGGAGGGCGGAGAGGAGGTTGGTGCCATTGTCGCAAACCACCATTCCTGGCTTAAGCTGGCGTGGCGTCAACCACCTCTCGGCCTGGCCCTGCAGAGCAGACAGGACCTCTGCCCCAGTGTGGCTTCTGTCCCCCAAACACACCAGCGCAAGCACGGCATGGCATCTTTTTGCCTGCGTACTTGCGTAGCCCCGTGAACGGCTACGGAGCACCGCTGGTTCATAGGACAAACCACAGGAAGAGGCCATGGAGGAAGAAGAAGAGGAGGGGGTGGAGGAGAGAGGTGTGTCACAACCAGTAGTAGCATTTTGGAGGCGTGGCGGTGGGACAACCTCCAACACTACTGCACCTTGTCCTGAATCCTTCCCAGCTGCCAAAAGAGTGACCCAATGGGCCGTGAAAGAAAGGTAACGTCCCTGTCCATGCCTGCTGGACCATGAGTCAGCGGTAATATGCACCTTACCGCTGACCGCCCTGTCCAGCGAGGCCAAGACATTGCCTTCCACATGCCGGTAGAGAGCCGGAATAGCCTTCCGTGAGAAAAAGTGGCGTTTGGGAACCTGCCACTGAGGAACTGCACATTGCACAAACTCACGGAAGGGGGCCGAGTCTACCAACTGAAAAGGCAGCAGTTGAAGCGCTAGCAATTTAGCCAAGCTAGCATTCAACCGCTGGGCATGTGGATGGCTGGGAGTGAACTTCTTTCGACGGTCCAGCAGCTGGGGCAGGGAAATTTGCCTGCTAGAATCGGACGTCGGTGTACTGCTAGCAGAGTGGGCGCAAGTACTTGGCTGTGACACACCTAATTCTACACCTTCATTCCTCTCAGTGCATGTTTCAGAGAGGACTGAAGTTATAGTGGGGTTGGAGATCCCAGCTGATGCGGTGCAAGGAGAGGTCCGCTTTGTTCTTTGGTGTGGGTCTTTGAGGTAGGCTTGCCAACGAGCTGCATGGCAGGTCAACATATGTCTGGTCAGGCATGTGGTACCCAAGCGGCTGATGTTTTGGCCACGCGATATACGCTTGAGACATATGTTGCAAACAGCAGCTGTGCGATCTGATGCACTAGCCTCAAAAAAGGCCCACACCAAAGAACTTTTTGAATGACGGGCAGAGGCAGCGCCCTGCACAGGCGGAGCTCTGCGGTGTGATTCCGTCGGTGTACTGCCCTTACGCTGGCCACCAAAGGGCATCCTGCCTCGTTGGAGATGTGCCTCCTCCTCATCCTCCTCCTCCTCCTCTCTCCTATTAGGCACCCACGTGGAGTCAGTGACCTCATCATCCCCTCCCTCCTCATCACTGGAGCCAATCTGGCAGTATGCTGCAGCTGCTGGAACATGACTGCCAGATTGGTGTCCTTCTTGAGCATCCCCTCTGTCTGCTCTCACGCTACTGCCTTCCTCTAGCTGGGTTTCATCATCAGACCCTTCGAAACGCTGGGCATCCTCCTGGAGCATGTACCCAACACTGTGCTGAAACAGTTCGGGGGACTCCTCAGGAGGAGGACATGGTGGGTCTAGGGAAGGAGTGACTGATGATTTGTCTGACATTGATACCAGGGAAGACGACGCTTTGGCAGCTGCTTTTCCAGTACCCTGAGCCTGGGTGAGAGAGGATGAGGAGGAGGAGGAGGGCTTGGTCATCCACTCTACCAAGTCTTCGGCATGATGTGGCTCAACATGTCCAGCTGCCGAAAAGAAGGACAAGCGTGTCCCATGGCCATGTGCTGATGACAATGCACCGCGTCCACGACCAGCACTGTTGCCCCCAGACACAGAGCCTGCTTGCCCTCTTTTATTGCCTCCTGACTGTCTGCCTCTCCTTGTTTGCCTTCCAGACATTCTAATAGATGGCCTGCAGGGAGATGGGAAAAAAGCAATAAGGGCTACCTTCAGGTGTCCTTCTCTGTCCCTTGAAACAAGGACTTTCACAGTGAAAGAAACTGACACTCTCCCTACCTACAGTTTTCTGTCCCTAGAATAAATGTTTTTTTTAAGCACAATATAGCACAAGGAGAATTCACTCACTGTCCTTCCAGGTCCCTGGAAACAAGGACTTGCAGAGTGAAAGAAAAAAAACACTCTCCCTACCTACAGTTTTCTGTCCCTAGAAAAAATGTTTTTTTTAATCACAATATAGCACAAGGACAATTCACTCACTGTCCTTCCAGGTCCCTGGAAACAAGGACTTGCAGAGTGAAATAAACTGACACTCTCCCTACCTACAGTTTTCTGTCCCTAGAATAAATGTTTTTTTTAAGCACAATATAGCACAAGGACAATTCACTCACTGTCCTTACAGGTCCCTGGAAACAAGGACTTGCAGAGTGAAAGAAAAAAAACACTCTCCCTACCTACAGTTTTCTGTCCCTAGAAAAAATGTTTTTTTTAATCACAATATAGCACAAGGACAATTCACTCACTGTCCTTCCAGGTCCCTGGAAACAAGGACTTGCAGAGTGAAATAAACTGACACTCTCCCTACCTACAGTTTTCTGTCCCTAGAATAAATGTTTTTTTTAAGCACAATATAGCACAAGGACAATTCACTCACTGTCCTTACAGGTCCCTGGAAACAAGGACTTGCAGAGTGAAAGAAAAAAAACACTCTCCCTACCTACAGTTTTCTGTCCCTAGAAAAAATGTTTTTTTTAATCACAATATAGCACAAGGACAATTCACTCACTGTCCTTACAGGTCCCTGGAAACAAGGACTTGCAGAGTGAAATAAACTGACACTCTCCCTACCTACAGTTTTCTGTCCCTAGAATAAATGTTTTTTTTAAGCACAATATAGCACAAGGACAATTCACTCACTGTCCTTACAGGTCCCTGGAAACAAGGACTTGCAGAGTGAAAGAAAAAAAACACTCTCCCTACCTACAGTTTTCTGTCCCTAGAAAAAATGTTTTTTTTAATCACAATATAGCACAAGGACAATTCACTCACTGTCCTTCCAGGTCCCTGGAAACAAGGACTTGCAGAGTGAAATAAACTGACACTCTCCCTACCTACAGTTTTCTGTCCCTAGAATAAATGTTTTTTTTAAGCACAATATAGCACAAGGACAATTCACTCACTGTCCTTACAGGTCCCTGGAAACAAGGACTTGCAGAGTGAAAGAAAAAAAACACTCTCCCTACCTACAGTTTTCTGTCCCTAGAAAAAATGTTTTTTTTAATCACAATATAGCACAAGGACAATTCACTCACTGTCCTTACAGGTCCCTGGAAACAAGGACTTGCAGAGTGAAAGAAAAAAAAACACTCTCCCTACCTACAGTTTTCTGTCCCTAGAAAAAATGTTTTTTTTAATCACAATATAACACAAGGACAATTCACTCACTGTCCTTCCAGGTCCCTGGAAACAAGGACTTGCAGAGTGAAATAAACTGACACTCTCCCTACCTACAGTTTTCTGTCCCTAGAATAAATGTTTTTTTTAAGCACAATATAGCACAAGGACAATTCACTCACTGTCCTTACAGGTCCCTGGAAACAAGGACTTGCAGAGTGAAAGAAAAAAAACACTCTCCCTACCTACAGTTTTCTGTCCCTAGAAAAAATGTTTTTTTTAATCACAATATAGCACAAGGACAATTCACTCACTGTCCTTACAGGTCCCTGGAAACAAGGACTTGCAGAGTGAAATAAACTGACACTCTCCCTACCTACAGTTTTCTGTCCCTAGAATAAATGTTTTTTTTAATCACAATATAGCACAAGGACAATTCACTCACTGTCCTTCCAGGTCCCTGGAAACAAGGACTTGCAGAGTGAAATAAACTGACACTCTCCCTACCTACAGTTTTCTGTCCCTAGAATAAATGTTTTTTTTAAGCACAATATAGCACAAGGACAATTCACTCACTGTCCTTACAGGTCCCTGGAAACAAGGACTTGCAGAGTGAAAGAAAAAAAACACTCTCCCTACCTACAGTTTTCTGTCCCTAGAAAAAATGTTTTTTTTAAGCACAATATAGCACAAGGACAATTCACTCACTGTCCTTACAGGTCCCTGGAAACAAGGACTTGCAGAGTGAAAGAAAAAAAACACTCTCCCTACCTACAGTTTTCTGTCCCTAGAAAAAATGTTTTTTTTAATCACAATATAGCACAAGGACAATTCACTCACTGTCCTTACAGGTCCCTGGAAACAAGGACTTGCAGAGTGAAAGAAACTGACACTGTCCCTACCTACAGTTTTCTGTCCCTAGAATAAATGTTTTTTTTAAGCACAATATAGCACAAGGAGAATTCACTCACTGTCCTTCCAGGTCCCTGGAAACAAGGACTTGCAGAGTGAAATAAACTGACACTCTCCCTACCTACAGTTTTCTGTCCCTAGAATAAATGTTTTTTTTAAGCACAATATAGCACAAGGACAATTCACTCACTGTCCTTACAGGTCCCTGGAAACAAGGACTTGCAGAGTGAAAGAAACTGACACTCTCCCTACCTACAGTTTTCTGTCCCTAGAATAAATGTTTTTTTAAGCACAATATAGCACAAGGACAATTCACTCACTGTCCTTCCAGGTCCCTGGAAACAAGGACTTGCAGAGTGAAAGAAACTGACACTGTCCCTACCTACAGTTTTCTGTCCCTAGAATAAATGTTTTTTTTAAGCACACTATAGCACAAGCACAAAACACACTGACACTCTCCCTACCTATCCTTCTCTTTCCCTAAACTAAAGGAATCCAGGTTAAGCAAGAAAGAAATAACAGTCACTGTCCCTGCCTATGCTGCTCTATCCCTGCTCCGGAACACACTACACTAGGCCGCCGTGCTGGCGGCCTTTTATAGTGTGGGGCGTGTACTAAACACCCTCAGCAATAATTGGCCACAGGCATCCTGCCTGTGGCCAATCATTGCTCTCCTCGCTGCCGGCGCTGTGATTGGCCAAGCATGCGGGGTCACAGTGCATGCTTGGCCAATCACAGCGCCTGGATGACACTGCGATGGCGTAGTGCATTGTGGGCCGTTCGCGTCACTCGAATTTGGCGCGAACGGCCCAAATCGTTCGATCTTCGTCGAACGATCGAACAGCCGATGTTCGAGTCGAACGTATGTTCGACTCGAACACGAAGCTCATCCCTACTGATGACATTGAGCCGATGGAATAGGCCGCTTTGGCAGCTGCATTGCCAGGCAAAGTACTCTGAGCCTGGGTGTCAGAGGATGAGGAGGATGAGGATGGCTTTGTTATCCACTCTACCAACTGTTCTGCATGTTTTGGCTCAACACATCCAGCTGTCGAAAAAAGGACAAGTGTGCCCCACGGCCACGTGCTGAGGATGCACCGTGTCCACGACCAGCAATGTTGGCTGTAGACGCAGAGCCTGCTTACCCTCTTTTAGTGGCCTGTGAGCATCTGCCTTTCCTTGGTGGCCTTCCAGACATGCTGTAATATTGGATTAGCAAAACACCGCCTGAAGTTTACCAGAAAAAGTACACCAGGAATGGCCTGCAGACAGATATAGGCTTGGCTAGACTAGAATGCAGTGGCTATATACAGTACAAATATATATATATACAGTGCCTTGCAAAAGTATCCATCCCCCTCGGCATTTTTCGTGTTTTGTTGCCTCATAACCTGGAATTAACATTGATTGTTTGAGGATTTGCATCATTTAACCACTTAAGCCCCGGACCATTTGGTAGCTAAAGGACCAGAGGTGAATTCAGAATTTTGCACTGCGCTGCTTTAACTGTAAATTGTGCGGACATGCAATGTTGTACCCAAACAAAATTTGCGTCCTTTTCTTCCCACAAATAGAGCTTTATTTTAATGGTATTTGATTGCCTCTGCGATTTTTCTTTTTTGCGATATAAACAGAAAAAGACCGAAAATTTTGAAAAAAAATGATATTTTCTACTTTTTGTTATAAGAAAAATCGAATAAACTCAATTTTAGTCATACATTTAGGCCAAAATGTATTCAGCCACATGTCTTTAGTAAAAAAAATTTCAATAAGCGTATATTTATTGGTTTGCGCAAAAGTTATAGCGTTTACAAACTAGGGTACATTTTCTGGAATTTACACAGCTTTAAATTTATGACTGCCTATCTAATTTCTTGAGGTGCTAAAATGGCAGGGCAGTACAAAACCCCCCCAAATGACCCCATTTTAGAAAGTAGACACCCCAAGGAAATTGCTGAGAGGCATGTTGAGCCCATTGAATATTTTTTTTTTTGTCCTAAGTGATTGAATAAAGACAAAAAAAAAAAAAAATTACAAAAAGTTGTCACTAAATGATATATTGCTCACACATGCCATGGTTATATGTGGAATTGCACCCCAAAATACATTCTGCTGCTTCTCCTGAGTACGGGGATACCACATGTGTGGGACTTTTTAGGAGCCTAGCCACGTACGGGACCCCGGAAACCAAGCACCGCCTTCAGGATTTCTAAGGGCGCAAATTTTTGATTTCACTCCTCACTACCTTTCACAGTTTTGAAGGCCATAAAATGCCAAAATAGCACAAAACCCCCCCAAATGACCCCATTTTAGAAAGTAGACACCCCAAGGAAATTGCTGAGAGGCCTGTTGAGCCCATTGAATATTTTTTTTTTGTCCCAAGTGATTGAATAATGACAAAAAAAATAAAAAAAAAAATTACAAAAAGTTGTCACTAAATGATATATTGCTCACACATGCCATGGTTATATGTGGAATTGCACCCCAAAATACATTCTGCTGCTTCTCCTGAGTACGGGGATACCACATGTGTGGGACTTTTTAGGAGCCTAGCCACGTACGGGACCCCGGAAACCAAGCACCGCCTTCAGGATTTCTAAGGGCGCAAATTTTTGATTTCACTCCTCACTACCTATCACAGTTTTGAAGGCCATAAAATGCCAAAATAGCACAAAACCCCCCCAAATGACCCCATTTTGGAAAGTAGACACCCCAAGCTGTTTGCTGAGAGGCATGGTGAGTATTTTACAGCTCTCATTTGTTTTTGAAAATGAAGAAAGAACATTTTTTATTTTTTTATTTATTTTTTTCAATTTTCAAAACTTTGTGACAAAAAGCGAGATCTGCAAAATACTCACAATACCTCTCAGCAAATAGCTTGGGGTGTCTACTTTCCAAAATGGGGTCATTTGGGGGGGTTTTGTGCCATCTGGGCATTCCATGGCCTCCGAAACTGTGATAGGCAGTGAGAAGTGAAATCAAAAATTGACACCCTTAGAAAGCCTGAAGGCGGTGCTTGGTTTTTGGGGTCCCGTACGCGGCTAGGCTCCCAAAAAGTCTCACACATGTGGTATCCCCGTACTCAGGAGAAGCAACAAAATGTATTTTGGGGTGTAATTCCACATATGCCCATGGCATGTTTGAGCAATATATCATTTAGTGACAACTTTGTGCAAAAAAAAAATTTTTTTATTTTTTCCGCAACTTGTGTCAACATATAAAATATTCCATGGACTCGACATGCCTCTCAGTATATAGCTTGGGGTGTCTACTTTCCAAAATGGGGTCATTTGGGGGGGGTTTTGAACTGTTCTGGCATTTTATACACAACATTAGGAAGCTTACATCCACTCTTCTAACCACTTGAAGACAAAGCACTTTTTGACACTTTTTGTTTACATGAAAACATATTTTTTTTTGCAAGAAAATTATGTTGAACCCCCAAACATTATATATATTTTTAAAGCAAAGGCCCTACAGAATAAAATGGTGGGTGTTGTTTTTTTTTTTTCTACACAGTATTTGCGCAGCGATTTTTCAAACGCATTTTTTGGGGAAAAAATACACTTTTTTTTAATTTTAATGCACTAAAACACACTATATTGCCCAAATGTTTGATGAAATAAAAAAGATTATCTTAGGCCGAGTACATAGATACCAAACACGACATGCTTTAAAATTTCGCACAAACGCGCATTGGCGACAAACTACATACATTTTTAAAAGCCTTTAAAAGCATTTACAGGTTACCCCGTTAGATTTACAGAGGAGGTCTACTGCTAAAATTACTGCCCTCAATCTGACCTTCGCGGTGATACCTCACATGCATGGTGCAATTGCTGTTTACATATGACGCCAGACCGACGCTTGCGTTCGCCATTGGGCAAGAGCAGGGCAGGACAGGGGTGTTTTTTTTTTTTTTTTTTTTTTTTTATTATTAATTTTGCTTTTTTATTTTATTTTTAAACTGTTGCTTCCATATTTTTTTTTTATCACTTTTATTGTTATCTCAGGGAATGTAAATATCCCCTATGATAGCAATAGGTAATGACAGGTACTCTTTTTTGAAAAAAACTGGGGTCTATTGGACCCTAGATCTTTCCTCTGCCCTCAAAGCATCTGACCACACCAAGATCGGTGTGATAAAATGCTTTCCCAATTTCCCAATGGCGCTTTTTATATCCGGGGGGGGGGACATTCCCTCCCACTGCTTGTAAAAGCAGTCCAGAGGCTAATTAGCCACTAGGATTGCTTTTACATGAAAGCCGGCCGCTGGCTGAAAAGAATGATACCAAGATGATACCTAAACCTGCAGGCATCATTCTGGTATAAACATTCAAAGTCCAGCAACATACCAGTACGTTGCTGGTCCTTGTTGGACATGTATTATAATCTTTTTTTTCATGCAGCCTGTTGGCTGAACGAAAAAAAAAGATTGATCGGTGGGTATGCCCACCATTAGAATACCGCCCTTCATCCACCCACTTCTAATGATGGGCATACATGCACCATTTATATATGCCGAAGCATGGGGGGCATCTTCTCGCAAAAGTTATGCCGCGTACACATGGTCAGACTTTTCCACGGGCAAGCCTCCGTCAGAATTTCGACCGTATGTACGCGGCATTAGGAGCAAAATCACTCCTCCGCCCCTGCTGCCCCAATGCTTCGGCATATATGCTTTTTTTTTTTTTAACTGTGGTGGTGAAATCACCTCCTACAGCACTGGAGTCGCAGGGATCAGGCCTGTCTCTGCGAACGCTGCAGTTATGTGTGTTTTTGTTTTGTAAGTGACAGTGATCGATCGATACTGCACTTGGGTGGCCTGGGCTGGACGGAGGGGCAAAACGCAGGTGCCAGCAGGTATCTGGGCTGATCCCGCTAACACTGCGTTTTTGGGAACCCTAAACTGCTGGGGACGCTAGTATAGATCTGATCAGATCAGATATTGAGCTGATCAGATACTATACCACTAAGGGGGGTGTATGCTTCACGCGTGGGTGTTAGCACTACTGGCACTAACCTGACGCTGCCTGGGGTGTGACGCAGACCCTCTCTGACGCTAAAACCTAATTGATATCACCCGCCGGGCGATCAGGGGGTTAAACCTTTATTGGGTTATATACGGCGGGTGCCCTGACACTATAAAAAGCAAACTAACTAACCAGCGTCACCCGTAACACTTATATGATGATCACTGGTGAAAGGGTTAACTAGGGGCAATTAGGGGGTTAAAACCTTTATTAGGTAATATATGGGGGTACCTGACGCTATAAAAACCTGACGGCGAACCTAAAAAAAATTACTGGCTACCTATCGGCATCACCGACACTAAGACAACGATCATAAAAACGATCGCTTAGCGACAGTGGTGATAGGGGGTGAAAGGGTTACCTGGGGGGCGATCAGGGGGTTAAACCTTTATTAGATAATATATGGGGGTACCTGACGCTATAAAAACCTGTGGCGAACCTAAAAAAAATTACTGGCTACCGATCAGCATCACCGACGCTAAGACATCGATCAGAAAAATGATCGCATAGCGACGGCGGTGCTAGGGGGTGAAAGGGTTACCTGGGGGGTGATCAAGGGGGTTAAACCTTTATTAGGTAATATATGGGGGTACCCGACGCTATAAAAACCTGCGGCGAACCTAAAAAAAATTACTGGCTACCGATCAGCATCGCCGACGCTAAGACATCGATCAGAAAAATTATCGCCTAGTGACAGTGGTGATAGGGGGTGAAAGGGTTACCTGGGGGGCGATCAAGGGGGTTAAACCTTTATTAGGTAATATATGGGGGTACCCGACGCTATAAAAACCTGCGGCGAACCTAAAAAAAATTACTGGCTACCGATCAGCATCACCGACGCTAAGACATCGATCAGAAAAATGATCGCATAGCGACGGCGGTGCTAGGGGGTGAAAGGGTTACCTGGGGGGTGATCAAGGGGGTTAAACCTTTATTAGGTAATATATGGGGGTACCCGACGCTATAAAAACCTGCGGCAAACCTAAAAAAAAATTACTGGCTACCGATCAGCATCGCCGACGCTAAGACATCGATCAGAAAAATTATCGCTTAGTGACAGTGGTGATAGGGGGTGAAAGGGTTACCTGGGGGGCGATCAAGGGGGTTAAACCTTTATTAGGTAATATATGGGGGTACCCGACGCTATAAAAACCTGCGGCGAACCTAAAAAAAATTACTGGCTACCGATCAGCATCACCGACGCTAAGACATCGATCAGAAAAATGATCGCATAGCGACGGCGGTGCTAGGGGGTGAAAGGGTTATCTGGGGGGTGATCAGGGGGTTAAACCTTTATTAGGGGGGGGGGTTAGGGGGCTACACTGGACCTAAAACTAAATGTAGTGACACTTTTACAGTCACAAATGTCACTGATTGCAGTGATCACTAAATAAATGGTCACTGCAATCAGTGACACTGTGACTGGGGGCTGGGGGGTGATCTGGGGGGTGATCTGGGGGTGTCTGGGGGGGCCTGGGGGGCGATTTATGTGCCTGCCTATGTGTCCTGGTGTCAGTGTGCTGTTTTGTGTACTAACCTGCATCTTCTCCTGTACGGCGCTTGGTATATGTGAGCGCCGCAGGAGAGATGACATCACTTCCTCCTTCCTGGCAGGCAGGGGAAGCTCTCTCATTCTCCGGGAGCGATCGAGAGGGGGTGGCCGGAATCGAACGGCCGTCCCCTCATGCCGGATCGCTCCCGAAGGTAAAACGACCACCCACTGTAAAGAAGGGGGGTCCGATCGGACCCCTCAACTATACAAAGGCAATCACGTATATGTACGTGATTCTGCCTGTCGGTGCCATTCTGCTGACGTATATTTACAGTGGGCGGTCGTTAAGTGGTTAATTTACAGAACAAGCCCACAACTTTGAAGATGTTTTTTTTTTTATTATTGTGAAGCAAACAACAAATAGGACAAAATAACAGAAAAAGTCATTGTGTCTAACTATTCACCCCCCTAAAGTCAATACTTTTTTAAAGCCACCTTTTGCGGCCATCACAGCTGCAATTCCCTTTGGATAAGTCTCTATGAGCTTGCCACATCTTACCACTGGGATTTTTTCCCATTCCTCCTTGCAAAACTGTTCCAGCTCCTTCAAGTTGGATGGTTTGCGCCTGTGAACAGCAATCTTTAAGTCTGACCACAGATTTTCTATTGGATTGAGGTCTGGGCTTTGACTAGGCCATTCCAACACATTTACATGTTTCCCCCTTAACCACTTGTCCCCCGCCCACTGTCAATTGACGGCGGGCGGAGGATACTCTCGTTCTGGGAGGACGTCATATGACGTCCTCCCTTTAAAACGAGCTAGGAGGCGCGTGCTTGAAGCCAGCGGCGCGCGCGCGCGCCCGCCGCGTTCACGAGGCCCCGATGCGCGTGCCCGGCGGCCGCGATTGCCGCCGGGCACCCGCGATTGCCCGGGAAACGAGCAGGAAAGTGGGTCTCTGTGTGTAAACACAGAGATCCACGTCCTGTGAGGGAGAGGGGACCGATGGTGTGTCCCTTGTACATAGGGACAACCATCGGTCACCTCCCCCAGTCAGTCCCCTCCCCCCACAGTAAGAACACATTGAGGGAACATATTTAACCCCTTCCCGCCCCCTAGTGGTTAACCCCTTCCCTGCCAATCACATTTATACAGTAATCAATGCATTTTTATAGCAGGGATCGCTGTATAAACGTGAATGGTCCCAAAAATGTGTCAAAAGTGTCCGATGTGTCCGCCGCAATATCGCAGTCACAATAAAAAATCGCAGATCGCCGCCATTACTAATAAAAAAAGAAAAAAAGAAAAATGCTATAAATCTATCCCCTATTTTGTACACGCTATAACTTTTGCGCAAACCAATCAATACGCGCTTATTGCGATTTTTTTTTACCAAAAATATGTAGAAGAATACGTATCGGCCTAAACTGAGGAAAATTTTATTAAAAAAAAAATGGGTATTTATTATAGCAAAAAGTAAAAAATAGTGTTTTTTTTCCAAACTGGACGCTCTTCTTTTGATTATAGCGCAAAAAATAAAAACCGCAGAGGTGATCAAATACCACCAAAAGAAAGCTCTATTTGTGGGAAAAAAAGGACGCAAATTTCGTTTGGGAGCCACGTCGCACGACCGCGCAATTGTCATTCAAAGTGTGACAGTGCTGAAAGCTGAAAAATGGCTTGGGCAGGAAGGGGGTTTTCGTGCACAGTAGGGAGGTGGTTAAACCACTCAAGTGTTGCTTTAGCAGTGTATGTTGGGGTCATTTTCCTGATGGAAGGTGAACCTCCGTCCTAGCCTCAAATCACACACAGAGTGGTGCAGGTTTTGCTCAAGAATATCCCTGTATTTAGCACCATCCATCTTTCCCTCAACTCTGACCAGTTTCCCAGTCCCGACTGCTGAAAAATATCCCCACAGCATGATGCTGCCACCACCATGTTTCACTGTGGGGATGGTGTTCTTTGGGTGATGTGATGTGTTGGGTTTGTGCCAGACATAGCATTTTCGTTGATGGCCAAAAAGTTAAATTTTAGACTCATCAGACCAGAGCTCCTTCCTCCATACATTTTGGGAGTCTCCCACATGCCTTTTCGCAAACTCAAAACGTGCCATTTTGTTTTTTGCTGAAAGTAATTGCTTTCTTGTGGCCACTCTGCCATAAAGCCCAACTCTATGGAGCTTACGGCTTATTGTCGTCCTATGTACAGATACTGCAGTCTCTGCTGTGGAACTCTGCAGCTCCTCCAGGGTTACCTTAGGTCTCTGTGCCGCCTCTCTGATTAATGCCCTCCTTGCTCGGTCCGTGAGTTTTGGTGTGCGCCCGTCTCTTGGCAGGTTTGCTGTTGTGCCATGTTCTTTCCATTTGGTTATGATAGATTTGATGGTGCTCCTAGGAATCATCAAAGATTTGGATATTTTTTTATAACCTACCCCTGACTTGTACTTCTCAACAACATTGTCCCTTACTTGTTTGGAGAGTTCCTTGGTCTTCATGGCAGAGTTTGGTTAGTGGTGCCTCTTGCTTAGGTGTTGCAGCCTCTGGGGCCTTTCAAAAAGGTGTGTATATGTAATGACAGATCATGTGACACTTAGATTGCACACAGGTGGACATCATTTCACTAATTATGTGACTTCTGAAGGTAACTGGTTGCACCAGAGCTTTTTATGGGCTTCATAACAAAGGGGATGAATACATACGCACATGCCAATTATCATTTTTTTATTTCTGAAAAACAGTTTTATGTATATATTTTTTAAATTTTACTTCACCAACTTAGACTATTGTGTTCTGATCCATCACATATAATTTAGATTAAAAAAACTTTGAACTAAAGGCTGTAATGTACCAAAATAGATAAAAAGCCAAGGGGGTGAATACATTTGCAAGGCACTGTGTGTGTGGATATATATACTGTGAGGGGGTTAACTCAGCAGCGGGTGTGTGTGACCCCCTGGATGGGTTCACCACACAAAAACAGGCACAGCAGACAGTGGTAGGAGAAAACAAAAGGGTGTGGTTTTATTTGAACTATATACAGACAAAAAGTACAGCAAAAACAAAAGAAACAGGAAAATAAATCCTGGTCAACTTGACCGCTCACTACACACGTTGGTGTCCCTAACTAACAACTGGGTACAGCCTTGTGCTGTCCCAGTCCCTAGCTCCCTGCTTTTAGAAGTTTTTAGCAATAACCACACAGGCTTTGGCTCACCGCACAGAGATCACACTCCCCAGACTATCCACACAGATCTGGTTCCAGGTTGGAGCATCTCCCTTAGCATGCTGGGAGTTCTTGTGGAGGCCCTAATGAGCCCACTTACTTCAGCTGAGCTCATTAAAGGGGTTGCGCCACCGGAAAAAATTTTTTTAAAGCCAGCAGCTACAGCTACAGCAGCTGCTGGCTTTTAATATTTGGACACTTACCTGTCCTGGAGTCCAGCGACGTCCGCAGCAGAGGACGAGCGACCGCTCGTCGCTCTGCTGCTCCCTCCGCCATCCTCGCTGAGGGAACCAGGAAGTGAAGCCCTGCGGCTTCATGCCCGGTTCCCTACGGCGCATGCGCGAGTCGCGCTGCGCCGTTCTGATTGGTGCTCCTGTGTTCTGGGAGCCGAGTGTCTCCCAGAACACCAAGGGAAGTCTGCGGGTAGTGACGTAACTCCCGCAGATTCCCGGAGACAGGACTCCCGGATGTGGGTGAAAATACCTGTCTTAGACGTACGACAAAGTCTTTAGAGAAGTCGGGTGAGTACAACACTGGCTGGCTACATAAGGCTTGTTTCAAGAATTGGAATGCTGCCTCAGCCTCGGGGGTCCATTTAATCATGACCGACCCTTTCCTCTTCGTCAGGTTGGTTAGGGGCACAGCCTTAGAAGCAAAGTGGGGAATGAATCGCCGATAATACCCAGCGATTCCCAGAAAGGCTCGTACCTGCTTCTTGCTGTTGGGACGTGGCCAACTCTGGATGGCCTCGACTTTGTTGAGTTGGGGTTTTATTACTCCCCTCCCAATGGTGTACCCAAGATATTTGGCCTCCTCCTGCCCAATGGTACACTTCTTGGGGTTAGCCGTAAACCCCGCTTCCCGAACAGAGTCCAGGACTGCTTGCACTTTTGGCAGATGTGAGGCCCAATCTGTGCTATGGACAATTACGTCATCCAGGTAAGCCGCAGCATACTTCCGATGGGGCCTCAGCATCTGGTCCATTTTCCGCTGGAATGTGGCCGGCGCATTCTGTAACCCGAACGGCATTCTTTTATATTGGAACGCCCCGTCTGGGGTTACAAATGCGGTTTTCTCTTTGGCCGACTTGGCCAGGGGGATTTGCCAATACCCTTTTGTGAGGTCAAGAGTCGTCATGTATCGGGCTGTTCCCAGCCGGTCGATCAACTCATCTATACGTGGCATGGGGTAGGTGTCAAATTTTGTAACTTTGTTCAACTGACGAAAATCGTTACAAAATCGCCAGCTCCCATCCGGTTTAGGCACCAACACAATGGGACTAGACCAATCACTTTGGGACTCCTCTATCACCCCTAAGTTCAGCATTTTCTGTACTTCCTCCCGTATTGCCTCCCGTCGGGCCTCTGGGATCCGATAGGGTTTTAACTTCACCCTTTCACCGGGCGGGGTAATGATGTCATGCTCTACCCCAGATGTTTGTCCCGGCAGCTCAGAGAATACCTCCTTGTTGCGAAGCACAAACTCCTTAACCTCCTGTTGTTGGGGTTGTGACAAGGTGGCTGCTATTCCAACCTCAGGAATCACGCAACCAGTTTGAGCTGGTGACCAAGTGTCTGCGACTAGGGACTCTCTATCCCTCCAGGCTTTCAACAGATTAACGTGATAGATCTGTTCGGGCTTTCGCCTTCCTGGTTGTCTGACCTTGTAATTCACTTTGCTCACTTTTTCCATTATCTCGTAGGGGCCTTGCCATTTGGCAAGGAATTTACTTTCAACCGTAGGGACAAGTACCAGTATCCTATCCCCCGGGGAAAAGGTACGGGTCTTGGCTCCACGGTTGTACACTCTCTGCTGTGCTAACTGCGCTTGGGCCAAATGTTCCTTCACGATGGGCATTACCTGTGCAATTCGGTCTTGCATCAGGGCGACATGCTCAATCACACTCCTGTGGGGAGAACTCTCACTTTCCCAAGTTTCCTTGGCAATATCCAACAGCCCTCTTGGGTGTCTCCCATACAGTAACTCAAAGGGGGAGAATCCCGTAGAGGATTGGGGCACCTCCCTAATAGCAAACATCAGATAAGGAAGTAGACAGTCCCAATCCTTTCCATCTCTATCCACCACTTTCTTCAACATTTGTTTTAGGGTTTTGTTGAATCTTTCAACCAGCCCATCGGTTTGGGGGTGATACACAGATGTACGTAATTGCGTCACTTTGAACAATTTACACAGCTCCTTCATAACCCGGGACATAAAGGGTGTACCTTGGTCCGTAAGCAGTTCTTTACAAATACCCACCCGGCTAAACACAAGAGATAGCTCTTTGGCTATGGTTTTGGCCGAGGTATTTCGGAGAGGGATCGCTTCTGGATAACGGGTGGCATAGTCCATTATAACTAATATGTACTGGTGCCCCCTAGCGGACTTGATTATAGGACCTACCAAATCCATGGCGATCCTCTCAAACGGGACCTCAATGATGGGTAGAGGGACCAGCGGGCTACGGAAATGTGGCATCGGGGCCGACCTCTGACACACAGGGCAGGAGGAACAATAATTTTCTATGTCCTTCATCACCCCCGGCCAATAGAATCTCTGTAATACCCTCTCTCGGGTTTTCTCTGTCCCCAGATGACCTCCAAGAATGTGCCCATGGGCCAACTCCAACACCAACTTCCTGTAAGGTTTGGGCACCACAAGCTGCTCAACGGTTTCTTCTGCCCTTTTTGCCACCCGATACAGTAGGTCCTTCTCTACGCTGAAGTATGGGTAAGTGCAGGTATTATCTGGGTTCACTAACTCGCCATCTATTTTCACTACGTTTTCCCGTGCCTTTATTAGGGTGGGGTCTTTCAACTGTTCTGTGGCAAAGTTTTCCCTGTGAACCTCAAGATCAGAAAACTCCACAGACGGTAGGTTTTCGTCCGAGGAGGTGGGCTCCTCTCCAGTTTCTTGAGTCTCCCCTGCCAATACTGATAAGGGAAATTCCGGAGAGTCCTCACCACTCTCAGGGGAGTTCTGGCTATCACATTCCTGGTACATAGGGGCACCAGTGGGGGGCTCAGGATCATCCCACAGTTCCCAGAACTTCGGAAAATCCCTTCCCACAATGGCGTCATGCGGTAACTGAGATACTAAGCCCACTGGATGAGAGAGGGTACCTTTGGGGGTCTCGAAACACACTGTAGTCACTGGATACTCTCGGGTGTCCCCATGCACACAAATAACAGCTACCTTGCTATTCCCAGAGACCTCTGTTTTAACTAACTCAGCCTTTATCAGGGTCACAAGGCTACCTGAATCCAGCAATACCACAACATTTCTACCATTAACACACATTTTGCATAAATGTTTCTCAGTTCCTCGAATGGCAGTGCATGCGACTGTCGCACACAGCGACTGACGTCTGCCCGTCAGAAAGTCACACTGCATGGGTTCCTCCACAACCGGGCAATTGGCTGCAATATGTCCCGCTTGCCGGCAGCGGTAGCAAACGATCCTTCTTGCGGCCTCTTGAGCCGCTGATTTCCCAGGCTGTTCTCGCCAAACTTGGGGTAGAGCTCCCACCCTCTCACTCTCTCCACCCTCACCCCTTGGAATCCTCTTATCCGCCCCTGGGGATGGTCTGGTCTTAGGGTGGAAAGTCCGAGTGTCTCTGGAAGAGGCCGTCAGGTTCTCTGTAGCCAAGTATTTCTCCACACGATCCACAAGACCATCGGCCGTCTCTGGGTCTCCATGGCTTACCCACTTTTGGATGGCAGTAGGAAGAGCTCTCAAAAACCGATCCATTACAACACGTTCCACAATCTTTGGTGCGGACAAAGTCTCTGGCTGTAGCCACTTTCTGCTCAGGTGAATGAGATCATACATTTGAGACCTGGGGGGTTTTCCAAGCTGGAAAGTCCAGTTATGCACACGCTGAGCCCGGACAGCCTGGGTGACACCCAGCCTTGCCAATATTTCAGCTTTTAGCATCACATAGTCTTTTGCTTGGTTAGGCTCTAGGTCATAGTAAGCTTTCTGCGATTCACCAGTTAACAGAGGAGCCACCAGTCCAGCCCACTGCTCCTCAGGCCACTTTTCTCTTTCAGCGGTCCTTTCAAATGTGGTCAAAAATACCTCTGGATCATCCTCTCCAGTCATTTTTGTCAATAAACGACTCACCCCAAAGGACGCGGTATTAGTGGGACGGCTTTCCTCACTGGTCTGCGGACGTTGCTGCATTACTGCTTCCATCTGTTGTTGTAGTCTCTGCTCTTGCTTCTGCAACAGGTCTATGAAGCGGGCCTCAGATTGCTGCTGGGCTTGTTGCTGAGCCTCCAGACTCTGTTGCAAAGTTGCGTTTGTCTGCTGCTGGGCTGCAAGGCTCTGTTGATGAGCTTGCTGCTGGGCTGCGAAGTTCTGTTGTTGAGCTGCAAGGCTCTGTTGATGAGCTGCAAGGCTCTTTTGCAAACCTGCATTTGTCTGCTGTTGATTGGCATTTGCTAGAGCCAGCTGCTTCAGTATCTCCTCCATGCTGGCTTAAAAAAAACTGCCACTGGTTCTCCACCAACTGTGAGGGGGTTAGCTCGGCAGCGGGTGTGTGTGACCCCCGGGATGGGCTCCCCACACAAAAACAGGCCCAGCAAACGGAGGTTGTGGTTTTCAAAATCAAAAAGGTGCGGTTTATTTTCTATTTACAGTGACAAAACACAGCAAAGCAAAAGAAACATAAACAAAATAAATCCTGGTCAACTTGACCTCTGACTAAACATACAGGTTTCCTAACTAACAACTGGGATCAGCCTAGTGCTGTCCTAGTCCCTAAGTCCCTGGTTTTAAATGTCCAAGCAAATAGCCACACAGGCTTTGTCTCACCGCACAGGGGTTCACTCTCCCTAGACAGTCCACACAGGTCTGGGTCCAGGCATGAGCTAACATCTAATGAAGCTGGGAGTTCTTATAGAGGCCTAAATGAGCTGACAAGCTTCAGCTGGTCTCATCAACTCCCTGTCTGCACGACGCCCCACACTCTCCCTAGAGGTATGAGTCATCCATGAGCCCACTAGCCTCAGCTGGGCTTATACAACTCTCCACCTAGTTGTATAAGTCGGCGTAAAGCCTGAATCTGGGCGAAATATATCTACCCCCCTGGATGCAACCAGGTGACTTTACCTTCCTGCTGTCACAATATATATATATATATATTTATTTTTTGGATAATCTTTAAGACAAAAGAACACATCTCAGCGAACATTTCCAGTAGCATAAAACCAGAGGCTTAAAGGGACATGTATAAAAATGTAGAAACATATGAAGTACAGATAATAAACTGTCAGGGTCACCTGTGGCCAGGTGACAGATGCACACCATAGGGGGACAGGAGTGCACCGCGAGGTAGTGAACCCTATGGCTGGCTTCTGCGGATAGGAAACTGGGTGGTTGTGGAAAGCGGGACCAGAGGAGCACAACCGGGATCCTAACGGAAGCTAGAGCCAAGATTCCCCAGGGCGCGGAGTCTAAGACCCAGCTGGTCTTCTCCAGGGCCTCTAGTGGTGAGGATGTTATGCTGCAGGCTGGGACCAGGTCGCGGCCCCTGGAGTTTCCTAGCTCACGCCCCGTAGGATAAGGGGAAAAGAGGGGAAGCAGCAGCACAAGATAAGAGAGAACCGAATAACAAGCTGAAGGTCAGGGGCCACAAGCAGACAAGGATAACGAAAGAACGAGCCGAAGGTCAAGGGTCACGAGCAGACAGGGATAGTCGGGGACAAGCCAATAACGTAACAGAGAGACAGACGTAGCACACGGCAGGCAGGAACCCAAACACACAATGCCTAACAAACACGTTGATCAGCAAAGCAGGCTTGCAGTGCACAGGTTAATATAGTGTTCTGTGATAGGGCCTGGGGTGGAGTCAGGCTGGGAGGAGATTATAAAGGAAGCCAGGTGAAGGAGGTCTGGTCTCTAAGATGAACACATGAGGAGGAAGGTAAGATGGCAGACAGACATTAATGCATATCCATGACATAAACAAGGAAATAATAAAGGAAAAACAGTCATGTAATAGGGTACCAGAGCTCCCCCCCCAACAAGAAGTGGGGGTAACCTTTATGTCACCTTCACCAACTTGTACATGAAACAGGGGGAAAAATCTTGACAAGAAAGCCCAGTAGCTAGCACTAGAGCAGCATATATTTACCAAGTGCTAAAATAACTAAAGGGTAGCCCGACCGACTGAAGTGCCAGGGGCGGGGGGGGGGGGGGGGGGGGCAAAAAGTGGCCTCCAACTAACCCCCCCCCCAGCATGCCACCGACGCTGGGGCCACCCTGGAGGTGTAGTATGCATACCAAAAGGGGAAAAAAGCGCCAGCCTCAGGAGAGTTGGCCTTCCCCACAGTGGCAAATTGCTAGATCTGCCTATCAGGCTACCACATTATTTATTACAAAAACCAAATTCCACATGTAAGAATGCTTGGACACCTGATGTCCGCTCAGAAGGGCCTTATTACTGGGCATTCCCACCACAGATGTAAAAGGATACCAAGATGATCACAGCCCCCCCCAGCATTGCTCAGAGGTAGAGGGGTAAATTTGTGCCAAATCAGCGGGAACCTGACATCAGCGTGACAAAATCTTATAGTTTGTGTCCTGTGTTTTGGAATCAATAGAACTTGAGTGAGTAAATTGGTATAGGTGGGTCAGCTGGGCTGAAGTTAATTCAAGCCCTAAGTCCCTTTCACAGACCCGTATACATGTGGGCTTATTTTCAGAAGTGGCAGAACCTGGCAGTTGATATAGTTCAGAGACCACATGCGGTACCAGTTCTTCCTCTATAAAGAGGCGTTCAAAGGGCGTGAGGGATAAATTAGCTCTTATGGTTAATGGAATGGCCATTAACCTCAAAGAAGTGGTGGAGTTGCCTATACCTCCAGAAATCCATATGGAAACCTCCATGTCGGGCTTTCAAAAGTCAGCAGCTTACCGTTCCTCAGGAGTTTTCCACAACTGGTATTACCATCCTCCACCCAAGGCCCAAAGAAGGCCATTTGTTCTCCAGGAGGAAACCACAGAAACCCTCCCAGTAGGGCTAATGGGGACACAGGGGGTGCTCAGTCCAGTATCAGATTAATGCGATTGCAGACTGCAAGAGCATGAGTCGTTAATGGGGAGGTAGTACCCTAAAACCCTGTGTTACCAAGACAGCCACGGGGCATAGGATGAATTCCTGCCTGCCATGTATTTCTCCAGGGAGACCCAAAGCTTAGAGTGAATGTGGAAGTGCCAATTTAGTATCTTCCGAAGGACAATAGCCCTATAGTACCTCTGTATGTCTGGGAGTCCCAGGCCCCTCGCATATTTTGGGCGCCTCAATGCTCTCAGAGCAATTTGTGGTTTTTGCATATGTAGCGACCTCACCCCTTCTCATTCTCGGCTGGCTGGTCTCTTGTCTAGGGGTTAACACGGGGGAAGGGATGAGATACAGCACGGCCCATGTCCTCCAATGTGTAGAGGTGAAGGCCAGAACTATCAGGCTTTGTGTGTATGTCCTAAATCCTTTACTGAATGACCCCCCCCCCCCCCCTGCTTCCAGTAACTGAAGTTCCACACACTGAAAACGGTCCAACTCGTATTTATTCTTCTCAATAAATAGTCATTCAGCACAGACAGGTTGGGACCCAACGAACAGTTCAGTATTTGTAGGGAGTAGGTCAAGGCACAATCCTTTTAGATAGAGCTAACCACTGTGGTGTCACCAATGGCGAATAGTCACTGCCACTGACTATATTGAACAGAACATGGATTACCTTCGCTAACATAGCCCCTATCAGGGGAAAGACATAAGTCCAAGACAGTTACCGGAGGCCTCTCCGTCACCAGCAATGCTGCGCTGGACTCTCCGGAGAAGTTCCGCTCACCTGCCTCCTCGTCTCAGACGCGGGCACCCAAGGAGTTAGGGCCCCCTCGGATTCCTCCACCCTCGCGGAACTCAGTCAAAGGTACTGAGCTCCAGGCTTCCGCCATAGTACCTCACCCCAGGCTAAAGGTGCCTGAGATGGACTCCATCTCCCGCTCCGGCCAGGTCGAGGGCACCTGGGCCCGGAACTCCGGAATGCCAGCACCCAGGCTGAGGGTGCCTGCGTGCAGCCACATCCTCAGACTCCGAACTCTGAACCCCGTGGTAAGGGCGTCCGCCCCCTTTATCTCCTCTCCCTTTGCGTCACAGCGGGTTCCCCGCCCCGCTGTACAAGCGCCAGGAAAGGACAAAAAGGCACAGTCCTGCGGTGTGGGTTCAACCCTGTCCCAGGGCGACAGTGCCACCTGTAGGCCACAGGGAACCTCACACCACCAGAGTCCTCCAGACTATAAATAGTTGCCAATTCTCTAGCAATCTGGGTGCATTGGATCATACTACCACCCATGCACTTCCCCCTATATTTTAGACCCCCACTACACATATTCCAGACAAATCCGGATAGCATGCTAGACAATCAGGTAAAGAAGCCTCTGGGCAAGGGCACCTGTATGTATATTTTTATTTAAACATTGATTACATTTTTTACATTAAGATCAGATTTTAAAATGCCAACAGATACTCAAAATACTTCTATGGAAAGAACATCTGTGGGAGGCCCCAACACAGGGAGTAAATCTTAGGCATTGGCTACATAGACAGCTGGTCGTTCTATCATGTTACTATAATTGCCGTCAATTTATCACTAAACTGTCAATCACTAACAGATGGAAATTGCATAAGTAGCATACAATAGCGATTATTGCAGCCTTCCACTGCCCTATGATATTAACGCTATTGTGTAGTTTCCACCATAGGGAGCCTTTTGTTCCCTCTGTTAACAACCTTATTTCTGTGGTTAGCAGTCAGGACTATTTGAGTCAATATACAAACATACTAGAGGAAAAAAAAAAAACAACCCCACACACACACACACACACAAGGCACACAGCTGCATAGGCTTAGCGCTAGTCAGAGGAGTGCAAAGATCGAATTTACAGTGGCAAGATCTTCGAAGGTCGCATAATGGCAAAAGATCACCTGCTTTTCATCTTTGGTGCCATGTGCTATAGAAGCATACCCCTGAGTTGTGTTATTCATAACAACCAAACTCTTGGAAGGTTAGGACATGACAATAGATGACCTGTGTTTCTTCTTTGGTATTTATGAATGGCATTATTTAGGCCCCTTTTACACTGGGGCGGTAGCTGTAAAGCGCCGCTATATTTAGCGGCATTTTACCGCTAATTTTGCGGAGCTGTTCGGCCGATAGCGGGGCGGTTTTACCCCCGCTAGCGGCCGAAAAAGGGTCAATACCACCCACAATGTGCCTCTGCAGAGGCGCATTGCAGGCAGTATAGCCGCGGTTTCCCATTGCTTTCAATGGGAAGGAGCGGTGGAGGAGCGGTAAACACACCGCTCCTCTCACCGCTCCAAAGATGCGGCTAGCAGGACTTTTGGAGTGGTCCTGCTAGCGCACCGCTCCAGTGTGAAAGCCCTCAGGCAGTAGCGCCTGCAAACCGCCCCAGTGTAAAAGGGAAGACCCCTTTCACATTGGGGCGGTTTGCAGGCGCTATTGCGCTAAAAATAGCGCCTGCAAACCGACCCTAAACAGTGGCTGCTGTTTCTCCAGTGTGAAAGCCCGAGGCCTTTCACACTGGAGCGGTGCGCTAGCAGGTCCACTCCAAAAGTCCTGCTAGCCACATCTTTGGAGCAGTGAGTTTACCGCTCCTCCACTGTTTCTTCATTTTGAAAGCAATGGGAAACCACGGCTATACCGCCGGCAATGCGCCTCTGCAGAGGCGCATTGCTGGCAGTATTAACCCTTTTTTGGCAAAACCACCCCGCTAGCGGCTGAATACCACCGCGAAATTAACGGTAAAATAGCGGCGCTTTACTGCCACCGCCACTACTGCCCCAGTGTGAAAGGGGCCATAGGGTATCCTTCTGTAAGACATGGCACCAAACTCTTGAATGGTTGTGACATGGCAATAGAGCACAGGGTGTTTCATCATAGATGGCAGGTTTAATGAAAGAAGACATATCCTCAAATTTTGTCAAACAGCCAAGCTCTTCGAAGGTTAGGAAATGGTGATAGAACACCTATGTCTCATCATCGGCTCCATGTCGATCCCATACACACTATCCACTTAAGCCCCGGACCATTTCCCTGGCCAAAGACCAGGGCATTTTTTGCGATTCGGCACTGCGTCGATTTAACTGACAATTGTGCGACGTGGCTTCCAAACAAAATTGACGTCCTTTTTTTCCCCCAAATAGAGCTTTCTTTTGGTGATTTGATCACCTCTGCAGTTTTTATTTTTTGCGCTATAAACAAAAATAGAGCGACAATTTTGAAAAAAATGCAATATGTTTTACTTTTTGCTATAATAAATATATAAAAAAAACAAAATTTTTCCTCAGTTTAGGCCGATACGTATTCTTCTACGTATTCTTCTACATATTTTTGTTAAAATCGCAATTGGGGTATATTGATTGGTTTGCGCAAAAGTTATAGCGTCTACAAAATAGGGGATAGTTTTATGGCATTTTTTTTTTCTGCTACTGTGATGATGTGGATTGGAGCTGGTAGACTGTCTGGCTGCCTATTATGGGATGTTTAAGTGTCTTTCTGTAAGGAGGGGGGGGGAAATCACCCCTCCTGCTAAGACTGTTTACTGAAAGAGAAGTTTGAACACACCTGACCTGTATGACCATTGTCATTGGACAGTTTAACCCGCCCTGTTCCCCAAGGATGGGAGGGAAGGGTTTTGAAGAGAAATGTGTTACCATGTGCTTGTAATAAATTCATTGCCTGTTTTTGGAACTTCAACACAGAGCGCTTGTCTCGTATGTTTGGAAGGGTTAATCCTATGGGAAGCAGTCGCCTGACTGTGGAGGATCGGGAGTGGTTGTGTGTCCAGAGAGGGAATATCTTAAGCGGCGTTAACCCCCTTTCAGATTTGGGGTGCCGTTACATTGGTTGGCAGCAGTGGGATTTTCCCTCCAGTTACTAGGACACTCCAAACCACCACAGTGAATGACCAGCTATGCAGCCTGCAGGAAAGCCACGCTGAAAGACTTACTTGAGAGCCGTGGAGGGACCGGTGGGACAAAGAACAAGGCCACCTTGATCAGGGAGCTAGCCGAGATGGATCAGAGGGATGGTGATGCAGGACCCCGGTCAGTTGAAGACTTGTTTCAGCAATGAGTTCGACATCGGTTGGCATTATATGGTGCTAACCCATCAGAGACCGCCATACAGGAAGCCATTAAAGACATCCAGGTGCAGGATGAGCGACAAGAGAGAGAACTAGAGCGACAAGAGAGAGAACTAGAGCGACAAGAGATAACTAGAGCGGCAACATGAGCAGAGAATGGCGGAAATACGGCAATCGGAGACAACACCTAAAGATGCAGCGCCTTTCCGTAAGTTGCCCTTTCGGGCGTTCAAACTATTTAAGGAAGGAGAGGAGGAAATTGAAGCGTTCCTGCAGGACTTTGAGAGACTATGCCAGATACATGAAGTACTGCCCTAAGATCGGGTCGCCTTACTGGCAAGTAATTTAACGGGCAGAGCGGCTGATGCATATTGGGCCCTGGAGGATGAGGACGCTAAAGACTATGACCGGGTAAAAGAAGCTCTGCTAGCCCGATTTGCCATTACACCCGAAGCCAGCCGGATTAAGTTTAGAGAATCCCGGAAACAAACCCACATAACATACGTGGAGTGGGCACATCGTCTGCAGCGAAACCTTAAGGGCTGGTTCCAGGGAAGCCACGCTCATACCATAGAGGACATCACCCAGCTAGTACTCCTAGAACAGTTCTTTAACCACACCCCTCCGGTACTTCAGGATTGGGTGCGAGATAAGCGACCACGGACTGTACAGCAAGCGGCTACTTTGACCGATGAATATCTGGACTCTCGAAGGTCAGGCGGAAGCGAGCGCTATCCACTATCTCGGCCCAGTTTATCAGCCTCTAACCCAACTTCAGCACCAACCCCAGCGGCCACTTATCCTCAGCAGCCCAGGTTAAACTCCCAGGACTACGCACAACCCATCAGGTGTTTCGGGTGTAAACAGCTAGGGCACAAAAAGCCAGACTGTCCATTGAATTCAGCCAGGCAGTCGTGGAGACAGCCAGCAGGGGGTAACCCACGCACATCCATGCCTGCGGCCCACTGCGTTGAGGAGGAAGAACATTGGGACGTCTTGCACGAGGCTGATCCCATACAAGCAGCTAACCGGGACAACCGGCAGCAACACAGGCAGACTGTCTGGGTCAATGGAAAGGTAGCCAATGGCCTACGTGATTCTGGTGCCACCATGACCCTACTACAGAAGAACCTCATCCCAGAGAGCCAACATACCGGAGACACTGTAGCCGTAAGAGTAGTGGGAGGTACTATCTTCCGGCTACCCGTTGCCTGTGTTCACCTGGATTGGGGGGTTTGTTCGGGACACGTGAATGTGGGGGTGATGAAGGACTTGCCCGCGGATGTACTACTGGGGAATGATTTGGCCCCCCTCGTTTCTGCTTACGCCCCGATGGGCCCCGCTGAAGCCAACCCAGTGACTACCTGTGCCCAGACCCATGCTGCTGGAACCGGCCTGATTGCGGCTGAGAACGGGGTAAGATTACCTTCCCCGACATGTACCTTAGATCAGGCACAATATCTAAAATTGGAATGTGACAAGTTGGCCAGTGAGAAATCAGAGATCCAACATCACTACGTCATGTATTATGAGATGTCCCATGGCTTGAACATTGAAATGCACAAACAGGCTGAAATTGTCAAAAGGTTAAATGGGATTTGCGCACAGGTTTTGCCTTACCTCTCCCAAGAGCACCAGCAACAAGTTTTGGGAGCCATTGAGAGAGCAAAGCAAGTGACTGTTCCAGAACTGAATTCCATTATTCGTCCTGCAACCTTACAACTGCACCATCAGCTACTGACCCGGTAAGCAAAATGGCAATGCTGATGGGTTGTCCAGGCATTAGAGGAATGGAACTATGGACTAACCTCGGAGTCAACCCGTCTGGGGTCTCCTCCTGTGTTAGTCTCCTGCCGAAAGGGGAGATGTGTGACAGGGGTCACTTGGGGCACAGGGGGAATGAGAACCCCACCATGATCTGTGATAGTAATATTCAATGCTGTATATACATGGTATATATTGGGTGTATATTGTGTGTGGGCTGTTGTGTAACATTTGCTGTGATGGGGTGTGATTGCATTCTATTGTGGTTTGTGGTAATTAAGTCTGCTACTGTGATGATGTGGATTGGAGCTGGTAGACCGTCTGGCTGCCTATTATGGGATGTTTAAGTGTCTTTCTGTGAGGAGGGGGGGGGGAAATCACCCCTCCTGCTAAGACTGTTTACTGAAAGAGAAGTTTGAACACATCTGATCTGTATGACCATTGTCATTGGACAGTTTAACCCGCCCTGTTCCCCAAGGATGGGAGGGAAGGGTTTTGAAGAGAAATGTGTTACCATGTGCTTGTAATAAATTCATTGCCTGTTTTTGGTACTTCAACACAGAGCGCTTGTCTCGTATGTTTGGAAGGATTAATCCTATGGGAAGCGGTCGCCTGACTGTGGAGGTGTGTCCAGAGAGGGAATATCTTAAACGGCGTTAACCCCTATCATACTTGGGGTGCCGTTATACAACTTTTTTTGTTAGATTTACTAAAACCATGTAGCGCAAGTGCTACCTATAGGCAAGTGTACATATCAATCAAGGGGCGCCACGCTGCATGTCCCAGGGCCGGGAGTCAGTGATTTATCTCCTTGGACTGCAGGCTGTGTGTGCTCTGCCTAGACATGTGTGAGAGGCCTAGCACTCCATTCTAGATAAGGGGCCTCCCCAGAGAACACCCACCGCATAGGGCTTCAGCCTCATCTGAGCTGCTTGGCATGTACCGCAGTTGTTGGAGCCTTTAATTTATTTAGTTCTCTCTAATGTCACCTGAAGCTTCCAATATAGAAATTGATTGAGGGGAGTTCTCCATACTGATGATTGTGTGTATGGGGGGGGGGGTGTAATGTATCTGGGTTTAATATGTGTGTATTCGGATGTAATGTATCTGGGTGTAATGTAAATGTACTTTGTCTCTGACCATCTCCTGTATTACGTCTGCAGTCTTTGACTGTGATGACATTGTTGAAAAGGGGCAGAGCATGGGTGACCTTAAAATTATGCCCACCCCTGAAAAAAGTTCTGCGGACACCCATGCTTGAAAGGTTAGGCAATGGCAATAGAACACCTAGGTCTCAATACTGCAGCAGGAGAGAGGCTGGGTGGGACGAAATAGGTGGCAAGATTTGTATAGCCAAGGATGTAAAAAGGATTTTGCATTGGTGTTGGGATTTCCATGGCCAACATCTAGGAAAGGATATACCCTCTGCCCCAGGAAGAAAAAAAAATAAAAAATTCAAACCCAAGAAGATGCTTGAATAAAGACGATGAAGGCCTTCTAAAGAGAAGGGAATAGGTTTCTTTTTGATGGGGAGTTTCATGATCTTTGAGTGTCAAATTTCTGCAATTACAACAGTTGCAAATTCCCTCACCCAAAAAAAAATAAAAACACACACACACACACACACACACACGTATTGGTATTTAAAACATGTGCACACTAAAAATATTTTGTTTTGGAATTTCGGTTTCGTCCGAAAAATAAAATTTAGTTACTCCCGAAATTTGTTTTTATTTATTTTCTTTAGTTAAAAAATTAATTTGTCCGAAAATCTGAATTAAGGTCGAATCTGTCAATTGAAGGCTTATGGTGTCTGTCGAATGTTCTAAGAAGATTCGATGAAGCAGCTAAACTGTACGACGCCGCAAGCGTACATTTCCTGGTCGAGTGCTCCGCACACAAGCTATAGTAGAATTCTAATGTTGTAGGACACTAGTAATAATTATATTTATTAATTATTATTACTAGTCAACCATCATTAGAATTCTTCTATAGCCTATGGGCGGAGCATTTGACTGCAAGTATGTTTTTAGCTGCTTCGTCGAATCTTCTCTCTTTGTTGAATAATCTTGGACTAATAAATTTAGGTTAGGCACATTCAACCGCAGGTTCGATAGACACAGATCGCTATTGTCACAGTCATGTCGAATCTTCTATTTATATCGAACTGTTGTCGCAACTAAACGAAAATAAAGCATTTTTTATTTCGGATTCGTTATAGTTTGTTAAAACGAACACGAAAATCCCCGAAATTCGGACGAAAATGCATGCGGACAAAAACTAATGCACACGTCTATTGGTATTATCTCAAGTCTGTTCTAGAGATCGTCACATTTAGAGGTTTCCTACACATCTCTAGAATGGTACCCCCTCTTCCCCCAGCAACATCCACACCACCCAACCAATCACCAGACCTGGCCATGAAAGTCCTTTGGCTAAGGCATCAGTCAGCTAGCCATTGACAGAGAATGATGCACCCCATGTACCTTTCCTTCCAATGTCATGGGCTGAAGTACATTCTCCATACACCGTAATTACCTGGCATGCAAAGTTTACAACATTCTCAAGATATGCATACTTCTTTTGGTTTTGCCTTACCATCCGTTACAATCTACAGTGTATCTGCATTATTGATAATTCAGAGTACTCTATACATATCTGTATTTTACCTTGCCAATACTGGACAATCTATCATTTACCACGTGGATGAGTCCAATTATTTGCAGTGTTTTTACTATACAGCAGTTATACAAATTCAAAAAGACAAAATATTTTTTTTTTTTACTTTATATTTTTAATTGCAGGAGAGTATTCACAATTTTTTACCCCGATGACTGCGATACCAAGTTAAACAGCAATACAAGAGTCTTATAAAAAAATAAATATCAACGGGAAATAACAGTAATTGCATAGATAATTGTTCCAACATTTGTTTTGTCTTCAGGCGGCACCCTGACAGATTGAGGACACGTCATGTCAACAGGCATCCTGAACTCGCCGGTACAATTGTCTGCACACCTGGTCCTCACAGCTCAGCTCCTGTGGAGAGAGAATGTCAGAATAACAGGGGGTTAAGTCATCTTGTTGACTATTGTTTCCAATGAAAAAAAAAGTCATCTTCCATTGGTGAACTACTCATGCTAGGGCATTTAGGTTGACAGCTGGAAGAATGCATCTAAACCTGACAGATCCAAAGACACACTGCAATTGGCTAACTGTTTTTAGTCTAGGGCAGGGGTGTCCAAAGTTTAACAAAGGGCCACTTTAGGGGGGGGGGGGGCGAATTGTGACCAGTGGGATAGGAATGTGCCCTGGTATCAGCGGGACTAGTGCCCCATTGTCAGTGTCAGGAACTATGCCCCACTGATGCTGACAATGGGGGGGGAATAATGCCCCAAGGGCCGGATAAAAGCAAGCAAAGGAACACATTCCGCCCCCGGGTCAGTTTGGAGACTACGGTCTAGGAGTGTAAAAGCACTCTTACTCACCCGATCCTCCACTCTATCAGCAGGTGGCACTTCCATTGCTCTGGCAGTCTACTGTCCCTCTGGGCCATCACGTCTAGTTCAGGGCTTTTGGACCCTGCATTGGTCTTGATGTCAGGACCCATAGGTGTGCGCAGTCTATTGCATTAGGGTGTGCACCCCAAAGTTCAAACACACATGAATGCCACCTGCTGTCACAGGGAGGAGGCTCTGGTGGTGGGAGACAGTTGATTGGGACCATGTTACCGTTACACCCTAAAAATGGGTGTAATGTGTTCCTAAAGTTGAACCAATATAATGGGGGGGGGGGGGAGATACACTGGCACCCCCAACCACCCACTTAGTGCTGCCCCTGGATAATGCTAATGCACATGGGGCGATTAGGGTTTGCCCAGGCACACCTGGCCTGTGCGCATGCCTATGTCAGGACTGTAGACTGATGGATCATGGGGGAGAAGATGCTGTGGAGACCAGTCTAGCAGCATGGAGGAGCAGAGGAGTAGGTAGATCCCTCTTGACCTAAACAAGCAGTTAACCCTTGCAGTGCAGGCACAACCCCAGTGCAAGAGAGAATTTTAATCAAGTTCAATAATACTGCACCTGCAAACTACCAATGATAATTTTTATGTGTAAAATATGTTCTACTTTCACAATTATAGCCAGAAAAAAAAAAGGCGAGAAAAAAAATAAAATAAAAAGCACGCACACTTTTAGGCCTGGTTCACACCTATGCATTTTTTTAGTGCATTTTCAGAAACACACTAAAGTCCATTTAACACATTCACACCTGTGCATTTTTTGGAAAGGGGCAGGGACTTTTCTGGTTCCATAGACTTCAATGGATCAAAAACCATGTATTGGAAAACGCAAAATCCACGTGGAATACGCAAACTGCAACTTGCATAGGTGTGAATCAGGCCTTATTATGTACACATTCCACTGCTTTTGAGAATATTTAAATACAACTTTACACCCATCCAAAAGGGGAAAATAATATTCAGTTAGGGCTCTTTCACACGGGCGGATCCCGTGATGATCCGCCCCGTGAATATCCGCTTGCTCAGCAGGGATAGCTCCGTTGATCCCCGCTGAGCCGGCGGAGGACTTGTCCGTCTCTGCACACTGTGCAGAAACGGAACGGTCAGATCGCCACTTTCCTCTACGGGAGGGAAAAAAAATAAAAAATAAAATTGGATGAAAAGGACCGTCTGTCCGTTTTCATCCGATCCGATGACGGATGGAAATGTAGGATTTTCCTTAGTCATGCTAAACGGAGCATAGCGGAGACTGATGTCATCGGATGTCAGCGGATGTTCATCCGCTATCCCATAGGGATACATGTCCGTTTTTCATCCGAAAACGGATGGATGAAAAAACGGACATACGGAACGTCCGTGTGAAAGAGCCCTTAATAGTGTCTGCTGAAACAGAATTTATAAATAACCCATTAACATGTAAATCAATGTCATGAACCAGTGAATCATATTTTATACAATTTCAGAGGTGAACTCGTAGTAATATTTGAGTACAATGTCCAGAGAAAACAGAAAATTATACGTAAGCACTGGGATATTTTAACACCATTTAGTCCAAGTTCAGCCCAATCAGCCAGCGTTTATATACAAAAAGGCTCCGGCTTTACGTGACCAAATAGCAAGGAGTGGAATAGACCTCCCCAATAGGTCTAAATAGAACAGTGGTTCTCAACCTTCCTAGTGCCGTGACCCCTTGATAAAATTTCCCAAGTTGTGGGGACCCCTAACAGTAAAATTATTTTCGTAGCGTGGGTTGTCAGCATCCAAGGCAAGTCAAGTAATTTGCAGCCCTAACCCACGGACATTTGGCGCTCCCCGAGTCCCTTCCACTCGTACAGTATTGAACCCCCTTATGGTACATTTTAGGATGTACCACTTTTTGTTCTCCTTTCTTTCCCTTTTACCTCTCTCTATCCTAAATTTTGTTTTTCCCCCATCCCTCTCTCTAGCTGTCATTCTTGTTCTCTCTTATTCTCTCTCCCTTTATTTGTTCCTCCCCCTCTTTTTCTCTCCCATCCATGTACAGTATTCTCTATTTTTACTCCTTGGTAGGTGGGGGGGGGGGGAGGGGAGGGGAAATAGGATGAGTGGCAGTGCTGGCGGGGAGTTGGGATCAGTGGCAGTGCTGGGTGGAGTTCTGAGCAGCCAACTTAGGTGCTCTTGATCAAGGTCATCTGCTGATCTGAGAACTGTAGTGGGGACTTTCAATGGCAACAATAATCACAGGTAGTGTCTCCGACTTTGTGGTGTCCCGTAGCAGGGACACCTATGCCAAAATCAGGATTTAGGGTCTCCTCCAGCCTCTCCCACGTCACATTCCCCACCAGTCAGTTGACCTCCAGTCTCTGCCCCCCAGCCATGCCGTGAACTGAATGGGGGGCTGCAAAGTGGCTGGGTGCGGGCTTCAGGAACATCCCAGGATTCGGTGACCCCTGGCAAATCATCATTCGACCCCCAGGTTGAGAACCACTGAAGTAGAAGTATCTTATTGGACTTAACAGGTTTCTTTGGTTGTGGGAGACAGGCACATACCACAGTGAAAATAAAAACGCAGATAAGGATTTTGTCATCTCGACCTCTAATAGGATCTATTCTATTTATTACTTGCAAAACAGAAGGGATTTCTTATTTTTTTGTGGAAGTTGGAGACTTCTGCAGGGTCACCATCAGTGGTTCAGGGCTGACCAACGTGGGGTAAAGAGGGGCAAAATTGAATGTTGAGGGCACTGGTGATTGGTTGGGTGCCATGTCTGCAGCCTGTGCAGGGATTGGCCAGCTCAGCAAGGTAAACTTTGTCTTGGGAGAGCGCTTGTCAGTGACACCGACCCCTCTCCCTCACAATGTCATTGATGGGTTGTGCCTAGTATTCGCCTGACAATGCAGGGGTGGGGCCCCTGTGTAATGATGGTAGATCTTTTTTCTGATATATTGGGTTTTTAATAAAAAAAATAAAAAACGTATTCCTTATTTTAAATTGTTGTTGGAGGCTAGGACCCTTCAATGCCTGTGTATTCTTGGAGGAAGTTTTAGGCTAGGTTTCCACTATTGCGACCTGAAAATCAAGCAATTTTGATGCGACTTGAAGCAATGCCGTGTATTCTTGTGGTCAATGGACCTCAAGTTGTATCAAAGTGGGACCAAAGTAGTGCAGAGACTACTTGGAAGTCACACAGATATGAACGGTACTCATTGGAAATCATGGGGTACGAGTTGTCGTGCGACTTTGCAGTCCCAAGTTGCATGAGTCGCACTAGTGAAAACTGAGCCTTAAAGCGGAGTTCCACCCAAAAATTGAACTTCTGCTTTTTGGATTCCTCCCCCCTCCGGTGTCACATTTGGCACCTTTCGGGGGGGGGGGGGCCCAGATACCCGTCTAATCCAGGTATTTGCTCCCACTTACAGGCATAGATAACCCCAGTATCTGCGGCTATCTACGCAATAGTTTTGCACAGAGTAGCTCAAATCTTCTGAGGCGCCCTGCCGGTGCTCCAGACCCCTCCTCTTCATCAGGTGCCCCCATGGAGAGCCGCTTTCCCTGGGGCACCCGTGCGTCTATTGATAGAGACAGCGGAATTCAACCCCGCCACCGTGTCACTGGATTTAATTAACCACAGCTAGAGCCAATGGCTCCTGCTGCTATCAATCTGTCCAATGAGGAGAGAGACAGCGGCTGGAGTTGCTGCGCTCGTACACATCACTGGATCAGATCAGGTAATTAAAAGGGGGGCTCTGGGGGGCTGCTGCAGCACAGAAGGTTTTTCACCTTAAAAGCGGAGTTCCACCCAAAAATGGAACTTCCCCTTTTCGGAATCCTGCCCCCCCCAGGTGTCACATTTGGCACCTTTCAGGGGGAGGAGGGAGCAGATACCCATGTAATTCGGGTATTTGCTCCCACTTCCAGGCATAGGTCAACCTACGCCATGTCCGGCGCCTACTTCATCTCCCCGCAGTCTTCTGGGAGACACAGCTCCCAGAAGACAGCAGGGACCAGTGAGGACACGCAGCGTGACTCGCTCATGCGCAGTAGGGAACCAGGCTGTGAAGCCGCAAGCCTTTACTTCCTGATTCCCTTACCAAAGATGGCGGTGCCTCCACCCGGGAGCCGAGGGACAGATTGGCATTCGGGTGCCGACATCGCGGGCGCCCTGGACAGGCAAGTGTCCATATATTAAAAGTCAGCAGCTGCAGTAACTAAGCTTTGCCCTCTTGCTTCAGTGCAGCCGATCAGCTCCCGCTGTGTATAGTCTGATGCACCCCCTACTTGGAAGTGCGGGATAAGGCCCCTTTCACACTGGGGAAGTGAGTGCTTTGGCGGTAAAGCGCCGCTATTTTTAGCAGCGCTTTACTGTCAATGTTGCGGCGCTATTCGGTCGCTAGCAGGGCGCTTTTAACCCTCGCTAGGGGCCGAAAAAGGCTGCAGCGGCAATTTGCGGGCGGTATAGCCGCGGTGCCCATTCTTTTCAATGGACTGGAGCGGTGGAGGAGCGGTATACACACCGCTCCAAAGATGCTGCTAGCAGGACTTTTTTTAGCGTCCTGCCATCGCAACGCTCCAGTGTGAAACCCCTCGGGGCTTTCACATTGGAGAGACAGCAGAGGCTCTTTCAGGGTGCTTTGCACGTGCTGTTTAGTGTTATAGCATCTGCAAAGCGCCTCAGTGTTAAAGGGGTCCAACGTAGTAGGTACGTGATCCTGTGCAGCAGTGCCACCATATATGCAAGTTATATGGCTGCCAAGTGGTTAACATCACTGACTTCCTATTGACTATTTGCAATGATGCCCTGGCAGCTCTACTCCTAAAATGTCCTACCAATGTAGCCAATTAACATTTGTTTTGCATCTGGAGGGTGTTATGACAATAAGGTATTTAATAGTCACATGTGCTATGTGGAGTGACAGTAAAGCATTTAATAGTCACATGTGCTGTGTGGAGTGACAGTTGCCTAGGTCAGTCGGGGCAGATTCCATGCCATGTGATGGAGTTAACAGGCTGAACAAGAAATCTCAACAGCTGCAGCCACTCCTCTCCATATTCCAGCATGGCATTTTTGCTGGCATACCAGCAGCGACCTACTCACACATTGGAATGGAACTCCAAGACTGGCATCCTAGTAACAATGAATCAGCACAGTCCAAGTTTTCTCCTCCCCCCCCCCCCCCAATCTTCGACCATTTGAATGCTTATATTTAAAAGCAGAACTGTACTTTATGGGACAATTAGTGGCCATTACTGAACTCCTTGTGAAAAATGTTGCCATTCATGCTTACCATTACAAGTGTGAGTTTAGAAAGAAAAGCGTCAGGGGGAGAGATTTCACCTAAGGGGATTAAAAAAATAAATAAAAATCTGAAAAAGCTTTCTCCGATGGTGGGAAGTGAACAGTAACAGCTGGGAGTTTTAGCAACAAAGCAAGATGGGATGATGCCATTTCTGGGAGTTTTTCAGTCAGGCTCTTTAGGAGGTACAGTATGTGAATGGCCTACACCTATAGGCAGGGCATTATCTAACTTTAGTCAATGCTGCACTTTATTTTAATCTACAGACACCCCTTACCTGTATAGGGAGTCATTTGTTAAAAAGGTTAACTATGCCTTTAAAACGAAGTTCCACCCAAAAGCGGAACTTCTGCTCATTTGTCTCCTCTCCCTCTCAAGTGCCACAATTGGCACCTTTTGGGGGGTAGGGGGGACAGGATACCTGTCTTTGCATGGCTCTCTGCAGCAGCTGAAAGCTGGCTTCTTCTCCTCTCCCTCCCGCTTTCAACTACTGCAGAGAGCCATACGGGGGGGGGGGGATGGGGAGAATCGGTTCCAGTAATTGCCCCCTATGCCGCAACGATCACCCTCCCCCCTATGAACCACATATTTCCCTCTGCTGTCCAGGCTCCCCGAGTGCCCCCCCCCCCCAACTTCTGGCTTGCCTCTTTACTGCCGGCAGCTGGAAGCTCACAATAGGATTCTTCAGGATAGAGAGGGGGGCCCTTAAGCTCCATACACACACGGGCAGAATGTTAGACATTTGCTGGTACAAATAATACCGGCCGACATTCGGCCCATCTGTATGTTGGTCTGATCCCGACTGAATCCGACTTCCGATCAGCGCTCTCAGCCAAGGTCAGAAGGCACCGATCGGAATGTTCTGGCGGGGTGTGTGCTTTGTGCGCAGTCATGTTGGAACAGGAAGGGACCATCCCCAAAATTGTTCCTACAAAGTTGGGAGCAGGAAATTGTCCAAAATGTCTTGGTATGCAGACGTCTTATGAGTTCCCTTCAATGGAACTAAGGAGCCAAACCCAACCCCTGAAAAAACAACCCCACACCATAATCCCCCCTCCACCAAGTTTGCTTTGAATATAAAAAATAAATAAAAATTAAACAGCGTTTTTCGTTTGTGGTGCTCAGATAAAGCGTTTAAAGCAGGACTACACTGTATGTGACTTCTTGTTAAAAAAAAAAAAAACAACACAACACACACACACACACACCTTTATGTGAGCAGCACCAAATATTTTAGACTTTGTCAGTTTATCCATCCAGTCATGACATTTCTCCTTTAACCACTTGCCGACTGCCGCACGCAGATGTAAGTCGACACAATGGCATGGGAAGGCAAATAGGCGTACCTGTACGTCCCTTTAAATATGCCGCCCAGCGGGCGCGCACGCCCCCGCCGCATGAGCGTGTTCGCGGGTCCCGGGAACTCGATGTTCCCGGGCGGCCCGCGATTGCGGTCGGCAAAGGCAGAACAGGGGGATGCCTTTGTAAACAGATCGGGAACGGTCATCAGTGACGTGTCACCACGCCCCCTAACAGTGAGAATTACCCCCAAGTACTGACTTAACCCCTTCAGCGCCACCTAGTGCTTAACCCCTTCACTGCCAGTGTCATTTTTACAGTAATCAGTGCATTTTTATAGCACTGATCGCTGTAACAATGTCCCAAAAATGTGTCAAAAGTGTCCGCCATAAAGTCGCAGTCACAATAAAAAAAAAAAAAAAAAAACAAAAACGCAGATCGCAGCCATTACTAGAAAAAAAAAAATTTTTTTTTTTTTGTAGATGCTATAACTTATTGCGATTTTTTTAAACAAAAAGATGTAGAAGAATACATATCCTCCTAAAATTAGGGAAAAAAAAAAAAAAAAAAAAAAAAAAAAAGTTTATATTTTTTGGGGATATTTATTATAGCAAAAAGTTAAAAATATTGCATTTTTTTTCAAAATTGTCACTCTATTTTTGTTTATAGCGCAAAAAATAAAAACTGCAGAGGTGATCAAATACCACCAAAAGAAAGCTCCATTTGTGGGAAAAAAATAAAAAAATTATGTCAATTTTGTTTGGGAGCCACGTTGCACGACCATGCAATTGTCAGTTAAAGCGACGCAGTGCCTAATCACAAAACGTGGTGCGGTCTTTGGCCAGCAAAATGGTCTGGGGGTTAAAGCGGTTAAAGAAAAACCTGCCTTGAGGAACCATGTAGGCTGTGAAATTGTTCTTCCCCAAATTGCTGCTTGACTGGCTGTTCTAGATTTGCATTTCTTTTCCCAAGTTACCAACTGAAAGAAAATCTACAGATCAGTTCTGACTTCACTTGCCATATGCTTGTTTCCTGAGCAGTGACTAAATTACAAACCAATTGTGGCTAGCCAACTAGTGTTTCAGGAGAAAGCCAGCAATGTCTTTTACTACACCCTCAGAATACTTGGCTTTAAATGCTAGCCAAAATTAAGGGATGAAGGTCTCCCAACTACATCCATTGCCCTAAAAATGGCCCCTTATTAAAAAGGAGAAGTATGGGATGGGTTAAATAACTAGTACAAATTACATTCGTCACATATCAGCTAATCTTTTTTTCCTACCTCTTAGTTTTTACAGCATATGCACATGAACTTTCCTTCAGCTGGCAAAAACTGTCCATTTTCAGTTTGAAAATTTTCAGGGTGTGTGTACATCTTCAACAACACACCCCCTGCCTCTGTCCCCCCTCCCATAAGAGACGTGGCTGTGCTGATATATAGTGTAGATTCTCATACACAGCACTATCAGTGACTTCTCTCACATTACACTCACTGAAGTGCTGAAAGCTCTGCCGACTCTTATGACCATTGAAACATGCTGCAGAGGAGGAGGGAGGGGGAGGAGAGAGGAGGGAGGAGGGAGCAGCTATGCTCTGTGAAGTCCCAGGAACAAGCAGAGGGAGGAGAGAGGGCATCAATCAAGCAAAATGACAGGAAAGGGGGTGGATCCAGAATTCATGTCCAGGCCATTGTCGGGATGATGCTGTATGAAAGACTGTAGAACCTCCCACAGGTATTTATCTAGATTTTAACAGAATGGGGGCACTTCTGAGAGGGCTGGGAGGGTTTATAGATATCAGCAGCTCACATAGAATAGATGTAAGCAAAAAAAAAAAAAAACCCATACTTTTAAGTAGCTCGCCAATTAACCAGCATTATATGGGAGGACAACTAATGTCCATAAATGAGAAGTTTAGGATAGAACACAGCATTTACATACCAGATGAAGATCATCACCATCCAGCCAGTGGATCCAACCCCGGTTCTTCTTCTCTCCTTTCTGAACGCAGACTAGTCGTCCATTGTCCCAAGTGACCAGACTCTGCTCAGAAAATAAAATATGGAGTCCTATGTTATGTGTACTTTATTTCTACTTAGAATAGTCTAAAGAGTACCAACACCAAAATATGAAAAATGCGAAGTAAAAAAATAAACCTTCAGAATCTAAGGCTTACTTTAGATTTACCAAAACCATATAACATGAGATAAAACCTAAACACTTTCAATTATTTGTATGCAATCAGGCAGGCCCCTTGCACTACATAGTTGAAGATAAATCTAAAAGGAAATTGAAGAAGAAAATTGTATAATGTATGACCAGCTCAGGCAAACCGGATGGCTGAATGTACTAAAGCAGGTGTCTCCAAACATTTCAAAACAAAAAGGTTAATTTATTGTCCTTAACCACTTAAGCCCCAAGCCTCTTCCTAAGATTTGTTGTTTACAAGTTAAACAATTTTTTGATAGAAAATTACTTAGAAAAAAAAAAAAAAAAAAAAAAGTGTATATAGTTTGGGGGGTTCTAACACCCTAAAGAATAAAATGGCGGTCGTTGCAATACTTTGTCACACCGTATTTGTGCAGTGGTCTTACAAGCGCACTTTTTGGGGAAAAAATATTTTTTTTAATTTAAAAAAGTGTAAACAGTAAAGTTAGTCCAATTTTTTTTTTATATTGTGAAAGATAATGTTAGGCCGAGTAAATTGATACCCAACATGTCACGCTTAAAAATTGCGCCCGCTTGTGGAATGGCGACAAACTTTTACCCTTAAAAATCTCCATAGGCGACGTTTAAAAAAAAAAAAAAAAATTCTCTACAGGTTGCATGTTTTGAGTTACAGAGGAAGTCTAGGGCTAGAATTATTGCTCTCACTCTACCGATCATGGCAACACCTCACATGTGAGGTTTGAACACTGTTTTCATATGCGGGCACTGCTCACGTATGCGTTTGCTTCTGCACGCGAGCTCGGCGCGCGTTAAAAAAAAATAAAAAAATTTAAGAACAGTGTAAAATAAATAAAAATAGGATTTTTATAACAGCTTACCTGTAAAATCCTTTTCTTGGAGTACATCACGGGACACAGAGCGACATAGTCATTACTAATGGGTTATATAGTTACCGTCAGGTGCTGGCACTGGCAACTTCCAAAACCGGAAGTACCCTCCCCTATATAAGCCCCTCCCATCCGGGAGCACCTCAGTTTTGTAGCAAAGCAATAAGTGTCCCCAAAGAGGGGCGGGAGCTCTGTGTCCCGTGATGTACTCCAAGAAAAGGATTTTACAGGTAAGCTGTTATAAAAATCCTATTTTCTTTCTCGTACATCACGGGACACAGAGCGACATAGTCATTACTAATGGGATGTCCTAAAGCAATGCCAAATGAGGGGGGGGATACACCATACATAAGCTGAGCGCTATCAGACATGAGGATCTTTTGCGGCCTGCAACACACTGCGCCCAAAGGCGACATCCTCCTGACTTCTAACGTCCACCTGGTAGAACCTAGTAAACGTGTGTACTGAAGACCATGTTGCGGCCTTACAGACTTGAGCCAGGGAGGCCTGGTGATGCACTGCCCATGAAGTTCCAACTGCTCTCGTGGAGTGCGCCCTAACTTTGAACGGAGGCGGTCTACTTCTCAAGCTATAGGCTTGTATTATGACCTGTCGAATCCACTTGGCTAAAGTAGATTTTGACGCTGCCTGACCCTTTCTGGGGCCTTCCGGCAGAATAAACAAAGTATCCGTTCTGCGAATCTGAGCAGTGGCTTTTAGATAAGCTTTAACTGCTCTTACTACATCCAAAGAATGCAATAACTTTTCCTCTACCGAAGTAGGCTTGGGGAAAAAAGAAGGAAGAACCACATCTTGGTTCAAATGAAAACTCGATACCACCTTAGGAAGAAAGGCTGGATGAGGACGTAACACTACTCTGTCCTTATGGATAACCAGATATGGCTCCTTACAGGACATAGCTGCTAATTCCGATACTCTTTTAGCCGAACAAATGGCTACTAGAAAAATCAATTTCCTGGCGAGAAGCACTAAGGAAATATGCTGTAATGGTTCAAATGGTTGTTTCTGTAGAACCGACAGAACCAAGTTTAGATCCCATGGACATATGGGAATATTAACCGGAGGACTAATACGCATCACTCCTTGTATAAAGGCTTTGACTAGTGAATGCGAAGCCAAGGGCCTTTGAAAAAATATTGACAAGGCCGAAATCTGACCTTTGATAGTACTCAAGGCAAGCTTCCTATCTACAGCCCATTGTAGGAAGTCCAGAATTCTACCTATTACGTATTTACGTGGATGCCATTTCCTGGCCTCACACCAGGCGATGTACGCCTTCCAGATTCTATAGTAGATCTGCCTGGATACCGGTTTCCTGGCATTGATCATGGTAGACACCACAGCATTAGAGAGCCCTCTCCTTTTTAGAATGTGGGCTTCAATAGCCACGCCGTCAAAACTAGGGCTGGTAAGGAAGGGTGGTATATCGGTCCCTGCGAAAGCAGGTCCGGACGATGTGGGAGGGTCCAAGGACTCCCCACAGACATTTTTACAATCTCCGCGTACCATGCTCTTCGGGGCCACGCTGGAGCCACCAGAATCACTGGTTTCTTTTCTACCCTGATTCTGCGGAGTAATCGAGGTAACAATTGTGGCGGTGGGAATGCATATATCAGCTTGAACTGATCCCAAGGGAACACTAGGGCATCCGAGCCGCACGCTAGGGGATCCCTTGTCCAAGAGACAAACCTGTCCACTTTCGTGTTGAACCTGGATGCTAGCAGATCTACATCCGGTGTTCCCCACCGCTGACATATTGTCCGGAAAACCTCGGGATGAAGGGACCATTCCCCTGGGCATAATTGTTGGCGACTTAGAAAGTCCGCCTTCCAATTCTCCACCCCTGGAATGAATACCGCAGATATGGCTGGGACATATCTTTCTGCCCATCTCAGGATGTAATTTACTTCCCTTTGGGCTGCACGACTCCTGGTGCCCCCCTCACTGCTGTGGCATTGTCTGACTGAACTCTGACAGGGGACCCTTGGAGTTTGGATGTCCATGCTACTAGGGCATACCGGGCTGCTCGTATCTCTAAGAGATTGATGGGCAGGGCCTTTTCCGCATCCGACCATCTGCCCTGGAGAGACCATTGCTCCAGTACTGCTCCCCAGCCTATAAGGCTGGCATCTGTAGTGACCACCTTCCAAGAAATCGGACTGAAGGATTTCCCTCTTTCCAGATTCCGGGGAACCAACCACCAACGGAGGCTTCTGCGAACGGAAGGGGACAAGGACATTGGTACGTCCAGAGCCTGAACTTTTTTGTTCCAGGCTGACAGTATGGCCCTTTGCAACTTCCTTGAATGGAATTGACCGTAGGGTACTGCTTCGAATGATGCCACCATTTTTCCCAGCAGCCTCATGCACAGGCGTATGGATGGCTGTCTTTTTGAACCCACTAAGTGGATCAAATCTCTCAAAGACGACCCCTTTTCTCGAGGCAAGAAAATTTTTCTCTGGTCTGAATCCAGCCTTAGCCCCAAGTATTCCAGACTTTTGACTGGTTTTAGGGCTGACTTGTCTCGGTTGATAATCCAACCGTGATATTCCAGATACTTGATTGTCTCGTGAACAACCACTTCTAGTTTTTCCACTGAGTGGTCTATCAGCAACAAGTCGTCTAAATATGCCATTATCGTTACACCTCGTGTTCTTAGATTGGCCAATAATGGGGCCAGAATTTTTGTGAACACTCTTGGTGCTGTGGCCAGACCGAAGGGTAAGGCTCTGAACTGAAAATGGCGCCCTTCTATCGCAAAGCGTAGAAATTTTTGGTGGGCTGGAAAGATGGGGATGTGCAAATACGCATCTTTGATGTCGATCGAGGCTAACCATTCCTCCCCTTGTAGGGCAGTGGCTACCGATCGGATCGACTCCATCCGGAAAGTCCTGATATGTAGGAATTTGTTTAGCCCTTTTAGATTTAATATGGGCCTCACGTCCCCGTTTGGCTTCGGAACTGTAAAGAGGTTTGAGTAAAACCCGAACCCCCATTCTTCCAGGGGGACCTCTATAATTACTGCTTGAAGCAATAATTGTTCCAGTGCCAACAGGAGGGATCCTCTCTTCTGGGGATCCCTTGGCACGTTCGACCTTATAAAGCGGGAAGGAGGGGAGTTTTTTAACTCCAATTTGTATCCCAGATTTACTGCGGAGAGCACCCATCTGTCTCGGATCGTGTCCCGCCAGGTTTCTGTGAACAACTGAAGTCTTCCCCCCACCCGATTGGGTGGGGGCAACCCTTCATGCATTTGACTTTGGGGGAGGTTTTGTACCTCTCCTGCTCCAGGGCTTCTTGTTACCCTGCAACTGTCCCTGATTTTTACCTCCGGGATTTGACCGGGGAGGCCGTCGGACTGTTTCACAGCCGATGTCCTAGGGACTGGAGAAGCCGGCCTCTTAAAAGAGGGACCTCTAACTCTATTTGTGACCGGCAAGAGTGTACTTTTACCGCTGGAAATTCTCTGGATATACTTGTCCAGGTCTTCCCCGAATAAGCGCTCCCCATGAAATGGGAAGCTGACCAGCAATTTTTTACAGGGAGCTTCAGCAGACCAGTTTTTGAGCCATAGAAGCCTGCGCATATGTACTACAGACAGCGTAAGGCGGGAGGCCTGATGGATTGAATCCTTTATAGCCGCCACTGCTGGTTGTGTCACCAATCCTGCTGTAGAAAAAGCAGATTTCAATAAGGACTCCAATTTTTTATCTATTGGGTCCTTGAACATTTGGACATTTTCCACCGGACATGTCAGTGATTTATTCACACAAGAGATGGCTGCGTCCACTGTAGGGACCTTCCATTTTCTGACGAACTTATCCTCCATAGGATAGACCACCGGAAATCTCTTGGGGGGAGTAAATATTTTGTCAGGATGCTCCCAATCCTGGTAAATGAGCCCCTCCAGTAAAGGATGGATCGGAAAAGAACAAACAGTCTGGGGAGCTTTTAGCGACCCCAACGAGGAGACAGAAGAGGAGGATGGCTCCGCAAGTGGCATTTTAAATGCTGATCGGACCATATTAGTCAGGGACTGCACCCATAACCTCTCAGCATGTGATGCTGAGAACGGCTCCTCCACTGTTGATTCCTCTACAACTGAATCAACCTCATCCTGATCCCCCTCAGGTAGGTCGTTCTCTGTATGGGACTGTTGCTCTGTTAACAGGCACTCTGAGGGAGGAGACGGAGATCGAGCGCTTTTCTCCTGTGACAGGGAAGCAGCAATTAGTGCTGACAATCTCTCTTCCAGCCCTCCCAGAGCTGAGGAAAAAACCTCCTCTGTTACATACAAAGGAGCAGGTGAACTGGGGACAGCCACAGTACCAGGTACTCCTGGGGGTGCCCTACGGTCACTAACCTCTGATTCTTCAGGGGAGACTGGTGCAGCCAAAGCATGCCCAAGATCCTCAGAGCCCGATGGAGACCCCCTATTCCTCCTGGAATTTCTAGTCCCGGAGTTTTTAGACGGCATATTCCTAAGCCACAAAGCTGAGGTATTCCAGCCGAAAATACACCAGTTACTGATAATAGTCTAGCATAAATGCTGCTATAATAAACAGTTGGTGTCTACTAATGTGCCTTTCTAGGGGATGCCTGTATCAACCGCTTGCTGTATGCCTTTAAATGTTGCCAGCTCTGTCTCTGTACTTCATAGCCAGCTTACTGCAATAATGTGGCTTTTTAAAAACCTGCTGGGACGCCCGCACATGCGCAGAAGCGCTGCGGCGCGCACAGAGCGTCATCCCCCAGGCCCCGCCCCTTTTTCCGGCCACCTCTATATATAGAGGCGCGTGCACGTGCACGCGCGCGGCCACGTGCGCCTCGGCGCTAATTTTCAAACATGGAAACCAGGGACAGGAGCCAGGGCCCCCTTTTGCCGCAGGCCGGGGGATAGACGAACACTGCAACATGGCAGAGGAAACAGTTTCCTGTAGGAGAACTCACCAGCTGCCTGGACTTTGCTCTCTGAGAAGAAACTAGTCCATATGACAAGAAAAACATTCCACAGCGGCCTCTAGTGGACAAACACAGGTACCGCAGTTTAATATACTAAACATATATAAAAAAACATTCTTCTTTCTTTTTTTTTTTTTTTTTTTTTCTTGACCACCATTAAAAATTATTACATTTTTTTTTTTAGTAGTTACAGGCATGCACAGATATTAGCGGGAATACCGTTAGGTAACAGACAGAAAGACAAATTAGGCTTGGGGGTCCCCCAATAGAACCAAGTTCCTGGGGGCCCCCACTTACCTGTTCCCCGCCGCAGGACTTTGTTTGGTCCACAAAAGCCCAAACTTCACCTATCACGGCAGGCATTGTAATCAAACCTTCAGGGACCGGGTTCCCACTTATTCCACTCCCCTGGACCTGTATAGCACCCTGCACAGAAAACATCTTGGTCGTGGGTATGACCAGAGCTCTGGATCCCAGGGTCCAGCTCTCCTAAGAGAAGCATTACAGGCAGAACCTTGCTCTTCTCTGCAAGGCCCGGGTACCGACCGTTTAGCTATGAAGCTTTTTTGGTCGGATCCGGAATAGCTTACTGAGGCCCAAAAGAACCTGTACGCAAGCTCAGTGAAAAACACATGTTTCTTCTTGGCCAACACCTTAGACACTGGCAAAAAACTGAGGTGCTACCGGATGGGAGGGGCTTATATAGGGGAGGGTACTTCCGGTTTTGGAAGTTGCCAGTGCCAGCACCTGACGGTAACTATATAACCCATTAGTAATGACTATGTCGCTCTGTGTCCCGTGATGTACGAGAAAGAAAAATTATTCTTTTTTTAAAATTAATTTTACCTTTTATTTTTAGTTTTTACACTGTTCTTAATTTTTTTTTTTTTTGTGTCACTTTTATTCCTATTACAAGGAATGTAAACATCCCTTGTAATAGAAAAAAGCATGACAGGTCCTCTTAAATATGAGATCTGGGGTCAAAAAGACCTCAGATCTCATATTTACACTAAAATGCTATGGAGACAGGTGGGAGCCATCTTTCCTTCACTCCTCTCCATAACCAGCCACTAGAAGGACCCGATCGCCTCCGCCGACAGCCCCGGTAAGCGGCGGAGGGCACGGGAGAGCGCCGGGAGGGGGGGGGCGCCCTCTCCCGCCGCCGGAAACGGTGATCTCGTGGCGAATCCTCCGCAGAGACCACCATTATCGGAAACCGGACCGCTGGCTGAAAAGATGGATACCTGGGTTATGGCAGCTAGCTGCTGCCATAACAGAGATATCCCTCTTCAAACAGCCAATGTTAATCGGCATGCGGCGGTCCGTAAGTGGTTAAGATTTTAGGAGGACCAGATTGTGGCCAGCGGGGGCAGCAAATGTCCCGAGCCCAGCATCAGTGAGAATAAATATGACCTCAAGGTTGGTGTTCAAAAGGAGGAGGAGTAGTGTCCTTATTAGTAGACGGAATAGTATTCCCTCATTGGAAGAAATAGTGCCCCCTTGTGGGTGTCAGTTGGAGGAATAGTGCCCCAAGGGCTGGATAAAGGCTAGTAAAGGGCCACATCTGGCCCTCGGGCCGCAGTTTGGAGACCCCTGTACTAAAGCAAACTCCAATAGGAGGTGGTATAAATATAATACCTTGCTGTAAGCAGGATCTCCACACTACGGCCCTCCAGTTGTTGTGGAATTACACATTCCATGAGGCAAATGTTAAACTGCCATTCATAGACATGACTGGGCATGATGGGAATTGAAGTTCCTGAACAACTGGAGGGCCGTAGTTTGGAGACCCTGCAATGGATGAGTCTAGTAGTACGAAGATCTTAAATTTTGTACTGGTGTTAGGCTGCCATCTGCTGGGAACCTAAAGGCATTGTGAACATTCCTACCGGCATCTGTGTTTTTCGCTTAGCTATCGTCCATTAAAGTGGTTGTAAACCCTTTACAACCACTTTAACCTACAGGTGAGCCTAGATTAATGCCTCGTACACCCGACCAGTTTTCCCGTCTGGAAAAAAAAAAACTGATGGTTTTCCCGACGGGATTCCTGTCAAGCCTCCCTTGCATACACACAGTCACAGAAAAGTCCGGTAAACTATTGACTGCCAAGAACGCGGTGACGTAAAAGACTACAACAAGCATAAAGTTGCGTTCTATGCTTCCGCGCATGCGTCGAATTGTTTACGGGCATGTGCGTTTCTCCCCCCCCCTCGGGAAAGCATACACACAACGGTTTTCACCATGGGAAAAAGACCGCCGGGAATCCTGGCAGGAAAATAGAGTACAAGTTCTCTTTCCCCCCCCCCACCTTTGGGAAAACTGCCATGGAGCATACACACAGCAGTTTTTCCTGGCGAAAAGCTGTCATGGCAGTTTTCCTGCCGGGAAAAACAGTCGTGTGAACGAGGCATAAGGCTTACACTTGTAGGTGTTTGAAATATCTCCTAAACCTCCACGGTTTAGGAGATATTTACTAAAATCACGGGCGCCGCTGTGTACGGCGCAGGCGCACTGTAGCATGCCGTTCCTGCTTGAAGCCGTGCCGTCACTGGCGGCACGCGCGGGAGTGACGTCATCGTGGCTCCGGCCAATCACAGCGCCGGAGCCGCGATACAAGGAAGTAACCCCCGGGCAAGATGTCGGCTGCCCGAGCGTTGGAAGAGGACGGCTGCGGGGACTTCGATCTGAGGGGAGTATTACATAATGAGCTAGTATGCTAGGCATACTAGCTCATTATGCCTTTGTCTTGCCGGTGGTGTTTTTTTTACTGGGTTTACTTCCACTTTTAAGGCTACATTTCCACTTTCTTTCTCGTACATCACGGGACACAGAGCGACATAGTCATTACTAATGGGTTATATAGATACCGTCAGGTGCTGGCACTGGCAACTTCCAAAACCGGAAGTACCCTCCCCTATATAAGCCCCTCCCATCCGGGAGCACCTCAGTTTTTTGCCAGTGTCTAAGGTGTTGGCCAAGAAGAAACATGTGTTTTTCACTGAGCTTGCGTACAGGTTCTTTTGGGCCTCAGTAAGCTATTCCGGATCCGACCAAAAAAGCTTCATAGCTAAACGGTCGGTACCCGGGCCTTGCAGAGAAGAGCAAGGTTTTGCCTGTAATGCTCCTCTTAGGAGAGCTGGACCCTGGGATCCAGAGCTCTGGTCATACCCACGACCAAGATGTTTTCTGTGCAGGGTGCTATACAGGTCCAGGGGAGTGGAATCCTTGGGAACCCGGTCCCTGAAGGTTTGATTACAATGCCTGCCGTGATAGGTGAAGTTTGGGCTTTTGTGGACCAAACAAAGTCCTGCGGCGGGGAACAGGTAAGTGGGGGCCCCCAGGAACTTGGTTCTATTGGGGGACCCCCAAGCCTAATTTGTCTTTCTGTCTGTTACCTAATGGTATTCCCGCAAAATTCTGTGCATGCCTGTAACTACTAAAAAAATGTAATAATTTTTAATGGTGGTCAAGAAAAAAAAAAAAAAAAAAAAAATTTTTATATATATTTAATATATTAGACTGCGGTACCTGTGTTTGTCCACTAGAGGCCGCTGTGGAATGTTTTCTTGTCATGTGGACTAGCTTCTTCTCAGCAGAGCAAAGTCCAGGCAGATGGTGAGTTCTCTTATAGGAAACTGCTTCCTCTGCCATGTTGCAGTGCTCGTCCATCCCCCGGCCTGCGGCAAAGAGGGGCCCTGGCTCCTGTCCCTTGTTACCATATTTAAAATTAGCGCCGAAGGCGCACGTGCCCACGCGCGTGCACGCGCCTCTATATATAGAGGTGAGCCAGGAAAGGGGGCGGAGCCTGGGGGATGACGCTCTGTGCGCGCCGCAGCGCTTCTGCGCATGTGCGGGCGTCCCAGCAGTTTAAAAAAAAAAAACACAATATTGTAGTGAGCTGGCTATGAAGTACAGAGACAGAGCTGGCAACATTTAAAGGCATACAGCAAGCGGTTGATACAGGCATCCCCTAGAAAGGCACATTAGTAGACACCAACTGTGATATAGCAGCAATTGTGCTAGACTATTCTCAGTAAAAGTGGTGTATTACGGCTGGAATACCTCAGCTTTAGGCTTAGGAATATGCCGTCCAGAAGCTCCGGAACTGAATCTTCCAGGAAGCGAAGGGGGTCTCATCGGGCTCTGAGGATCTTGGGCATGCTTCTGCTGCACCAGTCTCCCCTGAAGTTCAGAGGTAAGTGACCGTAGAGACCCCGCAGGGGTACTTGGTACTGTGGCTGTCCTCAGTCACCTGCTCCTGTGTATGTAACAGAGGAGGTTTTTTCCTCAGCTCTGGGAGGATTAGAGAGAGATTGTCAACATTTATCGCTGCATCCCTGTCAGGGAAAGCACGCCCGATCTCCGTCTCCTCCTTCAGAGTGCCTGTTAGCAGAGCAACAGTCCCATACAGGGATCGACCTGCCTGAAGGGGATCAGGATAAGGTTGATTCTGTTATAGAGGAATCAACAGTGGGGGAACCTTTTCTCAGCATCTCAAGCTGAAAGATTATGGGTTCAGTCTCTGACTAACATGGTCCGATCAGCATTTAAAAATGCACCTTGCGGAACCATCAACCACTACTGTATCCTCGTTGGGGTCGCTAGAAGCCCCCAGACTGTTTGTTCTTTTCCACTTCACCCTTTACTGAAAGGGCTCGTTTACCAGGATTGGGAACGTCCTGAGAAAATATTTATTCCCCCAAGAGATTTCCGGTGGTCTATCCCATGGAGGATAAGTTCATCAAAAAAAAAAAAATGGAAGGTCCCTACAATGGACGCAGCCATCTCTTGTATGTATAAATCACTGACATGTCCAGTGGATAATGTCCAAATGTTCAAGAACCCAATAGATAAAAGATTGGAGTCCTTATGAAAATCTGCTTGGTGATACAACCAGCAGTAGCAGCTATTGGGGTCTGCTAAGCAGTGAAGGATCAGTTGAAACAGGTCTTGAGGGACTTGACAGATCAGCAGGCTTTGCCCTAGCTGATCTACCTAGAGCCTTAGGCTTTGCGGTTGACGCCATAGAGGATTCAGTCCATCAGGCCTCCCGCCTTACGCTGTCTATAGTACATATGCGTAGGCTCCTATGGCTCAAAAACTGGTCTGCTGAAGCTCCCTGTAAAGAATGGCTGGTTAGCGTCCCATTTCATGGTGAACGCTTATTCAGGGAAAACCTGGACAAATATATCCAGAAAATTTCCAGCGGTAAAAATACGCTCTTGCCGGTTAAAAGCAGAGTTAGAGGTCCCTCTTTAAGAGGCCTGCTTCTCCAGTCCCTGGGGCATCGGCTGTGTAACAGTTCCGACGGCCTCCTCGGTCAAATCCCGGGGGTAAAAAACAGGGACAGTAGCAGGGTAATGAGAAACCCTGGGTCAGGGGAGGTACAAAACCTCCCCCAAAGTTAAATTCATGAAGCCCCCACTCAGTCGGGTGGGGGGAGGACTCCAGTTGTTCGCAAGAGACCTGGCGGGACACGATCAAGACAGATAGGTGCTCTCCGCAGTAGGTTTGGGATACAGTTTGGAGTTAAAAGACTCTCCTCCTTCCCATTTTTGAGGTCAAACGTGCCAAGGGATCCCCGGAAGAGAGAGTCCCTCCTGTTGGCACTAGAACAACTATTGCTCCAAGGAGTAATTATGGAGGTTCCCCTGGAAGAATGAGGGTTCGGGTTTTACTCAAACCTCTTTACAGTCCCGAAGCAAACGCGGACGGGAGGCCCATATTAATTCTAAAAGGGCTATACAAATTCCTGTATATCAGGACTTTCCGATGGAGTCGATCCGATCGGTGGCCACTGCCCTACAAGGGGAGGATTGGTTAGCCACGATCGACATCAAAGATGCTTATTTGCACATTCCCATCTTTCCAGTCCACCAAAAATTTCTACGCTTTGCAGTAGAAGGGCGCCATTTTCAGTTCAGAGCCTTACCCTTCGGTTTGGCCACAGCACCACGAGTGTTTACAAAAATTCTGGCCCTTTATTGGCCAATCTAAGAACACAGGGTGTAATGATAATGGCATATCTGGATGACTTGTTGCTGATAGACCACTCAGTGAAAAAACTAGACGTGATCGTTCACAAGACGATCAAGTATCTGGAATCTCACGGTTGGATTATCAACCGAGACAAGTCAGCCCTAAAAACCAGTCAAAAGTCTGGAATACTTGGGGCTAAGGTTGGATTCAGGCCAGAGAAAAATATTCTTGCCTCGAGGAAAGGTGTTGTCTTTGAAAGATTTGATCCACTTAGTGGGTACAAAAAAGACAGCCGTCCATACGCCTGTATATGAGGCTGCTGGGAAAAATGGTGGCATCATTCGAAGCAGTACCCTACGGTCAATTCCATTCAAGGAATTTGCAAGGGGCCATACTGTCAGCCTGGAACAAAAAAGTTCAGGCCCTAGACTTACAATGTCCTTGTCCCCTTCCGTTCGCAAGAGCCTCCGTTGGTGGTTGGTTCCCCAGAATCTGGAAAAAAGGAAATCCTTCAGTCCGATTTCTTGGAAGGTGGTCACTACAGATGCCAGCCTTATAGGCTGGGGAGCAGTACTGGAGCAATAGTCTCTCCAGGGCAGATGGTCGGATGCAGAAAAGGCCCTGCCCATCAATCTCTTAGAGATACGAGCAGCCCGGTATGCCCTAGTAGCATGGACATCCAAACTCCAAGGGTCCCCTGTCAGAATGCAATCAGACAATGCCACAGCAGTGGCATATATCAATCATCAGGGGGGCACCAGGAGTTGTGCAGCCCAGAGGGAAGTAAATTACATCCTGAAATGGGCAGAAAAATATGTCCCAGCCATATCTGCGGTATTCATTCCAGGAGTGGAGAATTGGAAGGCGGACTTTCTAAGTCGCCAGCAATTAGGCCCAGAGGAAGGGTCCCTTCACCCCGAGGTTTTCTGGACAATATGTCAGCGGTGGGGAACATCGGATGTAGATCTTCTAGCATCCAGATTCAACGCAAAGGGGGACAGGTTTGTCTCTCGGACAAGGGATCCCCTAGCTTGCGGCTCGGATGCCCTAGTGTTCCCTTGGGATCAGTTCAAGCTGATATATGCATTCACACCGCCACAATGGTTACCTCGATTACTCCGCAGAATCAGGGTAGAAAAGAAACCAGTGATTCCGGTGGCTCCAGCGTGGCCCCGAAGAGCGTGGTACGCGGAGATTGTAAAATTTCAGTGGGGAGTCCTTGGACTCTCCCACGTCGTCCGGCTTTCGCAAGGACCGATATACCACCCTTCCTTACCAGCCCTAGGTTTGACGGCCTGGCTATTGAAGCCCACATTCTAAAAAAGAGAGGGCTCTCTAATGCGGTGGTATCTACCATGATCAATGCCAGGAAGCCGGTATCCAGGCAGATCTACTATAGAATCTGGAAGGCGTACATCGCGTGGTGTGAGGCCAAGAAATGGCATCCACATAAGTACGTAATAGGTAGGATTCTGGACTTCCTACAGTGGGCTGTAGATAGGAAGCTTGCCTTGAGTACTATCAAAGGAACGGATACTTTGTTTATTCTGCCGGAAGGCCCCAGAAAGGGTCAGGCAGCGTCAAAATCTACTTTAGCCAAGTGGATTCGACAGGTCATTATGCAAGCTTATGGCTTGAGAAGGAGACCGCCTCCGTTCAAAGTTAGAGCGCACTCCACGAGAGCAGTTGGAACTTCATGGGCAGTGCATCACCAGGCCTCCCTGGCTCAAATCTGTAAGGCCGCAACATGGTCTTCAGTACACACGTTTACTAGGTCCTACCAGGTGGACGTTAGAAGTCAGGAGGATGTCGCCTTTGGGCGCAGTGTGTTGCAGGCCGCAAAAGATCCTCATGTCTGATAGCACTCAGCTTATATATGGTGTATCCCCCCCCCTCATTTGGCATTGCTTTAGGACATCCCATTAGTAATGACTATGTCGCTCTGTGTCCCGTGATGTACGAGAAAGAAAATAGGATTTTTATAACAGCTTACCTGTAAAATCCTTTTCTTGGAGTACATCACGGGACACAGAGCTCCCACCCCTCTTTAGGGACACTTATTGCTTTGCTACAAAACTGAGGTGCTCCCGGATGGGAGGGGCTTATATAGGGGAGGGTACTTCCGGTTTTGGAAGTTGCCAGTGCCAGCACCTGACGGTATCTATATAACCCATTAGTAATGACTATGTCGCTCTGTGTCCCGTGATGTACTCCAAGAAAAGGATTTTACAGGTAAGCTGTTATAAAAATCCTATTATTACGACCCCAAAGTCGTGCGACTTTGATCCAACTTTACAGTCTCTGGATCAAAGTAGTGCAGGAACCTTTTCAAAGTCACTGCAACTTTAGGTCGCATAGATGGGAACGGGTGCCATTGAAATCAATGGGCTGCGACTTTGTGTCCAAGTTGCACTAGTGGAAACGGAGCCTTACACCTGCCGCTCCATAGAGAAGAATGGAGGTTTCCGATCAGGACCGCCTGATTAACCGACAGGTGGACCCGATCGGAACGTCCATGTGAAAGGGGCCTGAGGCTGGATTCATTGTTCTGAGAGTGTAGGTGTGAACGGGTCCCATATAGTTTCCTTTTAAGAACACACTAAACTGCAGCACATAGATGTGAACCAAAAGACAATGAAAATAGGATTTCGACTTGAAATGTATTTTAGAAAGACAGAGATCAGACCTCTGGAGGAGGTACAACATACCCACTATGGAGTCAGAGCTAAGCTGGAGGTCTGACTCGCCAAGAAATATATTGGACCTCTGCAGAGAGACCACTGCTTCCACACAGAGAAATGTGATCGTTCTCTGCAGCATGCTTGCAGGAAAATTTTCTAGTCTGCCTGTAGCTCAGGACGTCATCCTGCCACTTGGTCATACCTTGCATTTTCGGTTATCTAGGCCCTTGGTGTCTTCATCGAACTCCTGCCCCAGTGTAAACTGGACCCGGTAATTGCGCAGAGTGCTGAGTGTCCGGATGACGAATGAGTCTCCATCTTGTTCTATGATCTTCTGAGGCTTAACAAATTTGGCCAAGTTCCTGGTGACAATGTCTATACCTGAAATGAGGGCAGAACATTCATAGCTTAATACCAGTAATGCATCATATTGGCATCTTGTAACAGGAAATCTTCTTATTAGGAAGGTTTGGAAAAGTCTGGTCGTTGCACAGGGCAACAAAATTAGCCCTTTCTCCCTAGTCTGCACTAGGGTTGCCTTTTCTTCAAGCCAAACCCGAAGACTTTAGCGGCCTGGGACACCTTTAGCTGCTCCAAGTAGAGTAATAATTTGGTGCGCATAGCGTGCCGTAGCGAACAGTGGGTGTGGCCAAATTGCTTTTGCTGACATCAGCGCCCTGCCCCCAGACAGCAGACCACAGTTTGACTATTTTGTTTACTTGGGGAGCCACAGCCTAGTCTGAATAATGTGTCCAGGTTTCAGGCAGACAAACCCGGACACGCGATTCAAAACCCGGACAAGTGGCAACCCTAGTCTGCACCAGAAATAATTTTCAACCTGTGGCCCTCCAGCTGTTCCCGAACTACAATTCCCATCATGCCTCTGCTTTTGGGAGTCATGCTTGTAGCTATCTGCTTTGAAATGCCTCATGGGACTTGTAGTTCTGCAACAGCTGGAGGGCCTCAGGATGAGCACCCATAATTTACAAAGAGCCAAGATATTTCTTTAAGAAAAGTTCGCTACATTGCCCATAAATTGAGTGGAGAGGGATTAGAACTTCTGTCAGTTTCTTATTGCTGTCTGTTGATCATAATAAGAAAATCCCATTCACAACCATTTTAAAAAGGGATTGTCTCTCCTTTCCCACACCTCCCAACATTGAGATGGAAATGAGGGACACCTACTAGCAAACGTATGTAGGCATAGGAGACACGCCCCCTTCCACGCCCATTAAAGGGGACATAACCCCCCCCCCCAAAAAAAAAGCTTTATATTGGCTTTTAAAATTGACAAATGCAGCAATTTAGATAAAAAAGTTTAGCACTGGGAAACACTTTTTGAAAGATAAAAAAGGTGCATTTTATATACCGTACCTCTATATAGATCAGATCAAAATGAGGAGGAATGAGGGACTTTGCTCCAAATCAGGGACAGTTGGGAGCTATGCCTTCCTGTTGTGGCCAGGAAGTGAAGGTTAAAGTATAACTATAGGCTTCACTTCCTGGTTCCCTACTGCGCATGTGCTAGTCGCGCTGCGTGATCCCACTGGCCCCTGCTGTCTTCCGGGACCTGAGTGTCTCCCAGAAGACAGCAGGGGGGGGGGGGGGAAGGAGTAGGCGCCGGACGTGGCGTAGGTCACCGCAGTGATCTATGCCCGGAAGTGGGAGCAAAATACCGGTATTACACAGGAATCTGTTCCCCCCTCCCCCCTGGAAGGAGTAGGCGCCGGACGTGGCGTAGGTCACCGCAGTGATCTATGCCCGGAAGTGGGAGCAAAATACCGGTATTACACAGGAATCTGTTCCCCCCTCCCCCCTGGAAGGTGCCAAATGTGACACCGGAGGGGGGGGGGGGATTCCAAAAAGCAGAAGTTCCATTTTTGGGTGGAACTCAGTTTTAAAAAAAAAACGATGCTTCTACAGGAGTTGTGTTCTGCCTGTAGAAGCAGCTCAATGTTATCCCATGTTAGGATGACCAGACATCCCCGGTTTCCTGGGGACAGTCCCCGGATTGAGGACCCTGGATTGGATTTGAACAGGGGCATTTTCAAAGACAGTCAGTGCAGAATTAAAAAAATAAATCTGAATTACACCCCCCCCCCACGCACTCCACCGCTCCTACTAGCTTAGGGGGTGTATTTTTTCCATTATCGGTGCCCCTTTCTGATGATCATGTGCTGGTCGGAGCAGTGGCGTCACTAGGGTTGGTGTCACCCGGTGCGAAAAAAAATGGTGTCACCCCCCAACAACTATAGTCCCCCCTCAGTACAGACCCCCCTCCACTAACTACAGACCCCACTCCCACAGTATAGATCCCTTCCCTCAGTACAAACCCGCTCCACTAAGTACAGACTCCCCGCCATCAATATAGACCCGCCTCCCTCAGTATGAACCCCCACCTCAGTGCAGACCGCTCCATCAGTACAGACACCCCCACCTCAGTGCAGACCCCCTCAGTTACAGACACCCCCCCTCAGTTACAGACACCCCCCTCAGTTACAGACACCCCCCTCAGTTACAGACACCCCCACCTCAGTGCAGACCGCTCCATCAGTACAGACACCCCCACCTCAGTGCAGACCTCCTCAGTTACAGACACCCCGCTCAGTTACAGACACCCCCCACAGTACCAGACACCCCCCTCGGTACCAGACCCCCCTCAGTACAGACACCCCCTCAGTTACAGCCCCCCTGGTGCAAACTCCCCCTAGTGCAGACCCCAGCAGTACAGACACCCCCTCCCCCCATCAGTAAAGATGCCCCCCTTACCTTACAGACCTCAGAACAGAGCGGCAGATACACACAGCGGTGTGTCTCGAGCGCGGGCTCCTCCTCCTCCTCTGTGGATGTAAACAGAAAGGAGGCAGAGGGGGCGGCGGCTTCCTTCCGCTCCGCTGAGGGACACAGCCGCAGCGTGAACCTAAGGCACAGGGCAGCGGGCAATGTCAGTGTGGTGCCGCTGCGCTACCCACGGGTGTCACCCCTCTGGTGGGTGTCACCCGGGTGCGGCCCGCCCCCCCCCCCGCACCTGGCTAGCAACGCTAGTGGGTCGGAGCGGAGGGAATATTTCTTCAGTTTCGGGTGCCCATTCAGCTTCCACTCGCATGTTCTTCTGCCTTGGCTCAAGTCCCAGCCAGCCGCCTGTTTGCTTGTCACCTTGCCTTCCCTGGCGGAGTATTCTTCCTCGACCCCCAACCCAGTAGTAGCCGGGGCCCAGAGAAAAAAAAAAAAAAAAAAAAAAAAAAAACTTGACAGACTGTGAGGCGGGCGGCGACGGTCAGAGAGTCACTGATTGCCGCCATTACTAGTAAAAAGAAAAGAAAAATGTCCCCGGATTTAATTTTTAAAATCTGGTCACCTTATCCTATGTGTCAATGCACATTAGGACGTTTAGAGGCATATTTTGAGCTCAACCCTTCTGGTTTGCGTTTCTGATTGGAGCTTAAAAAAAAAAAAAAAAAAAAAAAAAAATTAAAACAAAAAATAAATAAAAACAAACAACAACTTAACTCATCTAGACTCTGTACAAAAAAAAAAAAAACAAAAAAAAAAAAAAGCTATGAATATGAGCATTTTTTACCGCAAAGAGAACAGACAATGCACACTGGGCTTAAATGAGTCTCATAGGCATTTGAGCTTTTATTTTAGCTTGAACTTTTTTGGGCTCTTTGCATGTTTTATTGAACTTTTTTTCCCCGCCACAAACCCCTCCTCCCTATGTTTTTTTGTCTTCTGATCTTCACAGGAAAGAGTTAAGGACAGTGCAGTCTCCAGACACTCTGCTGGCTTGGAGAAGGATGGCTTAGGAGGAGGGAGGAGCATTGTGCCTTTCTGGGTTACAAGGCTGTGTATTTCTATTGATGCATAGAGCACAGCTCCCAACTGTCCTTGATTTTGGAGGGACTGTCCCTGATTTTCTCCCTATTTGTCCCTCATTTTGGTCTGATCTATATAGATGTCTATAAAATGCACTTTTTATCTATCAAAAAGTGTTTCCCAGCGCTAAACCTTTTATCTGATTTCTAAATTGCTGCATTTGTAAATTCTAAAAGCCAATATAAAAAAGAAATAATAGTGGTAAAAAAAAAAGACTTGTGGGTTTAACCAATCTTGTTTTTTTGTACAATTCTCCTTTAAGGGGCGTGGCAAGGGGTGTGTCTTATGCCTACATACTTTTGCTGATAGGTGTCCCTCATTCCCATCTCAAGAAAGTTGGGAGGTATGATGATAGAGTGTAGGGAGGCAGAGTGCTAGTCTCTGCATGCAAGGGTGACTCCATAGGACAGTGGTTCTCAACCCTGTCCTCAAAAACACACAACAGGCCATGTTTGCAGGTTTTCCTTTATCTTGCACAGGTGCTTTAAATCAGAGTCAATGGTTTGGTATTTTGAAAAGCTATTTTATCTAAGACCCCTTTCACACTGGGGCGGGCAGGAGCGGTATAGCGGCGCGATTTTCAGCGCTGCTATACTGTCGTTCTTACCGCGGTATGCGGTCGCTAGGGGGGTTAATTTAACCCCCGCTAGCGGCCGAAAAAGGGTTAATACCGCCCGCAAACCGCGGCTATTGCCGCGGTTTGCGGGCGGTATTACCGCACTGTCCCATTGATTTCAATGGGAGACCGCGGTAAACACACCGCTCCTTTACCGCTGTAAAGAAGCGGCTAGCAGGACTTTTGGAGCGGTCCTGCTAGCGCACCGCTTCAGTGTGAAAGCCTTCGGGCTTTCACATTGAAGACACAGGGCAGGATTTTTTCATGCGGTATAACAGCGCTATTATTAGCGCTAAACCGCATGAAAAACGCCCCAGTGTGAAAGGGGCCTAAGAGAAAGTCCCAAAACATGGCCTGTTGGGGGGTATTGAGGACTGAGGTTGAGAACCACTGCAAAATAAAAGAGCCACCATGAGGCAGGAATCCTGGGGGCAGCGGTCATGGCAATAGCCTAAACTGGAACCGAGGTAAGGATGAGAAGATAAAGAAGCTGCATAATGAATAAGCAATTAAAAATTTGCTGCTGGAAGTGCTGAAAAAAAAAAAAAAAAAAAAAAAAAATTGAGCGTTTGAAGAGGAAGTAACCCCCCCCCAAAAAAAAAAAAAACAACAAAGGGATAAAATAAGACCCTGTAAGAGAAAGGCATAATGGGCTACCGTGTTTCCCATAGCGATATTTTCCAGGTGGGCTGCAATATAAGCCCTACCCCGAAAATAAGCCCTAGTTTAAAATGCTTGTAAAATCCTATAATCCACTCTATTACAGTATTATATAATGTACAATATGTGTGTTTGCGGGGAAGAGAGCTCCGGCAGGTCACAGAAGCGCAGAGCAGCGCTATAACGAAGGTATTTGGCACAATTATATTACAGAAACACACATTGTACATTATATAATACTGTAATAGAGGGGATTATAGGATTTTACAAGCATTTTAACTCGGCTCACACTGGGGATTCCTGACAGGCAGGGAGAGAGAGGGAGAGAGAAGACAGCATGTTACATGGTAAGACCTACCCCGAAAATAAGCCCTACTGTGTCTTTTGTTACCAAAATTAATATAAGACCCGGGCTTATTTTCGGGGAAACACGGTAGTATGCCTAGCATACTAGCTCATTATGTGGCACTTACCTGAAATCGAAGCCCCCCGAAGACCTCCTCATTCCCTGCCACCATGTCCCCTCGGAGCTTCTTCCTGGTATCGCCGCTCCGGCGCTGTGATTGGCCGGAGCGGCGATGATGTCACTCCGCATGCGCGCGGGAGCCATAAAAGCCGGCTTTATCATTCATAAGACCAGCATTTACAGTGCGCCTGCATCTACGGCGTGCATGCGCCGTACACATCGGTGTACTTTTTTTTGCAAATACAAGGTTTAGGAGATATTGCAAACACCTACAGGTAAGCCGAATGCCCTGTACACACGATCCGAATATCGTACGACTTTTTTTCGCTTAGTCGCAAATAGAAATTGAATAGGGTAATAAAGTCACGAAAATTCTCGTACGACAGAAAAAAAAAAAAAATATATATATATATTCGGAAGTGATGTCATGTGTTGTAATATATTTGTATTGTATTTTCGGACGACAACTATACTGACTAAACGAAAGTCGTACGATCTGGTATTGTACGAGGAAAATTTTTGTGTTTGTCCGATCGAATAATATCGGATGAACTGTTGTGATCGGCTCTTGAAAGTAGTGTACACACGATCCAGAAAATCGCATGATTCTTCCTCGGATTACCGTTTTCGTCCGATATTCGGATTGTGTGTACGGGGCATTAATCTAGGCTTACCTGTAGGTGCAAGTTGCAAGAGTAGGTTTACAACCACTTTAAATGTACAAAACGCAAATTCCCAGAGCCTTTTCACCCAGTCATCAGCACAGTTAGAAGATGCAGTTGGCTGAACACCAAATATTGTAATGAGGCAGATTTGTTCCCAGCTACACAGTGATTCATACCAGTTTATATCCAGACAGTCTGAAATCTGAACACCAAGCTCAAGCTGTAGGTTACAGTGACAGTATAGGCAAGCCTGGCCATAGAGATAGAGTAAGTTAGGGTTGCCATCTGTACAGGAGTCACCTGGACAGTCCAGGTTTGGAATCATGTGTCCGGGTGAGGTTGCCACCTCATCCCTTTAAACCCGATCACATATGAATTACACAGGTTCTGAGGCTACTTTAATGCAGATAAGGCACCAAGCGAGTTTAATTACCAACTTAATCAGCCACAGAACCCGTGTAATTAATATGTGTTCGGTTTTAAAGGGATGAGGTGGCAACTCTATGTCCGGGTTTCAGTCCACCTGAAACCCGGACACATTATTCAGTCAGGAATGTGGCTCAGAACAGGGCTTGACAGGAGGGAGAGGGGGGCACTATGTGCGCCACATTACTATTCTCTTTGGAGTGCCCAAAAAGGTGTCTCAGGTCTGTTACAATCCTATAGTGTATACTAAAAAAAAAAAAAAAAAAAAAAAAAAAAAAAAAAAAGGTTACTGTGCGCCGCTAAAGTGTCCGGGTTTGGCTTGAAGAAAAAGTAGCAGCCCTAGAGTAAGTAGACCAGTCCGAGAAGGACGGCTGGGGACATCTTTCCCTCCTAGACCTCTAGGATTCTCCACAATGTACAGCCGGTCCTTTCCATCCAGTCTACCTCTCCTCCGAGGAGATCAGGCCCTGCCTGCACAGGTTTACCACAAAAAAACTTTCCAGCTTGTTGGAAATGGACACCTCAGCCACCCATAGGTGCTCATTATTACCCCCAGACATAACCCAAACCGTGCAATCAGGAGCAATTGTTTTTATTAATGACCATCGTTTGGCTACTCCAATTTAAAGTGGTTGTAAACCCTCTGGTGTTAGTTGCACCTACAGGTAGGCCTAGATCAGTGTTTCTCAACTCCAGTCCTCAGGGCACCCCAACAGGTCATGTTTTCAGGCTCTCCATTGTTTTGCACAGGTTATTTGATCAGTTTAACTGCTTTAGTAATTCCCACAGCTGTTTCATCTGAGGGAAATCCTGAAAACATGACCTGTAGTCATACTAGCTCATTATGGCTTTGCCTTGCAGGTTTTTTTTTTTTTTTTTTTTTTTAAATCGGGTTTACAACCACTTTAATGGCCATTACATACTCTATCCAGGACATCCCAACCTGCAAAAACTAATTTCAGGGAGGTGGCAAACTCATTTCAGGGAGGTGACGCTTCGTGCCCACATCCCCCCCCGGCAAAATATTTTTTAAATCACCTTTTCAATATTCTTTCACAGTGCTTCTGGGGAAGCGGGTGGTATGTGGCAGTGGACAGTGTCAGTTTTACTGTATTTTTAATAATAGATTTTTTTTTTACAATTCCCCCCCCCACAATGCTTTTTGGGTGGAGGGGGTTGGGGCAGTGGGCAGTGTTGGTAGGGCAGGGGAGAGAGAGGTGTCAGTTTTTTTACTTTATATTTTTTGGGGGGCTATGGTGAGATATCAGGGGTCTAAACAGACCCCTGACATCTCCCCTTTGAGACAGACGAAGGGACTGAGGACACAGATTCCCCAGTCCCTTTCTCAGCACTAAAGATGAATGAACAGACGACGGAGGCTCCTGTTCATTCATAAACTGAGCAGAGTAAAACACAGTTTACTCTGCTGAGTTATCACAGGACACAGAAGCGATCTCACTCACTGTGTCCAATTCCTGACAGTACCCCCCCTGCAGCCGGCGGGAGAGGAGGGGAGCCAACTGCTGGGGACGAGGGGGGGGGGGGGCGCAGGGGAGGAGGACAGGAGGGGCGGAGGTGAACAGGGGGGGGGGGCGGAGAAGGACACTAAAAATCTATACTAAAAGGAGATTGGGGTTCACAGCCGTTTCCCGCCGCAGCGTGCATTCCCAGGAGATCGTGAGGTGCTTGCGGGAGCCCCGGCAGAAATGCGGGGGACTTGAGATATCTGTTCTATCTAGAAGTGGTCAGAAGGTGGTGTAGGACCCTCCCCCAAACAGAAGCACCCCTAGCTTAAAATGAGCATTGTAGCCATCTTAGCTTGGATTGTTCTGCATTTGTTGGGTTTTCTTTAAAGCCTCGTACACACGATCAGATTTTCGGATGACCGTTTTTTTTTTTTTTTTTTTGGGGGGAAAGCACGAACGCAGTCCCCCACTACCACAAATTATGCAGTCGAGTTTCCCTGCATTTGGGGAAATCACAGGGGTCAGCAAAGCCGGAGTGCAATGGCCGAGCCTCGCCCTGAGAACCACCTTCATGATCATGGTGTCTCCCCTGCCAGGTAAGTATGTCGGTTTGTGTTTTTTGTGGCATGCTAATCTCATGTCGAAAGTTAAGAGGTTGGAAAACCATTGGAAAATTCTCGTAGGACAGAATAAAACTTCAGAAGAGAGGTAATGTGTTGAATAGTTTATGTATTCTTTTGTTTCTGAGCATGCGTAGTCTTGCTCTTACGTTTTTTTTTCCCCCAGACGATAACCGTACAAAATTAAAACAAAAATCGGGCGTGGAGTCCGACAAAAATTTTATAGTCTGCACATCCAGCAAAAAAAAAACACACCACCACACACCACACGGAATCAGCTGTTGAAAGTACCGTACTAACGATCCAAAAAAAAAAAAAAAAAAAGAAAAAAAAAAATCGGCAGATCTTTGACGAAATTTTACTTCCGATTTTCGGATCGTGTGTACGGGCCTTTAGCTTAGACCAGTGGTCTCCAAACTGCGGCCCTTTGCTTGCCTTTATCCGGCCCTTGGGGCACTATCCCTCCCACTGATATGAGACACTATTCTGCCATCTGACACCACTAATGGGGCACTATTCCTCCCTATGATACCAACGATGGGGCACTATTCCTCCCCTTAATACCAGATGTTCATTTCCACAGATGCCAGGAAATCTTCCGCTGGCCAAAATCCGGCCCTCCAAGAGTCTGAAGGACAATAAACCGGCCCTTTGTTTTGAATGTTTGGAGACCCCTGGCTTAGACCAAGGGGAGGATGTCCTGGAGAGCTGGTAAAAGCTGCCACCGGTAGACATTGCAGGAAGCTACAGCTGCTCAGTCTAAAGCTTCCTACACACAATCGGATTTCCATCGGACAAAGCTGTGGTATTTTGTCCGAAAAGGCGTCGATCGTGAACTTGTTATGCATACAGGACGGCAGAACTTTTTCAGCCAACATACACGAAACTACATGTTTTTTTCAGCTCTTTAGCGCCATCTTTTAGGCAACTTCTGCTAATGTTGTGCTATGGTTAGCATTGGTTTGGAGCATGCGTGTTTTTTACTTTGGATTTTATTCCGACGGACTTGTGTACACACAATCGGATAATCCAACATCACACATTTGTTGCCGAACAATTTTAAAGCATGCTAACATTTGTTGTCGGAAAATCCGACAATAATTGTCCGATGGAGCATACAAACGGTCGGATTTCCCCCCCAAAAATACCCTTCCATCACACATTTGTTGTCGGAAAATCCGATTGTGTGTACGAGGCTTAAGGCTCCACCCACACCTGCATGTCCTCAGAATGCGCAGAGAAAAAGAAAAAACAATTTGCACATAAAATGCGTGCTTTAGAAACATGTATTGCGCTTCCGGTACCATTAAAGTGTAACAACTTTTGTGAAGGGAAAAAAAAAAAAACACCCACCACACATAGGGGGTTATTTACCAAAGGCAAATCCACTTTGCACTTGAAAGTTGCACTGAAAGTGCACTTGGAATTGCAGTCGCTGTAGATCGATCTGAGGGGTAGATCAAAAATGAGGGGGAAGCTCTGCTGATTTTATCATCCAATCATGTACAAGCTAAAATGCTGTTTTTTATTTTCCTTGCATGTCCCCCTCGGATCTACAGCGACTGCACTTCCAAGTGCAATTTCAAGTGTAGTGCAAAGTGGATTTTCCTTTAGTTAGTAAATAAACCCCTCAGTGTTTTTAAAAGCTTTTGCAAGTTTTTTTTTTTAAAGATATTTCAATTAGATTTCAAGTAAAGCTACATAGAACAAATATTTGTTTTCCTATATAGTCTTAACATTTATTGCAATGACAAAAAAGGAAAAAATAAAAAAAAGGGGGAAGGAGAAAAGGGTGACAGATTGTGGGGTATTTATCACAAGTTATAAAAATTCAAACATGTAATGCTTGAGCGGATAGAATATTAAGCCAAGGATGCCAGACCGTCCGAAAATCATCGATTTTATCATTACAAATAACAGATCATCAAGCAATCATTGAAATTTAAATGGCAATGGAGACAAGCCCAGTGGGGGTTATTTACTAAAAGGCAAATCCACTTTGCACTACAAGTGCAGTCACTGTAGATCCGAGGGGGACAAGCAAGGAAAAAAATAAATAAATAAAATAAAATGAAAGCATTTTAGCTTGCACATGATTGGATAATAAAATCAGCAGAGCTTCCCCTCATTTCAGATTTACGACTGCACTTCCAAGTGCAATTTCAAGTGCACTTTGCACTTGTAGTGCAAAGTGGATTTGCCTTTTGTAAATAACCCCCAATGTCTCCAGTATAAAGTACTCCAATAGATGAAACCTTTTTAGTTGAGCTCCAGCTCCCCTCCCCCGCCCGTCCCTTCGTCAATCAGACTCGTTTGGGGTTATTTATGAAAGGCAAATCCATACCTCCCAACTTTTTAAAGTCCCACCGCGGGACATTCCGATGCCTCCTCTCCCCTGTCAACCAGAGTTGTTGAGCAGGGGGGGTTGGGGGGGTTACTGGGGGTGCGGGACATTGAAGAAAAATTTCGGCCATTCAAAAAAAAAGGTGTTGAGCGCGGGGGGGGGGGGGGGGGGGGGGCTTGCCGCCGGGACATTTAAAAAAAAAAAAATGAGGGTGGGTGCAGCCGATCAGGGGGGGGGGGGGGTCCAATACTAGACCGCCGATCGCGCGCGGGGGGGGGGGGCGCTCTTAACTGCTGCTGCTCCTAATCCATCTATTCATGCTTCCTGCTGTGCGGGAAACATGACAGTCTCGCGGGACGGAGGAGCCTCTGCGGGTAAAACCCCAACTGGCACGCATTCTGCGGAGGTATGCAAATCCACTTTGCACTACAAGTGCAGAGTGCACTTGGAAGTGCAGTTGCTGTAAATCTGAGGGGTAGATCTGAAATGAGGGGAAGCTCTGCTGATTTCTATCATCCAATCATGTGAACGGTAAAATGCTGTTTTTCCATTTTCCTTGCATGTCCCCCTCGGGTCTACAGCGACTGCACTATGAACTTGTAGTGCAAAGTGGATTTTCCTTTCGTAAATAACCCCCATTGTGTTCCACGTCAACGTTGAACAATTCTTGTGAATTTTAATAATGAAATGTTATCTTTAATTTACCGTAGTCTGGCAGATGGACGGCCTTCTGCCTGGAAATTATTCACCAATGTAAAAAAAAAAATGTTCTACTCTGAAATAAGCGGGTATTTTATTCCCATGAGCACCCTGCATGCTGACCATGGTGGATGAAGGTTACTCTGATAGAAGAGGGAACATGGAAAGGATGTTTGGTTTTGTAATCATGTTGTAACACCAGACACAGAACAATCAGACCCACAGAGACTTACCCAGAGTCTGCAAGAAGCGGTCAAAGTTCTCGTTGCTGACCATGGTCCAGGTGCCAGAGAAGTTTGGAGGAGCCATTGGTAGCGCAGCGCTCACCGGTCGCCTATCAGAGCTGGAGATGAAGAATAACATGCAGCAAGTCCCAGGCTGACTATTTTTATACTGATGCTGGAGGAGTGTCGCCTATTCCCAACACAGAGAGGTCCACCTACACTCTCTTCTCTGTAACCCTTTCTCCTCCGCTGCTGGAGAGACCTTTGTGCAGCCCAAGGCTGCATCGATCCACAAAACGAATGGAGGGAAGGAGTTCTCCAGTTGCTCACTGGTCATAGGACAGACAGAAAATTCTACAAAAATATCAAAATTTTATTTATATATACATATTTTTTTAAATGACTGCATGTTTCTTTCATTAAAGCGGAGGTTCACCCAGAATTTTTTTTTTACATTAAAAATCCTATAAAAAAAAAAAGAAAAAAATTCATAGAAAAAATAATAATAATTTTATACTCACCCGAAATGCCCGTTGCTATGCGAAAGTCCCCTAATCTGCCTCTAATGTGCCTCTTCTTATCCGCGGTGGGTCTCCTTCCGCTTCCTCTTCTTGTGAATGGGGCGCGCTGCCTTCTGGGAACTGTGTGTATCCCAGGAGGCAAGCCGCCCATTCACAAAGCGCCGTGCGAGTGGCGCATGCGCAGTAGGAAACTGGCAGTGAAGCCGTAAGGCTTCACTACCTGTTTCCCTTACTCAGGATGCAGGAGCCGGGACCTGCCAGCAGCAATCGATCGCCGTTGGTGGACCGACATCGCGGGCGAGTAGGACAGGTAAGTGTCCTTATTAAAGGGGAGTTCCAGCCTTTTTTTATGTTTATTAAAAGTCAGCAGCTACAAAAAGTGTCGCTGCTGGCTTTTAATAAACCTACACTTACCTGTTCCACTGTCCAGCGACACGACGCCCGGAGCTCTGCTCCTCTCCCCCCCCTCTCCACCGGCGCCTCCATTCGTTGTGTGGGCACCCGGCCGTGACAGCTTTCGGCTTCACTGCCAGGCACTCACTGCGCATGCACGAACGGCGCAGCGCTCTCCGAGTGGTTAGGTGATCGCCTGGGACCTGTCACGTCCCAGGTGATCGCCTACAGGGAGGGGCCGCCACAAGGCGATATGACAGGGCAGAAGGAGGAAGTGGGACAGGAAGTCCCACTCCTACTGAAGCCCCCACTCCCCCCCCAAAAAAATTGCATGCCAAATGTGGCATGTAAGGGGTGAGGACTGGAGTGGATAAAGCGGAAGTTCCAAATTTGGGTGGAACTCCGCTTTAAAAGTCAGCAGCTACACGGTTAGTAGCTGCTGACTTTAAAAAAAAAAAAAATTGCGGGTGGACCTCCGCTTTAAAACACATCAGATGGTGTTTGCATGTCCATCCCATTTGCAGAAAGATCTTTCCATACACACGCATGGATTGCACGCACATAGTACATGTTTATTCCTAGAGGGGAGAAAAGGGCACCACCAGTTCCTGGTCATCACAAGCAGGGCTGGTGCAAGGATTTTTGACACCCTAGGCCAGGGGTGCCCAACCTTTTGAAGAGCGAGAGCCACTTAAGCGACTTGGTAAGCGGTCGCGGGCCACAATGAGCGGAGCGGGCGGATGACAGGTCCGTGTCCACTCCGCATATGCAGAGCAGACACAGACACAGCCCACTCTACTCTATGGGGCCACTGATCCTCCCAGATGGAATGGGACGGTTTTTTAGCAGATCAGAGGTAGGCGGGTGTAATCAGACACAAGTCAGTTTATATCTGCAGCTCCATAGAGGTGAATGGAGGGTCCAAATGGGTCGGACCGATCGCGGGAAAGGGGCCTAAGGCTGCTTTCACACTGATGTGCTGCGGTTTACCCACACAGCGAGTGCAGTGCAGCGCACCTGTGGCTTTCCTGCGGGTTAACTGCACTTTGCCATAGAATTCTATTATACCCTGCAGGTGTGGTGCACTTTCTGAAAGCGCACCGAATCCGCAGGTAATAACAGAAGTCTATGGTTCAATGAAGGTAACCCACAAGTGCACTGCTCTGCACCTGTGGATCAGTTTGAAAGCAGCCCAATAATCACCGCAGAGCAGATATGCCCATATATACACTGTGATTTTAGTAATAAGCTTACCTTTAATACCAGTCTTTTATTCAGGTATCACCGGCTGTTGCTGCCCCAGGCAGAATGCATTTGGTATCACTCCGCCTATGACAGGAGTTGGCGCTATACAGAAAGCATCGACTTATGCAGCTCTGCTCTGCAACCGCTTGCTTGCTCTACCACCAGCTTCATTCACAACACTGATGCTCTGGGATGGGGGGTCAGTGACTGGGAACCTGGGCTGGAGGCCGCGGGCCACATCAGAGGGCTCCGCGGGCCACATGTGGCCACCGGGCCACTGGTTGGGCACCCCTGCCCTAGACGAAACCTAATTTTGCCGTCCCCATTGGCTCCACCCCTTCTCCATCCATTTTGCCCTCCCCATGTAACAGAAGGCGCCGCTATACAGGAAGCATCGGCTCTGCTTCCTCTAGCGCTGGCTCCAGTGCTGCGCTGCGCCTCTAATTACACTACCGATTGGACGGTGCAGCTACCTGAGACTGAGTTAGTTACATGCTGCAGCCTGCAGAGCATGTAGACGTGGAGGGAAACCAGCGGCCGGGCGACCCTAGGCAGCAGTGCACCCTAGGCGGCTGCCTAGTTTGCCTTGTGGTAGCACCGGCCCTGATCACAAGCTTAGGAAAATTTCTGGGGGTCTGTTACAATATGCAAAAACTAGAGCAAGCGTAGACTAACCATTCAATAAAGTTTATTGATACAAGTGGTATAAAGTTAATGCCGGTGTGTGGCTGCCATTTAAAAAAAAAAAGGGGGGGAAATACAATAAGGGAGACGGGAGGAGCCCTTCAGTTTGGCCAGCACTCACTCTCTCACTGTTGGTGGAGTCAGCCAGAAAGGGCTTTTGAGTGCTGCCATGCTTGATTGGAACTTGAGCAAGTTACCCATGGCAAGCAATAAAGTTTTGTTTTTCAGACTTTCAGTTGATATACTGTAGGCCAGTGGTCTCCAAACTGTGGTCCAGGGGCCAGATGTGATCCTTTGCTTGTCTTTATCTGGCCCTTGGGGTACTATTATTTCCACTGATACAAGGCACTATTTCTCCCACTGACACCAACAATGGGTCAGTATGCCTCCCACTGACACCAACAATGAGGCACTATTCTTCCCACTGACACCAACAATGAGGCACTATTCTTCCCACTGACACCAATGATGGGGCACTATTCCTACCACTGAAGACTAAATGGTGGGACTTTGTATGAAGCAAACAACTAAGTAAATGGACCAATCCGATTGGTCCATTTACTTAGTTGTGTGCTTCATACAAAGTCCCACCATTTAGTCTTCTTGTTCAAATTATTGGGGATGGCGGTATATATACTTATTGCCTCATTTAAAGTCCCAATCCTAGTCTAATGCCCCATACACACGATCGTTTTTCATGCCGTTAAAAATGCCATTAAAAAAAATGGCCATTAAAAATGATCGTGTGTAGGCTCCAGAGCATTTTTAACGACGTGAAAAACGGGCATTAAAAATTTCGAACATGCTCTCTTTTTTCGCGTCATTTTTCATGTCGTTTTTTTTAACGACGTGAAAAACGATAGTGTGTATGCTTTAACGACGTGAAAAAAAATGCGCATGCTCAGAATCAAGTATGAGACAGGAGCGCTCGTTCTGGTAAAACTACTAGCGTTCGTAATGGAGATAGCACATTCGTCACGCAGTCACGGACTGAAAAGCACGAGACTGAAAAGAGCGAATCGTCGCTCAACAAACTTTACTAACATGAAGGGTGGCGCCATTCGAACGGAACTTCCCCTTTATAGTGCCGTCGTACGTGTTGTACGTCACTGCGCTTTGCTTGATCGTTTTTTAAAATGATCGTGTGTACGCAAGACAGGCTTGAGAGGAAACATGAAAAAAAACGACGTGAAAAACGGCAAGAAAAAAAATGGCAAGAAAAACGATCGTGTGTATGGGGCATTAGGTTTAGTTCCTTATTCCTACCACTGACCCCAACAATAGGGCATCATTTCTGACACTGATACCAACACTAGGGCACTATTCTTACCACTGACCCCAACAATGGAGCACTATGCTTCCCACTGACAGCAATGATGAGGCACTATTCTTCCTATTGACACCAATGATGGGGCAGTATTCTTTCCACTGACACCAACGATGGGGCACTATTCCCCCCCCCCTGACATCAACAATGGAGCATAATTCCTGTCACCGATACCAACAATAAGGCACTATTTCTACCACTGACCCCAACAATGGGACACTATACTTTCCACTGACACCAATGATGGTGCACTATTCTTCTCATTGACACCAATGATGGGGCACTATTCCTCCCAGTGATACTAATAAAAGGACACTATTTCTCCCACTAATACCAATAATGGGGCACTATTCCTCCCACTGATAGAAACTCATTAAATTCATCCAGGTAAAAAAAAAAAGAAAAGATGATTACTATGGGCAATGGCTCAATTTGTTATGACTAAGGCCCATAAGGGCAGAAATGCGTCAGCATCTGATGTGTATTGGATCCTTTTTGTCCATGATGGGGATAAAGAAGCTTTTTGTGCATTGTACACCTGGTTACTGACCTCCTTCCATTTGGATGTGTGTATTAGCAGCTTGTCTGGCGGTGGCACAGGTGAGAGTGTCCCATATTTCATATTGGGTCTAAGGGTTGCAGCACCACGCTTTTGTATTTTGGACATTCCCCAATCCACGCATGCAAGGTTGATGGCGGAATCTTCCCCACTGTGGCACTGTATTCTGACAGTGGGACCCTCCATTTTTGGATGGCCATAGATGAGAATGGCCATAGATGGATAAAAATTATGCTGAACCAACCAAATTTCGATCCATCTATGGACAGTTTTTCCGACAGAAAAAGTCAGATGGGAGCTTTTCATCGGATATTCCGACCGTGTGTATGCCCCATCGGATTTTTTCTGTCGGAATTCCTGATGGACTTAGATAGAGAGCAGGTTCTCTATTTTTCCAACGGAAAATCCATTCATCTGTATGCAATTCCGACGGGAAAAAAAACACGCATGCTCGGAAACAATTCGATGCATGCTCGGAAGCATTAAACTTCTTTTTCTCGCCTCGTCGTAGTGTTGTACGTCACCGCATTCTTAACGCTCAAAAGTTCAGAGAACTTTTGTGTGACCGTGTGTATGCAAGCCAAGCTTGGAGCGGAATTCCGTCGGAAAAACCATCCAAATTTTTTCCGACGGAAAATCAGTTTGTGTGTACGTGGAATTAGAGGCTCCTTGCACTGTGGAATAAGGGCTGCCAGACCTCTGAATTAAGCCCCATACACACGGTCGGACTTCCATCGGACTTTTCCCTGGATTTTTGTCCGAACGGAGTTAGTCGGGAACACCCATAGCATACACACCATAGGACTTTTCTGCAAATTTACCCAAAACTTTTTGCAACATCACGTGATTTTTCTGCTCTTTACCGCCACCCTTTGGTCAACTTCTGCTATTGTTGGTTGATTTTAACATTAGTTGTTTTGTCCATCGGACAAAAGTCCGATCGTTTTCTGTACACACGGTAGGACTTTGCTCCAGACTTTTGTTGGGCAAAAGTTTGTTCGTTTGCAGACCCAACTTTTGTCCGATGAAAACACAAAAATAAAAAAAACGTTTGTCCGATGGAGCGTACACACGGTCGGATTGTTGGTCCAACTTGCTCAAAATGAAGTTTGTTGGCCAAAAGTCCGACTGTGTGTACGGGGCTTAAGACTGCATTCACTCCTGAGCAGAGTGATTTTCAGGCATTTTTACTTGAGTTTTGCAAGTGTATACAATAATTTCAGAAGTGTATTAGAACCGTTTAACATGTGTGCTTAAGTGTATGCTGTTTTTATTTTTGCCAATAGAAAGCACTAGACAGAGGAGTTTAGGGATGGAGAGCTATTTGTAGGCAGGTGCAGTCTACTTTCTCCACTGCAGGTGGTGCTATCCGCTGCAGCAATGGAGATAGGGAGGAAGTTGGGTGGAGCACGGTACCTCTATGGTTTCCTGGGTCACTGAGAAAGCGACCCGATTGGATGCTACAGCCCCGTGTGACTCTGGTGACCATGTTGGGTCAGGCAGAGCTTTTTAAGGGCCCTGGCTCCCAGGGTTTGCTCTCTTTTGAGGAGTTGGTAAAGTAGGGACAGTACCGGCGCTAGGGAAAGGTTGCTGTCGAGGAGGGAAAGCACAGGGTTGCATCTCTTCTGGACCCCTCCCTGATTGGGCGCCAGACAGCCAGGCCGTAGTCTACTCCCTCTCTACAGATGCTGCCAGCCTGGCTGGAAACTGCTTCTTCACGTTGTTGGAAACGTTGTGGGTACCCGTCCCAGCAGATTTGTTGTGAACTGTTGCTGCATCACTTCAATACAGGTTTTACATTGCACCTGACTGTGTGAATTATTGCCGCCGCACCACGCCTACATGCTGTTTGGCTGGAAACAAGCGACCAAATGCTCCTAAAACACTCATGTCGCATGTTTTTCAGGCGTTCCCATTGAAGTCTATGAGGCCAATAACACTCCAATCTGGCTACTGCCCCATTCATACATTTCCACTTGCGTTTTTTTTAATCTGTTTTCACGCCACAATGCATGTTGTGTCTATGGCAGGAATGCGCATTCCCACTTGAAGTTTTAATGCATTTTTCACGCGATGATGCATGTTGCGTCTATGACAGCCCATTCACCAGTGGCGGCCTGTCCATTAGGGGCGCACGGGCACCGTCCCCCCATCTATGCAACCGGCCCCCTAATCTGCATGCAGGGCGCTGGACGCATGGCTTCCAATGGGTTTTTTTTTTTTTTTTTTAAGCACGTGATTCGAGCCCGAGGCTTAAAAAAAGCTTCAAAAAAGGGTGAGCCCACACAGTTGTGTGACAATAGCGAATGAATATTCGCTACTGTCACACTGCTTCACCTCGCGGCCAATTCCCGGCTGATTTTCCTCCCAGCCAATCAGGAAGCGGGTCCTAAAACCTGTTTCCCGATTGGCCGAAAGGAGAAGCGAACCCATTGGCTTAGGAGGAGGAGGGAGGAGGCGCAGGGGCCGTGATGTCGAGGAGGAGAACCCGTCGCCCAGAGGGAAGCACTACCCGCGCCATAGATGGGGTAAGTACAGAACTCGCGTGCAACCGACTGACTGGGGGGGGGGGATTGGTGCGGGTCACCTGGCCGACCCGGAGGATGGGGGGTGGATGTGGGTGCATTGTTTGCTGCCCCCCCATCAATATTATACCACCAGCCGCCACTGCCATTCACCCTACGTGCGATAAACCCCCCAAAGTAGCTTCAGAACCTTTTGACTCTTTGAGCATTGGGTGTTTTCTTGCGTATTTTGTCGCGTTTTGACGTGTGATAAATGAGTGCAGATTACCCACACTTGATGTACTATTAACAATTAATGGATCCACAAACATGGCACACTATGCAGCTTTTTTACAGAGCATTTCCAAAATGCGCAGCAAAACGCACATCTCTGTATGTTTTGTCGCGCGTTTAGGAAAACGCTCAGGTTTGAATACTGCTGGAACACAAGTCTGGAAACTTTGAAGACACCTAGGAAAGGCTTGATTCAGCAATACTATTAGGGCCCATTCACACTAGTGGTGCTGAAAACCCCAGTTCCTTGACAATTTCCCACACAGCCCTTGCGATCTGCAGAGTGTCAGTGCAAAGTTAACAACGCCCCCAAACGCAGTGCGTTTTCCCACCCTGGATCGCATTTTTTATTTTTATTTTAGATCACTTCCACTTTTAGGGCCCATTCACACTAGGAACTGCATGTGAATCACAGAGGAACACGCTGCATTGGTCCTCTGCGATTCCTAGTGTGAATGGGCCCTTAAAGTGGAAGTGATCTAAAAAAAAAACGTGTAGATTTGCTCTGCTATTGAGAAATGGAATTGGGCAGAGCCCTGAAAAATCTACCCTTTATCTTGTAAGTGCAAATGGGTACATACAGTATATATTGTCCTACATGACCTCTGTAGTCTCCTGACTATGTGACCAGCCCCACGCACGCTCAGTCTACACATTATGGTGATTTCCCAGTGACCCGGCCAGTTAATGTTTCACCCACTGCACTGTATGAGCAATGTCAGCACAAGGCTGCCGGGGGACACTTATTTGCTTGACCTGCCAAACACAGACAGGGCACTGGAGTTCACATTACCTGGCGTGGGGACCAATGACTGCGTGATGTGACGGGGCAGATTCATTCCATCCAATAGCAGAAGGCGCACTGTCACCCCAACCGTTACTGCAATTCCACCAAACATCCTGGGGGGTAGCCAGAGGTTGGTGCAATACAGCAGTTTATTTTCATTAGATAGAGATTTGAAATACGAATTGTATTAAAGTAGAATGCCATGTAAAAAAAAAAAAAAAAAAAGGTTTAGTGGTCTGCAAAAAAGCAGCTTTACTTACCCAATTCTCCACTCTTGCAGTCTCCCTCTGTGCTTGCTAGACCAGTCCCCGCAGCCCCCTCTTCACTACGCTCAGGTCCTCTGATGTCATCAAAGTACAATGCAGCCCCCTCCCCACTACGCTCAGGTAGGTTCAGGTCCTCTGATGTCATCAAAATACAATGCAGCCCCCTACCCACTAGTGAGGCTGGTTCAGGTCCTCTGATGTCATCAAAGTACAATGCAGCCCCGTCTACACTATGCTCAGGCAGGTTCAAGTCCTCTGATGTCATCAAAGTACAATGCAGCCCCCTCTCCACTACGCTCAGGCAGGCTCAGTACCTCTGATGTCATCAAAGTACATGGCAGCCCCCTCTCCACTATGCACAGGCAGGCTCAGGTCCTCTGATGTCATCAAAGTACAATGCAGCCCCCTCTACACTATGCTCAGGCAGGTTCAGGTCCTCTAAAGTCATCAAAGTACAATGCAGCCCCCTACCCACTAGTGAGGCAGGTTCAGGTCCTCTGATGTCATCAAAGTACAACGCAGCCCCCTCTACACTATGCACAGGCAGGCTCAGGTCCTCTGATGTCATCAAAGTACAATGCAGCCCCCTCTCCACTACGCTCAGGCAGGTTAAGGTCCTCTGATGTCATCAAAGTACAATGCAGCCCCCTCTACACTATACACAGGCAGGCTCAGGTCCTCTGATGTCATCAAAGTACAATCCAGCCCCTTCTCCACTACGCTCAGGCAGGTTAAGGTCCTCTGATGTCATCAAAGTACAATGCAGCCCCCTACCCACTAGTGAGGCAGGTTCAGGTCCTCTGATGTCATCAAAGTACAACGCAGCCCCCTCTACACTATGCACAGGCAGGTTGAGGTCCTCTGATGTCATCAAAGTACAATGCAGCCCCCTCTCCACTATGCTCAGGTCCTCTGATGTCATCAAAGTACAATGCAGAGCCCATAGCCCAGTGAGGACACTGAGCAACAGTCCCATTACGGAGAATAAGTGGGGCAGAGGAGGTTACTGGCTGCATGAGAAATAGGGCCTGTCGGACCCTATGGATCGACGGATGTCAGCGGGCACATGTCTACTGACACTCGCCACCATCCAATCCTGTTCGCTAAAACCAGAGGGATGGTGGTCCTATCTTTCATCCGTCCGGCAGATTGAATGGGATTAGATCGAAACACACTGGCGGTCCATTTTCATCCGATTTCCCCATAGAGGAGAGCGGGACTGTGTCTGTGTCTGCTCTCTGCACAGCGGAGCGGACATGGACCTGTCATCCGCCTGCTCAGGGGAGGATTAACGTAGCAATCCCCTGCTGAGCAAGCGGATTCCGTTAGGGGCCGTGAAAGGGGCCTTAGGAGGATCAGGTAAGTAAAACTGCGTTTTTTTTTTTTTTTGCGACCCCCTAGAGCTAAATGAGCAAATTTTCACTTTTTGCACTCAGGTCCATATTAAAGCGTTTTTTACCCCAACTAGGGTTGCCACCTTTTCTTCAAGCCAAACTCAAACTTGTTAGCAGCCTGGGGCATCTTTGGGTGCCCCAAGGGGAGTAGTAATGCTGTGCGCATAGCGTGCCGCAGTGAACAGTGGGTGTGGACAAATTGCTCTTGCTGACATCATCGCCCTGCACCCCCCCCCCCCAGTGATGCTGAACCTGTCCAGAGACAGCTGACCCCTGCTCCCGGATGGCAACAGATTTGTCTGCGACTATCTTGGTTACTTGGGGAGGCACAGCCCGGTCTGAATATTGTGTCTGGGTCTTTCTGAAACCTGAACACCTGATTCAAAACCCAGACTGTCCGGACAGGTGCAAAACCCTAACCCCAACATTTCATATTCTCTGATATGTACCTGCTGTACCATGTACTTGTATGAAAAAGTCTCCTGTATCTTTTTATAGTGAAAAAAGTGCAGCGCTAGAAATCAAATGTTGAATATTGTCATATTAAAATATCATAATGTACAAGGTGAGTAGTAATTAAACGCTATATCATCATCTAAATAATATACTCAAAGCGCATTGTGCAAAAATGTGTCAACATTATTATAAAGTCTCTAATGCCGCGTACACACGATCGGACATTCCGACAACAAAACCGTGGATTTTTTTCCGACGGAATGTTGGCTCAAACTTGTCTTGCATACACACGCTCACACAAATCTTGTCGGAAATTCCGAACGTCAAGACCGCAGAGACGTACAACACTACGACGAGCAGAGAAAAATGAAGTACAATGATTCCGAGCATGCGTAGAATTTTTGTGCATCGGAATTGGCTACACTCGATCGGAACTTCCGAGAACAACTTTTGTTGTCGGAAAATTTGAGAACCAGCTCTCAAACATTTGTTGTCGGAAATTCCGACAGCAAATGTCCGATGGAGCCTACACACGGATAGATTTTCCGACAACAAGCTCACATCGAACATTTGTTGTCGAAAATTCCGACCGTGTGTACGCGGCATTAGTGTTTAAGACGTTGGTTCATTCATATGTATTGATGGGTGGGAATCCGGGAGTGTAGAGTCACCACGGTGTGTATATCCACCACCCAGGGGAGAAGATAAAATACGCTTACCAGAAGGTAGCATAAATCAGGTATGCGATATCACAGCTCTGAATACCAAATGGTGCGATTCCTCCTCCTCAACTGAGCCACTTAAGGCAACCCCGACCAGGCAGGTGGGAAATGTAGATCAAGATGGGGATGTCCAAAGTGGTAAAGACCTCCAGAAGGTAGCATAAATCAGGCAAGGGATATCACAGCTCTGGGTACCAAATGGCGTGATTCCTTCTCCTCAACTGAGCCACTTAAGGCAGATGGGAAATGTGGGTCAAGATGGTGATATCCAAATTGGTAAAGACCTCCTTCCACCGCAAAAAACGTTTGGTAGGTTTATGGGTTACAGCATCCATAAAGAATAGGTAACACATATATACGGGTTGTGGGTGCTGCGCACCCCGGTATGTACATTTTGGATGGAAGCCAAGAGCAGCATAGAGCAAGGGACAGTGATTTTCTTAAAAGATGATTAAGCTTTTTTTTAACATAGTATCAAAGATCAAATGAACATGGATACATACAGGTCATAAAAAAATATAAAAAAAATGTATTGGTCTGGCCGTGACATAAAACATATCTCGTAAACAGCAAAACAACTACACGTGTACTTGGATATATTATAAAACCATAAAGATTTATTGGGGTTCCGCATTTGCCCCTATGCGTTTCAACCTGTTTGGGGTCAAGGTCTTCTTCAGGGGAACGAAATACTTATTCTAAGCGAAAAAAGAAAAAAGGTAAAAGATTTATGAATTACATTGTTCACGGGTATATCAATTGGTTACATGTTTGTTATATTTTCTATATTTAAGTTATGGTAAGATTGTTTGTGTTTTATTTACCGGTTTCACAATGAGAAAGTCAAACCTCATGGCCAGACGGATTACTGCTCATCTAAAACCACTCCATGCTTCGGTGATCTCATGGCATCCTCACACTGGTCCCAGATCGTCCACAGCGGAAGCCCCACCTCCGCACGACTTACAAGGAGTCACCCCCTGATGGGACCAGAATGGGGGGGGGGAAAGAAAGGGGGGCGAAGGGGGAGGGGGAATCCCCAAAGCACCTGTGATTGTCTGGATAACAAGATTTAAAAAGGATTTTATTTAGTTTATGCTAACTACATAGTTGGACGCAGCAGATCATGAAGGGCCTAATGCTGCATGTGTAACATTATAGTATCAATTTTAGTATGATTATTTTAATAGAGATATAACCAGTGTGTGTCATATGCACGCACGCACCTGACCCGACAGCAGTATTTTATTTTTTATTTTATTTGTATATTTTAGAATTATTCATTTATCGACATGGGATATGGTCGCAAATCGATATCTAGTATCCAGGGTCAGCTTAAGGCCAGGGCGTGCGTACAGCATCCATAAAAGACAACAGAAAGCCTCCACATAGTGTAAAACCGTATGCTTACGGATATTTTTGATAAAAAAGGCTTTACAAAAAATCCAGAAATGTATTTTCATCAAGTAAAAATCTCTCAAGTATAAAATTCAGGAAAGCGCAATGGCATGGAAAGAACTCATTAAACCCAACGTGTTTCGTCCACAAAGACTTCAACTGGGGTATGCCATACCCCAGTTAAAATCTTTGTGGACGAAACACGTCGGATTTGATAAATCCTTTCCATGCCATTGTGCCTTCCTGTGCTCACAGAGGAGAGATTTTTACTTGATGAAAATACATTTCTTGATTTTATGTAAAGCCTTTTTATCAAATAAATCCCTAAGCATACAGTTTTTCACTATGTGGAGGCTTTCTGTTGTCTTTTATGGATGCTGTAACACATAAACCTACCAAACGTTTTTTGCGGTGGAAGGAGGTCTTTACCACTTTGGACATCCCAATCTTGATCCACATTTCCCACCTGCCTGGTCAGGGTTGCTGTGATATCGCATGCCTGATTTATGCTACTTTCTGGTAAGTGTATTTTATCTTCTCCCCTGGGTGGTGGATATACACACCGTGGTGACTCCTTTAGTTCTACACTCCTGAATTCCCACCCATCAATACATATGAATGAACCAACGTCTTAAACACTAAGGCCCCTTTCACACGGAGGGTCCGTTCAGGTCCGCCTGTCAGTTTTTTAGGCGGACCTGCACGGACGCTCCATGTAGCCCTATGGAGCCACGGATGTCAGCGGTGACATGTCCGCTGACATCCGCTCCGCCAAAGTGTGACGGAGGAAAACCCTATTTTTCCTTCCGTCGGCGGAGCGGATCGGAAGAACACGGACAGACTGTCCGTGTTCATCCGATCTCCCCATAGGGGAGAGCGGCGCTCTGACAGGGCAGTCCCTGCACAGTGTGCGGGGACCGCCCAGTCATCCGCCGGCTCAGCGGGGATCAACTGAGCGATCCCCGCGGAGCTTCACGGGGCGGATCATGACTGATCCGCCCCGTGTGAAAGAGCCCTAAGAGACTTTATAATAATGTTGACACATTTTGCACAGTGCACTTTATTGAGTATATTATTTAGATGATGATATAGCATTCAATTACTACTCACTAGACATGTGCACTGCCGAAAAATGTTTTGTTCATTTTTTTGCTTTTTTCCGAAATTCGAAAAATTTGTTTTTTTCGGAAATTCGAAAAATTCGTTGTTTTCGGAAATTCGGAATTTCGAATTCCCGAATTTAAAAAAAAAAACCCGAATAAAACGAAAAAAACTAATTTTTTTGAATTTCTGAAAAAAAGCTAAAAAAATTAATTTCCGATTCTCGGAAATTCGGAATTCGGAAAAAGGGATTTTTATAACAGCTTACCTGTAAAATCCTTTTCTTGGAGTACATCACGGGACACAGAGCGACTTAGTCATTACTAATGGGTTATATAGATTACCTTCAGGTGCTGGCACTGGCCACTTCCAAACCGGAAGTACCCTCCCCTATATAAGCCCCTCCCATCCAGGAGCACCTCAGTTTTGTAGCAAAGCAATAAGTGTCCCAAAAAGAGGGGTGGGAGCTCTGTGTCCCGTGATGTACTCCAAGAAAAGGATTTTACAGGTAAGCTGTTATAAAAATCCCTTTTTCTTTTTCGTACATCACGGGACACAGAGTGACTTAGTCATTACTAATGGGACGTCCCAAAGCAATGCCAAATGAGGGGAGGGATACATAAGCTGGGCGCCATCAGGCATGAGGCTCTTTTGCGGCCTGCAACACACTGCGCCCAAAGGCGACATCCTCCTGACTTCTAACGTCTACCTGGTAGAACCTAGTAAACGTGTGTACTGAAGACCATGTTGCGGCCTTACAGACTTGAGCCAGGGAGGCTTGGTGATGCACTGCCCATGAAGTTCCAACTGTTCTTGTGGAGTGCGCCCTAACTTTGAACGGAGGCGGTCTCCTTTTCAAGCCATAGGCTTGTATTATGACCTGTCGAATCCACTTGGCTAAAGTAGATTTTTGATGCTGCCTGACCCTTTCTGGGGCCTTCCGGCAGAACAAACAAAGTATCCGTTCTACGAATCTGAGCAGTGGCTTTAAGATAAGCTTTAACTGCTCTTACTACATCCAAAGAATGCAATAACTTTTCCTCTACCGAACTAGGTTTGGGGAAAAAGGAAGGAAGAACCACATCTTGGTTCAAATAGAACCTCGATACCACCTTAGGAAGAAGGCTGGATGAGGACGTAATACTACTCTGTCCTTATGGATAACCAGATATGGCTCCTTACAGGACAAGGCGGCTAATTCCGATACTCTTTTAGCCGAACAAATGGCTACTAAGAAAATCAATTTCCTGGTGAAAAGAACCAAGGAAACGTGCCGCAATGGTTCAAATGGTTGTTTCTGTAGGACCGACAGAACCAGGTTTAAGTCCCATGGGCATATGGGAATACTAACCGGAGGGCTAATACGCATCACTCCTTGTATGAAAGCTTTGACTAATGAATGCAAAGCCAAGGGCCTTTGAAAAAAATATTGACAAGGCCGTCTGACCCTTGATAGTACTCAAGGCAAGCTTCCTATGTACAGCCCACTGTAGGAAGTCCAGAATCCTACCTATTACGTACTTACGTGGATGCCATTTCCTGGCCTCACACCACGTGATGTACGCCTTCTAGATCCTATAATAGATCTGCCTGGATACCGGCTTCCTGGCATTGATCATGGTAGATACCACAGGATTAGAGAGCCCTCTCTTTTTTAGAATGTGGGCTTCAATAGCCAGGCCGTCAAACCTAGGGCTGGTAAGGAAGGGTAGTATATCGGTCCTTGCGAAAGCAGGTCCGGACGATGTGGGAGGGTCCAAGGACTTCCCACTGACATTTTTACAATCTCCGCGTACCATGCCCTTCGGGGCCACGCTGGAGCCACCAGAATCACTGGTTTCTTTTCTACCCTGATTCTGCGGATTAATCGCGGTGGGAATGCATATATCAGCTTGAACTGATCCCAAGGGAACACTAGGGCATCCGAACCGCAAGCTAGGGGATCCTTTGTGCGAGACACAAATCTGTCCACCTTTGCGTTGAATCTGGATGCTAGCAGATCTACATCCGGTGTTCCCCACCGCTGGCATATTGCCTGGAAAACCTCGGGGTGAAGAGACCATTCCCCGGGCATAATTGCTGGCGACTTAAAAAGTCCGCTCTCCAATTTTCCACTCCTGGGATGAAAACCGCGGATATGGCTGTGACATACCTTTCTGCCCATTCCAGGATGCAATTCGCTTCCCTCTGGGCTGCACGACTCCTGGTGCCACCCTGGTGATTGATATATGCCACTGCTGTGGCATTGTCTGATTGAATTCTGACAGGTGACCCTTGGAGTTTGGATGTCCATGCTACTAGGGCATACCGGGCTGCTCGTATCTCTAAGAGATTGGTGGGCAGGGCCTTCTCTGCTTCTGACCACTTGCCCTGGAGAGACCATTGCTCCAGTACTGCCCCCCCCAGCCTATGAGGCTGGCATCTGTAGTGACCACCTTCCAAGAAACCGGACTGAAGGGTTTCCCTTTTTCCAGATTCTGGTACCAACCACCAATGGAGGCTCTTGCGAACGGAAGGGGACAGGGACATTGGTAAGTCTAAAGCCTGAACTTTTTTGTTCCAGGCTGACAGTATGGCCCTCTGCAAGTTCCTTGAACGGAATTGACCGTAGGGTACCGCTTCGAATGAAGCCACCATTTTTCCCAGCAGCCTTATACACAGGCGTATGGATGGTTTTTCTTTTTTGTACCCACTAAGTGGGTCAAATCTTTCAAAGACGACACCTTCTCTGGAGGTAAGAAAATCTTTCTCTGATTTGAATCCAGTCTTAGCCCCCAAGTATTCCAGGCTTTTGACTGGTTTTAGGGCTGACTTGTCTCGGTTGATAATGCAACCGTGAGATTCCAGATACTTGATTGTCTTGTGAACGACCACTTCTAGTTTTTTTCACTGAGTGGTCTATCAGCAACAAGTCGTCTAGATATGCCATTATCGTTACACCTTGTGTTCCTAGTTTGGCCAATCGTAGGGCCAAAATTTTTGTGAACACTCGTGGTGCCGTGGCCAGACCGAAAGGTAAGGCTCTGAACTGAAAATGGCGCCCTTCTACTGCAAAGCGTAGAAATTTCTGGTGGGCCGGACAGATGGGAATATGCAAATAAGCATCCCTTATGTCGATCGAGGCTAACCATACCTGCCCTTGTAGGGCGGTGGCCACCGATCGGATCGACTCCATCCGAAAAAGTCCTGATATGTAGGAACTTGTTTAGCCCTTTCATATTTAATATGGGCCTCATGTCCCCATTTGGTTTGGGGACTGTGACAAGGTTCGAGTAAAACCCGAACCCGTTTTCTTCCAAGGGAACCTTCATGATTACCCTTGGGGCAATAGTTGCTCTAGTGCCAGAAGGAGGGATCCACTCTTCTGGGGATCGCTTAGCACGTTTGACCTTATAAAATGGGCAGGAGGAATGTCTTTTAACTCCAGCCTGTATCCCAGACTTACTGCGGAGATCACTCATCTCTGATGGTGTCCCGCCAGGTCTCTGTGAACAACTGAAGTCTTCCCCTCACCCGAATGAGTGGGGGCAACCCTTCATGACTTAGGGGGAGGTTTTGTACCTCTCTTGACCCAGGGTTTCTTGTTACCCTGTGATTGTCCCTGATTTCTGCCCCCTGAATTTGACCGCGGAGGCCGTCGGAACTGTTTCACAGCCGATGTGCCAGGGACTGGAGAAGTAGGCCTCCTAAAAGAAGGACTTCTACCCTTGTTCTTAACCGGCAAGAGTGTACTTTTACCGGCAGAAGTTTTCTGGATATATTTGTCCAGATCATCTCCAGATAAGCGTTCTCCATGAAATGGGAAGCTAATCAGCAATTTCTTACAGGGAGCTTCAGCAGACCAGTTTTTGAGCCATAGAAGCCTACGCATATGTCTACAGACAGCGTAAAGCGGGATGCCTGTTGGATTGTATCCTTTATGGCATCCACCGCAACACAAGGCTCTAGGTAGGTCAGCTAGGGCAAGAGCCTGCTGATCTGGTAAGTCCCTTAAGACTTGTTTCAACTGATCTTTCATTGCTTGGCAGACTCCAATCGCTGCTACTGCAGGTTGTGTCACCATGCTTGCTGTAGAGAAAGCAGATTTTAGTAAAGACTCCAATTTTTTATCTATTGGGTCTTTGAACATTGGAACATTATCTACTGGACATGTCAGTGATTTATTTACACAAGAGATGGCTGTGTCCACTGTAGGGACCCTCCATTTTTTTTTTTTTTTTTTTTTATGAACTTATCCTCCATGGGATAGATCACCGGAAATCTCTTGGGGGGAGTAAATATTTTATCAGGATGCTCCCAATCCTGGTAAATAAGCCCTTCCAATAAAGGGTGGATTGGGAAGGAACAGACAGCCTGGGGAGCTTTTAGCGACCCCAGCGAGGAAACCGTAGTGGTTGATGGTTCCGCCAGAGGCATTTTAAATGCTGATCGGACCATATTAGTCAGAGACTGAACCCATAATCTTTCAGCCTGAGATGCTGAGAAAGGTTCTTCCACTGTTGATTCCTCTATAACTTTATCAACCTTACCTGATCCCCTTCAGGTAGGTCGATCTCTGGGACTGTTCCTCCACTAACAGGCACTCTGCAGGAGGAGACGGAGATCGGACGCGCTTTTCCTGTGACAGGGAAGCAGCGATCAATGCTGTTAATCTCTCTTCCAATCCTCCCAGAGTTGAGGATAAAACCTCCTCTGTTATATATACAGGAGCAGGTGGACTGGGGACAGCCGCAGCACCAGGCACTCCTGTGGGGTTCCTACGGCTACTGACCTCTGAATTCTCAGGGGAGATTGGTGCAGTACAAGCATGCCCAATATCCTCAGAGCCCGATGGAGACCCCTTTCGCTTCTTGGAAGATTTATTTCCAGAGCGTCTGGACGACATATCCTATAAGCACAAAGCTGAGGTATTCCCGTCGTCATACACCAATTTTGCTGGTAATAGTCTAACACAGTTGCTGCTATATACCAGCTGGTGTCCACTAAAGTGCCTTTCTATGGGGATGCCTGCATCAACCGCCTCTGTGTGCCACTGTTTGTTGCTAGCTCTGTTTGCATCCAGCTGACACTTGTACTGTGTCTTTATACAAGCTGGGACGCCTGCACATGCGCAGAAGCGCCGTGGCGCGCATCGAGCGTCATCCACCCGCCCCGCCCCTTTTTTTTCATAGGAGGCGCGTGCACGCGCCCGCGCTCGCGCCCGTGCGCCATTGGTGCCCTTTTCGAAAATCAAACAGGGACTAGGAGCCAGGGCCCTTTTTGCCGGAGGGCCTGTGCGGTGGATGAGCGCAGCAACAGGGCAGAGGAAGTGGATTCCCACAGAGAAACTTACCAACTGCCTCGATCTTTTGACTTGAGAAAACCAAAGATCCACATGACAAGAAAAATGGACCACAGCGGCCTCTAGTGGTTTAACACAGGTACCGCGGTCCTTTTTTTTTTTTTTTTCTTGACTACTATTAAAATTTTACATTTTCAGTAGTTACAGGCATACACAGATATTAGCGGGAATACCGTTAGGTAACAGACAGAAAGACAAATTAGGCTTGGGGGTCCCCCAATAGAACCAAGTTCCTGGGGGCCCCCACTTACCTGATCCCCGCCGCAGGACTTTGTTTGGTCCACAGAAGCCCAAACTTCACCTATCACGGCAGGCATTGTAATTAAACCTTCAGGGACCGGGTTCCCAAGGATTCCACTCCCCTGGACCTGTATAGCACCCTGCACAGACAACATCTTGGTCGTGGGTATGACCAGAGCTCTGGATCCCAGGGTCCAGCCCTCCTAAGAGAGGCATTACAGGCAAAACCTTGCTCTTCTGCTGCAAGGCCCGGGTACCGACCGTTTAGCTATGAAGCTTTTTTGGTGGGATCCGGAACAGCTTACTAAGGCCCAAAAGAACCTGTACGCAAGCCCAGTGAAAACACATGTTACTCTTTGGCCAACACCTTAGACACTGGCAAAAAACTGAGGTGCTCCCGGATGGGAGGGGCTTATATAGGGGAGGGTACTTCCGGTTTGGAAGTGGCCAGTGCCAGCACCTGAAGGTAATCTATATAACCCATTAGTAATGACTAAGTCGCTCTGTGTCCCGTGATGTACGAAAAAGAAATTCAACTTTCCAAATTTTAGATTTTCACATTTTAGATTTTCAAATTTTGCAATTTCGAATTTTCAAATCTCGAATTTTTGAAATTTCCAATTTTCAGAATTTCGGATTTTGAAAATCCGAAATTCGGAATTTTGAAAATCCGAATTTCCGAAATTCGAAATTTCGGAAATCCAAAAATCCGGAAATTGAAAAATTTGGAAATTCGGAAACTCGGAAATTCGAAATTTCAGAAATCCGAAAATTCGGAAATTGAAAAATTTGGAAATTCGGAAATTTCGGAATTAACGAATTTCTCTAAATTTGTGAAAAACAAATTAGAAACTAAACGAATTGCACATGTCTACTACTCACCTTGTACAATATGATATGTTAAAGCGGAGTTCCACCCTAAAGTCTAAAGTGGGACTTCCGCTCATCTGATTCCCCCCCCCCTCCGGTGCCACAATTGGCACCTTTCGGGGGGGGGGGGGGAGGGGGGACAGGATACCTGCAGTATGTGTAGCTGCTGGCTTTTAATTATTAATTTTTTTTGCCCGGAACACCACTTTAATATGACAATGTTCAACACTTGATTTCAAGCGCTGCACTTTTTTCACTATATTTACACACGCAATTTCCTTATATATATATATATATATATAAGTATTTTTTATTTTATTCCTATATCTCTTTGTATTGCTTCCTTTGTGTGAAATTCCTGGTGTCCCTGCCAGTCCCTCTGCTTTTCTATTAAAAACTGACCACACTAAGCAGGAGAGCACACCGTGGTATGTTCTCTAGCTATGCTGAGAATTCAGCCTGCTCTCTTCTAATAGTCAGAGTTGTCCTGACACTCCCCCCACTGCACAGCCAATCACTGGGAAGTTCAGGGTGCTGCTGCTTCTCCTCCTCCAGTTCTTATGCAGCTGAGAACAGAGGGAATGTGATCACTTATTAAAAAAAAAAAAGGGGGAAAAAAAGGTATTTATAATGTTTTTGTTTTTTTAATATGTATACACAAATGTTTTTCCTTTCATTTCTATTTTAAACTGAATGGGCAAGTTTTACAAGGTGATCGTTTACAATCACTTTAAATTAAACTAAAATTAAAACACATAAACAGCTCCATATCCTTGTCCCACTGTTCCGTCGTCTTATCCTGCATGGGTGGTTTTATATTTGAAAAAGAACACTTTTCTGGGTTTAAATTGTTCCCTGCTGATTATTTTGTCATTTATGAATGCAGTGACGCCAAATCGCCATTGTATTGAACTGCCAGTGGTCCGTCCCCTGCCAGGACAGGAAACTTCTGCAGAAAAGCAAGTGAAGATCTAATACACATCCCAGTGTTCACATTTCCATAGAGAATAGCAACATACCCGGCAAGACATCATCCACCTCGCATTTCTGTGATTACGCTAAAGCACCAAACATCCTGTACTGTATATAAATATATACATTGTCCCAACCTAACCCTAAAGTGATTCACCAAAGGCAAAAACTGTTTTTTCCATAAGGTACTCGACACACAAAATGTGCATTTCTCCCAAAACTGCGCTTGGATGGTAATGCTATCCATAGTGACAAATGATAAAAAGCAGCAGCTCTGCACTATAAAACAGCGATAATCAAAACATATAAATCAAAATGAATATTAATCCCAGTGTAAATTGACTGATACAATGATAATGTACAGTATCTCACAAAAGTAAGTACACCCCTCACATTTTTGTAAATATTTTATTCTAACTTTTCATGTGACAACACTGAAGAAATGACACTTTGCTACAATGTAAAGTAGTGAGTGTACAGCTTGTATAACAGTGTAAATTTGCTTTCCCCTCAAAATAACTCAACACACAGCCATTAATGTCTAAACCGCTGGCAACAAAAGTGAGTACACCCCTAAGTGAAAATGTCCAAATTGGGCCCAAAGTGTCCATATTTTGTGTGGCCACCATTATTTTCCAGCACTGCCTTAACCCTCTTGGGCATGGAGGTCACCAGAGCTTCACAGGTTGCCACTGGAGTCCTCTTCCCCTCCTCCATGATGACATCACGGAGCTGGTGGATGATAGAGACCTTGCGCTCCTCCACCTTCTGTTTGAGGAGCCCCACAGATGTTCAATAGGGTTCAGGTCTGGAGACATGTTTGGCCAGTCCATCACCTTTACCCTCAGCTTCTTTAGCAAGGCAGTGGTCGTCTTGGAGGTGTGTTTGGGGTCGTTATCATGTTGGAATACTGCCCTGCGGCCCAGTCTCTGAAGGGAGGGGATAATGCTCTGCTTCAGTATGTCACAGTACATGTTGGCATTCATGGTTCCCTCAATGATCTGTAGCTCTCCAGTTCCGGCAGCACTCATGCAGCCCCAGACCATGACACTCCCACCACCAGGCTTGACTGTAGGCAAGACACACTTGTCTTTGTCCTCCTCACCTGGTTGCCGCCACACACGCCTGACACCATCTGACACCAAATAAGTTTATCTCGGTCTCATCAGACCACAGGAGATGGTTCTAGTAATCCATGTCCTTAGTCTGCTTGTCTTCAGCAAATTGTTTGCGGGCTTTCTTGTGCATCATCTTTAGAAGAAGCTTCCTTCTGGGATGACAGCCATGCAGACCAACTTGATGCAGTGTGCGGCGTATGGTCTGAGCACTGACAGGCTGACCCCCACCCCCCACCCCTTCAACCTCTGCAGTAATGCTGGCAGCACTCATACGTCTATTTCCCAAAGACAACTTCTGGATATGACGCTGAGCACGTGACCTCAACTTCTTTGGTCGACCATGGTGAGGCCTGTTCTGAGTGTAACCTGTCCTGTTAAACTGCTGAATGGTCTTGGCCACCGTGCTGCAGCTCCGTTTTAGGGTCTTGGAAATCTTCTTATAGCCTAGGCCATCTTTATGTAGAGCAACAAATCTTCTTTTCAGATCCTCAGAGAGTTCTTTGTCATGAGGTGCCATGTTGAACTTTCAGTGACCAGTATCAGAAAGCAAGAGCCATAACACCAAATTTAACACACCTGCCCCCCATTCACAACTGAGACTTTGTAACACTAATGAGTCAGATGACACCGGGGAGAGAAAATGTCTAATTGGGCCCAATTTGGACATTTTCACTTAGGGGTGCACTCACCCCTAATCTGTTCAATGTTTTATGTGTCAAGTGTCTTTGTCCCATAGTGTGCCGCCTGGGTGGGTATTTCCATTTTTAATAGTCACCTATTATTTCTGTCTGTCTGATCATCTGGAGATGTGATTAACATTGTGACCACATTACCTGGTTATCAAACTATTGTGGGATGTTATGTATTCATGTTGATTAGCTTATGGTTCAATTAGATCATTGTTTATGTTGGCCGTTCCTTAGCCATGTTAATCATCTTACAGTTTGCATAACATAATCAATCTCCTTTTGTGTGGTATATGAATTCTGTGTGCGTTTACAATGAAGTTTCAGTTCCAGTTTGCATCTAAGTTATTGTCGGCTAGTCTTGGATGCTCAGCTATAAGACCCCCTTCACACTGGGGTGCTTTTTAGGCGTTTTAGCGCTAAAAATAGCACCTGTAAAGCGCCTCTCATGCCTCCCCAGTGTGAAAGCCCAAAGTGCTTTTACACTGGGGCGTTGCGCTTGCAGGACGGAAAAAAAAAGTCCTGCAAGCAGCATCTTTGGGGCAGTGCGGGAGTGGTGTATATACCACTCCCAAAACACCTTGCCCATTGACGTGCATGGGCAGCGCTGCAGAAGCACCTGCAAATCAGACAACATAGGCACAACATGGGCGATTTTAGCCCTTTCTTCGGCCGCTAGCGGGGGGTTAAAAGCGCTCTGCTAGCGGCCGAAAAGCGCGGTACAGCGCCACTAAAACTCGCTGCACTTTACTGCTGACGCCGGCACCACCCCAGTGTGAAAGTACCCCAATACCCGGTCCAGACTGGAGGAAGCTGTATCTTGATTGAAGCACCAAAGCTGGGTGCTGGACGGTTCCCATTTACACAGCACACAGGAACAGAGCTGAGGCTGTCAATCACATATGTTGCCCTCCCCTGTCACCATTTTTCTCTTGGTGTCAGGAAAACCTATCAGAAAGAACTCATGCTGATAGCAGAGGAAGAAGGCAGCAGAGAGAAATTACATTTTGTGCTCTGGATAGAGACAAGTACACACTATAGAAGGATATGCTTTGTTCATATTTCATGTCTGAGGTTGACAGCCACTTTAAAGTGGTTGTAAACCCTTTTTTTTTAATCAAAGGAAAGTTTATTGAGCATAAAAACAATAGGACACATACACAAGTACCGCGTGCAACAGGCACTAAACAAAAGGATACCACAATTGACATAACCTGCAGAGGATTGATGCATATGTTAAATCAGTGTTTCTCAACTCCAGTCCTCAAGGTGCACCAACAGGTCATGTTTTTGGGATTTCCTGCAGATAAAACAGCTGTGATAATTACTAAGGCAGTGAAACTGCTCAAATCACCTGTGAAAATCAATGGAAATCCCAAAAACATGACCTGTTGGTGCGCCTTGAGGACTGGAGTTGAGAAACACTGTGTTAAATCTCACTAAATAGGGCATTCCTGAAAATCCAGCCACCTGGACCAGTAGGGCCCGGCTGAAGAGGTAACACATGAATGACTCTTTCCCATATAGACATAGGGTTTGTAGGGAGCATGCAGCACCGTACTCGAGAGCATGATAGCGATCAGATTAAGGGCAGTGGGCAATTGTGTAAGCCACACTAGAGGCCATTCCTCAAGCAGGGATCACTGCTAATCAGTGCATGTAGAGGAGTCCTCCAGCCACCTGTCCCAGATTTTGTTGTATTTGGCTGGACAACCTATGTGCAGGTACAACAACTTTTTATATGGAAGTGTAGCATTCACTGCCCCAATCCATTGTTGGATGGTGGTTGGGGGTGGGGTTGCTTTGATCCAGGAGCGAGCTATTTGCATTCTGGCAAGGAAAAGAGATTCCTGAAGGAATATGTTAAGATACTTCTCCTCTTTGGGGACAGAAAGGATACCTAGTAAACACTGACGGGGGACAGTGAGAGGGGAGAGCCCATGCGGTTGTGGAGGAACTTAACTACCCGTAGGCAGGTCCATAGCAGGTGGTAGAATGTGCCCCTCGGGTCCCCGCACCTGGGGCAAGCCGAACTGTAATCAGGTTTGAACCTAGAAAGGCGAGTCAGGGTGAGGTAGGACCTATAAAAATGGCAGAAAAACAACAAACAATCCTGCGCACGAGATGACCATCGACCATTCAATAGTCTACAACGAAAGCACGGGCCTTGCTGCCCTTCGTGGATAGGGGTGTCCTAGTAGCAAATTAAAAAAAGGGAAAAAAAAAAGGGCGCACCAGCCTGGTGTGAAAACGTTTAGGAAAATTTATTTAAAATGAAAGCAATGAAAGGGTACTCACAAAACTAGTACAAAAGTTCGCATTGTATAAACAGTGCCTTGGAAGCTGCAGCATGTGAACCCAAACCACACTTCGACCGATCAAGGAGACCGTGATGGGGCGCACTATCGGCTGACGCGTTTCGAAGTATAAAACTTCTTTATCAAAGCCATCGGGACCTATGCAAGATGTAAAGGTGTGTAAGTCGGTCCGACAGGTTGGGGGATACCGTCTTAGAGGTGGCCAATGCATCCTCCCAGTCCCCATCTTTCACAGCCCCCAGATCCGCCTCCCATTTGGACTTCAGTCGGTACGCCTGCGAGGTGGCCGCGGGCAACATGAGGTGGTTGTAGAAAGAGGAGATCAGCCCCTTGGGGTCTTGACCGCAAACCACGTCCACCAGGAATAGCGACTCAAGCCTGAGGACAGAGTCCCCAAACTGGGAGTTGAGGGCGTGTCGAAGCTGGAGGTAGCGGAAGAGCATTCTGGTTGTAAACCCTTACAGACCACTTTAACCTACAGGTAAGCCTAGATTAAGGTTTACCTGTAGGTGCAACAAATATCTCCTAAATCTACACGGTTAAAGTGGTTGTAAACCCATTTAAAGAAAAAAAAAACCTGCAAGACAAAGGCATAATGAGCTAGTATGACTAGCATACTAAGCTCATTATGCATTACTTACCTTAGATCGAAGCCCCCGAATCCGTCCTCGTCTCCTCCTCCAGCCGCAGCCATCTCTCCCGGAGGTTTTTTCCAGGTATCGCCGCTCCGGCGCTGTGATTGGCCGGAGCGGCGATGACATCACTCCGCGCATGCGCACGGGAGCCGTAAAAGCCGGCGTTATCATTCATAAAACCAGCATTTATAGTGCGCCTGCGCCGATGTCTACGGCGTGCATGCGCCATACACATGAGTGTACCTTTTTTTTTGCAAATATCTCCTAAACCTTGTAGGTTTAAGAGATATTGCAAACACCTACAGGTAAGCCTTAATCTAGGCTTACCTGTAGGTGCAAGTTGCAAGAGTGGGTTTACAACCACTTTAAGGAGATATTTTCCAAAAACGGGCACCGATGTCAACGGCGCAGGGGCACTGAGCGTTCCGTTAGTGAAGGCGATCATGCCGTCGCTGCCGGCTCCCATGCGCGGGAGTGACATCATCGCTGCTCCGGCCAGTCACAGCGATACCCGAAAGTCACTCCGGGAGAGATGGCGGCAACAGAGGAGGTGAACGAGGGTCGCTGCGGGGGCTTTGATCTCAGGTAAGTAATTCATAATGAGCTAGTATGCTATGCATACTAGCTCATTATGCCTTTGTCTTGCAGTGTTTTTTTTTTTTTTTTTTTTAGAAAGGGTTTACTTCCTCTTTAAGAGACATTTTACCCGTCCCCTGTAACATGTCTGGCCTTGCAGTTGTTTTAACCTAAGTCGCTTAAGGACCGAATTGGCACAAGTGGTGTTAGCACTTGAGGACAGGAATGGATGGGCCCCTGTCATTTAGTGATTTTCACATAAGTAGGGCAGAGGTGAGAAGTTGAGTGGATGAGTATGTCATCATAAATGGGACATGGATGACCCTCTGAGCACAGACAGAGATATCCTCTGTACACAGCTGTCTGGGTACAGTCATGGTTCAGACAGGTGGAGAGGTAAATATTAACATGTTTATTTTACAGAACAACCCTACAAGTTCCACCTCTGTCAGCAGAACCTGCAATGGCGTTTCATCTGGAACAGTAGTTAGGTGGTATTTCTTGACCTTTAATAAACCCAATAATTTTATTACAGCCCATGTGTTACTCCAGCTCCAGATTCTGGAAAATGAACCATCTTCAATTGCGTCTCGGAAGGCATCTGGATAAGAGACTTCTTACGTGTTTATGTTCTATTTACAGCTACATCAGTCAAACTTAGCTTAATTGTGATTGGTTCATTTAAAGTGATACTAAACACACATTATGTAATTGACATTGTCCCTTCTATTTCTGTATGTGGATGATGGCGCTGTAATTATTTTAACCATTTGCCGACCGCCGCACACCGATGTACGTCGGCAGAATGGCACGGGTGCGCAAATGGGTGTACCTGTATTTCCCTCCGTCATCGCAGGCTAGCGGGCGCGTGCCCTGATGTCCGCCGGTGGCCCGCGATCGTGACACAGAGAGATGCCTATGTAAACAAGGCATTTCCCTGTTCTGCCCAGCAACATGATAGAGATCTACCGCTCCCTGTCATTGGGAGCAGTGATCTCTGTCATGTTCTAGTAAACCCATCCCCCCCCCCCGCTACAGTTAGAACACACTGAGGGAACACATTTAACCCCTTGATCGCCCCCTAGTGTTTAACCCCTTCAGTGCCAGTCTCATATACACAGTAATCAGTGCATTTTTATAGCACTGATCGCTGTATAAATGTCAATGGTCCCAAAAAAGTGTCAGAAGTGTCCGATTTGTTTGCCGTAATGTCGCAGTCACAATATAATTAAAAAAAAAAAAAATTCAACAAAAAAAAAAAAAAAAAGGAATAATAAAAATGCCATACATCTATCCCCTATTTTGTAGTCGCTATAACTTTTGCGCAAACTAATCAATATACGCTTATTGCGATTTTTTTTTTACCAAAAATATGTAGAATACGTATCGGCCTAAACTGAGGAAGATATTTTGGGGATATTTATTATAGCAAAAAGTAAAAAGATATTGCTTTTTTTTTCCAAATTGTCTTTTTTTTTGTTTATAGCGCAAAAAATAAAAACCACAGGAGGTGATCAAATACCACCAAAAGAAAGCTCTATTTGTGGGGGGGGGGGGGGGAGGACTTTGTTTGGGTGCCACGTCACACGACCGCGCAATTGTCAGTTAAAGTGACGCAGTGCCGTATCGCAAAAAGTGCTCTGGTCAGGAAGGGGGTAAATCCTTCCGGGGCTGAAGTGGTTAATAATAAAACAAAACAAACATCTAAGGTCCCTTTTTCCTAATGGCTATCCAGCTGTCACATGACTCAGCTCTCTCCCAGCCTGTCTGCAGGGAAACATAAGCAGGATGAGGCACTTCTATTCCTCTACTGCTGGTCACATGATAAAAAAAAATAAAAAATTATTATCAACAAATTGTCATAAAAAAAATATAAATTTGAAAGCAAATCTTTATTATTTTTTGCCAATAACATGGTGTGGGTGGATTTCTGCCAGTCACACCCCTCCACCATGCATCTTAGAAGAGGGGGCTGACTAAGGCCTTGATGGGCTGAAACGCGTTAGTGCTGGCTTGGTTTGGAACATATGTACTCCTTGGATGAAATGAAGAGACATTTTGTTCACCCTCGCCTGGTTGCTGACTTTATCTGTATGGAAGGTAGACATGTGCACTGCTGAAAAATGTGTTAGTTTTCGTTTCATTCTTGGGTTTTTTCTTCGTTTTTTCGGGGTCATTTGTTATGATCGCAATTCGTAAACTCGAAAAAAACAAACGTAACGAATACAAATTTATTTCAAAGTTAAGAATTATCCAAAATAACGAATGCCGCATCTAAACAAATGGAACGGAACGAATTAATAATAATATATTTTTTTTTAATTATTATTGTTATTTATTATTATTAATTCCTTACCTTCCATTCGTTTAGATACAGCATTCATTATTTTGGATATATTTGTATTTGTTACGTTCACTAACAGCCAAATTTGAAAGGGAATTCCAATACCTATAATTTAATAGTTATTATTTCAGATTTTCGAATTTACGAATATTCTTAAAAATTACTTAAACTAGTTTTTGTTAATTCAGATGTTTCCGAATTAACGAATTTGTCGAAAATCGTTAAAAAACGAATTCGGAATGAAACAAATTGCACATGTCTAATGGAAGGCCTCTTGTGTTGCAGGGTGAAGACCGCAAATCGGGCACGGCGAGTAAAAACAGATAACTCTTGCTGGGACTGATTGCATGATTGGGTTGCAGTGCCATTATCTTGCATGTGTTTTAAGAGGGAGGTGAAGCCTCCATTAATTTACAAGTAATATCCCACTCCCATTGTGTTTATATGGTTAGTGGGCATGGAGGAGGAGGGAGGGAGTGGGCTGTCATTTACCACTGTGTATACGCCCACATGACTATCGTCCAGCATTTTTCAACCAGGGTGCCTTGGGGTTTCTTCAGGGGTGCCTTGGCAAAATGCCTAAAAATGTATTAAAACTGTTTACAAGCCAGCAGGTGGATCAAGCCTGCTTTTTAGTTATACAAAGCCACAGGTTTTCATTATGCATCATTAAAACTTTCTAGACACTGGCATCCTAACTTCCAACATCATCATCAGTTAATAAGGAGGATGTCAGTACAGGTACGTGATTTCATGCAGCCAGGCCGCCCTGCCGCAGTATATGTACGGTGGGCAGTCCGGAAGCAGTTAAAGGGTGCCTTGAGATTGTCTATAAATTTTAAAAGAGTGCTTTAACTAAAAAAAAGATTGAGAAACACTGCTATAGTCACATAGGCTGCTCAGATGTGATAGGGAGAAAATGCTCAGCATAGAAACTCACTGGAAACTGAGCATGTGCTGCGTTGCCACCACAGCTCTGCAAAATCCCTAGCTGAATTAACCACTTCCGGACCGCCCGCCGTCCTTATACGTCGGTCCTTTGATGTAGAATATCAGGGTTATGGCAGCAGATAGCTGCCATAACCCCGGTATTTTCTTAAACGGCGGGCAGTCCGCTTTGAGATAAAAGTGGTCTCCATTGGGGATTCGCCGCAAGATCACTTTTATCGGCGGCGGGAGAGGTGCCCACCCCATTCCCGCCACGTTCCATTCATCTCTGCCGCTTACTGGAGCCGTCAGTAGCGGCGGGACGATCCGATTCTTTCCCCTGCTCCTTGGCACTAAGTCGAGTGAGGGAATGATGAACCCCACTCGACTCAATGCCGTTGGATGATGGAAGCGATGTCAAAACGTCACTTCCGCCCAACGGCCTTAAAAGGGACATTTTTATTTTCATTAAAAAAAAAACTTTTGTTGCATTCAAGTGTAAAATGTGAGATCTAAGAAAAAAAAATGTTTAGGGGTTCTAAGTAATTTTCTAGCAAAATCAAATGATTTTAACTTGCAAACAACAAGTTTGAAAAATAGGCCTGGTCTTTAAAGGATGTGTTTTACTTCCTCTTTTTTCCCCTGCAAAGTAAAAGCATAATGGGCTAGTATTTCATTGTTGCACTTACCTGCAAACGAAGCCTGTGATGTCCCAGAGGTCCCCGCTGGTGGCCACGTCCATCTTCATCCCTCTTCCTTCTGGGGCTGTGGTATGCGGCTCTGCGACTGGCCGTCAGCGCAAGCGTATATGGTAAATATCTCCTAAGCCGTGCAGGTTTAGGAGATATTTCCAGTACCTACAGGTAAGCCTCATTATAGACTTATCTGTAGGTAAAAGTGGTGTGCAAGGGTTTACAATGACTTTAAGTGGTTAGGGACATGTACAGAAGGGGGAGATAGGGAGCAGCACCAGGATCAACCAGTTTTTTTGCAGAATACAGAAAACAAATCTCACAGTGACCGAGTATAAACAGCATGTAATACACCATTTATTGATCAGATTTTATGATGTGCGTTTAGTGACACTTTAAGAGGAATGTATACTGCTTTTGTAAATTTCTTATAGCGTAGACTTTAAAAAAAAAAAATAATATTTTTTTTTAATTAACAGACTCCATTTCAAATGGTTTTGCGCTAAGAAATACAAACAAAATGCAAAGGATTCCACACAATTTATTTAAAGTTTATTGCTTACAGGATCTATTCATTCCTGTATGTTTTTACAGCATTGTGATTGAGGGTACCAGTACAGGAGAGGGTGCAGGTGGCGGACCCCATAGAGAAGTAGGATCTGTGTAATGGAGAGCGGAGGTCGTACAACGTGAAGAGGTTTAGCAGCATCTTCCATGGTTCTCTGTCCTATTACAGCATGAAATTCTGTTCAACAACTAACTGAACTGAGCTTAAAGGGGTTGTAAAGGTTCGTTTTTATTTTCTAAATAGGTTCCTTTAATCTAGTGCATTGTTGGTTCACTTACCTTTTTCCTTCGATTTCCCTTCTAAATTTTTTTTTCTTTGTTTTTTCACTTCCTGTTCCTCCTCAGTAAGCTGTTCAGTAAGCTGTTCAGTAAGCTGTTCAGTAAGCTGTTCAGTAAGCTGTTCTGGGTGACTCAACACCGCTCAGATGATGGTGTGAAGTTCAGTGAGGAGAAACAGGAAGTGAGAAATTCAGACAAAGAAAAAAAACATTTAGAAGGTAAATCAAAGGAAAAAGGTAAGTGAACCAACAATGCACTAGCTTAAAGGAACCTATTTAGAAAATAAAAAACAAACCTTTACAACCCCTTTAATAAAGCGGAGGTTCACCCAAAAGTGAATCTCCGCTTTTCGGAACCCTCCCCCCCTCCGGTGTCACATTTGGCACCTTTCAGGGGGGAGGGGGTGCAGATACCTGTATAAAACAGGTATTTGCACCACTTCCGGGTGCAGACTCCCGCGGGAGTCCCGCCCCTTCGCATCACCCTCCCCCTGTTGTGTTCTGGGAAACACTTGGCTCCCAGAACACAACGGGGACCAGTGGGGACGGCACAGCGCGACTCGTGCATGCGCTGTAGGGAACCGGGCAGTGAAGCCGCAGCACTTCACTTCCCGATTCCCTCACAGAGGATGGCGGCGGGGGAAACCGAGAGGTAGCTGGGCTTCGGCTGCGACGTCGCGGGCGCCCTGGACAGGTAAGTGTCCTTCTTTTAAAAGTCAGCAGCTGCAGTATTTGTAGCTGCTGGCTTTTAAAAAAAAAAATTCCGGTGAACCTCCGCTTCAACCCCCCCCATTTAAAGCTGAAAGCATGAAACACATAAAGAGCACTCAGTCTACCTGTTTGCGGTTTTTGTTTTTGCCACCCAACGCCAACCCACTGCCTAAAGCAGAACTCGGCTTTTAACCCCTTCTCATTCCCCACTCAAATAAATACACACATATCTTTTTTTCTTTTTTTGTCGAAGGGGTTTCTGGCCGGTCCAGGCAGCGGCAGCAGTAAGCGGTTCAAACATAATGATGTGTGATGACTCTTCATTGTGGTACTCCTCAAAGTGTGCCTCCCAGAAAGTGGGTTGAATGATGGCGTTCATCTTTCAACCCAAAAAATGATGAGGAGGACCTTCTGCTGGAGATAGTGCTGGATATAAAATATTGCAGTAAAATCTATTCTTTTTTTTAGATTACAAAATGTGTGTCTTTTTTCTTTTTTTTTTTAACCTGGCATAGTCTAGCCTTAGCGTGGCTAAAATCAAAAACAGGAAAATCAGCACAAGGGACATAAGAAACAGTAGTGGGCCGGGGCGGCCCATCCATTAGGGGCGCCCGGGCACCTCCCCCTCTCTTCAGGCCACCCCCTATAGGCAATAGATAGATTCTTGCATAGCATTAATCTATGCATGGGCGCCGTGGCCACCCCGTATTCATGCGTCCGGCCCCTTTCAGGGCACCAGGTGCATGAATTACAGAGGCCAGGGTTTTTTTTAAGCACCCGATTAGAGAGTCAGAGGCTTTAATAGGCTTCAAAATAGGGTGGGCTCGGGATGCAGAGCATTGCGCTAGGAGCCCACCCAGTTGTGTTGCAGCAGCGAATGAATATTCGCTGTTGCAACACAGATCCTCCTCCTGGCCAATCAGGAAGCGGGTCTGATACCGTCACCTGATTGGCTGAAAGGACAGGCGATCCTATTGGATGCCTAGGAGAAGGGGAGGAGATGCACGGCGGTAGCGATGAGGAGAAGATTCGCTGGCCAATGCCTGGATGCCCGGTTCCCGCCGCCGCTCCTCGGGTGCCTGCCGCCTAGATGGGGTAAGTGCCTGTGGACCGATCAGTGGGGGGGTTTGGGGATGGTTTGGTTGTTTGCGGCCCCCCGCCAAACAAAAAACCACCAGCTGCCACTGGTAATGGGAATGTGTCCCTTGTGTGGTTAGTAGTACTCCTCCGTTCCCCCACCCCTCATTGTACTCTTCTGGTGCAGCAGGGGTTATTACAACTAACAGGCTGTCATGGGCTCTCATCAAAAGAGCCCGACTATGGCTGCCCTTTCTGCCCCGCTGCTCCATTCACAGCGGCAGTACTATTGCTTCTATGAATTATGCCTGATACACACGATTCGTTTTTTTTCTTTCAACAAAGAAAAAAAAAAAAATTGACAGCTCTGATCTGAGTTTCTGTACAAACGATTCGATATTAGTACAGTGTTGTCGCCCGCCAGAACACTCCGATCAGCGCTCTCCACCATTGGCTGAGAGTACTGATCGGGAGCCAGTCAGCTGCTGCTTTTCCAAACAGTTGTCCTCTGTCGGACAGGGTGCCAGACACACAGGCCAAATCAAATGTCAGACGTTTTTTATTGAACCGCCCGATGTTGCCCGACATTCGGCCCATGTGTACTAGGCTTTAAACACAAACTATGAATGAAGGGAATGGAGTGTCAATTATCCACCCGTTTTCCATTCAGAGATCCTGTTCCATTCATGGAAGCTGTAGTACAGAATAGTCGGGCCCTCTTGATGAGGGCCTGTGAAAGCCCGTTAGTTGTATTAACCCTGTCACACCTGAAGATTACAGTGGGGTGGTGCAAGAGGATTACTACTAAAAAGCAGAGGAATCAGCATAAGGGACACATCTTAGTGACTGTAAATTATGTCCTTTGTGCTGATTTTTTTTTTCTGCTTTTCATTTTAGCTACACAAAGGGGGAGCTTTACAAAAACTGTAGCACTTAGAATCTGGTGCAGTGATGCATGGCAGCCAATCAGCTTCTGATTTCAGCTTGTTCAATTAAAGTGGTTCTAAAGGCTGAAAGTTTTTTACCTTCATGCATGAAGGTAAAAACCTTTAGTGTGCAGCTCCCCCTTTAGCCCCTCCTAATACTTATCTGAGCCCAATCTCAATCCAGCGATGTGCACAAGAGCCAAAGCCAGATCTCTCCTTCCTCATTGGTGAGAAGTAGCAGCAGGAGACATTGAGGTTGATTTACTAAAATTGAAGAGTGCAAAATCTGGTGTATCTGTGCATAGTAGCCAACAGCTTCCAACTTCAGCTTGTTCAAATAAAGTGTTACTAAACCCACAATAGTAAAATAAGTCTGTATATGCAGTAAAGCATTCTTGTTATACTCACTGTGGAATCTAAGGGGTTAATCGTCCACATTGTGTAAAAAAAACAGTTTGATCCTGTATGCACAGGTCCTCCCATTTCTTCCACTGTCTCCAATATATCTCCTGATAAGACAGAGCCTTTGGAGTCACTCTGCACATGCTCAGTTTGGTGTGTATAACTAGAGAGTTTTTTTTTTCTTGGTAGGATGCATGTGATCGGCAAAGGGCCAATCAGCACTGTCCAGACAGAGGGTCAGTGGTAACAGAGGGGTAACGTTTTCATTCTCCTCATAGGACAGTCAGAGGAGGATGAAAACGCCTCCTACAAGCTTTAACTAGACACTGATAGAAGTCACAAGACTGCTATATACTGCTGATTAAAAAAAAAGGTATTTAGCAGTCTATGTTTACGAAAATAAATTGGATTTCCATGTTCTGTGGGAGGCCAGATATAGTGAATGCAGGCTCCTGGGTTTAGTAACACTTTAAAGTGGTTGTACACCCTGTACAACCAGTTTTACCTACAGGTAAGCCTAGATTAAGGCTTACCTGTAGGTGCTGGAAATATCTCCTAAACCTTCACGGTTTAGAAGATATTTACAATAGAGACGAGCGCCGATGTCGACGGCACATGCGCACTTTAGAAACGGTAATCGTGCAGTTTCTAAAGGAGGTCATGCCATGACTGGCGGATCAGGATTTACTTCCTCTTTAAGTTTTGACAATAAAACCTGGAAGCCAATTGGTTTCTATGCAGAGCTGCACCAGATTTTGCATGCCTCTGTTTTAGTAAATTAACCCCCATTGGCTCCCACTGTGCGTCACTTACAGCCAGTGAGGAATGAGCTGGGGACAGGGCTGAGCTGCACTCTCTGTGTCTTAGGGACACAGGGAGCCGGCTCAGGAGCAAGCGCAAACGAGTGCCCCCATAGAAAACGGCTTGCTATGGGGGCACTCGGCAAAGAGGAGGGGCACAGAGCACTGGCGGGGGACCTGAGAACAGGAGGATTGGGGCTGCTCTATACAAAACAATTGCACAGAGCAGGTAAGTATGACATGTTTGTTATTTTAAAAAAAAATCCTTTACAAACACTTCATGTTTTGGCAATAAAACCTGGAAGCGGATTGGTTTCTATGCACAGCTGCACCAAATTTTGCACGCTCCAGTTTTAGTAAATCAATGCCTAAAGCCTCGTACACACGACCCAGAATCTCGTCAGGGAAAAAAACCGTTGTTTTTCCGGACGAGATTCTTGGACAAGAATCTTGTCCCGGCCGAGTGTACACACGTACCTTTCAAAAGAACCGCCGTTCTTTTGAATGGCACGAACGCGGTGAGGTCATCGACTACGACGAGTCTGCGCTCGTCACATTCGATGCCGTCGCCGCCATCTTGCTACACCCTACCTATGCCTAGGAAGCTAGCGCGTATGCGTCAAAGTCATTTCGAGCATGCGCGGGTTTCCACGGCGACAGGCAAGTGAACACACACTCGGGTTTCTCGTCAGGAAACAGGCCGACGAGAAAAAAGAAAGCAAGTCTTCTTTTTTTCTCGTCGAGATTATGGTCAGTTTTCCTGGCGAGAAACCTGAAAGCCTCGTACACACGGCCGGTTTTCTCGGCAAGAAAGCTCTGCAAGCTGTTTTCTTGTCGGTTCTTGCCGAGAACACCAGCCGTGTGTACGAGGCTTTAGGCTTTAAAAATCTTACTAGAAATCTGGTGTCCTGGGAACACCAACTGATGTACTATTCAAATGTGCAGGATGGGTATCCCCGATTCCTCCCATTGCATGCTCCTTGTGTCTCGCATGGAAGATGTACAGCATGGAATCATCTTACAATGTGTAGTAGTACCACCCAGGTGGGAACTTGATAAAAATGAACTGTGAAAAATAAGATAGGACACAATGCAGTAGACACAGCACAAAATTATTTCCTGCAACCCAAATTTGCTTGATTCCCCCATCAACACAGACAGTGCCGACAGGGGAATCCCTCCTGCCGAGTCATTGTATTCTCCTGGCAGTGATTGCTAGCGGCTATACCAGTTGCTAGCAATAATCGCATGTAAGATCTGGCAGGTTGGTTGCACCCAAACAATCAATAAACTTGATATATTCAGCCTGCCCATACATGGTTTTGAATCTCAGCCGGCCTTAAGTTGGGGTCTGAAAGTCACGTTGGGGGTCTGAAAGTCACGTTGGTCAAGGCTTGGCTTACAAAACTGGACTGGAATCCCATTGTTTCTACTTTTACTCCAAATAAAAGGGCTGCAGGTCTGTTGGCCAAGCATATTAGTAAATGCCTAATTAAAGAGCTCAGAATAGTGTAACCACACAACTGCAGAAATGTGCAAAGAACCTATTCTGTAACTCGAATAATTTCAAATTTGTAACAGTCTCAGAACAGAAGTGATAAAAGGATCATTATTGAAGGTCCTTGGTGTTTCTCACCAGGGGCTCCAGAATAAGGCCTGAGTTTTTCTCCTCACTCTCCTCGCTATACAAGTCGTGGTTTTTGATATAGTCCAGTACTAGGTCAGGCAAAAGATACCGGACGCTCATCCCTCTTCGTAAGGCCCGCCGGACTTTGGTGGAAGAGATGTCATTGGTGATCCACTCTTCCACCAAATGAATATTGTGCCTGTACTTCCAGAGGACGTCCGACTCGTAGATGAACTTCTGCGCGTCACTCCCTATCCTGGTGATACAGACCAGACCAAAAGTGGACACAATCTCCACTATGTGTTCAGGCTTCCACAGGTTGGGGGTTCCAAGCGATTCCAACATGTCCGCCCCACACAGCAGCTTCACCTGAGGGACAGCTGGAAGACACAACACAAAAAAAAAAAAAATCACAATAAGATGGTAAAAAAGCGATATGGTAAATAATTATTATTTCTGCTGGAAACTAGTGATACCACAAGACACAACTAATGCAGCTATTTTGTATATAGGACCATTACAAGGACGGAGTAACCAGCCGGTTCACCAGAAACTAGTGAGGTTAGAGCTGCACGATTAATCGTTATCGCTATTTTTTCCCCCTTGCGATCTTGACAATAGGATTTTTATAACAGCTTACCTGTAAAATCCTTTTCTTGGAGTACATCACGGGACACAGAGCGACATAGTCATTACTAATGGGTTATATAGTTACCGTCAGGTGCTGGCACTGGCAACTTCCAAAACCGGAAGTACCCTCCCCTATATAAGCCCCTCCCATCCGGGAGCACCTCAGTTTTGTAGCAAAGCAATAAGTGTCCCCAAAGAGGGGCGGGAGCTCTGTGTCCCGTGATGTACTCCAAGAAAAGGATTTTACAGGTAAGCTGTTATAAAAATCCTATTTTCTTTCTCGTACATCACGGGACACAGAGCGACATAGTCATTACTAATGGGATGTCCTAAAGCAATGCCAAATGAGGGGGGGGATACACCATATATAAGCTGAGCGCTATCAGACATGAGGATCTTTTGCGGCCTGCAACACACTGCGCCCAAAGGCGACATCCTCCTGACTTCTAACGTCCACCTGGTAGAACCTAGTAAACGTGTGTACTGAAGACCATGTTGCGGCCTTACAGACTTGAGCCAGGGAGGCCTGGTGATGCACTGCCCATGAAGTTCCAACTGCTCTCGTGGAGTGCGCCCTAACTTTGAACGGAGGCGGTCTACTTCTCAAGCTATAGGCTTGTATTATGACCTGTCGAATCCACTTGGCTAAAGTAGATTTTGACGCTGCCTGACCCTTTCTGGGGCCTTCCGGCAGAATAAACAAAGTATCCGTTCTGCGAATCTGAGCAGTGGCTTTTAGATAAGCTTTAACTGCTCTTACTACATCCAAAGAATGCAATAACTTTTCCTCTACCGAAGTAGGCTTGGGGAAAAAAGAAGGAAGAACCACATCTTGGTTCAAATGAAAACTCGATACCACCTTAGGAAGAAAGGCTGGATGAGGACGTAACACTACTCTGTCCTTATGGATAACCAGATATGGCTCCTTACAGGACATAGCTGCTAATTCCGATACTCTTTTAGCCGAACAAATGGCTACTAGAAAAATCAATTTCCTGGTGAGAAGCACCAAGGAAATATGCTGTAATGGTTCAAATGGTTGTTTCTGTAGAACCGACAGAACCAAGTTTAGATCCCATGGACATATGGGAATATTAACCGGAGGACTAATACGCATCACTCCTTGTATAAAGGCTTTGACTAGTGAATGCGAAGCCAAGGGCCTTTGAAAAAATATTGACAAGGCCGAAATCTGACCCTTGATAGTACTCAAGGCAAGCTTCCTATCTACAGCCCACTGTAGGAAGTCCAGAATCCTACCTATTACGTACTTATGTGGATGCCATTTCTTGGCCTCACACCACGCGATGTACGCCTTCCAGATTCTATACTAGATCTGCCTGGATACCGGCTTCCTGGCATTGATCATGGTAGATACCACAGCATTAGAGAGCCCTCTCTTTTTTAGAATGTGGGCTTCAATAGCCAGGCCGTCAAACCTAGGGCTGGTAAGGAAGGGTGGTATATCGGTCCTTGCGAAAGCCGGACGACGTGGGAGAGTCCAAGTACTCCCCACTGAAATTTTACAATCTCCGCGTACCACGCTCTTCGGGGCCACGCTGGAGCCACCGGAATCACCGGTTTCTTTTCTACCCTGATTCTGCGGAGTAATCGAGGTAACCATTGTGGCGGTGTGAATGCATATATCAGCTTGAACTGATCCCAAGGGAACACTAGGGCATCCGAGCCGCAAGCTAGGGGATCCCTTGTCCGAGACACAAACCTGTCCACCTTTGCGTTGAATCTGGATGCTAGAAGATCTACCTCCGATGTTCCCCACCGCTGACATATTGTCCAGAAAACCTCGGGGTGAAGGGACCCTTCCTCTGGGCCTAATTGCTGGCGACTTAGAAAGTCCGCCTTCCAATTCTCCACTCCTGGAATGAATACCGCAGATATGGCTGGGACATATTTTTCTGCCCATTTCAGGATGTAATTTACTTCCCTCTGGGCTGCACGACTCCTGGTGCCCCCCTGATGATTGATATATGCCACTGCTGTGGCATTGTCTGATTGCATTCTGACAGGGGACCCTTGGAGTTTGGATGTCCATGCTACTAGGGCATACCGGGCTGCTCGTATCTCTAAGAGATTGATGGGCAGGGCCTTTTCTGCATCCGACCATCTGCCCTGTAGAGACTATTGCTCCAGTACTGCTCCCCAGCCTATAAGGCTGGCATCTGTAGTGACCACCTTCCAAGAAATCGGACTGAAGGATTTCCTTTTTTCCAGATTCTGGGGAACCAACCACCAACGGAGGCTCTTGCGAACGGAAGGGGACAAGGACATTGTAAGTCTAGGGCCTGAACTTTTTTGTTCCAGGCTGACAGTATGGCCCCTTGCAAATTCCTTGAATGGAATTGACCGTAGGGTACTGCTTCGAATGATGCCACCATTTTTCCCAGCAGCCTCATATACAGGCGTATGGACGGCTGTCTTTTTTGTACCCACTAAGTGGATCAAATCTTTCAAAGACAACACCTTTCCTCGAGGCAAGAATATTTTTCTCTGGCCTGAATCCAACCTTAGCCCCAAGTATTCCAGACTTTTGACTGGTTTTTAGGGCTGACTTGTCTCGGTTGATAATCCAACCGTGAGATTCCAGATACTTGATCGTCTTGTGAACGACCACGTCTAGTTTTTTCACTGAGTGGTCTATCAGCAACAAGTCATCCAGATATGCCATTATCATTACACCTTGTGTTCTTAGATTGGCCAATAAAGGGCCAGAATTTTTGTAAACACTCGTGGTGCTGTGGCCAAACCGAAGGGTAAGGCTCTGAACTGAAAATGGCGCCCTTCTACTGCAAAGCGTAGAAATTTTTGGTGGACTGGAAAGATGGGAATGTGCAAATAAGCATCTTTGATGTCGATCGTGGCTAACCAATCCTCCCCTTGTAGGGCAGTGGCCACCGATCGGATCGACTCCATCGGAAAGTCCTGATATACAGGAATTTGTATAGCCCTTTTAGAATTAATATGGGCCTCCCGTCCGCGTTTGCTTCGGGACTGTAAAGAGGTTTGAGTAAAACCCGAACCCTCATTCTTCCAGGGGAACCTCCATAATTACTCCTTGGAGCAATAGTTGTTCTAGTGCCAACAGGAGGGACTCTCTCTTCCGGGGATCCCTTGGCACGTTTGACCTCAAAAATGGGAAGGAGGAGAGTCTTTTAACTCCAAACTGTATCCCAAACCTACTGCGGAGAGCACCTATCTGTCTTGATCGTGTCCCGCCAGGTCTCTTGCGAACAACTGGAGTCCTCCCCCCACCCGACTGAGTGGGGGCTTCATGAATTTAACTTTGGGGGAGGTTTTGTACCTCCCCTGACCCAGGGTTTCTCATTACCCTGCTACTGTCCCTGTTTTTTACCCCCGGGATTTGACCGAGGAGGCCGTCGGAACTGTTACACAGCCGATGCCCCAGGGACTGGAGAAGCAGGCCTCTTAAAGAGGGACCTCTAACTCTGCTTTTAACCGGCAAGAGCGTATTTTTACCGCTGGAAATTTTCTGGATATTTGTCCAGGTTTTCCCTGAATAAGCGTTCACCATGAAATGGGACGCTAACCAGCCATTCTTTACAGGGAGCTTCAGCAGACCAGTTTTTGAGCCATAGGAGCCTACGCATATGTACTATAGACAGCGTAAGGCGGGAGGCCTGATGGACTGAATCCTCTATGGCGTCAACCGCAAAGCCTAAGGCTCTAGGTAGATCAGCTAGGGCAAAGCCTGCTGATCTGTCAAGTCCCTCAAGACCTGTTTCAACTGATCCTTCACTGCTTAGCAGACCCCAATAGCTGCTACTGCTGGTTGTATCACCAAGCAGATTTTCATAAGGACTCCAATCTTTTATCTATTGGGTTCTTGAACATTTGGACATTATCCACTGGACATGTCAGTGATTTATACATACAAGAGATGGCTGCGTCCACTGTAGGGACCTTCCATTTTTTTTTTTTTTTTGATGAACTTATCCTCCATGGGATAGACCACCGGAAATCTCTTGGGGGAATAAATATTTTCTCAGGACGTTCCCAATCCTGGTAAATGAGCCCTTTCAGTAAAGGGTGAAGTGGAAAAGAACAAACAGTCTGGGGGCTTCTAGCGACCCCAACGAGGATACAGTAGTGGTTGATGGTTCCGCAAGGTGCATTTTTAAATGCTGATCGGACCATGTTAGTCAGAGACTGAACCCATAATCTTTCAGCTTGAGATGCTGAGAAAGGGTTCCCCCACTGTTGATTCCTCTATAACAGAATCAACCTCATCCTGATCCCCTTCAGGCAGGTCGATCCCTGTATGGGACTGTTGCTCTGCTAACAGGCACTCTGAAGGAGGAGACGGAGATCGGGCGTGCTTTCCCTGACAGGGAGGCAGCGATAAATTTTGACAATCTCTCTCTAATCCTCCCAGAGCTGAGGAAAAAACCTCCTCTGTTACATACACAGGAGCAGGTGACTGAGGACAGCCACAGTACCAAGTACCCCTGCGGGGTCTCTACGGTCACTTACCTCTGAACTTCAGGGGAGACTGGTGCAGCAGGAGTATGCCCAAGATCCTCAGAGCCCGATGAGACCCCCTTCGCTTCCTGGAAGATTCAGTTCCGGAGCTACTGGACGGCATATTCCTAAGCCTAAAGCTGAGGTATTCCAGCCGTAATACACCTCTTTTACTGAGAATAGTCTAGCACAATTGCTGCTATATCACAGTTGGTGTCTACTAATGTGCCTTTCTAGGGGATGCCTGTATCAACCGCTTGCTGTATGCCTTTAAATGTTGCCAGCTCTGTCTCTGTACTTCATAGCCAGCTTACTGCAATAATGTGGCTTTTTAAAAACCTGCTGGGACGCCCGCACATGCGCAGAAGCGCTGCGGCGCGCACAGAGCGTCATCCCTCAGGCCCCGCCCCTTTTTCCGGCCACCTCTATATATAGAGGCGCGTGCACGCGCACGCGCGCGGCCACGTGCGCCTCGGCGCTAATTTTCAAACATGGAAACCAGGGACAGGAGCCAGGGCCCCCTTTGCCGCAGGCCGGGGGATAGACGAACACTGCAACATGGCAGAGGAAACAGTTTCCTGTAGGAGAACTCACCAGCTGCCTGGACTTTGCTCTCTGAGAAGAAACTAGTCCATATGACAAGAAAAACATTCCACAGCGGCCTCTAGTGGACAAACACAGGTACCGCAGTTTAATATACTAAACATATATAAAAAAACATTCTTTTTTTTTTTTTCTTGACCACCATTAAAAATTATTACATTTTTTTAGTAGTTACAGGCATGCACAGATATTAGCGGGAATACCGTTAGGTAACAGACAGAAAGACAAATTAGGCTTGGGGGTCCCCCAATAGAACCAAGTTCCTGGGGGCCCCCACTTACCTGTTCCCCGCCGCAGGACTTTGTTTGGTCCACAAAAGCCCAAACTTCACCTATCACGGCAGGCATTGTAATCAAACCTTCAGGGACCGGGTTCCCAAGGATTCCACTCCCCTGGACCTGTATAGCACCCTGCACAGAAAACATCTTGGTCGTGGGTATGACCAGAGCTCTGGATCCCAGGGTCCAGCTCTCCTAAGAGAAGCATTACAGGCAGAACCTTGCTCTTCTCTGCAAGGCCCGGGTACCGACCGTTTAGCTATGAAGCTTTTTTGGTCGGATCCGGAATAGCTTACTGAGGCCCAAAAGAACCTGTACGCAAGCTCAGTGAAAAACACATGTTTCTTCTTGGCCAACACCTTAGACACTGGCAAAAAACTGAGGTGCTCCCGGATGGGAGGGGCTTATATAGGGGAGGGTACTTCCGGTTTTGGAAGTTGCCAGTGCCAGCACCTGACGGTAACTATATAACCCATTAGTAATGACTATGTCGCTCTGTGTCCCGTGATGTACGAGAAAGAAAAAGCATTTTCCTGATTCTTTCTATGCAAAGAATTCTCTGCTAAGGCCGACAGCTGTCAAAAAACAAAACAAAAACAAACAGGCAGTATGCCAAGTATCACAACATTCCTTAGCTTCTGAACCAACTATAAACATTGTAACGATTTGCCCTTTAGATCAAAAGGATTGAACTTAAAATGAGGGAAGTATAACCACTTAAAGCGGAGGTCCACACAAAAAGTAAACCTCTGCTTTTCGGAACCCCCCCCTTCCGGTGTCACATTTGGCACCTTTCAGGGGAGAGGGGGGTGCAGATACCTGTATAATACAGGTATTTGCACCCACTTCCGGGAATAGACTCCCACGGGAGTCACTCCACTTCCCGTTTCCCCTCCCCCGCTGTCTTCTGGGAAACACACTGGTCCCAGTGAGGGCGAGCCGCGCAGCTCGCGCATGCGCAGTAGGAAGCCGGCAGTGAAGCCGCAACGCTTCACTTCCTGATTCCCTCACCGAGGATGGCGGCGGGGGCAGCCGAGAGACGAGTTATTGCTCGGCCTCGGCTGCCGACAACGCGGGCACGCTGGACAGGCAAGTGTCCATTTATTAAAAGTCAGCAGCTGCAGTTGTTGTAGCTGCTGGCTTTTAAAAAAATGTTTTCGGGTGGACCTCCTCTTTAAAGACTAAAGCCTCGTACACACCATTGGTTTTCTCGGCAAGAAAGCTGTTGGGAGAGCTTTTTGCTGAGAAAACCGGTCGTGTGTATTGGTTTCTCGGCGAGAAAATTGCCGGGAATCCCGACGAGAAAAATAGAGAACCTGCTCTCTATTTTCTCGTTCGCATTCTTGGCAGAGTGTTTCCTGCCGAGAAAACAGCGAGTGTGTACGGTATGCTTACCTGTCTCCAGGTAAACCCGCGCATGCTCGATGAGACTTCGGCGCATGCGCGGTAGCTTACAAGGGTAGTGTAGGGTGTAGCAAGATGGCAGCGACGGCATTGAATGTGACGAGCGCATGCTCGTCATACTCAATGACGTCACTGTGTTTTTGCCATTCAAAAGAACGGCGGTTCTTTTGAATGGCCGTGTGTACACTCGGCGAGCAGGGAAAGCTTGCCAGGAATCCCGTCAGCAAAACCGACGGTTTTTTTTTCCCAACGGGATTCCCGACCGTGTGTACGAGGCTTAAACCTTTTTCTGACATTTGTTGATTTCAAGTTAAAATCATTATTTTTTGCTACAAAATTACTTAGAGCCCCCACACAATATATATTTATTTTTCGGACATCACGGGACACAGAGCGACTTAGTCATTACTAATGGGTTATATAGATTACCTTCAGGTGTTGGCACTGGCCAATTCCAAACCGGAAGTACCCTCCCCTATATAAGCCCCTCCCATCCGGGAGCACCTCAGTTTTTTGCCAGTGTCTAAGGTGTTGGCCAAAGAGTAACATGCGTTTTCACTGGGCTTGCGTACAGGTTCTTTTGGGCCTTAGTAAGCTGTTCCGGATCCCACCAAAAAAGCTTCATAGCTAAACGGTCGGTACCCGGGCCTTGCAGCAGAAGAGCAAGGTTTTGCCTGTAATGCTTCTCTTAGGAGGGCTGGACCCTGGGATCCAGAGCTCTGGTCATACCCACGACCAAGATATTTTCTGTGCAGGGTGCTATACAGGTCCAGGGGAGTGGAATCCTTGGGAACCCGGTCCCTGAAGGTTTAATTACAATGCCTGCCGTGATAGGTGAAGTTTGGACTTCTGTGGACCAAACAAAGTCCTGCGGCGGGGATCAGGTAAGTGGGGGCCCCCAGGAACTTGGTTCTATTGGGGGACCCCCAAGCCTAATTTGTCTTTCTGTCTGTTACCTAACGGTATTCCCGCTAATATCTGTGTTTGCCTGTTACTACTGAAAATGTAAAATTTTAATAGTAGTCAAGAAAAAAAAAAAAAAAAAGGGACCGCGGTACCTGTGTTAAACCACTAGAGGCCGCTGTGGTCCATTTTTCTTGTCATGTGGATCTTTGGTTTTCCCAAGTCAAAAGATCCAGGCAGTTGGTAAGTTTCTCTGTGGGAATCCACTTCCTCTGCCCTGTTGCTACGCTCATCCACCGCACAGGCCCTCCGGCAAAAAGGGCCCTGGCTCCTAGTCCCTGTTTGATTTCGAAAAGGGCGCCAATGGCGCGCGGGCGCTTGCACGCGCCTCCTATGAAAAAAAAGGGGCGGGGCGGGTGGATGACGCGCGATGCGCGCCGCGGCGCTTCTGCGCATGTGCAGGCGTCCCAGCATGGTTAAAAGACACAGTACAAGTGTCAGCTGGATGCAAACAGAGCTAGCAACAAACAGTGGCACACAGAGGCGGTTGATGCAGGCATCCCCATAGAAAGGCACTTTAGTGGACACCAGCTGGTATATAGCAGCAACTGTGTTAGACTATTACCAGCAAAAATTGGTGTATGACGACGGGAATACCTCAGCTTTGTGCTTAAAGGATATGTCGTCCAGACGCTCCGGAAATAGGTCTTCCAGGAAGCCAAAGGGGTCTCCATCGGGCTCTGAGGATATTGGGCATGCTTGTACTGCACCAATCTCCCCTGAGAATTCAGAGGTCAGTAGCCGTAGAAACCCCGCAGGAATGCCTGGTGCTGCGGCTGTCCCCAGTCCACCTGCTCCTGTATATATAACAGAGGAGGTTTTATCCTCAACTCTGGGAGGATTGGAAGAGAGATTAACAGCATTGATCACTGCTTCCCTGTCACAGGAAAAGCGCGTCCGATCTCCGTCTCCTCCTTCAGAGTGCCTGTTAGTGGAGGAACAGCCCCACACAGAGATCGACCTACCTGAAGGGGATCAGGATGAGGTTGATTCAGTTATGGAGGAATCAACAGTGGAAGAACCTTTCTCAGCATCTCAGGCTGAAAGATTATGGGTATAGTCTCTGACTAACATGGTCCGATCAGCATTTAAAATGCCTCTGGCGGAACCACCATCCACTACGGTTTCCTCGCTGGGGTCGCTAAAAGCTCCCCAGGCTGTCTGTTCCTTCCCAATCCACCCTTTATTAGAAGGGCTTATTTACCAGGTTTGGGAGCATCCTGATAAAATATTTGCTCCCCCCAAGAGATTTCCGGTGATCTATCCCATGGAGGATAAGTTCATAAGAAAATGGAGGGTCCCTACTGTGGACGCAGCCAGTTCTTCTGTTAACAAATCACTGACATGTCCAGTAGATAATGTTCCAATGTTCAAAGACCCAATAGATAAAAAATTGGAGTCTTTACTAAAATCTGCTTTCTCTACAGCAAGCATGGTGACACAACCTGCGGTAGCAGCGATTGGAGTCTGCCAAGCAGTGAAAGATCAGTTGAAACAAGTCTTAAGGGACTTACCAGATCAGCAGGCTCTTGCCCTAGCTGACCTGCCTAGAGCCTTTTGTTTTGCGGTGGACGCCATAAAGGATACAATCCAACAGGCCTCCCACTTTACGCTGTCTATAGTACATATGCGTAGGCTTCTGTGGCTCAAAAACTGGTCTGCTGAAGCTCCCTGTAAAAAAATGCTGGTTAGCTTCCCATTTCATGGAGAACGCTTATTTGGAGAAGATCTGGACAAATATATCCAGAAAATTTCTGCCGGTAAAAGTTCACTCTTACCGGTTAAGAACAAGGGTAGAAGTCCTTCTTTTAAGAGGCCTACTTCTCCAGTCCCGGGCACATCGGCTGTGAAGCAGTTCCGACGGCCTCTGCGGTCAAATTCAGGGGGCAGAAATCAGGGACAATCACAGGGTAACAAGAAGCCCTGGATCAAGAGAGGTACAAAACCTCCCCCCAAGGCATGAAGCGTTGCCCCCACTCAATCGGGTGGGGGGAAGACTTCAGTTGTTCACAGAGACCTGGCGGGACACCATCAGAGACAGATGGGTGCTCTCCGCAGTAAGTCTGGGATACAAGCTGGAGTTAAAAGGCACTCCTCCTGCCCAATTTATGAGGTCAAACGTGCCAAGAGATCCCCAGAAGAGAGGATCCCTCCTTCTGGCACTAGAACAACTATTGCTCCAAGGTGTAATCATGAAGGTTCCCCTGGAAGAAAGCGGATTCGGGTTTTACTCGAACCTTTTCACAGTCCCCAAACCAAATGGGGACGTGAGGCCCATATTAAATCTAAAAGGGCTAAACAAGTTCCTAAATATCAGGACTTTTCGGATGGAGTCGATCCGATCGGTGGCCACCGCCCTACAAGGGCAGGAATAGTTAGCCTCGATCGACATAAGGGATGCTTATCTGCATATTCCCATCTTTCCGGCCCACCAGAAATTTCTACGCTTTGCAGTAGAAGGGCGCCATTTTCAGTTCAGAGCCTTACCTTTCGGTCTGGCCACAGCACCACGAGTGTTCACAAAAATTCTGGCCCCATTATTGGCCAATCTAAGAACACAGGGTGTAACGATAATGTCATATCTAGACGACCTGCTACTAATAGACCACTCAGTGGAAAAGCTGGAAGTAGCTATTCACAAGACAATCAAGTATCTGTAATATCACGGTTGGATTATCAACCGGGACAAGTCAGCTCTAAGACCAGTCAAAAGTCTGGAATACTTAGGGCTAAGGCTGGATTCAAATCAGAGAAAGATTTTCTTACCTCCAGAGAAGGTGTCGTCTTTAAAAGATTTGACCCACTTAGTGGGTACAAAAAGAAAACCATCCATACGCCTCTGCATGAGGCTGCTGGGAAAAATGGTGGCTTCATTCGAAGCGGTACCCTACGGTCAATTCCATTCAAGGAATTTGCAAAGGGCCATACTGTCAGCCTGGAACAAAAAAGTTCAGGCTTTAGACTTACCAATGTCCCTGTCCCCTTCCGTTCGCAAGAGCCTCCATTGGTGGTTGGTGCCCCAGAATCTGGAAAAAGGGAAACCCTTCAGTCCGGTTTCTTGGAAGGTAGTCACTACAGATGCCAGCCTCATAGGCTGGGGGGCAGTACTGGAGCAATGGTCTCTCCAGGGCAAGTGGTCAGAAGCAGAAAAGGCCCTGCCCATCAATCTCTTAGAGATACGAGCAGCCCGGTATGCCCTAGTAGCATGGACATCCAAACTCCAAGGGTCCCCTGTCAGAATTCAATCAGACAATGCCACAGCAGTGGCATATATCAATCACCAGGGTGGCACCAGGAGTCGTGCAGCCCAGAGGGAAGCAAATTGCATCCTGGAGTGGGCAGAAAAATATGTCCCAGCCATATCCGCGGTTTGCATCCCAGGAGTGGAAAATTGGAGAGCGGACTTTTTAAGTCGCCAACAATTATGCCCGGGGGAATGGTCTCTTCACCCCGAGGTTTTCCAGGCAATATGCCAGCGGTGGGGAACACCGGATGTAGATCTGCTAGCATCCAGATTCAACGCAAAGGTGGACAGATTTGTGTCTCGCACAAGGGATCCTCTAGCTTGCGGCTCGGATGCCCTAGTGTTCCCTTGGGATCAGTTCAAGCTGATATATGCATTCCCACCGCCACAATTGTTACCGCGATTACTCCGCAGAATCAGGGTAGAAAAGAAACCAGTGATTCTGGTGGCTCCAGCGTGGCCCCGAAGGGCATGGTACGCGGAGATTGTAAAAATGTCAGTGAGGAGTCCTTGGACCCTCCCACATCGTCCGGACCTGCTGTCGCAGGGACCGATATACCACCCTTCCTTACCAGCCCTAGGTTTGACGGCCTGGCTATTGAAGCCCACATTCTGAAAAAGAGAGGGCTCTCTAATTCTGTGGTATCTACCATGATCAATGCCAGGAAGCCGGTATCCAGGCAGATCTATTATAGGATCTGGAAAGCGTACATTAAGTGGTGTGAGGCCAAGAAATGGCATCCACGTAAGTACGTGATAGGGAGGATTTTGGACTTCCTACAGTGGGCTGTAGATAGGAAGCTTGCCTTGAGTACTATCAAGGGTCAGATTTCGGGCTTGTCAATATTTTTTCAAAGGCCCTTGGCTTCGCATTCACTAGTCAAAGCTTTCATACAAGGAGTGATGCGTATTAGCCCTCCGGTTAGTATTCCCATATGTCCTTGGGACTTAAACCTGGTTCTGTCAGTTCTACAGAAACAACCGTTTGAACCATTGCAACACATTTCCTTGGTTCTTCTCACCAGGAAATTGATTTTCTTAGTAGCCGTTTGTTCGGCTAAAAGAGTATCGGAATTAGCCGCCTTGTCCTGTAAGGAGCCATATCTGGTTGTCCATAAGGACAGAGTAGTATTACGTCCTCATCCAGCCTTTCTTCCTAAGGTGGTATCGAGGTTTCATTTGAACCAAGATGTGGTTCTTCCTTCTTTTTTCCCCAAACCTAGCTCGGTAGAGGAAAAGTTATTACATTCCTTGGATGTAGTAAGAGCAGTTAAAGCTTATCTAAAAGCCACTGCTCAGATTCGCAGAACGGATACTTTGTTTATTCTGCCGGAAGGCCCTAAAAAGGGTCAGGCAGCATCAAAATCCACTTTAGCCAAGTGGATTCGACAGGTCATAATACAAGCCTATGGCTTGAGAAAGAGACCGCCTCCGTTCAAAGTTAGGGCGCACTCCACAAGAGCAGTTGGAACTTCATGGGCAGTGCATCACCAGGCCTCCCTGGCTCAAGTATGTAAGGCCGCAACATGGTCTTCGGTACACACGTTTTACTAGGTTCTACCAGGTGGACGTTAGAAGTCAGGAGGATGTCGCCTTTGGGCGCAGTGTGTTGCAGGCCGCAAAAGATCCTCATGCCTGATGGCGCCCAGCTTATGTATCCCTCCCCTCATTTGGCATTGCTTTGGGACGTCCCATTAGTAATGACTAAGTCGCTCTGTGTCCCGTGATGTACGAAAAAGAAAAAGGGATTTTTATAACAGCTTACCTGTAAAATCCTTTTCTTGGAGTACATCACGGGACACCGAGCTCCCACCCCTCTTTTTGGGACACTTATTGCTTGGCTACAAAACTGAGGTGCTCCCGGATGGGAGGGGCTTATATAGGGGAGGGTACTTCCGGTTTGGAATTGGCCAGTGCCAACACCTGAAGGTAATCTATATAACCCATTAGTAATGACTAAGTCGCTCTGTGTCCCGTGATGTACTCCAAGAAAAGGATTTTACAGGTAAGCTGTTATAAAAATCCCTCTATTTTTAGCAGAGACCCTAGAGAACAAAATGGTGGTTGTTGCAATATTTTATGTCACACTGTATTTGCGCAGCGGTCTTTAAAATTATTTTTTTGGGAAAAAAATGCACTTTAATGAATTAAAAAAACCTAAACAGAAAAGTTAACCCAATTTTTTTGTATAACCACTTCCCATCCGGGACAATTCTGACATTTCTCTCCTGCATGTAAAAATCATAATTTTTTTTCTAGAAAGTTACATAGAACCCCCAAACATTATGTATGTTATTTTAGCAGAGACCCTAGAGAATACAATGGCGGTCATTGTATGATGTTAAGCCGCGAGAATCGTGATCTTTATTCTAAGCAAAAAAAAATAGCGATTCTCATTTTTGGCCAGAATCGTGCAGCTCTATGGTGAGATAGACATTTTTTGGGGGGGATTTACTAAAACGGTAGAGTACAAAATCTGGTGCAACTGAGCATTAAAATCAATCAGCTTCCAGGTTTTTTTGTCAAAGCTTAAAGCGGAACCTCACCCTGCTCCCACCCACCCCTCCTCCGCTGCAGAAAGACATTTTTTTTATTTCTCCTTCATTTATTTAATTGTAAAAAAGGTCCGGCTTGCACCCCCCCCAATGCACGTCATTCCTCTAGGCGAATGATGGTGCGCTTTGCCCTGAGATATGTACGTCATTGTGAAAGGAGGGGAGGGGGGGCAAGGCAAGCGCATCATCGGTGAAGCCTTTGGCTTAACCCGAAACCGCCAGCAGCTAATTTTTAACTATTCGGCACTGCGTCGCTTTAACCGACAATTGTGCGGGCGTGCGACGTGGTACCCAAACAAAATTGACGACCTTTTTTTTGATCACCTCTGCGGTTTTTATTTTTTGCACTATAAACAAAAAAAAAAAAAAAAGTGACAATTTTGAAAAAAAAAGCAATATTTTTTAATTTTTGCTATAATAAATATCCCCAAAAAATATATAAAAAAAAACAAAAAAAAAAAAAAAACACAAACATTTCCTCAGTTCAGGCCGATACGTATTCTACATACTTTTGGTAAAAAGTAAAAAAAAAAAAAAAAAAAAAAAAATCGCAATAAGCGTATATTTATTGGTTTGCGCAAAAGTTATAGCGTCTACAAATTAGGGGATAGTTTTATGCCATTTTTTGTATTAATTTTTTTTATTTACTAGTAATGGCGGTGATCAGCGATTTTTATCGTGACTGCGATATTGCGGCGGACACATGGGACACTTTGACGCTATTTTGGGACCATTGTCATTTATACAGCGATCAGTGCTATAAAAATGCACGGATTACTGTGAAAATTACACTGGCAAGGAAGGGGTTATCCACTAGGGGGCTAGGAAGGGGTTAGGTGTGTCCTAGGGAGTGATTCTAACTGTGAGGGGGCTGGGCTACCAGTGACACTACACTGATCACTGCTTCCAATTACAGGGAGCAGTAGATCAGTGTCCTGTCACTAGGCAGAACAGGGAAATGCCTTGTTTACAAAGACATCCCCCCGTTCTGCCTCTCCGTGACACAATCGCGGGACACTGGCAGACCATCGAGTCTGCGAGTCCCGCGGGGACGCTCACGGAGACCGCGGTGGGCACCCGCTAGGTGGCAGATTCAAAGCAACGTACCTGTACGTTGCTTTGCCTGCCCGCGCCATTCTGCCGATGTATATAGACGTGAGGCAGTCGGCAAGCGGTTAAATTTGCAGGACCTGCAACCAGATAAGTGGAGGTTAAAAAAAATAAAAAAATAAACAAGCTGAAGTCAGCTGCACCAGATTTGGTGTGTACCAGTTTTAGGAAATCTCCTCCTTTGTGTAATGAATCAGCATTCCTGAAAACTAAAGCAAACCTTTGTTCTGTCCATGCAAAACAAGCAACCGGGTTCTCTTTAAAAAAGATTAAAGCGTTACTAAACCCACAAGCAGTAGCACTCTAGGCTGAAGGGACTGGATTTGTCAAAAAGAGAAAACAAATTATATTCTGAGACACATTGGAGTTGATTTACTAAAAGCAAATAGACGGTGCACTCTGCAAGAACAATTGCTCCAGAGCTTAGTAAATGAGGAAGAGCTCTGCCGACTTCCATCATCCAATCATGTGCGAGCAAAAATGCTGTTTTTTGTATTTTCCTTGCATGTGATTGGCCATTCTTTGCAAAGTGAAGCTTTACCTCACTTACTAAGATCTGGAGCAACTGCACTTTCCATTGTGAGAAGCTCACAGTATGCAGTGAAATCAGAACAATTTCAGTACAGGAATGGAGCTGGTACAACTGTGCAGGACTTAAAGTGTTACTAAACCCACAACAGTAAAATCAGTCTGCATCTGCAGTAAAGCATGCTTGTTATACTCACTGTGGAACCTAAGGGGTTAATCCTCTGCATTGTGTAAAAAGGCTGTTTGATCCTGTCTTCTGATTCTCCCCTTCTTCCACTGTCCCCAATCCATCTGCTGATATTAAAGAGCTTTGGGGGCACTCTGCACATGCTCAGTTTAGTGTGTATTGCTAGAGATTTTTTTTTCTTGGAAGGGTGCATGTGATCAGCACAGGGCCAATCAGCACTGTCCAGACAGAGGGTAAGGGGTCACGCAGCATCAGAGGAGAATGAAAATTCCTCCTACAAGCATTAACCAGACACTGATAGAAGTCACATGACTGCTACTGTGTTTCCCCGAAAATAAGCCCGGGTGTTATAATAATTTTGGCAACAAAAGACACAGTAGGGCTTATTTTCAGGGTAGGTCTTACCATGTAACGTGCTGTCTTCTCTCCCCCCTCTCTCCCTGCCTGATAGGAATTCCCAGTGTGTGCTTGTAAAATCCTATAATCTACTCTATTACAGTAGTATGTAATGTACAATGTATGCGTTTCTGTAATATAATTGTCCCAAATACCTTTGTTATAGCACCGCTCTGCGCTTCTGTGATCTGCCGGAGCTCTCTTCCCCGCAATTATATTACAGAAACACATTGTACATTATATTCTGCTGTAATAGAGTGGATTATATGATTTTACAAGCATTTTCAACTAGGGCTTATTTTCGGGGTAGGGCTTATATTGCAGCCCTCCTGGAAAATAACCCTAGGTCTTATTTTCGGGGGGAGGTCTTATTTTCGGGGAAACACGGTATATACTGATGATGCAAAAAAGATAATTAGCAGTTTATATTTACTAAAATAATTGTATTTCCATGTTTTGTGTACTGTGGGAGACCAGATATAATGAATGCAGGCTCCTGGGTTTAGTAACCCTTTAATCACTTAAGGACCGCCGCACGCCTATTTACGTCGACAGAATGGCACGAACAGGCATAAGGGCGTACAGGTACGTCCCCTTTAAGATGCCGCCGGTGGCGTGCTCGCGACCCTGCCGTAAGTTCCCTGAGCCCCCGACCGCGGGTCCCGCGGACTCGATCGCCGCGGGGATACTGGCAATCGTCTCACGGAGAGATAGAGCGGGGAGATGCTAATGTAAACAAGCATCTCCCCGCTCTGCCTAATGACAATGACACTGATCTCCGCTCCGTGTAATTGGAGCGGAGATCAGTGTCATGTGAAACACAGCCCATCCCCCCTACAGTAAGAATCACTCACTAGGGCACACTTAACCCCTACAGCGTCACCTAGTGGTTAACCCCTTCACCCCGTAATTTTCACAGTAATCAGTGCATTTTTATAGCACTGATCGCTGTAAAAATGACAATGGTCCCAAAAATGTGTCCGATGTGTCCGCTATAATGTCGCATTCACGAAAAAAAAAATTAATAAAAAAAAATTATTAACCACTTAAGCCCCGGACCATTTGGTAGCTAGAGGACCAGAGGTGAATTCAGAATTTTGCACTGCGCTGCTTTAACTGTAAATTGTGCGGACATGCAATGTTGTACCCAAACAAAATTTGCGTCCTTTTCTTCCCACAAATAGAGCTTTCTTTTAATGGTATTTGATTGCCTCTGCGATTTTTATTTTTTGCAATATAAACGGAAAAAGACCGAAAATTTGGAAAAAAATGATATTTTCTACTTTTTGTTATAAGAAAAATCGAATAAACTCAATTGTAGTCATACATTTAGGCCAAAATGTATTCAGCCACATGTTTTTAGTAAAAAAAATGTCAATAAGCGTATATTTATTGGTTTGCGCAAAAGTTATAGCGTCTACAAACTAGGGTACATTTTCTGAAATTTACACAGCTTTAAATTTAAATTTTGCCTATCTCATTTCTTGAGGTGCTAAAATGACAGGGCAGTACAAAACCCCCCCAAATGACCCCATTTTAGAAAGTAGACACCCCAAGGAAATTGCTGAGAGGCATGTTGAGCCCATTGAATATTTTTTTTTTTTGTCCCAAGTGATTGAATAATGACTAAAAAAAAAAAAAAAATTACAAAAAGTTGTCACTAAATGATATATTGCTCACACATGCCATGGTTATATGTGGAATTACACCCCAAAATACATTTTTCTGCTTCTCCTGAGTACAGGGATACCACATGTGTGGGACTTTTTGGGAGCCTAGCCGCGTACGGGACCCCGGAAATCAAGCACCACCTTCAGGATTTCTAAGGGCGCAAATTTTTGATTTCACTCCTCACTACCTATCACAGTTTCGAAGGCCATAAAATGCCAAAATAGCACAAAACCCCCCCAAATGACCCCATTTTAGAAAGTAGACACCCCAAGGAAATTGCTGAGAGGCCTGTTGAGCCCATTGAATATAATTTTTTTTGTCTCAAGTGATTGAATAATGACAAAAAAAAATAAAAAAAAAATTACAAAAAGTTGTCACTAAATGATATATTGCTCACACATGCCATGGTTATATGTGGAATTACACCCCAAAATACATTTTTCTGCTTCTCCTGAGTACGGGGATACCACATGTGTGGGACTTTTTAGGAGCCTAGCCGCGTACGGGACCCCGGAAACCAAGCACCGCCTTCAGGATTTCTAGGCACAAATTTTTGATTTCACTCCTCACTACCTATCACAGTTTCGAAGGCCATAAAATGCCAAAATCGCACAAAACCCCCCCAAATGACCCCATTTTGGAATATAGACACCCCAAGCTATTTGCTGAGAGGAATTGCGAGTATTTTACAGCTCTCATTTGTTTTTGAAAATGAAGAAAGAAAATATATATATATATATATTTTTTTTTTTCAATTTTCAAAACTTTGTGACAAAAAGCGAGATCTGCAAAATACTCACAATACCTCTCAGCAAATAGCTTGGGGTGTCTACTTTCCAAAATGGGGTCATTTGGGGGGGTTTTGTGCTATCTGGGCATTCCATGGCCTCCGAAACTGTGATAGGCAGTGAGAAGTGAAATCAAAAATTTACACCCTTAGAAAGCCTGAAGGCGGTGCTTGGTTTTTGGGGTCCCGTACATGGCTAGGCTCCCAAAAAGTCTCACACATGTGGTATCCCCGTACTCAGGAGAAGCAACAGAATGTATTTTGGGGTGTAATTCCACATATGCCCATGGCATGTTTGAGCAATATATCATTTAGTGACAACTTTGTGCAAAAAAAAAAAAAATTGTCGTTTTTTCCGCAACTTGTGTCAACATATAAAATATTCCATGGACTCGACATGCCTCTCAGTATATAGCTTGGGGTGTCTACCTTCCAAAATGGGGTCATTTGGGGGGGTTTTGAACTGTTCTGGCATTTTATACACAACATTAGGAAGCTTACATCCACTCTTCTAACCACTTGAAGACAAAGCCCTTTTTGACACTTTGTTTACATGAAAACATTTTTTTTTTGCAAGAAAATTATGTTGAACCCCCAAACATTATATATATTTTTAAAGCAAAGGCCCTACAGATTAAAATGGTGGGTGTTGCATTTTTTTTTTCTACACAGTATTTGCGCAGCGATTTTTCAAACGCATTTTTTGGGTTAAAAAATACACTTTTTTTAATTTTAATGCACTAAAACACACTATATTGCCCAAATGTTTGATGAAATAAAAAAGATGATCTTAGGCCGAGTACATAGATACCAAAACACGACATGCTTTAAAATTTCGCACAAACGCGCATTGGCGACAAACTACATACATTTTTAAAAGCCTTTAAAAGCCTTTACAGGTTACCCCGTTAGATTTACAGAGGAGGTCTACTGCTAAAATGATTGCCCTCGATCTGACCTTCGCGGTGATACCTCACATGCATGGTGCAATTGCTGTTTACATATGACGCCAGACCGACGCTTGCGTTCGCCATTGGGCAAGAGCAAGGCAGGACAGGGGTGCTTTTTTATTTTTTTATTATTAATTTTGCTTTTTTATTTTATTTTTAAATTGTTCCTTCCAAGTATTTTTTTTTTTTTTATAATTTTTATTGTTATCTCAGGGAATGTAAATATCCCCTATGATAGCAATAGGTAGTGACAGGTACTCTTTTTTTGAAAAAACTGGGGTCTTCTAGACCCTAGATTTTTCCTCTGCCCTCAAAGCATCTGACCACACCAAGATCGGTGTGATAAAATGCTTTCCCAATTTCCCAATGGCGCTTTTTATATCCGGGGGGGGGGCATTCCCTCCCACTGCTTGTAAAAGAAGTCCAGAGGCTAATTAGCCGCTAGGATTGCTTTTACATGAAAGCCGGCCGCAGGCTGAAAAGAATGATACCAAGATGATACCTAAACCCGCAGGCATCATTCTGGTATAAAAACATTCAAAGTCCAGCAACATACCAGTACGTTGCTGGTCCTTGTTGGACATGTATTGTAATCTTTTTATTTCATGCAGCCAGTTGGCTGAACGAAAAAAGAGATTGATCGGTGGGTATGCCCACCATTAGAATACCGCCCTTCATCCACCCACTTCCAATGATGGGCATACACGCACCATTTATATATGCCGAAGCATGGGGGCATCCTCCCGCAAAAAAGTTATGCCGCACACACATGGTCGGACTTTTCCACGGGCAAGCCTCCGTCGGAATTTCGACCGTATGTACGCGGCATTAGGAGCAAAATCGCTCCTCCGCCCCTGCTGCCCCAATGCTTCGGCATATTTGCTTTTTTTTTTAAACTGTGGTGGTGAAATCACCTCCTACAGCACTGGAGTCGCAGGGATCAGGCCTGTCTCTGCGAACGCTGCAGTTATGTGTTTTTGTTTTGTAAGTGACAGTGATCGATCGATACTGCACTTGGGTGGCCTGGGCTGGACGGAGGGGCAAAACGCAGGTGCCAGCAGGTATCTGGGCTGATCCCACTAACACTGCGTTTTTGGGAACCCTAAACTGCTGGGGACGCTAGTATAGATCTGATCAGATCAGATATTGATCTGTTCAGATACTATACCACTAAGGGGGGTGTATGCTTCACGCGTGGGTGTTAGCGTTACTGGCACTAACCTGACGCTGCCTGGGGTGTGACGCAGACCCTCTCTGACGCTAAAACCTAATTGATATCACCCGCCGGGCGATCAGGGGGTTAAACCTTTATTGGGTTATATACACGGCGGGTGCCCTGACACTATAAAAAGCAAACTAACTAACCAGCGTCACCCGTAACACTTATATGGTGATCACTGGTGAAAGGGTTAACTAGGGGCAATTAGGGGGTTAAAACCTTTATTAGGTAATATATGGGGGTACCTGACGCTATAAAAACCTGCGGCGAACCTAAAAAAAATTACCAGCTACCAATCTGCATCACCGACACTAAGACAGCGTTTAGAAAAACGATTGCTTAGCGACAGTGGTGATGGGGGTGAAAGGGTTACCTGGGGGGCGATCAAGGGGGTTAAACCTTTATTAGATAATATATTGGGGTACCTGACGCTATAAAAACCTGCGGCGAACCTAAAAAAAATTACCGGCTACCGATCTGCATCACAGACACTAAGACAGCGTTTAGAAAAACGATTGCTTAGTGATAGTGGTGATAGGGGGTGAAAGGGTTACCTGGGGGGCGATCAAGGGGGTTAAACCTTTATTAGATAATATATTGGGGTACCTGGCGCTATAAAAACCTGCGGCGAACCTAAAAAAAATTACTGGCTGCCGATCGGCATCACTGACGCTAAGACAGCGATCAGAAAAATGATCGCTAAGCGACAGTGGTGATAGGCGGTGAAAGGGTTATCTGGGGGGTGATCAGGGGGTTAAACCTTTATTAGGGGGGGTTAGGGGGCTACACTGGACCTAAGACTAAACTTTGGTGACACTTTTACAGTCACAAATGTCACTGATTGCAGTGATCACTAAATAAATGGTCACTGCAATCAGTGACACTGTGACTGGGGGCTGGGGGGGTGATCTGGGGGGGCGATTTATGTCCCTATGTGTCCTGGTGTCAGTGTAGTGTTGTGTGCACTGACCTGATATCTTCTCTTGTACGGCGCTCGGTATATGTGAGTGCCGCACCAGAGATGACATCACTTCCTCCTGCTCCCTCTGTCTGACACAGACAGAGGGGGCATTTCCATTCGCCGGGAGCGATCGCGAGGGGGTGGCCAGAAACGAATGGCTGCCCCCTCATCCCGGAACGCTCCCGGACACTTAGCCACCACTCACTGTACAGAAGGGGGGTCCGATTGGACCCCCCAACTGTACAAAGGCAATCACGTACACTCTACGTGATTGTGCCTGTCGGTGCCATTCTGCCGAGGTATATATACAGTGAGCGGTCGTTAAGTGGTTAATAAAGATGCCATAAAACTATCCCCTATTTTGTAGACACTATAACTTTTGCGCAAACCGATCAATAAACGCTTATTGCAATTGTTTTTACCAAAAATATGTAGAAGAATACGTATCGGCCTAAACTGAAGAAAAAAAAATGTTTTTTTTTAAATATATTTTTGGGGATATTTATTATAGCAAAAAGTAAAAAAATATTGATTTTTTTTCAAAATTGTCGCTCCATTTTTGTTTATAGCGCAAAAAATAAAAAAACGCAGGAGGTGATCAAATACCACCAAAAGAAAGCTCTATTTGTGGGGAAAAAAGGACATCAATTTTGTTTGGGAGCCACGTCGCACAACCGCGCAATTGTCAGTTAAAGCGACACAGTGCCGAATCGCAAAAAGTGGCCTGGTCTTTAACCTGCCTAATGGTCCGAGGCTGAAGTGGTTAATTCACTTTTCACAAATACCAAAGTGAACTCAAAACTCCCTCTCCACCCCTGTTGTCTCTGCTGCATGTACCTTATGTGATCCTCGTCTAACCCTTTAACACCCCCTTTTTGAGGCTCATTTCTTTCGTGATGACGTCCCCAAATAAAAAAAAAAAAAAAAAAAAGAAGAGATTCCCATTGGTCAGTGTGATCATGTGACTAGCGCTGACCAAAGAGTGCTCGTCATTGCACACATTATGCCCTTACAGTTTCCAGGGCTGATATCCTAAAGTGCTGGACCATTATCCAGATGGAGAGGGCAGTGGAAGATGGGGATCACATAAGATACATGCAGCAGGGAGCGGAGGGGTGGGGGGTTAGTTCAGCTTTTTACAAAAAATGAAAAGGTGATCTAACCCTTTAACACCCCCTGCCCAGCCATACACGCTCCATGTAGCTGAATGGATCACAGTGGGGAGGAGGTGAGTGAGGAGTGAGGACACTTAAGTTGGAGCTTACATAGCACTGAGAACTCTTCATCAGGTTCCTAAATGACAGTGCTAGGCCAATGAGTGGACACCGGCACTATGACACGAGAAGAAGGGGCGTAGGTCACATGATCCTCACTACCCAGAAGTGTCAGGTATTTCCTTTCCTCCTGGAAGCTGAAGAGTGTTGGGGGAGTGAAGAAAAGGGGGAGTATGTGCTGCTATCAAAAGGAAGCATTAACCACCTGACCTCCGGAAGATTTTACCCCCCTTCATGACCAGGCCATTTTTTTGCGATACGGCACTGTTATTTTTTTAACTGACAATTGCATGGTCATGCAATGCTGTACCTAAATAAAATTGTCCCCCCCCCCCACAAGTAGAGCCTTCTTTTGGTGGTATTTGATCACCTCTGCGGTTTTTATTTAATTTTTATTATTGTTTTTGAGTTATGACCAAAGAAAGACCGACAATTTTGAAAAAAAATATATATATTTTTTACTTTCTGCTATAAAACGTATCCAAGAATTAAAAAAAAAAAAAAAAAAAAAATTAAATGTCTTCATAAATTTAGACCAATATGTATTCTGCTACGTCCCAATAAGCGTTTATTGAGATCTACATATGGGAGAGATAGATATGTATGTATGTATGTATGTATGTATGTATGTATGCATGCATGCAGGCATCACCCCGGTATCGTATTTTTAGAGCCAGCGGTTGGCTTTTTAGTGATAACAACCGATGCGGCTAAAAGTCGCTTGGCTGTTATCCTAAGGGAGCGGGAAGGGATGTCACACCTTCCGCCGCTCATCCCGGGCTTCCCGTCCCACCGGGAGACCCGAGCCACCAGCCGGTGCGTTCGCTGCCTAGGTTGAGACCTGTACGAAGCTGGATTCGGCTTTGATCGGTATAAAATCTGATGTCAGGGCGTCACTTCTGGTTTACCCGGCTGCCAATTGCGCCGATTTTAAAAAACAAAACAAAACACGACAGTATTCAGAATCGCAGATTTTGGTGTTTTGAATACTTTTAAGTGCAAAAGGAGGGATTTGGGGTCTTTTAGACCCCCGATCCTTCCATTAAGAGTACCTGTCACTGCTTATTACTGTCACAAGGGATGAGTACATTCCTTGTGGTAGAAATAAAAGTGATCAGAATTTTTTTTTTTAAAGGGACAATGTAAAAAAAAAAAAAAAAAAAAATTATATATATTTTTTTTTTAAAGCGTCCCCGTGAGCTCGCACAGCAAAGAAAATGCATTCGCAAGTCGGGCTCGCAAAAGTAAACAGTGTTCAAATCACATATGTGAGGTATCGCTGCGATCTTTAGAGTGAGATCAATAATTCTCCTCTGTAACTCTAACCTGGTAGCTGTAAAAAAAAATCAAAGTGTCGCATATGGAGATTTTTAGGTACCATAGTTTGTCGCCATTCAACGAGTGTGCGCAATTTCAAAGCTTGACATGTTTGGTATCTATTTACTCGGTGTAACATCATCTTTCACAATATACAAAAAACTTGGGCTAACTTTACTTTAAAAAGACGTTTAAAAAGACCGCTGCGCAAATACCGTGTGACATTAAATATTGCAACAACTGTCATTTTATTCTCTAGGTTTTCTGCAAAAAAAAAAATGATATATATAATATTTGGGTTTCTAAGTAATTTTCTAGCAAAAAATACGGATTTTAACCAATATCAGAAATAGGCTTAGGCATGAAAGGGTTAAAAAAAACAAACTGTTTGAGCTCTCTGCTCCCTTTCATGTGTTTCTCAATTTCTCCTGAAAGGAAAAAGCCTGTTTACAGAACTCTAAAGCTCAAGCTGAAATTTAATACAGCAGTTCTGAAGAATCTTCCATTTCTCACATTTTTTTGGAGCATCACAAAGTCCTTGGTTGTTACATCTTACCTCTGCTCTCTGAACAGTTATGGTCAGGGACGTCTTGGCAGTTTTCCCTCTTCCTCTTGTTACCCTTCCTGCACCCAGATTTCTTATCCAGGTTCCCTCCATTAGTCATATCTACAAGCTGCTGGTGATGCCTGAAAACGATATAAAAAAAACATAAAAACAAAAACAAAAAACGGTCTGGACAGTAAGGGCATGAAAAATGCGAGCGACTAAAAGTCACAGCAGACTTTTAGGGCATGCTGTGATTTCTAGTTTCTTGATACCACGGATAGTATTGGTTTGCCTGTATGGGTTACCTTAAAACTGCTACAGTCTCAGTCCAGTCCTTCTTCAGACACTCCCACGGGTCCATCTTTATCCAGTCTGAGGTCTGAGTCGCCAATTGGGCCATTGACAGCCGGTGTGGCCCCTCGACTAGGCCTTTCTTTTTGTATCCATCGCTCACAGGAGATATAATACCTTTTACTACCTTATAGTTTCCTGCATGGGAAAATCAACAAATACATATAGGACAATTAGCCACTTACATAATACTCAATGTATCAATCCCAAATGTCCAAATTATTATTATTTATTTTGTATATAAAATGTTTTGTTTTTTTATTAACTTTCTGCTATAAATCCAATAAAAAAATAAAAAAAATAAAACAAATGTAAAAAAAATAAAAAATGGCTTCATAAATTTAAACCAATATGTATTCTGCTAAATATTTTTGGTAAAAATCCCAGTAAGCGTATATTGATTGGTTTGTGCAAAAGTTATCACGTCTCCATATGGGATATATTGAAATTTATTTTTTTACTACAAAATGGTGGCGATCAAGGGCTTATAGCGGGACTGCGATATTGCGGTGGGCAAATCGAACACTGATACTTTTGGGGAACCAGTGACACTAATACAGTGATCAGTGCTAAATATATGCACTGTACTAATAACACTGGCTGGGAAGGGGTAAACATCAGGGGCAATCAAAGGGTTTCATGTGTTCCTGTGTAGTGGGGGAACTGTTTTTACAAGTGGAAGACATGGATCCTAGTCCCTGGTTTACAGAAACACAGGATCCATGCTTTCTGTACTGACAGAACGGCAATCTGCCTTGTTTACATAGGCCAGAATGTATTCTGCTACATTTCTTTGGTGAAGATTACCCAAATCAGTGTAAATTATTTACAATGGGTATGGGGGTGATCAAGGACACTGACTGGTGACAGCACAAAAATAAAATAAAAAATAATTCACTTTTTATGATTTTTTTTTAACAAACTCTGACCAGAGCAATATAATGTTACCATAGTACTACTCTGGGGAAGAAGTGTGTGTGTGTGTGTGTGTGTGTGTGTGTGTATATGTGTATGTGTATGTGTATGTGTATGTGTATGTGTATGTGTGTGTGTATGTGTGTGTATGTATATATATATATATATATATATATATATATATATATATATATATATATATATATATATATATATATATACACATACACACACACACACACACACACACACACACACATCGTATTTTCCGGCGTATAAGAGGACCTTTTTTTACTTAAAAAAAATCCCCCAAAAATCGTGGGTCGTCTTATACGCCGGTATAAAAAGTCACCTGCTGGAAGTCAGCCTGCTGGATGCACAATAATACTGTATGTAGCTTCTCCTACATACAGTATACCGCGCTGAGCCAATCACGGCAAGCGATGTATTCTATTAATGAATACAATGACTGCTAGGATTGGCTTTGAGACTCAGAGAGGCGCGGGCTGATGATGTTCCAACCTCTGCCAATCACGGCGAGCGATGTATTCTATAAATGAATACAAAGCCTGTTCGGATTGGCAGAGGTTTTAATATCAGCCAGCGCCTCTCTGAGTCTCAAAGCCAATCCAAGCAAGCTTTGTATTCATTAATAGAATACGTCGCTTGCCGTGATTGGCTCAGCGCGGTATACTGTATGTATACAGTATGTTACCGAATGCTCCTCTTCCTTCCACGGCCACCTCACCATCCACCACCGGAGCTTTGGTTTGAGGCACCTGACCCTCCATCTGAAGCACCTGACCCTCCATCAGTGGATTTTGCCGGGCACATGAGGTATTTATCACCGCAGCATTGCTTCACAAAGCTGTGAATTTAGTTGCACAGACATATTATTGCTGTTTCCGTATGTTACCAAAGCTACTAGACAGACTAGTCGGAAAGGGGTCGTCTTATACGGCGAGAATATCCCAAAACCAACGTTTTAGCTGAAAAATTAGGGAGTCGCCTTATACGCCGGCAAATACGGTAATATATATATATATATATTATATATATATATACACACACACATACATACATTATGTTTGCATATAGCAGTGCTATATGCAAGCATTTTACTGAATAAAATTCAGTTTCTTTTGTTGCGATTAGCTGTGATTGCTCAGGGCTAATCACATGGTCTGTGATTGGTCAGTGTGATCACATGGTACAGGCTTGGCCAATCACAAACCATGTGATCACACTGACCAATCACAGCTAGCAACACAATTGTATGCAATGGATGGCTTGTGTCACGTACCTGATCCGAAGCCAATATGTATAGAGGGGCTCCCCTTGCGGCTGGGTGCGGTATACCTCTGAAAATGCCACAGAAGGTATACGGCCCGAAGAAGCACGGGTTGCTAGATAGGGTCCAGAAGAGAGTCACCTTGTGAGGACTGCCAGGGCGTGGTGGTGCACAGGCGGCCAGGAACTCCCCAATATGCTTGGAATAAACCGTGCTTCAGAGAACAGCAGTGAACACCCGGCTGAGGGTCAAGCCCAGGAACACCCGGCTGAGGGTCAAGCCCGGAAAGACCCGGCTGAGGGTCAAGCCCAGGAAGGCAAGAAGCAAGGGCAAATCCATGGAGTAAGCTGAGGTTATAGACTGGTAATCAGGCAGAAGCAAAGTCAATAAAGTAAGCCAGAGGATGAGCCAGGAGAGGAGGTCAACAGGTCTGGAACGAGCCGGGTCAATGAACAGGAGATCCATGTAATAACACAGAGGTTCAGGAATACAGGAAGCTGACGACAATCCGGCAACTTGGGTCAGACAGAGGCAGTCCTTTATAGACCAGCAGGGGGATCCATCTGTCACATGATGCGCCTATGGCGCCCATTTCTTTTACTGGCAAGATTGCAAATACTTCTACAGCCATTTCCCTGACATATTGAAAGGAAGCCATCCATTGTATACAACTGTCATGTGACCTGCTGCGATTGTTTACAGCAGTCACATGGTACTGACAGCAGGCCGGTCCAGTAATCAGTCATCGGCTGTGTCTGGTGGACGCAGCTGGTGACAGATCTCGCCGCAGTGTGGCTCCGCGCGGGGCGCGATTTGGGACATCATATGAAGTCCGCCTGGAATGACGAGAGGTTCCCGCAGGCGTTGTCACGATATACGCTGGGCGGGAAACAGTTAAATACAACTTTTTCAAAACTTTCTTGCCACATGGCCGCATTGTATGCAACACAGAGAAGTGACAGGTACTCTTTATAGTAATGGTTAGGTTTTGGGGTACCTGTGGAATGCAGATGGTCCCTCGCCAGTTCAAACAGCCTCAGGTGCATTACAGTGATCGGGTTAAATGAGCCGGTAGCCAACAAGACAACTTCTGTCCGTTGGTCTGACTTCTCCATGGTAGAAGATGACTCCCGGGAATTCAAGCAGATTGTGTCCGGGTTACTTATACAACCTATAAAAACAAAAACATAAAACTTGTTAAGAGATTACCGTTAACTTTTTTTTTTTGTTTTCTATATTGATGTATCATTCCATATACTGTACACAGAAAAGCTTTGCAGAGTACATAGAACCATGCAGGTCACTGTCACTGTGCGGCAAAGAAGCTTACACTTTAATGTCCCCGCTATGTCAGCACACACACACACACACACACGAGGGAAAACTAGATCACAAGCCAACTAGCCAATCAGTATGTTCTTTTGGGGGGCAGGAGACCTGGAGGTCAACCACACACAAATACACTATATTACCAAAAGTATTGGGACACCTGCCTTTACAAGCACATGAACCTCAATGGCGTCCCCGTCTTAGTCCATAGGGTTCAATATTGAGTTGGCCCACCCTTTTCAGCTCTAACAGCTTCAACTCTTCTGGGAAGGCCGTCCACAAGGTTTAGGAGTGTGTCTATGGGAATGTTTGATCATTCATCCAGAATCAAAATAAGGTCCATAAAGACATGGATGAGCGAGTTTGGGGTGGAGGAACTTGACTGGCCTGCACAGAGTCCTGACCTCAACCAGATAGAACATCTTTGGGATGAATTAGAGCGGAGACTGCAAGTCAGGCCTTCTTGTCCTCATCAGTGGCTGACCTCACAAATGCGCTTCTGGGAGGAAAAGGTCAAATATTCCCATAGACACACTCCTCCACCCCAAACCCACTCATCCATGTCTTTATGGACCTTGCTTTGTGCACTGGTCCAAATCATTTGGTGGAGGGGGAGGGGGGGATTATTTTTGAGGGTTTGGGCTTGGCCCCTTAGTTTCAGTGAAGGGAACTCTAAAGCCCTGTACACACGATCAGATATCCTATGGATTCTAATCCGATGTTTTTTTCCCATCGGAAATCCGATGAAACTGTCTTTCATCAGTTTTACTCACACACCATCAGTCAAAAAACCGACCGTTCCAAACGCGGTGACGTAAAACACTCTGATGAGCCGAGAAAAATGAAGTTGAATGCTTCTGAGCATGCGTCGACTTTTTTATCCGATGGAGTTCCCCGCAGACGATAGTAATTTGCTATCGGTTTTTTTTCCATCGGATAAATTTAAAACATGTTCTATTTTTTAACACCGATGGAAAAAAGACCGTTGGGGCCCACACACGATCGGTTTGTCCGATGAAAAAAGTCCATCGGACTATTTTCATCGGTAAAACCTATCGCGTGTACACAGCTTTAAGTCTCGTACACATGATCGGCTTTTACGAGGGGAATTGTGTGATGGCAGGGATGTTGTCGGATAATACGGCCGTTTGTACGCTCCATCGGACAATTGTTGTCGGAATTTCTGCCAACAAATGTGGGATAGCATGCTTTAAAATTTTCAGACAACAAATGTGTGATGTCGGATTTTCCGGTCGTGTGTACAGAAGTCCGTCAGAAAAAAATCCAAAGTACAAAACACGCATGCTCCGAAGCAATACTAACCATAAAGACAACATTATCAGAAGTTGCCCAAAGGGTGGCGCTAAAGAGCTGAAAAAACACGTTGTTTCGTGTTTGTTGGACGACAATTCTTTGCTGTTTGTACGCAAGACAAGTTCACGGCCAATGCCCTTCGGACAAAAGTCCTACGCCTTGTCTGCGGAAAATCCGATTGTGTGCACCAGGCTTTAAGGTGTCAGCATACCAAGACATTTTGGACAATTTAATGCTCCCAAATGGGAGAAGTTTGGGGGTGGCCCCTTCCTGTTCCAACATGACTGCGCACCAGTACACAGAGCAAAGTCCATAAAGATACGGATGAGCGAGTTTGGAGTGGAGGAACTTGACTGGCTTGCACAGAGTCCTGACCTTAACCAGATAGAACACCTTTGGGATGAATTAGAGTGGAGACTGCGAGTCAGGCCTTCTCGTCCAACATCAGTGCCTGACCTCACAAATGCTCTTCTGGAAGAATGGTCAAACATTCCCATAGACACACTCCTAAACCTTGTGGACAGCCTTCCCAGGAGAGTTGAAGCTGTTATAGCTGCAAAGGGTTGGCCAACTCAATATTGAACCCTACGGACTAAGACTGGGATGCCATTAAAGTTCCTGTGTGTGTAAAGGCAGGTGTACCAATACTTTTGGAAAATGTAGTGTATATGTTAGGAAAGATCATGGATACAATAAACCCAGGGCTTCAGGACTGAAGTGTTAACCACTGGCCATGGATATAGGACATGACAAAGTTTGTTGGTAAGCAAATGCCTCCTGTCCTTTTACATCTGATTTATACTTATATAGGCCCAAAAAAACAAAAAGAAAAGTTCGTATCCCTTTTCAGGTTTTTTTTTTTATGACCTGAAGTGACATATTAGGGCGGGGCCAACTCAATATTGAACCCTACGGACTAAGACTGGGATGTCATTAACCACTTGCCAACCGCTGCCTGGTGATTTACATCGGCAGAATGGCACGGCTGCGTAAAGGGACGTACCTGTACGTCCCTTTGAATTTGCCGCCGGCGGCCCGCGCCCCTGCCGCGTACTCTGAGCGTGACCCGCGGACTCAATGTCCGCCGGTGTCCAGCAATCGTGTCACGGAGCTGCAGAACGGGGAGATGCCGATGTAAACAAGGCATTTCCCTGTTCTGACAGAGATCTACTGCTCCCTGTCATGGGGAGCACTGATCAGTGTCGTGTCACAGGTATCCCACCCCCCCCCCACAGTTAGAATCACTCCCTAGGACACACTTAACCCCTTCCTCGCCCCCCAGTGGTTAACCACTTCCCTGCCAGTGTCATTTACACAGTAATCAGTGCATTTTCTCTTACCATCCATGGACTGACACAGCCTCTTAATATTTGACAAGTGGGTTTATGTCCCTGCTTGCAGGAGAGAACTAAGCAGAATGTTATAACATACATTCTAAAGACCAGAGCTGAACAGCCCCGCCCAGGGGGCGGTCCCTCCGGACATAACCCACCCACCTGCAGCCAGCAGCCCTCAGTTTTTTTCTGCCTAGCAGAAGGAGAGGACGTGGCTCGCTTCGGAGCCAGTCTCCTGAAGAATTTTTTATTCCTTTTGGAATTTTATTATTTTATTTTTTGATCTTCTATCAACTGTCGGCTGGGCAACAGGTTGGGTACACTGGATATCCTCGTAGTCTTCCCAGTTCGACCATCAAGCGTGCTGAATCCTCGCTCCGGCGTGCGACTCAGTTCACGACATGCCCCATGACTCCAGGGGTGGCCGGTGGGCTTTTATGCTCCGCGGTCCGCTAAGATTGAACAGTGCCTGCTGTCTCTTTTCGTGGTGGACCGGGCCGACAGCTACTCAGTACCGAACTGTGATAGGTCTATCAGGAACACACTACTAGGTCCTTCCGGACCGGGTAAGTAGTATCTCCTGCCTCAGCAGGTGAGTACATGCTGTGTGTTCCTATGTGTGGGGGATTTTCCCTGTCTCCCCCTGTTGTTTGTTACTCTCCGTTACCTTGCTGGCGCTGTGCTGTCTGGGGGTGCCTGGGGGGTCACTCTGTCCCGGGGGGGAGGCTCATGGGTATCCATGTGCTCCCCCGTCAAACCTCCTCTCCCTCTTTGGGATCTGAATTTGGTGCTCTCGGTTCTTCAAGAAGCTCCTTTTGTAAACATCAGAGATATCCCTCTCTTGACGTTGTCTCAGAAGGTGGTTTTCCTGGTAGTCGTTACTTCTGTCAGACGGGTGTCTGAGTTGGCGGCGGCATTGTCTTGCAAGCCGCCTTACGTGTTGCGTCCGCGACCTTCTTTTCTTCCGAAGGTGGTCTCGGCCTTTCACCTTATTGAGGACATTGTTCTTCCGTCCTCGTGTCCTCATCAGTCGCATCCCAGAGAGTTTGCGCTTCACTCGCTAGACGTGGTACGTGCCTTTGCGGGTGTACCTGTCCGTTACTGCTCCCATTCGGAAGTCTGACTCGCTGTTTGTGGCTGTGTCAGGCCCACAACAGGGCCAAGCGGTTTCCCCTGCCACTATTTCTAGGTGGATCATGCAGACCGTCATACAGGCCTATGCCCTTAAGGGGCGGGCTCCTCCCTTTCCGGTTACGGCACATTCCACCAGGGCAATTGGTGCTTCCTGGGCTTTCCGACATCAAGCGTCAATTGCACAAGTGTGCAAGGCGGCGACCTGGTCGTCTGTTCATACCTTTTCTAAGTTTTACAAGGTTGATGTGGCTGCATCTTCTGATGCTTCCTTCGGCCGCAAGGTGTTGCAGGCCGCTGTTTAAGTTGCAACTCCTCCGTTGAGGAGCTCTGCTTATTTTGGAGTGAAGTTTGGTTTTCCTTTCTCTTTGCTCCCACCCCTCTTTTTTTTACACTGCTTTGGGACATCCCACTTGTCAAATATTAAGAGGCAGTATCAGTCCATGGACGGTAAGAGAAAATAAGATTTTTGTACTCACCGTAAAATCCGTTTCTCTGACGTCCATGGACTGACACAGCACCCACCCTTCCTTCCTTTAAGGTTTTGTACCGCTTTGTTACGAACTGAGGGCTGCTGGCTGCAGGTGGGAGGGTTATGTCCGGAGGGACCGCCCCCTGGGCAGGGCTGTTCAGCTCTGGTCTTTAGAATGTATGTTATAACATTCTGCCTAGTTCTCTCCTGCAAGCAGGGACATAAACCCACTTGTCAAATATTAAGAGGCTGTGTCAGTCCATGGACGTCAGAGAAACAGATTTTACGGAGAGTACAAAAATCTTATTTTTATAGCACTGATCGCTGTATAAAATGTGAACGGTCTTAAAATAGCTTCAAAAAAGTGTCCGATGTTTCTGCCATAAAGTCGCAGTCAGGATAATAAAAAAAAAAAAAAAAAAAAAAAAAAACACACGCAGATCGCCGCCATTGCTAGTAAAAAGAAAAAAAAAATTGATAATAAAAATGCCATAAAACTACCCCCTATTTTGTAGACGCTATAACTTTAGCACAAACCAATATGTAGAAGAATACGTGTCGGCCTAAAGAGAGGAAAAAAAAAATGGTTTTATTTTATATATATATTTCTTTGGGATATTTATTATAGCAAAAAGTTAAAAATATTGCTTTTTCTCCAAAATTTACGCTCTTCTTTCGTTTATAGCGCAAAAAATAAAAATCGCAGAGGTGATCAAATTTGTGGAAAAAAAAAAAAAGGGACGTAAATTTTGTTTGGGTGCAACGACGCACGACCGCACAATTGTCAGTTAAAGCGACGCAGTGCCGAATCGCAAAAAATGCTCTGGTGAGGAAGGGGGTAAATTCTTCCGGGGCTGAAGTGGTTAAAGTTCATGTGTGTAAAGGCAGGCGTCCCAATACTTTTGACAATATAGTGTAATATTGCAAGAGGTCAAACTCACTCTTTCTATTAAAAAATAGACTGATAGAGATAATAGAGGACGGTGACACAGATGAGCGCGGTCACATTGGTGACACAACCCAGTGATGTTGTAACGCAGTCTGCTGGGGGAAGTTACACAACCCACTGTACAATGTTACTGTGTCACACTGACCCGTCCCCATTGTGTTGGGAAATGAGGCAATAAGGCTAGAGGTAACAAACATCCTATAACAGGCAATCGTTTCATCATGGGGTCATATCGATCGACTAACCGTTATCATTTATAAAAGGAAACTTGGTGGCGAAGGGTGAAGCCAATGCTGCATACATAAAACTTCTATATGGGACTACAAAAGTGAAAAAAAAAATCTCCTTTATTCGATCTCTCCAACACAGAGAAAAAAGGAAGAATACGTTGGTCAGTTACAGAGGAAAAGTAAGAATACGTCAGTTACAGAGAAAACATAACTAATCCCTATTCGTGTTCTTACCAGAGGAGTGAGACTGAGATCCAGACTTCTATTGGATGCCTTGTTGGCTTTACCAGTGTTGGTGCCTTCTCCTTCTCCCGATGTCTGTGCCAAATCTGTGCCCCCGAGCCCCCTTCTTCCCTACCATCGCCTGACCAGTTTTACCAGTACCGGTTTCTGGGGAAAACCCCGCCCATTTCCTGACAAACCACGGGTGGAGTTTTTCAAGGCCATCTCCAAGCAAAATCTTTTGTTTCGTTTTAGATTTAGTGAGAAAAAAAAGTTACACTGGCCATACAAAAGGTTCTGTTTTTTTCGTCCAGCTGGTGGGTTAAAGCGGAATTCCGCCAAATGTTTTTTTTTTTTTTAAGTCAGCAGCTACAAATACTGCAGCTGCTGACTTTTAAAATAAGGACACTTACCCTGTCCAGGGCGCCTCCAAGATGTCGGCACCCGAAGCCGATCTGTTCCTCGGCTCTCGGGCCCGCCCCCATCTTCGCTAAGAGAATTGGGAAGTGAAGCCTTGCAGCTTCACTTCCTGATTCCCAACTGCACATGCGCGAGTCGCGCTGCACGATCCCACTGGTCCCTGCTGCCTTCCGAGACCTGTGTCTCACAGAAGACAGCGGGGGGGTGGAGAAGGTGCCGGAAGTGGCGTAGGTCACCGCGGGTGGCTCAGCTATCTATGCCCGGAAGTGGGAGCAAAATACCTGTATTAGACAGGTATCTGCTCCCCCCTCTTCCCTAAAAGGTGCCAAATGTGTCACGGGGGGTGGGGGGAGCATTACGAAAAGCGGAAGTTCCATTTTTGGGTGGAACTCTGCTTTAAATTAAAAAAACAAAACAAGTTCCCCTATTCACACATTAGAGGTGGATGGAGGAATCCTCCCTGCTGTATCATTGTACTCAGACAGTGGAGACCCCCCCCCCCCCACTGTCAGAATACACAGATCGGCGCTGCAGCCATGGATTGAGCGGCTTTTATCCAAACTTTTTTCATCCACTCCATCCCACATCTAGTCCTCTACATCAGTGGTCTCCAATCTGCAGCCCTGGCCCTTTGCATACCTTTATCCAGCCCTTGGAGCACCATTCCTTCCACTGATACAAGGCACCATCTTTCCCACCGACACCAACAATGGGGCACCATTCCTCCCACTGACACCAACAATGGGGCACCATTCCTCCCACTGACACCAACAATGGTGTCAGTGGGAGGAATGGTGCCCTATGTTTGGTGTCAGTGGGAGGAATGGTGCCCCAACGATAGGGCACTATTGCTCCCACTGATACAAGGCACTATACCTTGCACAGATTCCCACCATCGGACTATAATTCCTCTACTGACTCACACAGACACCAACCATCAGGCAATAATTACTCTGACACCAACAGTGGGGCACCATTCCTCCCACTGGCACCAAAGAAGGGCGCTATCCCTCCCACTGACACCAATAATGGGGTAATATTCCTCCCAGTGACATAAACGATAAGACCCTATTCCTGATGGTGGGGTCAGAATTTGGTGTAAACAACATGAAAGCATGGATCCATCCTGCCTTGCATCACCGGTTCAGGCTGGTGGTGGTGGTGTAATGGTGGGGGGGGGGGGATTTTCTTGGCACACTTTGGGCCCTTAGTGCCAATTGATTATCGTTTAAACACCAGGACCTACCCGAGTATTGTTGCTGACCATTAAGGATGAGCGCCGGCGTGTTCGCATTGAACACGTTGTGACAGCAGGAAGGTAAAGTCACCTGGTTGCATCCAGGGGGGTAGATATATTTCGCCCAGATTCAGGCTTTACGCCGACTTATACAACTAGGTGGAGAGTTGTATAAGGCTAGTGGGCTCATGGATGACTCATACCTCTAGGGAGAGTGTGGGGCGTCGTACAGACAGGGAGTTGATGAGACCAGCTGAAGCTTGTCAGCTCATTTAGGCCTCTATAAGAACTCCCAGCTTCATTAGATGTTAGCTCATGCCTGGAACCAGACCTGTGTGGACTGTCTAGGGAGAGTGAACCCCTGTGTGGTGAGACAAAGCCTGTGTGGCTATTTGCTTGGACATTTAAAACCAGGGACTTAGGGACTAGGACAGCACTAGGCTGATCCCAGTTGTTAGTTAGGAAACCTGTATGTTTAGTCAGAGGTCAAGTTGACCAGGATTTATTTTGTTTATGTTTCTTTTGCTTAGCTGTGTTTTGTCACTGTAAATAGAAAATAAACCGCACCTTTTTGATTTTGAAAACCACAACCTCCGTTTGCTGGGCCTGTTTTTGTGTGGGGAGCCCATCTCGGGGGTCACACACACCCGCTGCCGAGCTAACCCCCTCACAGTTGGTGGAGAACCAGTGGCAGTTTTTTTTTAAGCCAGCATGGAGGACTACAACAACAGATGGAAGCAGCAATGCAGCAACGTCCGCAGACCAGTGAGGAAAGCCGTCCCACTAATACCGCGTCCTTTGGGGTGAGTCGTTTATTGACAAAAATGACTGGAGAGGATGATCCAGAGGTATTTTTGACCACATTTGAAAGGACCGCTGAAAGAGAAAAGTGGCCTGAGGAGCAGTGGGCTGGACTGGTGGCTCCTCTGTTAACTGGTGAATCGCAGAAAGCTTACTATGACCTAGAGCCTAACCAAGCAAAAGACTATGCGATGCTAAAAGCTGAAATATTGGCAAGGCTGGGTGTCACCCAGGCTGTCCGGGCTCAGCGTGTGCATAACTGGACTTTCCAGCTTGGAAAACCCCCCAGGTCTCAAATGTATGATCTCATTCACCTGAGCAGAAAGTGGCTACAGCCAGAGACTTTGTCCGCACCAAAGATTGTGGAACGTGTTGTAATGGATCGGTTTTTGAGAGCTCTTCCTACTGCCATCCAAAAGTGGGTAAGCCATGGAGACCCAGAGACAGCCGATGGTCTTGTGGATCGTGTGGAGAAATACTTGGCTACAGAGAACCTGACGGCCTCTTCCAGAGACACTCGGACTTTCCACCCTAAGACCAGACCATCCCCAGGGGCGGATAAGAGGATTCCAAGGGGTGAGGGTGGAGAGAGTGAGAGGGTGGGAGCTCTACCCCAAGTTTGGCGAGAACAGCCTGGGAAATCAGCGGCTCAAGAGGCCGCAAGAAGGATCGTTTGCTACCGCTGCCGGCAAGCGGGACATATTGCAGCCAATTGCCCGGTTGTGGAGGAACCCATGCAGTGTGACTTTCTGACGGGCAGACGTCAGTCGCTGTGTGCGACAGTCGCATGCACTGCCATTCGAGGAACTGAGAAACATTTATGCAAAATGTGTGTTAATGGTAGAAATGTTGTGGTATTGCTGGATTCAGGTAGCCTTGTGACCCTGATAAAGGCTGAGTTAGTTAAAACAGAGGTCTCTGGGAATAGCAAGGTAGCTGTTATTTGTGTGCATGGGGACACCCGAGAGTATCCAGTGACTACAGTGTGTTTCGAGACCCCCAAAGGTACCCTCTCTCATCCAGTGGGCTTAGTATCTCAGTTACCGCATGACGCCATTGTGGGAAGGGATTTTCCGAAGTTCTGGGAACTGTGGGATGATCCTGAGCCCCCCACTGGTGCCCCTATGTACCAGGAATGTGATAGCCAGAACTCCCCTGAGAGTGGTGAGGACTCTCCGGAATTTCCCTTATCAGTATTGGCAGGGGAGACTCAAGAAACTGGAGAGGAGCCCACCTCCTCAGACGAAAACCTACCGTCTGTGGAGTTTTCTGATCTTGAGGTTCACAGGGAAAACTTTGCCACAGAACAGTTGAAAGACCCCGCCCTAATAAAGGCACGGGAAAACGTAGTGAAAATAGATGGCGAGTTAGTGAACCCAGATAATACCTGCACTTACCCATACTTCAGCGTAGAGAAGGACCTACTGTATCGGGTGGCAAAAAGGGCAGAAGAAACCGTTGAGCAGCTTGTGGTGCCCAAACCTTACAGGAAGTTGGTGTTGGAGTTGGCCCATGGGCACATTCTTGGAGGTCATCTGGGGACAGAGAAAACCCGAGAGAGGGTATTACAGAGATTCTATTGGCCGGGGGTGATGAAGGACATAGAAAATTATTGTTCCTCCTGCCCTGTGTGTCAGAGGTCGGCCCCGATGCCACATTTCCGTAGCCCGCTGGTCCCTCTACCCATCATTGAGGTCCCGTTTGAGAGGATCGCCATGGATTTGGTAGGTCCTATAATCAAGTCCGCTAGGGGGCACCAGTACATATTAGTTATAATGGACTATGCCACCCGTTATCCAGAAGCGATCCCTCTCCGAAATACCTCGGCCAAAACCATAGCCAAAGAGCTATCTCTTGTGTTTAGCCGGGTGGGTATTTGTAAAGAACTGCTTACGGACCAAGGTACACCCTTTATGTCCCGGGTTATGAAGGAGCTGTGTAAATTGTTCAAAGTGACGCAATTACGTACATCTGTGTATCACCCCCAAACCGATGGGCTGGTTGAAAGGTTCAACAAAACCCTAAAACAAATGTTGAAGAAAGTGGTGGATAGAGATGGAAAGGATTGGGACTGTCTACTTCCTTATCTGATGTTTGCTATTAGGGAGGTGCCCCAATCCTCTACGGGATTCTCCCCCTTTGAGTTACTGTATGGGAGACACCCAAGAGGGCTGTTGGATATTGCCAAGGAAACTTGGGAAAGTGAGAGTTCTCCCCACAGGAGTGTGATTGAGCATGTCGCCCTGATGCAAGACCGAATTGCACAGGTAATGCCCATCGTGAAGGAACATTTGGCCCAAGCGCAGCTAGCACAGCAGAGAGTGTACAACCGTGGAGCCAAGACCCGTACCTTTTCCCCGGGGGATAGGATACTGGTACTTGTCCCTACGGTTGAAAGTAAATTCCTTGCCAAATGGCAAGGCCCCTACGAGATAATGGAAAAAGTGAGCGAAGTGAATTACAAGGTCAGACAACCAGGAAGGCGAAAGCCCGAACAGATCTATCACGTTAATCTGTTGAAAGCCTGGAGGGATAGAGAGTCCCTAGTCGCAGACACTTGGTCACCAGCTCAAACTGGTTGCGTGATTCCGGAGGTTGGAATAGCAGCCACCTTGTCACAACCCCAACAACAGGAGGTTAAGGAGTTTGTGCTTCGCAACAAGGAGGTATTCTCTGAGCTGCCAGGACAAACATCTGGGGTAGAGCATGACATCATTACCCCGCCCGGTGAAAGGGTGAAGTTAAAACCCTATCGGATCCCAGAGGCCCGACGGGAGGCAATACGGGAGGAAGTACAGAAAATGCTGAACTTAGGGGTGATAGAGGAGTCCCAAAGTGATTGGTCTAGTCCCATTGTGTTGGTGCCTAAACCGGATGGGAGCTGGCGATTTTGTAACGATTTTCGACAGTTGAACAAAGTTACAAAATTTGACACCTACCCCATGCCACGTATAGATGAGTTGATCGACCGGCTGGGAACAGCCCGATACATGACGACTCTTGACCTCACAAAAGGGTATTGGCAAATCCCCCTGGCCAAGTCGGCCAAAGAGAAAACCGCATTTGTAACCCCAGACGGGGCGTTCCAATATAAAAGAATGCCGTTCGGGTTACAGAATGCGCCGGCCACATTCCAGCGGAAAATGGACCAGATGCTGAGGCCCCATCGGAAGTATGCTGCGGCTTACCTGGATGACATAATTGTCCATAGCACAGATTGGGCCTCACATCTGCCAAAAGTGCAAGCAGTCCTGGACTCTGTTCGGGAAGCGGGGTTTACGGCTAACCCCAAGAAGTGTACCATTGGGCAGGAGGAGGCCAAATATCTTGGGTACACCATTGGGAGGGGAGTAATAAAACCCCAACTCAACAAAGTCGAGGCCATCCAGAGTTGGCCACGTCCCAACAGCAAGAAGCAGGTACGAGCCTTTCTGGGAATCGCTGGGTATTATCGGCGATTCATTCCCCACTTTGCTTCTAAGGCTGTGCCCCTAACCAACCTGACGAAGGGGAAAGGGACGGTCATGATTAAATGGACCCCCGAGGCTGAGGCAGCATTCCAATTCTTGAAACAAGCCTTATGTAGCCAGCCAGTGTTGTACTCACCCGACTTCTCTAAAGACTTTGTCGTACAAAGTGATGCGTCAGATGTGGGGTTAGGAGCAGTACTGTCCCAGGTCTGGAACGGGGAAGAGCACCCAGTCATTTACCTCAGCAGGAAGTTGAAGTCCCATGAGGTAAATTACGCCACCGTTGAAAAGGAGTGTTTAGCGGTGAAGTGGGCTCTAGATTCCCTTCGGTACTACCTGCTAGGTAGGCACTTTGACATGGTTACGGATCACGCTCCGTTAAAGTGGATGGCTCAAAACAAGGAAACAAATAGAAGAGTGAATAGGTGGTTCCTGGCCCTCCAGGAATTCAACTTCACAGTAAAGCATCGCCCTGGCGTTCAAATGGGGAATGTGGATGCTTTGTCTCGAGTACATGAATGCCTGATTGCTGGTGTTCCAACCCCGAGGTTAAAACAAGAGGGGGGGGGTATGTGACAGCAGGAAGGTAAAGTCACCTGGTTGCATCCAGGGGGGTAGATATATTTCGCCCAGATTCAGGCTTTACGCCGACTTATACAACTAGGTGGAGAGTTGTATAAGCCCAGCTAAGGCTAGTGGGCTCATGGATGACTCATATGTCTAGGGAGAGTGTGGGGCGTCGTGCAGACAGGGAGTTGATGAGACCAGCTGAAGCTTGTCAGCTCATTTAGGCCTCTATAAGAACTCCCAGCTTCATTAGATGTTAGCTCATGCCTGGAACCAGACCTGTGTGGACTGTCTAGGGAGAGTGAACCCCTGTGCGGTGAGACAAAGCCTGTGTGGCTATTTGCTTGGACATTTAAAACCAGGGACTTAGGGACTAGGACAGCACTAGGCTGATCCCAGTTGTTAGTTAGGAAACCTGTATGTTTAGTCAGAGGTCAAGTTGACCAGGATTTATTTTGTTTATGTTTCTTTTGCTTAGCTGTGTTTTGTCACTGTAAATAGAAAATAAACCGCACCTTTTTGATTTTGAAAACCACAACCTCCGTTTGCTGGGCCTGTTTTTGTGTGGGGAGCCCATCTCGGGGGTCACACACACCCGCTGCCGAGCTAACCCCCTCACAACGTGCAGAGCCCGCCAGGAAGTCGGCACCGTGCTGCGCTAATCACCGGCAGGAAGACATTGTCCCGATGCTCAGGCTGCAGAGATCGGGAAATGTCTCCCTGCCTGTGATTAGCGCAGCGCGGTGCCGACTTCCTGGTGGGCTCTGCACGTGTTCAATGCTAACCAACACGCCGGAGCTCATCCTTGCTGACCATGTCCATCCCTTTATGACTACAGTGTCCCCATCTTCTGATGGCTCCTTCCCGCAGGATAATGCCCCATGTCACAAAGCTCCAATCATCTCACCACTGGACAATGGAGGTCCCTGTACTCTAATGGCCTCCATAGTCACCACATCTCATCCAATAGAGCACCTTTGGGATGTGGTGGAAGGGGAGATTGGAATCATGGATGTACAGCCAACAAATCTGCAGCAACTGCGTGATGTTATGTCACCTTGTTGTATCTATACCACGAAGAATGAAGGCAAAAGGGGGTCCAACCCGGTACTAGCAAGGTGTACCTAATAAAGTGGCCGGTGAGAGTAAATCTTCTGCATTTTGGATCACCGTGATCTGTTGTAATTTTTGCTGCAATTAGATAACAGGCATACAAAAAAAAGTATGCAAACTGCACCAATAAAGGAAAAATAAAACTCACCTCTATCACTGGTAGCTCTGTTAATCTCAGACCAAACGTGGTCATCATTACAGGACATGACAAATCCCCGTGTGCGATGGCCCCCCTGTCTGCTAGATAACCCAGAGTAGACACTAAGGTCACCACAGGGGCCGTACTTCCCGACTCTGGGACACAGGGCCCGGGCTAGTCCGGAAAATCCCAGCTTATGGACATAGAGGGGGAAGATCATGCTAAACATGCAGGGCTACTTCCCCCATCTCTCATAGTCACAAAGATATTCTTCTGGGCAAAAAGGGAGAAAACTGCAAATAAAACAAAAACCAAAAATTACCGGTCTGAAAATTAAGAAAAAACAAAACAAAAATTAAAAACAAAATGAAATACAAAATTATATCAACACAAGATAAAAAGGAAACAAAAAATAAATAAAAAAAGATGACGGTTGGACATTCACACAGAGATTTCAGCACGTGGGATGAGCAAGAGAAAAAGTCACTGAATTCCAACGTCCACGCTCAGGATCTCGGAGCGCGATGAGCGCTGATGATCAGTACAAATGTCCCCTCTCACACTTGCCAGCTACTAGTTCTCCTCTCCGACAGCGCATGAGAAAAGGAATGCCGATAACCGTCATGTTTGTTTACAATGGTGTGGTGGATAGCACTTTCACCTAGCAGCAAAAGGGTCGCTGGTTCGAATCCGGATCACGACACTACCTGCCTGGAGTTTGCATGTTCTCCCTGTGATTGTGTGGGTTTCCTCTGGGTACTCCCAAGACATGCTGGTTCTGGTCTAAATTGGCCCTAGTATATGTATGATTGTGAGTTCAGGACCTTAGATTGTAAGCTCCTTGAGGGCAGGGACTAATATGAATGTACAATGAATATATAAAGCGCTGCGTGAATTGACAGCACTATATAAAAGTACTATAAATTAAAAAAAAAATATGTGATCGGCAGTGATTGGACACAGCTGATCACATGGTACAGGGCCACTGTAATTGGCAGATTGCTGCAGCCGGTCATCAGTGAGTATGAGCTGTTTTTTACAGCTTTTTACACACTGATCACACTGTAATTGGCCCTGTACCGTGACCTGTGAGCAGCTGGACATTCATGGATGGTCTCCCAGAACGAGAGAGCTGTGGCCATCTTTCACCATAATGAGGTGGTTAAAAAGGGAATCTTCAGTGCCCCCCAAAATAAAATAGGGCCCCATCACTGGTATTAGTGGGAGGAATAGGGCCCCATCACTGTTATTAGTGGGAGGAATAGGGCCCCATCACTGGTATTAGTGGGAGGAATAGGGCCCCATCACTGGTATTAGTGGGAGGAATAGGGCCCCATCACTGGTATTAGTGGGAGGAATAGGGCCCCATCACTGGTATTAGTGGGAGGAATAGGGCCCCATCACTGGTATTAGTGGGAGGAATAGGGCCCCATCACTGGTATTAGTGGGAGGAATAGGGCCCCATCACTGGTATTAGTGGGAGGAATAGGGTATTTTTTCCCACAATTCTTTGCAAAACAAAGATTTTTTTTTCTTTCCAGAAAATTGTCATATTAGAAGGTTATTTCAAACACACAGCATATGCATACCACAAATTACACCCCAAAACACATTCTGCTATTACTCCTGAGTATGGCGATACCACGTGTGAGACTTTTACACAGCGTGGCCACATAGAGAGGTCCAACATGCAGGGAGCACTATCAGGCGTTCTAGGAGAATAAATTACACATCTAATTTCCTGACTACCTCTTACACTTTTGAAGGCCCTGGAGCACCAGGACAATGGAAATGCCCCAAAAATGACCCCATTTTGGGAAGAAAACACCCTAACGTATAATCTATGAGACATAATGAGTCTATTGAACATGTCATTTTTTTTTCTACAAATTTTTGGAAAATGTGGAAAGAAAAATGAAAACGCATTTTCTTTTTTTTAACACAAAAGTTGTCCATTTATACAATATTTCTAACACATAGTATGTACATACCAAAAAATTTGACCCCAAAATAGATTGTCCTACTCCTGAGTGCGGCGATACCACATGTGAGACTTTTCCACAGCCTGGCCACATACAGAGGCCGAGTATGGCTGGGTATGGGATGAGCATGGCTGGGTATGGGATGAGCATGGCTGGGTACGGCTGAGTATGGCTGGGGGTGGATGGGATGGCTGAGCATGGATGGATGAGTATTGCTGAGTATGAATGGCTGAGCATGGATGGGTGACAGAGGGATGGAGGAGTATGGATGGCCGAGTATGGATGGAGGGATGGCCGAGTATGGATGGCGGGATGGCCGAGTATGGATGGCGGGATGGCCGAGTATGGATGGCGGGATGGCCGAGTATGGATGGCGGGATGGCCGAGTATGGATGGCGGGATGGCCGAGTATGGATGGCGGGATGGCCGAGTATGGATGGCGGGATGGCCGAGTATGGATGGAGGGATGGGCCGAGTATGGTTGGAGGGATGGGCCGAGTATGGTTGGAGGGATGGGCCGAGTATGGTTGGAGGGATGGGCCGAGTATGGTTGGAGGGATGGGCCGAGTATGGTTGGAGGGATGGGCCGAGTATGGTTGGAGGGATGGGCCGAGTATGGTTGGAGGGATGGGCCGAGTATGGTTGGAGGGATGGGCCGAGTATGGTTGGAGGGATGGCCGAGTATGGTTGGAGGGATGGCCGAGTATGGTTGGAGGGATGGCCGAGTATGGTTGGAGGGATGGCCGAGTATGGTTGGAGGGATGGCCGAGTATGGTTGGAGGGATGGCCGAGTATGGTTGGAGGGATGGGCCGAGTATGGTTGGAGGGATGGGCCGAGTATGGTTGGAGGGATGGCCGAGTATGGTTGGAGGGATGGCCGAGTATGGTTGGAGGGATGGCCGAGTATGGTTGGAGGGATGGCCGAGTATGGTTGGAGGGATGGCCGAGTATGGTTGGAGGGATGGCCGAGTATGGTTGGAGGGATGGCCGAGTATGGCTGGAGGGATGGTCGAGTATGGCTGGAGGGATGGCCGAGTATGGCTGGAGGGATGGCCGAGTATGGCTGGAGGGATGGCCGAGTATGGCTGGAGGGATGGCCGAGTATGGCTGGAGGGATGGCCGAGTATTGATGGCTAATACAGAGGAATAGATGGATGGCTGGATAAGGCTGCAGTTGTCACAGAACAGCGCTGTGGGCACTACAAATCCAGCCCACAGCGCAGCTGCATCCGATCTCTCCCCTCTCCGCTCACACTGTACCAATCGATACAGAGAGGGGAAAGAGGAACCGGACATGAGGCCGGTTTAATTACAAGTGATCGCTCTGTCATTTGACGGAGCGATCATGTGGTAAATGGCCGCTACCAGCAGCCATTTACCCTGATGCGCCAGGTGCTCTGGACCCGGCAATCACGGACACACCCCTGTGCGCGCTCCAGGGAGCGCGATTCTGGGAGGACGTCAATGTACGCCCTCCCAGAGTTATCGAGCCGCACTGTAGCCGTCATTTGGCTATAGTGCAGTTGGTAACTGGTTAAAATCAAAAGATCAAAAAAAAAACTTTTGCCTAAACAAAGGAAAAAAAAAAAGCCTTGTTTACATGCCGGAAGATTCGGAAGTAAGTGACATCATGACGTTGCTCTGGTCCTCCAAGGTCATAGAGATGAGTGGAGGCCTTCACTTATCTCTATTGTAAGCCACTGTATCCGATTTTTGTTTTTTAAATCATTGATTTTTACCCATCCTGTGTTAAACCGCAATGACCACCCATGGATCTAAATTCTTCTGGTCCTTGCTGAATCGGCCAAATTTCAGTCCGCTTTAGTTCGGTTTTAATTGTTGATAAAACTCTCTGTGTTTCCATTTTTCCAAAATTTCTGTGCAATGAATTTCCAAAGACGGGATAACATTTACAAAGCATGTGAACAACAAGTACAGAATGGCTTTAATGCCACAAAATATTACTAGAAGAGGAACATTTGGTAACACGTCTATGTAGTTATCCTCATGAGAGTGAATTATGTGACAAAACAAACTGTTGATTTGGAACCAACGCAATTGTTCTAGGAGTCACATTTATTTGCTTATACAATTTTTTTATGGCTGAAACTAGTATGAATCCCCAACCCCCCCCCCTTTTTTTTTTTTTTTTTAAAGCTGAACGTCCGGCACGAGAACTTTATTTTTATTTACTTTTCCTGTTTCAATCATTTTTATTTAATTTAACAAGTAGCCAACATGTTATTGACGCAGGGACGAGAACGGCATTTTAAAATCTATTTCTCAACAGTCACAAAGGACTCTTCAAGCCCAGATATTACCTTGCAAAAGTAGCAGTAACATCATCAGAGTGCTGTCCATAGACTGTGCAGGCTCCGCCCACTAGAGGTTGTCTGCAGAAAACTACAGGAGGGGGCGGAGACCAGACCAGTCACACTGCACAAGGGGAGAGCGCAGCAGTGACCGGTCTTTATTACAGGAAGTCTCACACTGGATTACTGCACAGATCTGGAAGAAATACACAAAGATCACCGAGATTCAAGGAAGAATACACATGATGATGTATGTAGACAATATATGCCTATCACAGAGTTCAGCACACACACGGGGCTGTAGTTAAAGTGGTTGTAAACCTCAGACATGAAATATAAGCAATGTATTTCGCTCTCTAATGTGTACTTGTCTCATTTAATGTGTTAGTTAACCCAGGAGCCTGCATTCACTATATCTGGTCTCCCACAGTACACAGAACAGTAAAACGCAATTATTTTAGTAAATATAAACCGCTTTATACATTTTCTCATCAGCAGTATATAGCAGTCTTGTGACTTCCTTCAGTGTCTGGTTAAAGCTTGTGGGAGGAGTTTTCATTCTACTCTGACTGTCCTATGAGGCTGCAGGACCTCTGACCCTCTGTCTGGACAGTGCTGATTGGTCCTGTGCTGATCACATGCACTCTCCCAAGAAAAAAAAAAAAAACTCTCTAGCAATACACACCAAACTGAGCATGTGCAGCTTGTCCCCTAGCCTCTGTTCTCTCAGGAGTCGGTTAGGGGACATTGGAAGAAGGAGTGAATCAAAGAAGACAGGATCAAACAGCCTTTTTTTACACCATGCTGAGGATTAACCCCTTAGGTTCCACAGTGAGCATAACAAGAATGCTTTACTGCATATGGGTTTAGTAACACTTTCACCACTTCAGCCCCGGAGGATTTGGCTGCCCAATGACCGGGCCATTTTTTGTGATTCGGCACTGCGTCGCTTTAACTGACAATTGCGCGGTCGTGCGACGTGGCTCCCAAAACAAAATTGACGTCCTTTTTTCCCCACAAATAGAGCTTTCTTTTGGTGGTTTATTTATTCTTGTGGACTTATTAGCGCAATTTTCTTTTATATTTTTACCTGTGTTTATCCCACTTTTATTGCTGCTTCACCAAGTCCTTTTTAGTTATAATTTGAATTTTTCATTTAATTTAATACAGTAAGCGCAGTTTTTCTTTTTTACTTTTTCTTTTGGTGGTATTTGATCATCTCTGCAGTTTTTATTTTTTTGCGCTAAAAATCAAAAAAAGGAGCGACAATTTTGAAAAAAAAACAATATTTTTTACTTTTTGCTTTAATAAATATCCCCAAAAAATATATCAATTTTTTTCCCCTATGTTTAGGCCGATATGTATTCTTCTACATAATTTTTGGTATAAAAAAAATAAATATAATTTTTTTTTTGCAATAAGCGCATATTGATTGATTTGCGAAAAAGTTATAGCGTCTACAAAATAGGGGATAGTTTTATGGCATTTTTATAATTTTTTTTATTAGAAATGGCGGCGATCTGCGATTTTTATCGTGATTGCGACACTATGGCGGACACATCGGACACTTTTGACGCTATTTTGGGACCAATGTCATTTATACAGCGATCAGTGCTATAAAAATGCACTGATTACTCTGAAAATTACACTGGCAGTGAAGGGGTTAACCACTAGGGGGTGAGGAAGGGGTTAAGTGTGTCCTAGGGAGTGATTCTAACTGTGTGGGCGGGGCTACAAGTGACACGACACTGATCACTGCTCTCGATGAGAGGGAGCAGACGATCAGTGTCTTGTCACGAGGCAGAACAGGGAAATGCCTTGTTTACACAGGCATCCCCCTGTTCTGCCTGTCCGTGACACGATCGCGGGACACCGGCGGACATCAAGTCTGGGGGTCCCTCGGGCACGGTCACGGAGCTCGCGGCGGGCGTGCGCGCTCGCACAGTGCGAATTTCAAAGCAACTTACCTGTACGTTGCTTTAAGCACAGGAGCCATTCTGCAGATGTATATCTACTGACAGCAGTCGGCAAGTGGTTAAGAGCACCAAGTGTCAATACTGTCCGCTGCTTCATTCCTCTGCTATCAGCATGACTCACTTCTGGCAAATTTTCCTGACACCAAGAGAAAAATGGTGACAGGGGAGTGATCTCAAGCCTCAGCTCTGTTCCTCTGTGCTGTGTGGAGGGGGGTGTGTCTCTTCCCTCCAATCAGCTCTCAGAGCTGGCCAGGTGTGTGCACACAAGGATGGCTCCACAGTAAAAGGAGCTACCCAAAACAGGAAGGTCGGGGAGCACTAATGGCGCTGGCCAAATGGAGAAGATAGGAACGTTTTAACCACTTCCCGCTCGGCCTATAGCAAAATGAAGGCTGGGCGGTGATTTAATTGTTTTGACTGGACGTCACATGGCGCCTTTCAGAACAACCCGCTCGTGCACGCCCCCGGGGGTGCAAAGCCCGGCGATCAGTGGAGCGATGTGTCGCTTGGACACACCGCATCTCCGATCACGGTAAAGAGCCTATGATGTACGCTCTTTACCATGTGATCAGCTGTGTCCAATCACAGCTGACCACAGTGTAAGTAGGAAGTGCCGGTGTTCTGCCGAGATGAGTCCCCCTGGCGGATAATGCCCGCCCTGGACTGTGCAGGCGCAGCACTCTAGCAAACGGAGATGTCGAAAATTGCTGAACATAAAGAGCTGGGAATCAGCTGTAGCTTGCGCCTGCGCAATGAACAGGACATTGTGACAGACGTTGCCGCACGCTCCCGATGCTCGCTCCACTCTGCAAGGGGCGGGTGTATTACTATTATATCGTGTAAGGGGCGGGTGTATTATTAGGGTGGTTTGATCAAGAAACTACACGTCTTTGCGGGGCATGTTTAAACAAATAAAGGGCGAAGAGGCCGTATTTTATATTGATGGACAGAGACACTGCAAAACCCGCCCTTCATTTGTTTAAACATGCCCCGCAAAGACGTGTAGTTTCTTGATCAAACCACCCTAATAATACATCCGCCCCTTGCTGTAGCCATCCGCCCCTTACACGCTATAATAGTAATACACATCCGCCCCTTACACGCTATAATAGTAATACACATCCGCCCCTTACACGCTATAATAGTAATACACATCCGCCCCTTACACGCTATAATAGTAATACACATCCGCCCCTTACACGCTATAATAGTAATACACATCCGCCCCTTACACGCTATAATAGTAATACACATCCGCCCCTTACACGCTATAATAGTAATACACATCCGCCCCTTGCTGTAGCCATCCGCCCCTTACACGCTATAATAGTAATACACATCCGCCCCTTGCTGTAGCCATCCGCCCCTTACACGCTATAATAGTAATACACATCCGCCCCTTGCTGTAGCCATCCGCCCCTTACACGCTATAATAGTAATACACATCCGCCCCTTACACGCTACAATAGTAATACACATCCGCCCCTTACACGCTACAATAGTAATACACATCCGCCCCTTACACGCTATAATAGTAATACACACCCGCCCCTTACACGCTATAATAGTAATACACATCCGCCCCTTACACGCTATAATAGTAATACACACCCGCCCCTTACACGCTATAATAGTAATACACATCCGCCCCTTACACGCTATAATGGTAATACACATCCGCCCCTTGCTGTAGCCATCCGCCCCTTACACGCTATAATAGTAATACACATCCGCCCCTTACACGCTACAATAGTAATACACATCCGCCCCTTAAAGTTTTTCTCCTTTTGAATAATGGGGGGACAGATCGAGGCACAATCCTTTCCCTTCTTGCTGCTGCCCACTGTGCTGTCACCAGTGGTGAATAGTCACTGCCACTGACTAGATAATATAGAACGTGAATTACCTTCGCTCACTTTGCCCCTGTCAGAGGAAGAAATCCGTCCAAGGGAGAAGTGGAGGCCTCTCCGTCACCAGCGATGCTGCGCCGGGCTCTTCAGAGAAGTTACTGCACACCAGTCCTCACTAACTCAGAGACGGGCACCCAAGGCATTAGGGCCCCCTCGGATTCCTCCACCCTCGCGGAACTCAGTCGAAGGTACTGAGCCCCAGGCATCCGCCATAGTACCTCACCCCAGGCTAAAGGTGCCTGAGATGGACACCATCTCCGCTCCAGCTAGGCCAAGGGCACCTAGGCCTGGAACACCAGCACCCAAGCTGAAGGTGCCTGGGCGCGGCCACGTCCTCCGACTCTCCCTAAAATCAGGGCCTCCGCCCATTTTATGACCTCTCCCTTTGCATCACAGCGGGTTCCCCGCCCCGCTGTACCAGCTCCAGGGGAGGACAAAAAGGCACAGTTCGCGGTGTGAGTTCAGCTCGGGCCCAAGGCAACAACGCCACCCAGGGACCCCAAGGAACCTCACACCACCAGAGTCCTTACAAAATTCAAATACCCGCTACACACCCTATAATAGTAATACACATCCGCCCCTTGCAGAGTGGAGCGAGCATCGGGAGCGTGCAGCGTGTTGCTCATTGCGCATGCGCCATGTACAGATGAGTGACATCTGTGTTCATATTCAGGGATTTTTGGAGGTCCGTTGTGATCTGTACTGCGCAAACGCTGCGCCTGCACTGTACAGAGCGGGCATTATCCACCAGGGACAATTCCCAGCAGGACACCGGCATTCCTCTATTCACACTGACAGCGGGTGAGTAGAGGAGAGCCGATAAGCGGCTTTCCTTGCAGGGGGGAGTCTTCACTGATAATAAGTGCAATGATTATCAGTGCAGCCCCATCAGCGATGCCTGCCAGTGCCCATCAGTGCCTCCTCATCAGTGTCCATAAAGGCTGCTCATCAGTGCCACCTCATCAGTGCTGCCTATCATTGCTAGTCAGTGCAGCCTCATCAGCGCACATCAGTGAAAGAGAAAAAAAAACTTATTTACAAAATTTTATAACAACTAAGAGAAAACTTTTTTTTCCCACCCTCAAAATTTTTTCAGTCTTATTTAATTTATTTAGCAAAAAAATAAAGAACCCAGTGTTGATTAACCGCTTCCTGTATATATATATATACGCCCTGACTTTGAAGAGGGATATCTCGGTAACGGCAGCAGCTACTGCCACAACCGAGGTATCCATCTCTTTAGGCGGCGGTCCTGTAAACGATAATGTTGGTCTCCACGGTGGGTTCGCCGCGAGATCACCGTTATAGGCGGCGGGAGAGGGCCCCCCTCCCGCCGCTCTGCCGCGCCCTCCGCCGCTTACCGGAGCCGTCGGTAGCGGCGGAGGCGATCGTGTACTCCTCCTAGCTGGGTATGGAGACGAGTGAGGGGAAGATGGCCCCCACCCGTCTCCATAACATAGCAGGGCAGAAGCGACGTCAAAACGTCACTTCCGCCCATACGTCTTAAAGGCACATTTTTTTGTTGTAATTTTTTCAAAATGACAAAAAATTATTTTTATTGCATTTTAGTCTAAATATGAGATCTGAGGTCTTTTTGACCCCAGATCTCATATTTAAGAGGACCTGTCATTCCTTTTTCTATTACAAGGGATGTTTACATTCCTTGTAATAGGAATAAAAGTGACCCTTTTTTATTTTTAAAAAAAAACAACAGTGTAAAAATAAATAAAATCAAGTAAAATAAATAAGATTTTTTTTTTTTTTTTTAAAGCGCCCCGTCCCAACGAGCTTGCGCGCAGAAGCGAACGCATATGTCAGTAGCGCCCGCATATAAAAAAGGTGTTCAAACCACACATGTGAGGTATCGCCGCAATCGTTAGACATATTGCGTATCAATTTACTTGGCGTAACATTATCTTTCACAATATAAAAAAAAAAAATTGGGCTAACTTTACTGTTGTCTTATTTTTTAATTCAAAAAAGTGCATTTTTTCCCCAAAAAAGTGCGCTTGCAAGACCGCTGCGCAAATAATGTGTGACAAAAAGTATTGCAATGACCGCCATTTTATTCTCTAGGGTGTTAGAAAACAAAACAATATATAATGTCTGGGGGTTCCAAGTAAATTTTTAGCGAAAAAAACTTGATTTAACTTGTAAACACCAAGTCTGAAAAACAGGCTCGGTCCTTAAGTGGTTAAATACCACCAAAAGAAAGCTGTCTCAAAGAAATTCTAACATTTTTTTTGGGTACAGCATTGCATGACTGCGCAATTGTCAGTCAAAATGTGCGCTGAAAGTTGAAAATTGGCCTGGGCAGGAATGGGGTGAAAATGCCCGGTATTGAAGTGGTTAAAATAGATGAGAATATAAGTGTGTACATGCATTGCTGAATTAAAAAAACAAAATTAAAAAGTTTACTATAACTAAGAATGCATTATTGTTGAGTAGTATACAGTGGGGAAAATTATTATTTGATCCCCTGCAGATTTTGTAAGTTTGCCTACTTCCAAAAAAATGAAGGGTCGATCATTTTTATTATAGGTGTATTTTAAAATGATAGAGACAGAATATCAACCAAAAATCCAGAAAAAAAAAAAAACACACAATACAAATGTTATAAATTGAGTTGCAGTTCAGTGAGTAAAATAAGTGTTTGATCCCGAAGCAAAACATGACTTAGCCCTTGATGGGAAGCACAGAGGTCAGACGTTTCTTGTAGTTGGTGATCAGTCTTCCACACATCTCAAGAGGGATTTTGATCCACTGTTCTTTACAGATCTTCTCTAAATCCTTAAGGTTTCTTGGCTGTCTCTTGGCAAATCGAAGTTTCAGCTCCCTCCATACATTTTCTATGGGATTAAGGTCTGGAGACTGGCTGGGCCACTCCATGACCTTTATGCGCTTCTTCTTGAGCCACTCCTTTGTTGCCTTGGCGGTATGTTTTGGGTCATTGTCATACTGGAAGACCCATCCACGACCCATCTTCAGAGGGAAGGAGGCTCTCATCCAAGATTTTACAATACATGGGCCCATCCATTGGCCTCTCAATGCGGCAAAGCCGGTCTGTACCTTTAGCAGAGAAACATCCCTAAAGCATCATGTTTCCACCTCTGTGCTTGACTGTAGGGATGATGTTCTTGGGGTCATAGGCAGCATATTTTCCCCCCTCCAAACACATAGAGTCGAGTTAATGCCAAAGAGGTCAATTTTGGTCTCACCTGACCACTGCACTTTCTCCCAATTCATCTCTGAATTGTTTAGATGTTCATTGGCAAACCTCAGCCAGGCCTGTACATGGGCCTTCTTGAGGTGGGGGACCTTGCGGGCGCTGCAGAATTTCAATCCATGGTGGATTATTGTGTTACCAATGGTTTGTTTGGTGACTGTGGTCCCAACTGCCTTGAGATCATTCACAAGCTCCTCCCGTGTAGTTCTGGGCTGATCCCTCACTTTTCCCATGATCATCCTCACCCCATGAGGCCAAATTCTGTATGTCCGAGGGCGATTGATGGTTATTTTGTATTTCTTTCAATTGGAAATAATCGCTCCAACAGTCTCCTTCTCACCAAGCTTCTGGCTGATGGTCTGGTAGCCCATTCCAGCCTTGTGCAGGTCTAAGATCCTGCCCCTGACATCCTCTGACAGCTCTTTGGTCTTGCCGATGATGGTGAGGTTTGAATTGAAGAAAGATTCTGTGGACAGGTGTCTTTTATACACTGATAACAAGTTGTCGTTAAGAAGCACCTTCTTAAACTGACAGGACTAATCTGTGTACCACATGAGTACCTACTGTAGCCACAGGGGAGGGCTGGGCCAGGGTGCAGGGTGGCAATTGCCTCCCAGGCCGCCCTAACTTATGTTAAAAATGTCCAGCAGCCGCTACCCGCTACCATTTTCTTTTTTATTCTGGTCTAGGAAGTCGGGCCGGGGGCACGGCCATGGCGCCCGACCACTAGCTGTTGCATTCCGGGAGTTGTAGTCCGTGCTCAAGCTTCTGGTGGGTGGAAAACACAGCAGCGCAGAGGAAACTACAACTCCCTGGGACCAGATTCTTGGAAGCAGACAGAGGCAGGGCGTGCCAGGGAGTCGGGACGCAGGGCTGGGCGCTGGCTGCAACTTGACCCCAGGATCAGGAGTGTTAGCCCCCCCCAGGAGACCGTAGCGAGCAAGGACCTGCTGAGCTGAGATTGCTGAGGTGAGAGACCCTGACACCCCTAGCTGACCCCCCATCTCCCCCACCATACACCCCATGTAACCTGTCCCAGTGATCAGGCTTCATTGATGGGCACTGGAGTCGGCTGCACTGATAAGCACTGGTGAGGCTACATTTAAAAACCAGGTGGGCCATGGATGATCTGATTCGGCGGTTCAGTGGGCCACTTGACTGGACTTTCCCCCCAGGCCTAAGGCTACCAGCCCTCCCCTGTGTAGCCAGTCTGTGGGAGCCAGAATTATTGTTGGTTGGTAGGAGATCAAATAATTATTTTACTCACTGAACTGCAAATCAATTTATAACATTCGTATCGTGTTTTTTCTGGATTTTTGGTTGATATTCTGTCTCTATCATTTAAAATACAGAGTACATCTATAATAACAGTTATAGACCCTTCATTTCTTTGTAAGTGGGCAAACTTACAAAACCTGCAGGGGATCAAATAATTATTTTCCCCACTGTATGTATACGAGGAGTCCAGAGAAAAAAGAAACTAGGGAAGCACAGAAGAAAGAAGGAATTCCCAGAATGAAGAAAAATAGCTCCAATCCATGACCAGAGTAATTTGAAGCAGAGGGATGAATCGCTCTCAGCCATTCAATCTCTGGTCCTTTCAGCAATGCTATAAGGCACACAATGGACATCAGGGGGCGCCCTCCACCAAGCATGTGCGGCTTGCAGAACAGCACTATTGTTCCCACTCATCGCATAGCTCACTTGAATACTTTTTGTGTGTGTCCGGTCAACTGTATGAAGTCTAGAGGTGGTCCGCCCTGGGAGGACCAGTCCCTCGCTCGGTGCTGCCAGCCACGTCTACAGTCACCATGCTGCTCAGGCTGCTTCAGTCCCTCGCCCTCACCCTCATGGTGTGTGTGATAGTTACTAACTGGTTAGTGGTAAAAAGCACCCAGCTGGTCCAGGGGCTCATCCGTAAAATCTATCGCTAAAACAAACTTTATCATGATGACCACCTGCTTAAGAAGCCCCATCTGTCAAATCAATCACATAGGATCTTCTGTCTATCATAGCAAGAGATCGCAGGATACAGAGATCGCCGGATACAGAGATCGCCGGATACAGAGATCGCCGGATACAGAGATCGCCGGATACAGAGATCGCCGGATATTCCTTTCTTATAACAGCATCTGAGGCCAAACGTTTGGCTTCCAACTCAAGTCTTAGAGTGCTACTTTTCTCATTTGTGTACTACTTTTCCAGTCGGATTGTACAGAAAATTGCCAGTGTGCTGGAAGATAAAAACAAACCAAAGCCATCGATCGTCCTCTTCACGCAGCACTTTTTGAAAGTTATTTGTCGGATATGAAAAGTGACGCTCAAATCCGAAAACCTTGGAATAATCATCGGTTTCTTTCATGAGACAAAGACTCGTTTTACTCTTAGGCCTACATAAAGTATGATTTTTTTAAGATCGAGAAGTTTCGGGGCACCATACAACAAAACAAGGAACTACCAAACGAAGAAGAAGCAAAAAATCCCAATAACAACAACTGTCTGCTAAATTCTCCTTCTAGGACGTCCGACTCACTTCCGGCAAGTACAACTCTATATCCACTTCAGCATTAGGCCTTTTCTGACACCTTTTGTTTACAAGTAAAAATCTGTATTTTTTGCTTGAAAATTACTTAGAAACCCCATACATTATATACCAGTATACTGTATATACTTGAGTATAAGCCCCCCTCGGCTTATACTCGAGTCTCTCTGCGTCCATCTGCAGCCTCATGCGCCTGTGACATGCAGTCTAGTCGGCGGCCGTCCAGTGTAACAAAGCCCCGCCTTCTCCTCGTCCGTGATAGGCGGAACACTGACTCACTGCTGGGAAATGGAATCAGTGTTCCGCCTATCACGGACGAGGAAGAGGAGGAGGCGGGGCTTTGTTACACTGGATGGCCGCTGACTCGACTGCATGTCACAGCGCCGGAGTTCTGGAGATCAGGTACATGAGGCTGCAGATGGGCACAGTGAGGCATGCAGATGGGCACAGTGAGGCATGCAGATGGGCACAGTGAGGCATGCAGATGGGCACAGTGAGGCATGCAGATGGGCACTGTTGACCCTCTTTTCCACTTACAGTAGCTGCTGCATTTCTCACCCTAGGCTTATACTCGAGTCAATATGTTTTCACAGTTTTTTGTGGTAAAATTAGGTGCCTCGGCTTATATTCGGGTTGACTTATACTTGAGTATATACAGTATTTTTTATTTTATTTTTTTAGACAAAAGACCCTAGAGCAAGGATATGCAATTAGCGGACCTCCAGCTGTTGGAAAACTAGTCCCATCATGCCTCTGCCTCTGGGTGTTATGCTTGTGGCTGTCAGGGTCTTGCTATGCCTCATGGGACTTGTAGTTCTGCAACAGCTGGAGGTCTGCTAATTGCATATCCCTGCCCATGAAAATAAAATGGCGATCAATAAAATTTATGTCACACGGTATTTGTGCAGCAATTTAAAGAAAAAGAAAAAAAAAATATACTTTAATGGATTCTGAAACACAAAAAAAGCACAATATATAACCCACTTTGGAAGGGTGTGAGTTGAGTGACCTTAAGAAATCTGGAATCTCATCCCTCTTATTGAGAATCAAAAGGAGGGTTTTTTTTTTTTTTAGGCATTATAGCGGTTTTATTACAAAGATACATTACAGAAAATAGGGTACATAAAAGAAGGAAGGAGCAGAGTATATATATATTAACTAATACTGGCCAAAGTATCCATTTTCTATGAAGTGGTCACTGATGCATATCACGTCCCTACATGGTTGGCCAACAATGTCTTCCTCAGGGGATTGTATGGTCACCAGTGTCAACAATGGCTCAAGGGGAGCCCGATAGGATGCACACACCTGGACCAGTCCAGCAACCGCGACAAAGGGGGGTTCTGTGTGGCCACAGGGGCCAGGATAAACTCTGCTTATAAGAAGGTATAGGTCCAGGGGCACCAAGAATTCAAAATGCAAGTTGATGGTATATACCCGGCGTTCGATCGATAGGTGCCTGCGCATGCGCAAAACGGAAGGGCACTCCAGCTGAGTTGCCGATCAGCTGGAGTGATGTCACCCTAGTGCATGCGCACATTGTAGGAGGGTTTTTTCGATGGGCGATACCATTTCTCTGCCACAATTTAATGCTATGCAAACAGCGGAGGGACACCGAAAATGTCAGATTGTGCCTGGCTGTAAACCCGCGAGGCACAATATGATAAATTTCCGACCAAAAGCTCGCATCGAACTTTTTCTTGTCGGAATTTCCGATCGTGTGTACGCGGCATTAGGGTGGACTTATCCTTTAACAGTCCACCCTATACATACCTTTTTTTGAAGCCGATCCGACCCTATCCCAGGCTGAGCTGTCACTGTGGAGGTGGGTACAGAGGACACAGCCGACAACGGAAGCCCCATATGAACTCTATAAGTGACATCACTTCCCATTTATTTCACAACCATTGTCGGCTGTGTCCTCTGCTGAGCTTCCGCCGCTGGAGACCGGACCAGAGCTGCTTCAAAAAAATGGTATGTATACTAATTTCTTCTTTACAGGGTAGTGTTAGATTGTGGATGTCTATAGATGTAGGGATTTTAGTGTTAGACTTATCCTTTAACAGTGTATTACAATAAGGAGCTTTTGTTGTGTTTGAACACAAAGTCGTGTAGGGACTCCCCTTTAACCACTTGCCGACCGCCCGCCATCATTGTACGGCGGCTGTTTGAAGAGGAATACTGTTGGTATGGCAGCAGGTAGCAGCCATAACCCTGGTATCCTCTTCTTCAGCAGGCTTTCAGATAAAACTGGTCTCAGAGGTGGATTCGCTACAAAATCACTTACCGCAGCTTACCCGATCCGTTGGTAGCGGCAGAGACAAGCGGTTCCTCTTCCCACACAGGCTAGATGCCGAGTGAGGGAAGGATGGCCCCTGCTTGGCTCCACACCATTGGATGGCGGTAGTGACGTCAAAACGTCACTTCCGCCCAATGGTCTTAAAAAAAGGGGAATTTTTTTTTTTTTTATTGCAAATATGAAATCTGAGGTCTTTTTGACCCCCAGAGCTCACATTAAAGAGGTCCTGTCATGCTTTTTTTTTTTTTTTTTTTTACAAAGGATGTTTACATTCCTTGTAATAGGAATAAAAGTGAGACAGACAATTTTTTTTTTTAAAAGACAGTGTAAAAAAATAAATAAATACATTATATATATATATATATATATATATATATATATATATATATATATATATATATATATATATATAGCCCCGTCCCGCCGAGCTCGCTTTATGCCAATTTATACCACTAGGGGGAGTGCTGGGAGTCTTGCAGGGGAAGAGTTAATGAGCCCAGCTGAAGTAAGTGGGCTCATTAGGGCCTCTACAAGAACTCCCAGCATGCTAAAGCCCCGTACACACGGTCGGACTTTTGCCCAACAAACTTCGTTTTAAGCAAGTTGGACCAACAATCCGACCGTGTGTATGCTCCATCGGACAAACTTTTTTTCGTTTGGTTTTGTTTTCAGCGGACAAAAGTTGGGTCTGCAAACGGACAAACTTTTGCCCAACAAAAGTCCGATGGAGCAAAGTCCTACCGTGTGTACAGAAAACCATAGGACTTTTGTCCGATGGACAAAACAACCAATGTTAAAATCAACCAACAATAGCAGAAGTTGACCAAAGGGTGGCGGTAAAGAGCAGAAAAGAGCAGAAAAACCACGTGATGTTGCAAAAAGTTTTGGGAAAGTTTGCAGAAAAGTCCTGTGGTGTGTATGCTATGGATGTGGCCGGCCAACTCCGTTCGGACAAAAATCCACGGAAAAGTCCGATGGAAGTCCGACCGTGTGTACGGGGCTTAAGGAAGATGCTCCAACCTGGAACCAGATCTGTTTGGATAGTTTGGGGAGTGTGATCTCTGTGCGGTGAGCCAAAGCCTGTGTGGTTAGTGCTAAGGACTTCTAAAAGCAGGGAGCTAGGGACTGGGACAGCACAAGGCTCTACCCAGTTGTTAGTTAGGGACACCAACGTGTGTAGTGAGCGGTCAAGTTGACCAGGATTTCTTTTCCTGTTTCTTTTGTTTTCTGCCATATTTTTTGTCTGTATATAGTTCAAATAAAACCACACCTTTTGTTTTTATCCTACCACTGTCTGCTGTGCCTAATTTTGTGTGGTGAACCCTTCAGTTTTTTTTACTTTCTGCTATAAATACAATAATAAAAAAAAAAAAAAAAAAAAAAAAAAATTGTAAAAAGAAAAAAAAAAAAAAAAAAAAAAAAAAATCGAATTTCTTGATAAATTTAGGCCAATATGTATTCTGCTATGTTTGGGGGTTCCAAGTAATTTGAGCAAAAACAAAAAAACTAATTTTAAAAACGGTTGTATGCCCCAAAAAAATAAAATAAAATAAACCTGCAAGGCAAAGGCATAATGAGCTAGGATGACTAGCATACTAGCTCATTATCAATTACTTACCTTAGATCAAAGAATCCGCACCAACCCTCGTTCCTCTCCTCCGCCGCCGCCATGATACCCGGAGTGACTTCTGGGTATCGGCACTCCGGCGCCGCGACTCCCGCGCATGCGTGAAATCCGGCACTTTCCGACAGGCTCCCATTCAAGACCCGGCGCGCTCAGTGCGCATGCGCCGTAGACATCGGTGCCCGATTTTCTGCAAATATCTCCTTAATCATGTAGGTTAAGGAGATATTGCAAGCACCTACATGTGAGCCTTAATGTAGGCTTACCTGTAGGTGCGAGTAGCATATGAGGGTATACAACCACTTTAACTTGTAAACACCAAATCTCAAATAGAGACTCGGTCCTTAAGTGGTTAATAAAGCCTGGGGAGGGGAGTGTGTAGGGCAGGCAGTGATCTATTATTGATAGGTAGGTATTGGGTGACGGGTCGGGAACTTTCTTAGCAGTAGACGGAGAATGATCCACTACTTTCTGGCTCACTCGTCTTATCATCTCAGCCGCTGGCTCCCCCGTACCCACCGGAACAGGCTGTGAGTGCCCCCCCCCATGTACCCATCACCGCTCACCCACCTGTGCCCATGATGTGCCGTCACTAACGATTGCCTTCTCTTGTGTGTCTTCCAGGCTGGGGACCATTGCGGTGGCCGGTGTGGCACTGACAGCCCCTCAGGTGTACGTACTTCTAAGGTCAGTATGGCCGTGTCGGCGTTTCTCTACAGCTTTCATGTCTAGGTGGAACACAAGCCAAGTCATGTTCCTAAAGTGACACATATCTCTGACGCTGGGGGCAATAGACACCAGCACCGGTTGAACCATTAGGGCAGGGGAGCTTGAAAACTTGAGGAATAGAGCTGTGTATATGTTGGGGTTCTATCACTAAGCTGCCGGAGTTTACCCATGTCTGTCTGTTCTGTCATCAACAAGCCAAGTTCAGAATGCACATAAAATATATTATTATTCCTTAACCCCTTGGAGCTGGGGCATGCTGGCCTTTAGAATGCCGGGAGGTGGGGCGGGGTTTATGGTTATGTGACTGCCCTGATTGGCTGCCACATGATCAGAAAGCTCCTGATCGCAAGCAGAGAACGTGAGCTCTCAGTTAGCCGCCAGTAACTGTGCCGGGAGCGGGCAGCGTATGACAGCGGCTGGTCGGCAAGTGGTTAAAGTGTTACTAAACCCACAACCGTAAAATCAGTCTGTATATGCAGTAAAGCATGCTTGTTATAATCACTGTAGAACCTAAGAGGGTTAATCCTCTGCAATATGTAAAAAGGCTGTTTGATCCTGTCTTCTCTGATCCGCCCCTTCGTCCACTGTCCCCTAATCATTTTATGATAGTACAGAGCTCAGGGACAAGCTGCACATGCTCAGTTTGGTGTGTATTGCCAGAGTTTTTTTTTTCTTGAGAGGATACATGTGATCAGCACAGGGCCAATCAGCACTGTCCAGATAGAGGGTCAGGGGTCCTGCATCCTTATAGGACAATCAGGGGAGAATGAAAACTCCTACAAGCTTTAACCAGACACTTATTAAAAGTCACAAGTACTGCTAAATACTGCTGATGAGAAAAGGTATTTAGCAGTTTATATTTACTAAAATAATTGCATTTCCATGTTCTGTGTACTGTGGGAGACCAGATATAGTGACTGCAGGCTCCTGGGTTTAATTTGAATAACGAAAAACAAAAAACTCCTGCGCACAAGTGGAATACCAGACAGTCTGTAGATGGAAAGATAGAGGACACTTGGCTTTGCTGCCTTCACGGATAGGGGTATCCTAGCGGTAAATGACAAGAAGAAAAAAAAAGAAAGGCGCACCAGCCTCGTGCATCATCGTTGGATAAATTTATTTTAAAAAAGCACAAAGGAATCCTACTTACAAACATACGTAAAAACCATGCGTGTAAAAAGAATCCATAAGGTCGCAGCGATGCGTCCAAAGCTAACCCACTCAAATCGGTCACGGAGGGATTGACAGAGGTCACTGCCGGCTGACGCGTTTCGAAGACAAGTCTTCTTCCTCAGAGCTCAGCAGTGTTCCTCTCTCTGACTACCCAATATATACACGCATATGCACAAGCCCCCAGCAAACGGACAGGGGGTAGGACCTCCCACTGATGTAGGCTGTACACACTCAATGTACCAGCCCACAGTTGGTGTCAATGGGAACTGAAAGGGGGGGGGGGGGAAGGGGAGGAAAAAGGAAGGGGGAGGGTGGGAAAAGAACACACAGGGATCAGGCAGCATCAGCCGGCAGTGACCTCTGTCAATCCCTCCGTGACCGATTTGAGTGGGTTAGCTTTGGACGCATCGCTGCGACCTTGTGGATTCTTTTTAAACGCATGGTTTTTACGTATGTTTGTAAGTAGGATTCCTTTGTCCTTTTTTTAAAATAAATGTATCCAACGATGATGCACGAGGCTGGTGCGCCTTTCTTTTTTCTTCTTGTCCTGGGTTTAACTGCCTTGTACTATTGCATGCAACTAGAGATGCGCTGAAACATATCGGCCGGAAATGGTATTATCAGCATTTTGCTGATAAGAGAAAATGGTGCAGATAATGCTTCCGAAAACGTTGCGCTTTTAACCGTGCTTATGGTGCGTTTTTCCTAGGTCATGCAACTCAAAAAAACGCATCAGAATTGTAACGCGGGTGCGTTATTGATGCGTTCTTGTTGCACATTTAATGCATTTTAACAATGGAAGCGCACCGGACCGGTGTGAAGACATCCATAGAATTTAAAAGGGATACATTTTTCTTGAGCTTTTCTTGCGCTAAAAAAGGTGCCGATAATAAATACATATTCATTTAAAATTCATGATATTATTTAAAAAGTTGAATATACTTCCTCTACATGTAACCCTTCAATGATGCTTTTTCTGTTCAGAAAGAACTCTAGTTGCTGCCCCTCCCATAATCACACCAGAGAAAGAATGCAGCTCCTACCGTATATACTTGAGTATAAGCCGACCCGAATATAAGCCGAGGAACCTAATTTTGCCATAAAAACAGGGAAAACGTATTGACTCGAGTATAAGCCTAGGGTGTCCATCTGCATGCCTCACTGTGTCTCACTGTGTCCATGACTAGACTTACATTTAACATGGAAGTATATGGAAGGGGTGCCCAGCTTTGAAAAATAGGTTCTCCCCAGCCGTAGGTCCCCCAGACAGAAAACTTTGCACACTTGTAGAGGAGAACTGGGGCTATATGTGTGCCAAGTTTCGGGTCCAGGGGACCTACGGCCGGCCAGTACCAGGTCCCCAAATTCCGGGAGATCAGGCGCAAAAAGGTGACTCGAGTATAAGCCGAGGGGGGCATTTTCAGCACAAAAAAATGTGCTGAAAAACTCGGCGTATACTCGAGTATATACGGTAAGTTACCAGCGATGTGTAAAACGTGTGAATACCCATGTAGATTTACCTAAAGACTAATGGGTTTGGACTTTTAAAAGGCATACAGTAGATATAGTAAAAAAACGAATGTCGCGTACACACGACCGTTTTTAACCACTTCGCACCCGGGCCAATTCTGACACTTCGCTCCTACATGTAAAAAGCCTCATTTTTTTTGCTAGAAAATTACATATAACCCCCAAACAATATATATGTTTTTTTAGCAAAGACCCTAGAGAATACAATGGCGGTCATTGCAACTTTTTATCTTGCACGGTATTTGCGCAATAATTTTTCAAACGCATTTTTTTGGGAAAAAAACGGTTTCATGAATTAAAAAATATTAAAACATTAAAGTTAGCCCAATTTTTTTGCATAATGTGAAAGATGAAGTTACATCCCTTGTAATAGGAATAAGCATGACAGGTCCTCTTTACAGTGAGATATGGGGTCAGTAAGACCCCACATCTCACCTCTAGGCTGAGAAGCCTGAAAAAAAAATGCAGAGGCTGGGCGTGACGTCATAACATCGCGCCCGGCCTCCGAACGATCATAGAGACTCCGGCGACCATCTGGTCCGCTGGAAATCTCTATGGTAGGCAGCCGGGGCCGACGGATCCTGTCACCGACTCACCGATCGCTCAGGTGAGTCGGTAGAAGCACCGGAGGGCGGCGGGAGGGGGGGGGGGACGTCCCCTCTCGCCGCCTGTAAGAACGATCAAGCGGTGGAACAGCCGCTATGATCGTTCCTACGGTACACAGAATCGCCGGCTCTAAAAAACGATATCTGAATGATGCCTGTAGCTGCAGGCATCATTCAGATATCCCGGCTCAAACTCAAGGACGTCCACGACGTTTTTCTCGACGTGATTCTTCTCAAGCCTGCCTTGCCTACACACTATCGTGGAAAAAAAAAATGCTCGAGCAAAGCGCAGTGACGTACGAAATGTACGACGGCACTATAAAGGGGAAGTTCCATTCGGATGGCGCCACCCTTTGGGCTGCTTTTGCTGATCCTTGTGTTAGTAAGGTTTGGTGAGAGACGATTCGCGCTTTTCAGCCTCGTGCTCTTCAGTCCATTACAGCGTGACAAATGTGCTATCTCCATTACGAACGCTAGTTTTACCAGAACGAGCGCTCCTGTCTCATAACTTCATTCTGAGCATGCGCGTTTTTTCACGTCGTTAAAGCCTACACACGGCGGTTTTTCACGACGAGAAAAAATAAAACAGGTTCTATATTTTTAAAGGCCATTTTTCACGTCGCGGAAAATGCTCTGGAGCCCACACACGATCGTTTTTAATGATCAAATAAAAAAAAAATTAATTTTTCTCGTCATGAAAAACGGTCGTGTGTATGCGGCATAAGGGTTTTTTATTGTAGAAATATCATATAAAAACAGTTATACATATAAAATCGAGAAATTTTCTATATTATAACTGGTCCAAATAGGTCATCACAATATTAATGATGAAATACAGTTTTCTTATACAAACTCAATGAGTACAGTAGAAACAATCAAAGATATAACTGTAGGATGGATAACCAAGGAGTGGGTCCAGAGGAAGGGGAGGACTTGCTCTACATGTTTCGCGTTGTTGAAACGCTTCCTCAGGAGCATAGACATATGAATAGGATTGGCCGTGTTGAATAGGGCAACAGTCAGCCTTCATGCCGAGACAATGGCGATGTATTAAACATATAGCCAGTCAGGGATATATTATCATATAGAGACAATCTGATAGGACAATCTGTGCTGGTAAGCAAAGAGTTAACAGGGGAGACTCAGCTGACCCAGTGCAGTAATATGTATATTAGTGTGCTAGGGCAGTATTTACCATAACAGGCTTAGTCCACTTGGTAAAGAGGTCAGAGCCCTATGAATCAAACTTGTAGTATGCCGTCAGCGAGTGCTCCCAGATTCCCCGTGATCGCCTATGATACCCATGTGATGGTTACTGCAAACTATCATACATATACCAGATACGTGTACAGTGGAACCTTGGATTATGAGCATAATCCGTTCCAGGAGAATGTTTGTAATCCAAAACACTCGCACATCAAAGCGAGTTTCCCCATAGAAGTCAATGGAAACAAAGATAATTTGTTCCACATTGACTTCTATTGCATGCAACACCGCATGTGGCCAGAGGTGGGGGGGGGGGCGCCGGAGAGAGCCGAAAATATTAGGAGATCACTCTTAAAAAAGGGGTTGTAAAGTGTGATGGATCTCAGATACCCCAGGTGGGCACATCCGCCAGACCTGTGTCTCCTGTCCTCCAAACGCACCCGCAGCCTGCAGATTCGCCATAACCAGCCCTTAACCCCTCAATCATGAGACAATCCACACGGGTGTTGAGGGTTAAACATGCAGAGCATCAACTGTTTATTAAATACAAAACATACACTTTTACACACAGTTAGGGACACTCCCCTTAGCCTTGTCATAGGGGGGGGGGGGTAGGGGACAAGGAAGAACCAATGGGAACTCAACACTTGGAAACAGACTACAGTTAAACATAAAGGGATTATGGTAAGCAGGCAGCCCCTCAATACACATCCCCTGCGGCGAGATGTCTCCAGTCCAGGCGCAACACAATTAAACACAGCAACATGAGGGGGGGGATGGGGGAGAAGGGATGTAGCATTACATTACATTATCTCAATGCCAGCTTGTCCCCAAGTCTCTCAGTCTCTTCTGGGCCATAGTCTGTGGGTAGAAGGCCAGCCCACAGTCCCTTCCAAAACACACAGTGACAGTGGGTTCTGTCACATAAAGCTTTGTGTTTTTTCACCTTAATGCATCCTATGCATTAATATGAAAAAACGCCTTGCAATCTCCGCCCCCGAGCCCCCGTTTTACTTACCTGAGCCCCAAATCTCTGTGGGCTTCCGCTGCTGTCAATCAAATCAATGATGCGGCGCAGAGTGATACAGTCAGCGGCTATAGCCGCCGACTGTATCACAATGAAGCGCACCCGCAAGCTAACCCCCTCGGGAGAGAGCTTCCCAGAAGGGTTAGCTCTTGCAGGGAGGAGCCAAGACAGCCAGGGAGGGACCCCAGAAGAGGAGGATCAGGGCCACTCTGTGCAAAACAAACTGCACAGTGGAGGTAAGTATGGTATGTTTGTTATTTAAAAAAAAAAAAAAAAAAAAATTAAACCTTTACAACCCCTTTAAAGGCTCGGAAACACTCAGGAACCCTCAGAAAACTGAGTATTTCTGAACTGCTCTAAATGTGTCGCTGGTGTCCTGTAGAGAAATGCCCCCTATCGAAAAATGCCCGCCGAAACTGCGCATGCGCCACGCATGCACAGAACGGACCCTCGGAACAGCGGAGTTTACATCAGCTGTTGTCTCGCGTTGCCGAGGCACGTTCATGTAGGAGAGGGGCGGTTATTTATATGACGGAGGCGGATATTTACACGATAGGCAGTGCTGGGGGCGGAATTTTCATCGCTGGCCAAACAAATCTACTAAAGAAATCCTTATCTAATATAGAAAAAGCCGCCCTTCAATTGACTAAACACGCCCCGCAAGGGTTCAAAATGAATAGCAGATAAAGATTTATTTTGCAGATTTCTTTGGCCATTGATAAAAATTCCGCCCCCAGCACTGCCCATCATTGAAAAATCCGACCCCCTTCAAGTAAATATCCGCCCCACACCTACATGAACGTGGTTCAGGCACGCAAACCAACAGCTTATAGTAAACTTGGCTCTTCTGCGGCTCTGTGCGGCGCATGCGCAGTTCCCCCCCCCCGGGCACTATTCGATAGCCAGGCACTTCTTGACAGAACACCGGCGCCCCCGCACCTCTGGCCAAATGCGGTACTGCACACCGCAGAGGCTTGAATCCTGCTAGTTTTGCGAGACAACACTCACAAACAGAGTCAGGATTTAAAAAAAATAATTGATCGTATTGCAAAACTCTCGTTAACTGCATTACTCGCAATCCGAGGTTCCAGTATATAATAGAACGACAAAGAAGACGGCACGCGGCAAACAAACGGGAACTGTGAGATAAAACATTTGGTGAAGTGAAGATCTAGTTTTTGATGTAAAAGGTTCAGTTAGCGCGCAGCAGGCGGGTGATCGCACGCCTCATTATTTAGTAAAATGGCGTCATACTAGAGGAGAGATGAGAGGCTTACCTGCCCCACTGACATGACCGGTTCTCTTTCTACTTATTCTGAACAATGAACCTCCAGCTTGTCCCATATCTCTATCTCCTCCAGAATACGTCCGCCATGATTACCTGAACACTAAATACTACAGGTATAAAATATTCATCAACCCCAATGCACTTCACTAATTCCATTAAAATATGTTACTAAAAAATTCAGAAAAAGTGTGGAGAAGGGGGACCGGGGAGCGCACCATCGCGTGTTCACAGTCCAAGGGAGATGTCAGGGAAAGCGCGCTGCTCACAGCAGCCAATCAAATCCCCGCTGACACAGGTCATATTTTTATGCCTTTTACTTACTTTACACGATCAATCAAAAAATACATATTCCACTATTAGGCCTCATGCAGACTGGGCATTACAAAACGCCACTTTTAGGAGCGCTTGAAGTTTTGTTTTTCTGCCTCTAAAGCCTGGTACACACGATCGGATTTTCTGCGGGCAAAACGTAGGACTTTTGTCCCAAGGGCGTTGGCCAGGAACTTGTATTGCACACAAAAACGGCAAAGAATTGACGGCCAACAAACACGAAACTATGTGGTTTTTCAGCTCTTTAGCACCACCCTTTGGGCAACTTCTGCTAATGTAGCCTTATGGTGAGCATTGCTTCTGAGCATGCGTGTTTGTACTTTGGAGTTTTGTCGGATGGACTTCTGTACACACGATTGGATAATCCGACAACACGCATTTGTTGGCGGACAATTTTAAAGCCTGCCATCGATCATATGTCCGCGGAAAATCCGCCAACAATTGTCCGAAGGAGCGTACAAACGGTCGGATTTTCCGACAACAGCCTGTCATCACACAATTCCTGTCGGATAATCCGATCGTGTGTATAAGGCTTAAGGCTCGGTTCACACCGGTGCGATGCGGGAAATCGCACATTGGTTCACACTGAGATCTGCAAACCGCTGGGGGGTGTCAATGCAAAGTCAATGACACCCCCAGATCGGTTCGCTGATCGCAGTGCGAACTGTGAAAATGGGGCAGGCATCGGATCGCATAGGTATGAACACCCATGAGAGCCGATTCCAGTGCAAAACAAAAAGAAAAAAAAAAAAAAGGGTCCTGCACCATTTTGGTGCAAATGTGATGCGATTTCGGCCGTACAGTTTGTGGCTCGGTTCACACTAGGTGCGGCGCGAATTTACAGCAAATTTGCACCGCATCTAAACTTGTAAACCCGTTCATGCAAACCGATTGCGGAGTGTATGTTAAGTTAACGACACCCCACAATCAGTTTGCAAAATGCAGCACGATTCGCAGAATTGGATCGCATAGGTGGGACACCCGTGCGATCCGATTCTGGTGCGGACCAAAAAAAAAAAAAGGGTCCTGCACGAGTTTGGTCCGAATGCGATTCAAATTTAGCTGAATGGCTGAAATTCGCATTGCGCAGACATCGCATGTGATCTGCATAGTAATGCGGTGTGAATCACATGCAATGTGTGGCATCGCACCTGTGTGAACCGGGGGGGGGGGGGGGGGGGGGGGGAACGTCCATGCATATATAGGTGTTTATGGGCATGTAGAGGCAGAAACGTTTAGCACTTGATCGTTAATACATTTTAATGGCCAGAATAAATTTATTACTCTGGCCAATTAAATACACCCAAAACGCTTGACGTGCCTAAATGTGTGTAAACGTGCGTTAACGCTAGGCATGTTTAGTAGGGCTTGAGCATTAAAGTGATCTTAAAGGAAATAAAAATAAATAATAGGATTTTTGTACTCACCGTAAAATCCGTTTCTCTGACGTCCATGGACCGACGCAGCTCTCATACTGATTACATGTGGGTATATGTCCCTGCTCGCAGGAGAAGACCTAGGCAGAATGTTAGAGGTTAAAACATTCTAGAACAAGCCAGAGCTGAACAGCCCCGCCCAGGGGGGCGGTCCCTCCGGACATTACCCTTCCACCTGCAGCTAATCAGCCTCAGTTCGTAACAAAGCAGTACAAACTTAAAAGGAAGGGTGGGTGCTGCGTTGGTCCATGGACGTCAGAGAAACGGATTTTACGGTGAGTACAAAAATCCTATTTTCTCTTATCGTCCATGGACCGACGCAGCTCTCATACTGATTACATGTGGGACGTCCCAAAGCAGTATAAGAAAAGGGTGGGAGCAAAAAAAGTAAGGAACAACCAAAACTTCACTCCAAACCAGCAGAGCCCCTCAACGGAGGAGTTGCAACATTAGACAGCGGCCTGCAACACTTTGAGGCCGAAGGAAGCATCCGAAGATACAGCCACATCAACCTTGTAGAACTTTGAAAAGGTATGAACGGACGACCAGGTCGTCGCCTTGCACACTTGTGCAACCGACGCTTGATGTCGGAAGGCCCGGGAAGCACCAATTGCCTTGGTGGAATGCGCCGCAACCGGAAAGGGAGGCGCCCGCCCCTTAAGGGCATAGGCCTGTATGACGGTCTGCCTGATCCACCTAAAGACGGTGGCAGACGACACCGCTCGGCCCTGTTTTGGACCAGACACAGATTTCCGAATGGAAACAGTAGCAGACAGGTACACTCGTAAGGCTTGTACCCATCTTAATGTATGAAGCGCAAACTCTCAGGGAAGCGATGGGTGAGGACACAAGGACGGAAGAACAATGTCCTTCATAAGGTGAAAGGCCAAGACCATCCTTAGAAAAGAAGGATGGTCGTGGGCGCAACACCAACATATCCTTATGGAGGACCAAGTAAGGCGACTTGCCAGACAAGGCTGCCAACTCAGACACCCGTCTAACCGAAGCAATGGCCAATAAGGCCAACTTCCGGGACAAGGTCAAGGGAGGAATCTCTCCGATATTCTCAAAGGGATGTTCTTGGAGAACCGAGATGCATCAAAATCAGATCCCAAGTAGGGAGAGGAGGCTTGACAGGGGGGACCACATGGCGAACCCCCTGCCCAAAAGGTGCTAATCAAGGAATGGCCCGGCAGCGGTCATTGAAAAAGACAGTCCGGGCCGAAATCCGACCCTCAAAAAAAAAAAAAAAAGAAGGTATGCAAGGCCAGCTTTTGGGTCCCACCACGCTGTAAGAACAGCAAAATCCTGGGAACAGAAAACATCCGAGGATGCCACTCAAGTTCCTCGCACATAGCGATGTAAGCCTTCCAGGTACGGTGAGATATCTTTCTGGAGGAAGATTCCCGTGTCAACAACATAGAAGAGATGACCGAATACGAGAGAACTCGGTCCTTTAGCACCTGGCTTTAAACAGCCATGCCATTAAAGCCAAGGACTGTAAAGCAGGATGAAGTATGCTCTGCAAAGCCGGCGAGGCAACAACAGTAGCAGAGGGTAAGCATATATCAGGCGATACTGCCCCCACGGGCTTCCAACACGTCTAACGCATCTGCCCAGGGGTCCCTGGACCTGACCACGATCTTGCCACCTTGCGAGTGAGTCGAGAGGCTACAAGATCCACTTCCGGTGCCCCACCTCCGGTAAAGAAGGTGGAAACACCTCCGGATGCAAGGACCCTTCGCCTGCAATGCACACGGCTGACAGGACCGTCTTGCAGCGAGATGTATGAAAATCCCAAAGAGACTCCGCAATGTATCGGAGAAGGGAGGCCCCAGTGTACAGGGTGCCTCAAATGTTGGCCAATAAAGGCAACTTGACGGAACTTCCCTAGAAACTCGGTCAGAGGACTAGTACCTCAGCCTCCACAGGTGGCGCAAACCCACCCCGGGCACAGAGACCCTAAAGGCTAAAGCAGTTGTAGTGCACCTGCTAGACGACTGATGAATGAAGCAGAGGCTTTTGCCCAGTCATTGAGCTACAAAAAAATGCTAGAGACGCAGCCACTAACGGGCGCAACGCCAACCCCAGCCTGGCGAACACAGTCCAAGCCAGCGCTTCTGATCACCACTGAAAGCAGGTGGAAAGTGATACCCCTGAAACCAGGGATCCTTGCGACAATGCTCCATCCAGCAGCTACCCATGGATAGGTGCTGATTGTGCAAACACATAGTTTATACTATGTATTTCGTCAAACGCACAAATGGAGAGTGTGGGAGGAAACCCACGCAGCCACAAAGAGCATAATACCACCACATACGGCGTATGTAGTTTAGTATTTGTGGATAAACCTATTAAACGCGTATATACTGTGCCAGCGACGAAGGCGCGCACATCATCGGGGCCTGGACGTAAACCAGCCACACAGATTGCGTACACAACCGTGTAGGTATGTTAGCCTGCGAATAAACAAATTGCACATGTTTATACTGTGCATAGCGCTGAGAATGCGCACACCATTGGAACGCAGGGGAGAAACCTGAGCACCCGGATGAAACCCATGCAGACTGCATACGCATACCGTGTATGGTATTATAGTATGTGTGCTAAACATTTTGCACAAGCCCATGTGTGCATAGCACCGAAGGCGCGCACACTGTTGGCGCGTGGGAGGAACCGAAGTACCCCACGCATACTCAGAGAATGCAATACCTACAGCTACTGTAAATGTATTTAGTGTAGTGTATAGACATAATGTGTATGTTTACACCGTGTATTGCACCAAAGGCATGCATGTCATGTAGCATGGGCAGAAACCCATGCAGACTGCATCCGCATACCGTGTAGGTATTATAGTGTGTGTGCGCTAAACCTTTTGCACAAGCTCATGTGTGCAAAGCACCGAAGGCGCGCACACCGTTGGCGCGTGTGAGGAACCGAAGTACCCCACGCATACTCAGAGAATGCAATACCTACAACTACTGTAAATGTATTTTGTGTAGTGTATAGACATAATGTGTATGTTTACACCGTGTATTGCACCAAAGGCATGCATGTCATGTAGCATGGGCAGAAACCCACGCAGACTGCATACGCATACCGTATAGGTATTATAGTGTGTGTGCTAAACCTTTTGCACAAGCTCATGTGTGCAAAGCACCGAAGGCGCGCACACCGTTGGCGCGTGGGAGGAACCGAAGTACCCCACGCATACTCAGAGAATGCAATACCTACAACTACTGTGAATGTATTTAGTGTAGTGTATAAACATAATGTGTATGTTTACATCGTGTATTGCACCAAAGGCATGCATGTCATGTAGCGTGGGCGGAAACCCACGCAGACTGCAAAGACATACCGGGTAGGTCCAATCGCACAAATTTAGACTGTGCATAGCGCCGAAGCGCCCACTCGGTACATCTCCACGCAGACAGCACACAGATACCGTGTAGGAATGATAGCATGTGAATCAACATAATATTGCACATGTTTATGCTGTGCATTTCCATTGGAGCGTGGGGGGAAACCGGAGTACCCGGAGGAACCCCACGCAAACAGTATACCCATACTGTAAACATGTATAATATGTGCAATAAACATATTGAACATGTCTATACTGTGCAGAGAGCCGAAGCGCACATACCACGACAGTGCGGGAGGACACCGGAGCCCCCGCCAGCCCAGAGAGTATGATACATACATATACTGTGAATGTATCTGGAGTCGTGCATAAACATATTTTGTACGTTTATATCATGTATGGCACTGAAACACAGCATTGGAACGTGGGGACAGCCACGCAGACACAGAGACCAATAACACATACATACACTGTGAATGTATGCAGTGTAGAGGTATAGGATGAGTTTAAATTATGGCGCAGAGGCGCATAATCTTCTCTGTATCATTCCAACCTGCTTGACTGTGCTGCTGAAGCAGCATTCAGGTAACAGGTAACCTCTGATCCTCAGACCGTGTGTCTGTCGGAGCTCAAATTATTCCCCAGGAAATGGCGGGAAATGTTACCTCAGGTATCACACACAAGGCTCACAGGGATTAGAGACATAAATGAATAAAGTCCTCCCTCATCCATGCTGCTCTTGAGGCAGCGTGTGAGGAAAACTGAGGAAACTGTGTAAAAGAAAAGCTTGTCACAGCAATTTCAGCCTGAGTGTGATTCTCACATCATCAATGAGATCACTTACAAGCGCCCTGTCATTCACTGACACAGAACTGGAGTCTTCCTCACAAGGGAATGTCCTGTTCATAAACATTAAATATTCAGAGATCGGGTCCTGAGCATAGTAGCTAGGCCCATATCTGACTCAGAGCACTCCTTCACTAAAGATTTTTGTGGGGGGAGGGGGCTTATAGCTCCTTTTGCTCGCACACCGCTTGCATTCTGACAGGAATGATTCCAGGACTGCTGACAACTGGTCCATAAGGACCGCAGGTGCAGGAAACATATGAACATGTTTAACTGTACAGCACTGCCAGTTGCCCGAGGCAATGTGGAGAGCAGGTGTATCAGACTCCATAACGCCACCCTCTGAGACCTTATACACTATACAGTGAATATACAGTCCACCCACTGGCTACGCTGAGGAGGGGATACCCGGGAGGACCCACCAACCCTTAAGGACAGCTCAGTCTGTGAGGAGATTGTGAGGGGATTCGCGCCGCCGCCAGAAATAAATGCGCGGCGGCCACAAGAAAATGGCCGCCGTCCGCAGCTATAACTGTGCCACTGAACGCCAAGATGGCCGCCGAGCGCAAAATTCAAAGCTCTAATGCGCGCCAATGGCGCACGCAATAACCACCTCAAACAGCGCCAATGGCGCACGCAATAATCACCTCACACACCAGAAAAAACTGCAGACATGAGCGCCCAACCAGGCCAGAGTGACCCCCAAACACCCCACAGCACAGCACCAGTACAGGGTGCAGAGAGCAGCATAACAGGGGGGGACAGGGAGAAACCCCCACACACAGAAACACAGCCAGCATGTACTCACCTGCAGTAGGAGAGACTACTTACCCGTCCCTTTCAGGGACTCACTGGCTTGTTTCAGACAGACCTATCACAGAGTCGTACTGCGTAGCTGTCGGCCCGGTCCACCGCGAGAGATACAGTCAGTCAAGTACTGTTCAATCTTGAGAGGACCGCGGGAGCATGAAAGCAACCCGGCCACCCCTGGAGCCATGGGGTATGTCGTGAACTGAGTCTCACGCACGCAAGGCGAGGATCAGCACGCTCGATGGTCGGACAGGGAAGACTACGAGGATACTAGTGTACCCAACCTGTTGCCCAGCCAACAGTTGATTGAAGGTCTCAAAAATAAAATAATAAAATTCCCAAAGGAATAAAAATCAAAAGTAAAATCTTCCAGGAGACTGGCTCCTGAGAGCCACGTCTTCTCCTTCTGCTAGGCAGAAAAAAAAACTGAGGCTGATTAGCTGCAGGTGGAAGGGTAATGTCCGGAGGGACCGCCCCCCTGGGCGGGGCTGTTCAGCTCTGGCTTGTTCTAGAATGTTTTAACCTCTAACATTCTGCCTAGGTCTTCTCCTGCGAGCAGGGACATATACCCACATGTAATCAGTATGAGAGCTGCGTCGGTCCATGGACGATAAGAGAAAAATAAATCATACTTACCTGCTCTAAAGCCTCGTACACACGGTCGGACTTCCATCGGACTTTTCCGTGGATTTTTGTCCGAACGGAGTTGGCCGGGCACACCCATAGCATACACACCACAGGACTTTTCTGCAAACTTTCCCAAAACTTTTTGCAACATCACGTGGTTTTTCTGCTCTTTACCGCCACCCTTTGGTCAACTTCTGCTATTGTTGGTTGATTTTAACATTAGTTGTTTTGTCCATCGGACAAAAGTCCGATGGTTTTCTGTACACACGGGCGGACTTTGCTCCATCTGACTTTTGTTGGGCAAAAGTTTGTCCATTTGCAGACCCAACTTTTGTCCGCTGAAAACAAAACCAAACGAAAAAAAGTTTGTCCGATGGAGCGTACACACGGTCGGATTGTTGGTCCAACTTGCTTAAAACGAAGTTTGTTGGGCAAAAGTCCGACCGTGTGTACGGGGCTTAAGCAGTGGTTTTGCACAGAGCATCCCCGATCCTCCTCTTCTTGGGTCTCCCCGCAGGGGCTCCTGGCTCCTCCCACAGGCGCTTCTGGCTCCTCCCCCATGCAGAATGCCCCCCCAAGAGCAAACAGCTTGCTGTGGGGGCACCCAAGCAGGCTCGCTCCCAAGTCACTGCTTAACGACTGCCCTATAACAGATTTACTGCTACAGGGCGGGGCCGTTCTGTGCAAAATCACGTACAGTAAAACCTTGGATTGCAGAGCAGAATTTGTTCCAGGAGCATGCTTGTAATCCAAAGCACTTGTATATCAAAGCGAATTTCCCCATAAGAAATAATGGAAACTCAAATGATTCGTCCCACAACCATTTATTCATAAATCCTTCAGTTTATAGTCCATAAAAAATAAAAAAAGGATTATAGCAATGTAATCGGTTGTGTAACCATAAAATGTCCATCCACAAATGGAAGCCTCCACAAAGGGGATTAGAAGCAAAATCCAGGAGGAGCCACAGTGTAAAAAAAGAGAAGAGAAGAGAGGCGCCTCAAAGTGTAGCAATATGGTTACATTTAATGCAGGAACAACATTTAGCAACTCACATGGTTGATGATCAAAATCGGCACATCTAAGTATGCAGGCATCCAGAGTAAAGCTGTCCACATAGACCGTCCTCCTCACCGCCGGCTCTCACAGTTGTCAGTCTGCCATCGTGACCGGGAAGACTACCCTGCAGTAGAGCGATCTGAAAGTGAGGCTTGAACCGCTCGTGGGAGCGCAGAGTGGAAGGGATAACATCAATGGCAGTGAGGAGGATGGTCTACGTGGACATCTTTACCACAGATGCTTGCATGCTTAGATGTGTCTGTTTTAATCAACCATGTGAGTTTCTAAATGTTGTACCTTCATTAAGTGTAACCATATTGCTACACTTAGAGGCTCCTCTTTTCTTTTTTATACTCAGTTGTGACGTTACTTGTATATCAAGTCAAAAGTTATTTAAAAAAATTTGCTTGTCTTGCAAAACGCTCTCAAACCAAGGTTTTACTGTACAGTGGAACCTCGGAATATGAGCATAATCCGTTCCAGGAGAATGCTCGTAATCCAAAGCACTCGCATATCAAAGCGAGTTTCCCCATTGAAGTCAATGGAAACAAAAAAAATTTGTTGCCACATTGACTTCAATGGCATGCAATGCCGCATTAATTAAAAAATGAAATACCACATGTGGCCAGAGGTGGGGGGGGGGGTGCCGGAGAGCATCGGAGACACTCGGAAAGGCCCGAGGACACCTCAGCTGAACTCAGAAGACCCTCGGAAAAACTCAGAAACTGAGTATTTACAAGATTTTCCAAACATTTACGAATGGCGCCGATCGGCTCTGCTCGGCTCCGGCGCCCCCCCCACCTCAGGCCAGACGCGGTATTGCACACCGCTTTGGCTTGAATCCTGCTTGTGTTACGAGACAACACTCGCAAACCGAGTCAGGATTTTAAAAATAATAATACAGTGCTCGTATTGCGAAACGCTCGTTAACGGCGTTACTCGCAATCCGAGGTTCCACTGTATATTTTTTTTGCGATGCTGCACTTGCACCTAGGGGGCGCACCACTGCTGCTGTGATTAGTAACAGCAGATGCCGATCAACGTGTGCCGGCCAATGAATGTCCACTGGCACCTGCTGATCGGCAAGGAGAGACACAGGATGGAGCATATGGAAACAATACAGAGCATTGTCCATCCTGACACTGAGAATGTGATTGATTTTTATTCCCTGCAAAGCATGGAATAAAATCCAACACACGCCTCAATAAAAGCACCACACACAGCGCACAAACACTGGCTAGGCACACAGTTAACTCTTTGATTGCCCTAGATCAGTGATGGAAAACCTTGGCACCCCAGATGTTTTGGAACTACATTTCCCATGATGCTCATGCAGCATCCTTGGAGCATCATGGGAAATGTAGTTCCAAAACATCTGGGGTGCCAAGGTTTGCAAACCCCTTCCCGGCCAGTGTCATTAGTACAGTGACAGTGTATATTTTTAGCACTCATTCCTGTATTAGTGTCACTGGTCCCCACAAAGTGTCACTTAGTGTCAGATTGACCACCACAATATCGCAGCACCGCTATAAGCTGTTGATTGCCGCCATTACTAATTATATATATTAACCACTTAACAACCGCCCACGGCATATATATGTCAGCAGAATGGCTCGTACAGGCACAATCACGTACCTGTACGTCCCCTTTAACTGCCTGCTGTCGCGCACCACCGGCGGCGGCACGCTCGCAACCCTGCCGCCATACCCGTGAGTCGGTCCGCGGGGATTCCCGCGATCGTCTCACGGAGGGATGGATCGGGGAGATGTTAGTGTAAACACAACATCTCCCCGCTCTCGTAGCCACGCCCCCTAACAGTGAGAATCACTCCCTTGGGGAAACTTAACCCCTTCACTGCCAGTGTCATTTTTACAGTAATAAGTGCATTTTTATAGCACTGATCGCTGTAAAAATTATAATGGTCCCAAAAATGTGTCAAAAGTGTCCGCCATAATGTCGCAGTCACGAATAAAAAAATAAATAAAATCGCTGATCGCCGCCATTACTAGTAAAAAAAAAAAAAAATTATAAAAATGCCATAAAACTATCCCCTATTTTGTAAACACTATAACTTTTGGGCAAACCAATCAATAAACGCCGATTGCGATTTTTTTTTTACCGAAAATATGTAGAAGAATACATATCGGCCTAAACTGAGGAAAAAAAACGTTTATTTTATATATTTTTTGGGGATATTTAAATTAGGGAAAAAGTAAAAAAAATATTGAATTATTTTCAAAATTGTCGCTCTATTTTTGTTTATAGCGCAAAAAATAAAAACCGCAGAGGTGATCAATTAAAAGAAAGCTCTATTTGTGGGGAAAAGGACGTAAATTTAGTTTGGGAGCCACGTCGCACGACCGCGCAATTGTCGACGCAGTGCCGAATCGCAAAAAGGGGCCTGGTCTTTATGCTGCATATTGGTCCGGGGCTTAAGTGATTAAAATAAAATAAAAATGCGTGTGTGTATGTATATATATATATATATATATATATATATATATATATATATATACACACACACATACACATACATACATACACACACACCATAGTTTGTAGACGCTATAACATGTGAAAAGCTCACAGTGTGCAGTGAAATCAGAGTAAGCCATTTCAGCACAGGAGGGGAGCCGGTACAACTGTGTAAGATTGAAGGGAAGGCTGGAGGTCAGCTTTAAAGCTACTAAACTGCTGATGGACATGAACCGCCATTGCCTACTGGATCCAGGGAGCTCTATAATGGGAATATCCACTTTGCTTCCTGGACTTTGGCCCGCCCCCTTCTGCTCCTCACTACTTGTCCATCTCTGTGATTGGCATCCTCACTGTCCAATAGTAAGAAGGGGCCGGCCCACGCACAACTTGGTTTAGGAACAGAGTTTGCTGTTGGTATATCAGCCCCCCCAGGGTGCTCTGCAAGGCAGGTGACAGTACATACCGGCTCCCTCTAGTGCCCGCTGGCGGTTCAGCAGCTGTACAGTAACTGAACTATGAAAAGTGAGATATTTGTGTTCTGCTCTGCAGGCCGAGCTCCTCGCGGTATTGTAGCCGACCTCTGCTGGACAGTCTCATCTGCAACATTGGCTTCACTTTATTCACCACGGGTAAGAACACCAGTCACCCCTACACTAAACCAACCACTCTTGGCGCTATTTACTAAGGAGGCATTAGCGGTCTCACTTGTCAACCCAATATGAACTTTTTACCTTTAAAAGCGATATTAATCCCAAAAGCAAACATTTATTGTATTGCAGCTTACCAATTCTTAGATGTGATGGCTGCATTCGTTTTCTTTTTTAGTCTCTCTTTACTTTATTCTCACCTAGTGATCCAGCCAGTAAATCTGTTGTTTTCAACAGAACAAACTCTCTTGCAGTTACAGGGATGAAACCAGCCATTTAAACACTGACAGGAGTTCTTACAAGGATCAGCTTTTATTAACTCATGTAAAACCTTTATCCCCAAAGGAAACACAAATGGTTTGCTGTAACTGCTTATATAAAGGGTGAGCTGGAGTTAAAGAGGAGCTCCGGGCTCCTTCAGAAAAAAAAAAAAAGTCAGCAGCTACAAATACTGCAGCTGCTGAATTGTAATATTAGGACACTTACCTGTCCCAGGAATCCGGCGGTGTCCTCACCCGAGCTGATTTTTCAGTCGGCTCTTGGGTGCTGCCCCCGCCATTTCTTGTAAGGGAAACCGGCCGAGAAGCCTTGCGGCATCACAGCCGGCTCCCTGCTGGGCTTTGTGAATGGCCCGGCGGCAGGGAAAGGGGGAGGGGAGCCGAACTTCCGGGTGACTTTGCCGCGGCAAAAAGTTCCCTGGAAGTGGGAGCGGGTACCCGTCAAAACCAGGAACCCCCTCCCCTCTGAAAGGTGCCAAATGTGGCAGCAGAGGGGGGGGGGGGAGAAAATAAGCAGAGTTTCCCCTTTTTGGTGGAGCTCCATGTAATGAAATGTCCCACATCCTGCTTGAGTGCTTTCGTCATATACCGATTCCTCCAGTCTGAATATAGATATCAGATAATCCAAACTGCTGACAACCAAGAACTAAACAGTACTTGTTTAGGCTGCTGAACACAAACGGTTTATTTGAACACAGGTACATAGAGATACACTCAGGGGACAATCCCCCCCTCCTTTGCACAATGAAACAGGGCGGGGTATACTTTACCTCCACCAATAGCATGACACAGGTGTAGTCAAACTTCTCATCAGTAGACTGTCTTTGGGAGGGGCTGCTGAAGAATCCCCCCTCCCCTCTCACAGCACACATACATATACATCCCATAATACCTTCTCCAAAAGGCAGACAGACACAATAGAACAATGGAATACAGCCACACCCCAAACAACCCAGCAGAGAGCACACCATAGTATGAGACAATAGTAAATACAGTGGAACCTTGGTTTAGGAGTAACGTGGTTAACGAGCGCTTTCAATAACGAGTAACTTTTTTTTTTTTTAAATCCTGACTCGGTTTGTGAGTGTTGTCTAGAGCTGGAAGATTTTCTAAAAAAACAAAAAACAAAAACCCGATTCACGATTCGAAGCAAGTTTTTTTATTTATTTTTTAAGACACTGCGCCGGTCCCGAGGAGCTGCGGGCAGGAGGTTTTATGCAAGACCACGGCTTCGGCCTAGTCTGCGGCGTCCGGCCTTGCGGACTAGGCCGAAGCCGTGGCCTCGCCTAAAAACTCCTGCCCGCAGCTCCTAAGGACCGGCGCGTGTGAGCCCCGGTTCTGGTGAAGAAAAATAAATAAATCGATTTGCTGAAATTTTGAATCGATTTGACCTCTCAACTCGATTCAAGATTAAAATCGATTTTTTCCCCAGCCCTAGTGTTGTCTCGCAAAACGAGCAGAATTCAAGCTAATGTACCGCATTTGGCCAGAGGTGCGGAGGCGCCGCTGACACTCGGAACAGTTGCGAGCCGTTCGGAAATACCCAGCTAAGCTGTCCCCCGAGTATACCCGAGGCTCTCCGGTGCCCCCCACCTCTGGCCACATGCGGTATTGCATGCTATAGAAGTCAATGCAGAACGAATTATCTTTGTTTCCATTGACTTCTATGGGGAAACTAGTTTTGATATGAGAGTGCTTTGGATTAAAAGCATTCTCCTGTAACAGATTATGCTCGTAATCCAAGGTTCCACTAATTTTATATTACATATACACACACACACACACACACTCCAGTGTGGTTGTATGGCGAGTCCGATTAGTACAGATCAGACTGGGGTTCTCGGTCACCCTGTGCCCCTAATAGACACAGGGTGACTTAGACATAAAAGGTGCATGGGGAGCTGAAGCAAGGGTTTTTCCAACCTCTCCAAGGGATTCTGGGTTCCACAAGCCCCCCCCCCCCCCCGCCCAAAGTGACTCCCGTCACACTTCGCTTTAAGCTTACATTTGTTAGTGTATTTAAATCTGCTAGTCCATCTACCACACCCCTCCCTCCAGACTGACAAAGCTGCTGTCCAAAGGTGCCCCCTGGGCCCTGTGCGCCTTCTTCCAGAGTGGGGGCGCTCCAATACAGGAGGTGTGTTACCAGCCAGATCACCAGGTAAAGAAGAGGAGGAAAAATCTAAAAAAAACAAACACGAATGCAGCCGCCACATCTAATGATTGGTAAGCTGCAATCAATTACATTTTATGAGTCAGTCGTGGAGTGACACAACACTGTTCAGGGTGTCAGATCCTGGCTGCTCGGCCACTACTAGAGTAGCATTGGTTGCATTTCCTAAATTCTTCATAAAATCTGATAATTTTTAAAGGAAATCTGTCATTGTTCCCATTCAGGGCAAAGTGACAGGTCCTCTTTGAAGCCCCCCCCCCCCCCACACCCAATCCCCCACACTGATCATCGCTATCCCTATGCTCGTCCTCCATTCTGTTCCACTAACTCTGTCCCTGGTTTCTCTGCAGCTTTTGCTCTGATCCTCGTCCTTGTGGACCCGGTCCCACGTTGGCTGAGGATCCTCTTCCACGCGTTCGGAGCGGCCTCCTTCATTGAGGGGATCTGCACCGGCCTGATGACATTCCTGGCTGCAGACTGTGTAAGGAATATGATTACCATTTTATAGTGGACCTGTTTTTTAGGCCAACGTTCGCAGACCCTTTCCATTCAATAGACGAAAGGACCTCTAGTGTCACCGGCTTAAAAAAAAAAAATCTAAAAGGATGATCATTGCCAAAAAATGTCTGCCTCTGATGTGGAAAGATGACAGCGACACTTTAACTACTTAAGGACCTGGCCTATTTTTTACACTCGGTGTTTACAAGTTAAAATCATTTTTTTTTGCTAGAAAATTACAAAACAAACACAAACATTATATTTTCAGACACTCTAGAGAATAAAATGGCGGTTGTTGCAATACTTTATGTCACACCGTATTTGCGCAACAGCCATACAAACGCATTTTTTTATTTTTAAAAACACACTTTTTTGAATAAGTAAAAAAGTAAAGTTAGCCCAATTTTTTTTTTTTTATATTGATACCCAACATGTCACGCTTACAAATTGTGCCCACTCATGGAATGGCGACAAACTTTGACCCTTAAAAATGTCCATAGGCGACAGTTAAAAAAAATAAATTCTACAGTTTTTGAGTTAGAGGAGTTGTAGTGCTAGAATTATTGCTCTCGCTCCAACGATCGTGGCGATAACTCACATGTGTGGTTTGAATACCGTTTTCATATTATGTATGCGTTCGCTTCTGTGTGCGAGCTCGGCAGGACAGGGCGCTTTCAATTTTTATTTATTTTACTTTTTACACTGTCCATTAAAGAGGAAGTAAACCTAAAAAAATTTTTGCTGGAAAAAAAAAAAAACCCTGCAAGAAAAAGGCATAATGAGCTAGTATGCTATGCATACTAGCTCAATATGTGGCACTTACCTCAGATCGAAGCCTCCGAAGCGCTCCTTGTTCCCCCCCGCCATGTCCCCTCCGACCGTCTTCCGGGCATCGCCGCTCCAGCGCTGTGATTGGCCGGAGCGGCGATGATGTCACGCGCATGTGCGCGGAGCTGGCAATCTCCCATTCAGAAAACCGGCATGCTCAGTGCGCCAGCGCCGTTGTCTACGGTGTGCATGCGCTGTAGACATCGGTGCAGTCTTTTCTGCAAATATTTCCTTAACCGTGTAAGTTTAGGAGATATTTCTTGCACCTACAGGTAAGCCTTAATCTAGGCCTACCTGTAGGTGCAAGTGGTCACAATGGGTTTACAACCACTTTAAAAATTTAAACATTCTTTGTAATAGAAGAAAAAAAAAAGCATGACAGGACCTCTTTAATGCGAGATCTGGGGTCAAAAAGACCTCAGATTTCAAATTTACACTTAAATGTAATTTAAAAATATATAATATATAATATATATATATATATATATATATATATATATATATATATATATATATATATATATATATATATATTTTCCTTCAATAAAAATTAAATAAATAAAATTCCCCTTTAAGACCATTGGGCGGAAGTGACGTTTAACGTTGCTTCCGTCATCCAATGGCATGGAGCCAAGCGGGGGCCAGCTATCCCCCACTCGACTTCCAGCCTCAGAGGGGAAAGGACCCGATCATCTACGCTGCTACAGACGGCTCCGGTAAGCTACAGAGACCACTGGGGAGCGGCGGGAGGGGCCCCTCTCCCACCGCCAATAAAAGAGATCTGGCGGCGAATCCGCCGCAGGGACCACTTTTATCTGAAAGCAGACCGCCCGCATTTTAAAACGATACCGGGATTATCTGGCTATGTGGCAGGGCGGCTGCTCTGTGCCAGATCACGTACCTAGTATATGATATGACACTTCCGGGTCTGGGGCGCCAGCGACCTGCTCCCACTGTGATCACACACACACACACACACACACAGCGGGAGCCCAGCGGCAGGTACCGCGGACTCGATATCTGCTGGCACCCCGCCGATTACACAGGACCTAATATGTGATCCTTCACTTCCCAGTCTGGGGGCGAGCACGTGAACTCGATGTCCACCGCCAGCCGCTGATCGTTCGGGGACACAGGCAGAACAGCAGTCTGTCTATGTAAACAAGGCAGATTGCCGTTCTGTCAGTAGGGAAAGCATTAATCCGGTGTTCCTGCAAAGCAGGAACACGGATCTATGCCTTCCCCAGTACAAGCACCTCCCCCACACAATAACCAAACACTGGCTAGGCACACAGTTAACCCTTTAATCGCCCCTGATGTTTAACCCCTTCCCAGCCAGTGTCATTAGTACAGTGACAGTGCGTATTTTAGCACTAATCACTGTATTAGTGTCGCTGGTCCCCAAAAAAGTGTCAAAAGTGTCAGTTAGGTGTCCAATGCAATATCGCAGTCCCGCTATAAAAGTCGCTAATCACCACCATTACTTGTAAAAAAAAAAAAAAAAAAAAAAATATTAAATAAAAATATCCCATAGTTTTTAGACGCTAGAACTTTTGTGCAAACTAGAGCTGCACGATTCTGGGAAAAATGAGAATCACGATTTATAACATCATCTTTCACATTATACAAAAAAATTGTGCCAACCTTACCGTTTATTTATTTTTAATTTATTAAAGTGTATCTTTTTCCCCAAATAATATATATATATATATATATATATATATATATATATATATATATATATATGACACACACACACTTTTTTTTGGGGGGGGGGGGGGGGTTCTAAGTAATTTTTTAGCAAAAAATAATGATTTGAACTTGAAACCAACAAGTGTCAGAAAAAGGTTTAGTCGTTAAGTGGTTAAACTTCCCTCATTTACAGACCGAAGTTCATTCCTTTGATCTAAAGAACAAAACATTACAATGTTTATAGTTAACTCAGGGCTGAGGAATGTTGTGAAACTTGGCAGACTGCCCGTTTTGTTTTTTGACAGCTTTCGGCTTGAGCAGAGAATCGAGAAAATGCTTTGTTAAGATTGCGAGGGGGAAAGAATCGCGATCTCGATTCTTAATGATTGATCGTGCAGCTCTAGTGCAAACCAATCCAAATATATGCGTTTCGGGAGTTTTTTTAACCAAAAATATGTAGCAGAATACATATTGTCCTAAATTGATGAAGAAATACGATTTTTTTTTATTTTTTATTAAATATGTTTTATAGTAAAAAAAAAAAAAAAAAAAAAAAAAAATTCCCAAAATTGTCAGTCTTTTTTTGTTTAGAGCAAAAATAAAAAACACAGAGGTGATCAACTACCACCAAAAAAAGAAAAAGAAAAAAAAAAAGAGCTCTATTTGTGGGAAAAAAAGGACATCAATTTTCTTTTTTTTTGGGTACAGCGTCGCTCGGCCGCGCAATTGTCAGTTAAAGTAACACAGTGCTGTATCGCAAAAAAATGGTCTGGTCATGAAGGGTTAAATCTTCCGAGGGGGCACAGACAGCATTAAAATTCTGACAGGGGTTTTAATCCCTTTCCACTCTATCAAAAAAAAATTAAAAATAATAACCTGTATAACCCGTCCAGACACCAGAGACATCTGATGAACTCTCTTTCTGATTGGCTCACAGGCAGCAAGCACCCCGACTCTCTACCAGACATCCGCTGTGTTATCTGTACTCAACGCCCTGTCTATAGGTAAGTGGACCTGTCTTATCCCAACACTGCATTTTCAACATCAGCAAATAGAACTCAGATTTTATATCTAGACCAGCCAAGTCTGACTCCTATCTCGAATGGCGGCCACACATGCTTCAAATTTTTTACCCAATCAAAGCGCAATTTAATTACAACAATCGAATAGCCAGAACTCTCCTTCCATTCAGATAGATTTGATCAAAATGAGTCGACCAGCTAGGGCAGAATAATATTGATCATTTTGCATCGATCAGCAGCACTGAGATACTTTGATCATGAATAGGATCGTATTTAAAAATCGATCAGATTATGAGATTTACAGATTAAAGATTACTTTTTTGCACTTTAATTTCTTTTTCCATTTAACTTTATTGCCATCACAAGGGGGCTAACAAGACCCCTATGTGATAGCTTTGGCCAGGTGACAAGTACTCTTTATAGAGGCATCAGCATCTATTAGACCCCTGATGTCTGCTTTGCCCTCTAATGCAGCCAATCAAGCACCAATTTTGCTCGATTAGCCATTACCCTGGCAGTAGCAGCCAGGGAATGACAGCACCCAGCCTGGAAATCATTGTCACTTCCAGCTTCATTAGTCACAGAGGAGATCAGGGAACAGGTGTTCCTTCACCCCCCCCCCCACCCCCCTAGTATCTAGCCATCCTGTCTGTTTACCACAGTCCTGGAAGAATAGGAGAGCCCGGGAACCACCACAGGCGGTGCTGGGAGAGAGAGGGGGGGCACTGGCCATTCTCACTTCAGTAAAAGAGATCAGATGGCTGTAGAGCCGCCCAGATCAATTCTGCTGAACAGCCATATACTGGTGATAATCACTTACTTTATATACTTTTTGTTGTTAGCAAGTGGTTAAAAAATAAATAAAAAAACTGCCCGACAAAACTGACAACATGCATGTGGGCATATGACCCAGCTCTTATGGTGCATCAACATGTATGTATTGTGGTGTGAATGAGCCCTAAAAATACTGAAGCTTCTGCAGAAGACAGACACCAAACTGACAAAGCCATGAAACTGCAGCGCAGCAGGTATGCGATTTCCAGAGTACTGCATTGATGTTTCCTCTCCCTGCAGGTTTCTTCCTGGTTGTCGGTCCTTTCTGGGTATCAAACTCCATATTCCCTGAGCTGGTGCTGAACAAACAATCCCGTACCGGGATGTGCTACGAGCCGGTGGTCTGCTGCCCGTGCTTCTGGCATGTCTAAAGAGTTCAAAGGGGATTCCGCTATCGCTGGCAATCACAGAGACCTTACAAAAACAGAGTGCCTTCCTAGATCCATCCAGTTCACCCTGTACCTACCCTCCTACTCCTGCAGGTGGTGTAATTACCCACTGGTCTACTGACCCACCTGTGTCCTTCAATAAACAAGAGATAGAGAGAAAGCCTTCCTAAACCTATCCTGTTCCCTCTTTACCTAGCCTCCTACTCCTGCAGGTGGCACAATAACCCATTGGTCTACGGATCTGGCTGTGTTCTTCAATGAAGGAAAAAAGAAAGCTTTCCTAGACCTATCCAGTTCACCCTGGACCTAGCGTCCTACTACTCCAGGTGACGCAATAACTCATTGGTCTATTGATTCAGCTGTGTCCTTCAATGAACGAAAGAGAAAGCCTTCCTACTTCTAAAGGTGGCATAATAACTCATTGGTCTACTGATCTGGCTGTGTCCTTCAATAAAGAGAAAGCCTTCCTAGATCTATCCAGGTTACCCTGTACCTGGGCTCCTACTCTTGCAGGTGGCGTAAAAACCCATTGGTCTACTGATCCAGTTGTGTCTTTCAATGAACGAAATGGAAAGAGAAAGCCTTTTTTTACCTATCCATTTCACCCTGTACCTAGCCTTCTACTCTTTAATGTGGCGTAATAGCCTGTTGGTCTACTGATTCAGCTGTGTGCTTGAATGAATGAAAGAGAAAGCCTTCCTAAACTCATCCAGCTCACACTGAGCCTAGAGTCCAACTCCTACAGGTGCCGTAATAACCTATTGGTCTACTGATCCAGCTGTGTCCTTCAGTGAACGAAAGAGAAAGCCTACGTAGATCTATCAATTTCACCTTGTACCTAGCCTTCTACTCTTGCAGATGGCATAACCCATTGGTCTTCTGACCTATCCAGTTGACCCTGTACCTGGCCTCCTACTACTTAAGGTGGCATAATAACCCATTGGTCCACTGATTCAGCTGTGTCCTTCAATGAACGAAAAAGAAAGAGAAAGCCTTTAGACCTATCCAGCTCACACTGATGCCCCGTACACACGGACGGTTTTCCCCGTAGGAAAAAGTCAGATGAGAGCCTTTGGTCGGGAATTCCGACCGTGTTTATGCTCCATCTGACTTTTTCAGATGAGAAAACAGCCAAAAACGGCCGGCAAAAGATAGAGAGCTGGTTCTCTATTTTCCCGTCGGAAATCCGGACCGTGTGTACGGGGCATTAGACTAGCGTCCTACTCCTGCAGGTGGCGTAATAACCCATTAGTCTACTGATCCAGCTGTGTTCTTCAATGAACGAAGAGAGTCTTCCTAGACCTATCCAGTTCACCCTGAGCTCCTTAAAGCAGAACGCCAGTCAAACAACTATAACCACAGAAAAAAACTCACCTACGTGTACTACTTTAACTGTCCAAATAATTGAAATTCCTTTGCATCGGGCATGCGATTTACACACCGCTGCCACGCCGTGGCCCGAGGGCGACACCACGGCCCGAGGGCGACACCACTGTTTCGTATACGTCCTTCTGAAGTTTCCTGTGCCAATTGCTTGCTCACTGGGTAATGAATAAGCCTCACCATGCTGATGATTTCTCTCCTGTGACTTCTTACAACAGCTCCCAGTGTCTGCAATATGTCAGGATGACAGCACTGTGCAACGCAACAGAGCTTGACAGCCTCACAGTGATAGAAAATAAACTTTAAACCTAACTGGGCTATAATGGATTACAGGACATTAATACAGATTATGCAACACATCATAGATCATTCTACTAGCAGTATTGTCATTTTTTCCAATAAATAACTGAGAAAAATAGGGTTTTATCCATGTATTTATTTTTACTACTGGTCTTGAATTTGTCTCTAATAGTCACAAGTTCCACTTTCTTCGGGAGATGGGTTTTCATGTTATTACTCACCCAACAGAGCTCCCTACTTTTGTCTTTTTCTGCACAAAAGAAGAAAAACCATGGAAATGGGATCATAAAGGCTGCCATTAGCCACAGCGCCACTAAAGAGTTATATTTATGAATACAAGAGAAGGGTGGCATGATCGAATCAGTACAAGATGCTCATTGGTGGAACAGAAAGGGCATTCAGTGTGACTGAACAATGAAAGCTCCTTGACTGATCCCAGCAGCTGCCAGGAGGGGGCAGCCTCCCATCTCAGTGATTACGTTCACTGATTGACAGCTGCTGTTCTTGACCTGCTCAGCATGCACAGCTCTGCGCAGACATAATTACTGAACTATACTGGGATTACTGGGGACAGAAGGGGGGAGGGGGGGGGGGGCGAAGAAAGCACAAACAAAGGAAGCCTCTGCCAGTGTGCACAAATAATGGAACGAGTATTCTCTATACTAAAGATTCAATTTGTCCTGATATTTCCCTACGAGAGAAAATTAATGAGCAAAAAAACGCACAAGACATATAAACAGTGCGCCTTATATACAACAGCTACAAATCTGGAAGATTTAGGACCGGTTCACACTGCCGCGACTTGTCAAGCGACTTTGTCACACTCCATTACCAGCAATGGAACCGCTTTAATCGGTGCGACTCAAGTTGCTCTGACTTAGGAAAAGGTTCCTGCACTACTTCGGGGCGACTTCAGAACAACTTACATTGACTTCTGTTTAAAGGGGAGTTCCGCCGAAAAAAAAAAAGTCAGCAGCTACAAATACTGCAGCTGCTGACTTTTAATATAAGGACACTTACCTGTCCAGGGCATCCGCGATGTCCTCACCTGAAGCCGACCCGTTCCTCGGCTCTCGGATGAAGGCGCTGCCATTTTCGTGTCTCCCAGAAGACAGCGGTGGGGGAGGGGCAGGACATTGCGTAGATCGCCGCGGATACTGCGGCGATCTATGCCCAGAAGTGGGAGCAAATACCTGGATTACACAGGTATCTGCTACCCCCTCCCCCCTGCAAAATGGCAAATGTGACACTGGGGGGGGGGGGGGATTCCAAAAAGCGGAAGTTCCATTTTTGGGTGGAACTCCGCTTTAAGAAGTCATATGCAAGCCACGACGAAGTGCATGCCAGCTTCAAAGTTGTGCGCTTTTGATGCTGCGTAGGTGTGAACCAGCCCTTAAAGAATTCCGGGTATGGATATTTTTGACCTGGCTAATGCCCCTAGTAGATACCATACCTGGCACATCTCCCCCACCCCCCTCCCCCCCCACTTCAAACCCCATCCTTCCGGCTCAAACCCTCCCCCCCCCCCCATCTAGCACAAATTATCCCCCCTTCCAACACAAATCTACCTAAGCCCCCCATTCACACTGGTGTGACTTGTTACACGATATGACAGTTCCAAATCACATGACAAGTTGCACCCAATTGTCGGCAATGGAACCGCTCAAATCGGTGCGACTTCAGCTATGCGAGGGCCGCACCGATTTGAAAAAGAAAAAAAAAAAAAAAAAAAAAAAAAAAAAGGTGCCTGCATTATTTTTTTGCGATTTGCATAGACATTAGAGCTGCACGATTCTGGCCAGAATAAAGATCATGATTTTCCCGGCGTAAAATCTTTCACGTTATACAAAAAAAAAAAATTGGGCTAACTTTACTGGTTTGTTTTTTGTTTTTTGTTTTTTCTCCAAAAAAATTGCATTTGAAAGACTGCTGCGCAAATACAGTGCGACATAAAACATTACAACAACCACCATTTTATTCTCTAGGGTCTCTACTAGAAAAAAATAAATAAATAATTTATAATGTTTGGAGAAAAATAATGATTTTAACTTGAAACCAATAAATATCAGAAAAAGGTTTAGCGTTTAAAGCGGTGTTCCGCCAAAGAAAAAAAAAAAACAAACACACATTAAAAGCCAGCAGCTACACATACTGCAGCTGCTGGCTTTTAATAAATAGACACTTACCTGTCCTGGAGTCCAGCGTTGTCGGCACCCGCAGCTGAAGTTTCCATCAGCTGTTGGGTGCTCCGCCGCCATTGCGGCTTCACGCCGGGAACCCTATTGCGCATGCGCGAGGCGCCCCGCTTCTCTCTCCGATTGGCTCGGCGGCCGGGGGAGGAGGAGGGAGCCCCGTGGGAAAGTCACAGCTCCGTGGCAGGGACTCCCAGAAGTGGGAAAAGGATACCTGTATCCTGTCCCCCCTCCCCCCTAAAAGGTGCCAATTGTGGCACCGGAGGGGGGGAGGGGGGGGGGAATAAGATGAGCGGAAGTTCCACTTTTGGGTGGAGCTCCGCTTTAAGTGGTTAAACTTTCCTCATTTACACACAGAAGTCTATTCCTTTGATGTAAAAGGACAAATTGTTACAATGTTTAGACTTAGTTCCACTGCTAAAGAATGTTGTGATACTTGGCAGACTGCCCGGATTCCCCCTCCCCCCCTTCTTTTGATGGGTGCGACTTCAGCAGAGCAGAGAGAATTCTCTGCATAGAAAGATCAGGAAATACTTTGTCAAAATCGCAACGGGGGAAAAAATAAATAAAAATTGCGGATAACGATTCTTGACGATTAATCGTGCAGCGCTAATAGACATCTGTGCATGACGTGGCACAGATGTCAGCCAAGTAACACCTGAAAATCTCGCTGACTTGCTACTCTGAAATCATACGACTTCAAGGTAGCATCAATGTGAACCAGAAAATTTAAAAAGTGTCACCAGTGACACACCTGCATCCCTGCAATATGCGTTAAAAAAGAAAGGTTCGCCCTTAGGACTTTGAGTGAGGTGAGCACTATGGAGGGCACGCGCGCCGGGTTCCCAGGGACGCGGCGGGCGCGCGCGCCCCCTAGTGGCTCAGGAAGGCGTGACATCATATGACCTCCACCCAGAACGAGAGGCTCATCGCCCCGCCGTCATAGGATGGCGGGCGGTGGGCTAGTGGTTAATTCCCGGGCACTTTCACCCTCTTCCTGGCCAAGCCAATTTTCAGCGCAGTAACATTTTGAATGACAATTGCGCGGTCATGCAACACTGTACCCAAATTATATTTTGATAAAAAAAATTCACACAAATAGAGCTTTCTTTTGGTGGTATTTGATCACCTCTGCGGTTTTTATTTTTTGCGCTATAAACAAAAAAGACAGACAATTAAAAAAAAAAAAAAGAACACACAATATTTTATACTTTTTGCCATAATACTCCCAATTTTTTTTTTTCACTCAGTTTAGGCCGATATGTATTCTTCTACATATGTTTGGTAAAAAAAAAAATAATCGCAATAAGCAAATATTTATTAGTTTGAGCAAAAATTATAGCATCTACAAAATAGCCTATTGATTTATGGCATTTATATTATTATTTTTTTTTTTTACTAGCAATGGCGGCGATCAGCGATTTTTCTCAGGACTGTGACATTGCGGCGGACACTTTTGACAATATTTTGGGACCATTGACATTTATACAGCGATCAGTGGTTAAATGTGTTACCTAGGGAGTGATTCTAACTGTGAACTGTGGGGGGGGGGGACTGACTGGGGAGGAGACTGATCGGTGTTCCTATATACTAGGAACACACAATCGGTCTCCTCTCCCCCGACAGGACGTAGATCTGTGTGTCACGGTCCTGCTCTGTCACGAGCGATCACGTGTGCCTGGCGGACATTGCGCGCCCCCTGCCGGGCACGCGCGTTGGCTATGCCGCCGGGAAGCTGAGGACGTCATATGATGCCCAGCCAGGATGGGAGATCCCCATCTGTGGACATCATATGACTACGGGCAGGTATTGAAGTGGTTCAAAAGGTATCAGATAATGTAAAAACGTTTGTAAGTGCCCCTACTACAGCTGCCACTCAAAATGTGTTCCCCCCAAATGCACATAAAACAAGTGATAAGAGGCGTTAATACTCAACAGGAATGTTCAATTTCCATTGCCCGAAACAGTCCCTGGCAAGAAGTTTTTTTTTTTTTTTACATTTAGCCCTGTTGCGGGCAAGCAGCAGGGTTTAGAGCCGACGGCCGGCTCACTTGTAAAAGCAATCTGAGCGGCTAACTAGCAGCTGGATCACTTTTTTAAAGCGGCGAGAGGGGACCCCCCCCCCCCCCGCCATCTTCCACGGGCTGTCCTATCCCTAAATTTAGACCTGGGACTTCTCACTCATTATCCAACAGTTTTACGACCCCCCCCCCCCCAGTCTATACAGCGCCTTGAAAAAGTATTCATACCTCTTGAAATGTTCCACATTTTTTCATGTTACAACCAAAAATGTAAATGTATTTTAATGGGATTTTATGTGATAGACCAACACAAAGTGGCACATAATTGTGAAGTGGAAGGAAAATGATAAATGGTTTTCAAAATCTTTTACAAATAAATATGTGAAAAGTGTGGGGGGCACATTTGTATGGCGCCCCCCGGAGTCAATACTCTGTAGAACCGCCTTTCTCTGCAATTACAGCTGCAAGTCTTTTTGGGGATGTCTCTACCAGCTTTGCACATCTACAGACATTTCTGCCCATTCTTCTTTGCAAAATAGCGAACAAGTGGAGCTTCCCCCTTTTGGGTGGAGCTCTGTTTTAATTACCATTGCATTTATTTGTTTTGTGTTTTATGATATTCTATGGTAAATATAAGTGTCACATGGTATAAAAAATGGAATTGGCCTTTAGGGACCTTTTCCAGACCTTGCTTTGTCCTAAAGAGCACAACAAAAAGAATCCAGAACTGTAATATTACTGAGATCCAGTAGGTGGCAGTGTTGTCCATGTGTTTCATTGGGACATGTGACCTCCATATCCTGCGGTTGTCACTGAACATTGATCTGTGGGGTAATTGGGGCGATCGGGGTGATAAGGCCCGTGCTTGTAATCACACTGGAAGAAATAACATTAAAGATCCAGCTCACTTCTAGCCCATTCACATTATGTTTAATGATGAAGGGGGCGCTCTTGGACCCCGGAACACTTTGGATACTCTTTGGATTGTCCCCCCCGACTGTGATTGGAATAAAGTTTTCTTAGTGGTGGGCGGCTTTAATCCCCATCTGTGTGACATCACAGTACAAGACAAGTAGACGGCGGAGATCCTCGGGGGTGTGGAAGTCGCCTGCCCAGGAATCAGATCACCAACATCCATACTCCATACCTTATTATAATACCTGAGATACCCCGACCAGTCCAACACTACTGATCTACTGTCCTCAGCATGTTCTGCACTGGAGGGGGAGATATTGGGACATCTGGGACGGTTTGGGGTGGTATCTGGGACTGTTGGGGGGGGGGGGAATGGAACATCTGGGACTGTCGGGGCTTATCTGGGATTGTTGGGGGGGGGGCAGAACATCTGGGACTGTCGGGGGGCCAGAACATCTGGGACTGTCGAGGGGACGGCCGGCCAGAACATCTGGGACTGTCGGGGGGACGGACGGACCGGAACATCTGGGACTGTCGGGGGGACGGACGGACCGGAACATCTGGGACTGTCGGGGGGACGGACGGACCGGAACATCTGGGACTGTCGGGGGGACGGACGGACCGGAACATCTGGGACGGAACATATGGGACTGTTGGGGGGGGGGACATCTGGGACTGTTGGGGAAGGGGGGGGATGAGGATATCTGAAGCTGTTGGGGGGAGGGAGGACATGGAACATCTGGGACTGTTGGGGAGGGGGGGGGGGTGAGGATATCTGAAGCTGTTGGGGGGAGGGAGGACATGGAACATCTGGGACTGTTGGGGGGGGATATCTGGGACTGTTGGGGAGGGGGGGTGAGGATATCTGAAGCTGTTGGGGGGGAGGGAGGACATGGAACATCTGGGACTGTTGGGGAGGGGGGGGGGGGGTGAGGATATCTGAAGCTGTTGGGGGGGGGGGGGAGGGAGGACATGGAACATCTGGGACTGTTGGGGAGGGGGGGGTGAGGATATCTGAAGCTGTTGGGGGGGGGGGGGGGGGAGGGAGGACATGGAACATCTGGGACTGTTGGGGAGGGGGGGGGGGGTGAGGATATCTGAAGCTGTTGGGGGGGGGGGGAGGAGGGAGGACATGGAACATCTGGGACTGTAGGGGAGGGGGGGTGAGGATATCTGAAGCTGTTGGGGGGGAGGGAGGACATGGAACATCTGGGACTGTTGGGGAGGGGGGGGGGGGGGGGTGAGGATATCTGAAGCTGTTGGGGGGGGGGAGGGAGGATATCTGAAGCTGTTGGGGGAGGAGGGAGGACATGGAACATCTGGGACTGTTGGGGAGGGGGGGGTGAGGATATCTGAAGCTGTTGGGGGGGGGGGGGGAGGGAGGACATGGAACATCTGGGACTGTTGGGGAGGGGGGGGGGGTGAGGATATCTGAAGCTGTTGGGGGGGGGGGAGGGAGGACATGGAACATCTGGGACTGTTGGGGGGGGGAGGATATCTGAGACTGTTGGGGGGGGGAGGAGGATATCTGGGACTGTTGGGGGGGGGGAGGGAGGACATGGAACATCTGGGACTGTTGGGGGGGGGGGGGAGGATATCTGAGACTGTTGGGGGGGGGGGGAGGATATCTGGGACTGTTGGGGGGGGGGGAGGAGGACATGGAACATCCTCCTATTTGCAGACAGGAAGTGAGTAGTACACGATGGAAATATGTCCCCTGTACCACCCTCACATACATGAGACCCTCCTCCAGGTTCCATAGATCAGGACACATCCCCCACACTGACGGCTGAGCTCACCATGTTCCCCCTCCCCCTCCACACACACTCACACCCGGTACTCACTCTGCTCACGGGGGACGGAGATCAGTGCTGCACGCTCACCATGACAGTCACTCTCTGATTGGACGAGGAACGCCTTCCATCCGCCTATTGGCGCTGCGGCGTGACGTCAGCAGTTAGCGTCTGCCCCAGAGTGAAGCCGCCCCGGGCTCAGGTAGGGTGGAGCAAGGTGGCTGCTCTGTGTGTACGTGCCACCTGGGAGGAGTGCGCCCATAGTGGGGGGTCAGGTGGGGGACACGTCCTCCCCGCAGAGGGGTCTGTATACATTGGGGAGGTGTGTCACTTATATACACATCCCTGGAGATGGGGGATGGTGGGTGCTTTGTGTATACACACAGACATCTGATCGTACGATCTCATCTATGCAGTACAAGGATCTCCCTGATTGGACAGCTCAGTCTGTCCTCCTCCTATGTCATAGTTGTCATTAAATTTAATCCCTCGTCTGCCGGGGCAGTCTTTGCTTTTTTTTTGCACACGTTAAAATTATTATTATTATTATTATACAGGATTTATATAGCGCCAACAGTAACAGGGAGACAATACAGTTATAATACAATAGAATACAAGAGGATTAGGAGGGCTCTGCTCAGATAAGCTTAGAATCTAATAAAAACCAGAAGTTACTTTAACCCTTTTGTGGCCGGGAATGGGGGGGGGGGGGGTTTTTGCTAAACAAGCGAAAAAAGACCGAAAATGTAGAAAAAAAAAGTGTTTTTCTTTTATCGGTGCGATTCAGAATTGCAGCAAAACGCACTTGTCATTCCATTATTTCTCAATGGCACCCTAAACGCGGTGCCATTTTTTTTATTTTTCTGCTGTGATTGTTGCGTGACAAATCGTGGCAAAATCGCAGGGCGCATGTCACCCAAAAGAAGTTCCTGGAAGTTCTTTTGGGTGACATGCATCCCACAATTTTGTTACATGACAATCGCAGAAAAATCGCACTGTGTTTGGGGTGCTATTGAGAAATAATGGCATTTCAAATGTGTCTCACGTTTTTGCCGCAATTTAAATAGCCCAGATGTGAGTGGAGCCTAAAGCCCCGTACACACGGTCTGACTTTTTGCCAACAAACTTCAAAATGAGCAAGTTTGACAAAAAATCTGACCGTGTGTACGCTCCATCGGACAAACTTTTTTGGGTTTTCATCGAACAAATGTTCGGTCTGCAAAACGGACAAACTTTTCGCCAACAAAAGTCAGATGGAGCAAAGTCCGACCGTGTGTACAGAAATCCATCGTACTTTTGTCCGATGGACAAATAAGCATGCCCAGAACCAATGTTAAAATCAACCAACAATAGCAGAAGTTGACCAAAGGGTGGCGGTAAAGAGCAGAAAACCCACGTGATGTTGGGAAAGTTTGCAGAAAAGTCCTGCCGTGTGTATGCTATGGGTGTGCCCGGCCAACTCCCTTCGGACAAATATCCACAGAAAAGTTTGTTTGAAGTCCGACCGTGTGTACGAGGCTTTACTGTCACTGATGAGGCTGTACTGATGTGCACTGATGAGGCTGTACTGATGTGCACTGATGAGGCTGTACTGATGTGCACTGATGAGGCTGTACTGATGTGCACTGATGAGGCTGTACTGATGTGCACTGATGAGGCTGTACTGATGTGCACTGATGAGGCTGTACTGATGTGCACTGATGAGGCTGTACTGATGTGCACTGATGAGGCTGTACTGATGTGCACTGATGAGGCTGTACTGATGTGCACTGATGAGGCTGTACTGATGTGCACTGATGAGGCTGTATTGATGTGCACTGATGAGGCTGTACTGATGTGCACTGATGAGGCTGTACTGATGTGCACTGATGAGGCTGTACTGATGTGCACTGATGAGGCTGTACTGATGTGCACTGATGAGGCTGTACTGATGTGCACTGATGAGGCTGTATTGATGTGCACTGATGAGGCTGTATTGATGTGCACTGATGAGGCTGTACTGATGTGCACTGATGAGGCTGTACTGATGTGCACTGATGAGGCTGTACTGATGTGCACTGATGAGACTGTATTGATGTGCACCTTGAGGTACCTTGAAAAAGACACGTGTCTAGTGACGTAACGCGTAGGGGGGAGGAGCCTAGTGACGAGACCCAGGAAGCTGAGGAGTCATCTCGTTTATCTGACCGTATCGTGTGCCCATACCTTTGGTATTCGTGTGAGTGCAAGATTTAGAAACTAGCTATTTCATCTATCTTAGCCTTACTGCGCTTCTGTTTGTTCCTTTTTGTATTTGAGAACTACAAGACCGGAGGCATTCCTTATACAGCACCGCTAGTCATGAATGAAGCACTCTGCGGGGGGAGCTTTTTCTATCAGGAACTGCCTGCAGTGATTGTCCTAGCAACAGTTATGCCGCGTACACACGACCACTTTTCTCGACGAGAAAAACGATCGTCTGTGGGCTTTATGTCGTTTTTCTCGTCTAGAAAAACGGCATAAAAAACGACGAGAAAATTTAGAACATGTTCTAAATTTTCTCATCGTTTTTTCCAGCATTTTTTTCCGCGGCAGTTTTCCCATAGGGAGACACTGCCGCGGAGCCCACAGACGGTCGTTTTTCTCGTCAAGAGAAAAAATGACGGGAAAAACGACCGTGTGTAGGGAACCAAGCGGTTCCCTCGTTTTTCCTGTCATTATTCACGGCGGTTTTTTAACCGCCGTGAATAATGATCGTGTATACGCGGCATAAGGCTTGTTTGCTTTGCTATGAGGACTTCTCCTCTTTGAATCCCTTTCTTAATATTGCACTGACACTTTTTCTTATGGTTGTATACATTGCATGACTGTTACTGTTTTTAGGTTGGTATTAGCGCAATTTATTATTTGTATACATTATTCACAGTGATTGGAACACGATTACCTTATTGCAGCTTTTATCATTTGTTGATCTAATATTGTAGTAGCACGCTAGTAGTCACACAACTGTTGGGTTTATTATTTATATATCAGCGCTCTAGTCATTTTTTTTTTTTCACTTCACGTTGTCCAATTTGCCTCCTGCAATGTCGCAGTCCCGCTAAAAATCGCTGATTGCCGCCATTACTAGTTTAACAATAGATTAATAAAAAATGCCATATAAATATCCCATAGTTTGTAGACGCGATAACTTTTGCGCACACCAATCAATATACGCTTATTACCAAAAATATGTAGCAGAATACATATTTATGAAGAAATATGATTTTTTTTATTTATTGGATATGTTTTATAGCAGAAAATAAAAAGTATATATATTTTTTTTTCAAGATTGTCGCAATTTTTTTGTTTATAGCGGGGAAAAAAAAACGCAGAGGTGATCAAATAGGGGACAAAAAGTGTTAATTAAAAAACTAAAATAAAGTAGAACTATGGGCAAACCTTTTTATTTATTTTGGATAGAGTAAGGGAGGGTTATAGCCCCTGTCAGGTTTTATTTATTAATTTTTTTGCCATCTGTGTCCCATTGCAGAGATTTCCCTTCACTTCCTGTCCCGTAGTTAAACAGGAAGTGAGAGGAAATTCCTGCAAAAGAAAAAAAAAATTGAAGGCCCTCTTTTTTTCTTTATTTAACTTTATTTGGTATCACAAAGGGACTGACAGCTCTCTATGTGACAGTGCAGACAGGTGACGGGTATCTCTTAGACCCCCAAAGTGTCCCCTGCCCTTTTTTGCTGCTAATCAAGCACAGATTGGCTATTCATCAGTATAGTCGTTCCATGTGCTTCATTTATTTCTGCTCTGGGAAGCCATATGGTATTTATGTAATTCAATACACAGGATCCATCACATGTCTATAGTTATACGCCTCTGTAGGACAAAAACAAGTCGCCTTCCCCCATCGGCTGTACCGGAGGCACAATATAAAACATACACTGATCAGCCATAACATTACGACCACTGACTGTTAAAGTGGTTGCAAAGGCACAAGGTTTTTTTTACCTTCATGCCATGCCCGGTTTTAGATCGCTTGGTTCCTGGCGTTGGATGGCTGGCTTCCTGGCGTTGGATGGCTGGCTTCCTGACGTTGGATGGCTGGCTTCCTGACGTTGGATGGCTGGCTTCCTGACGTTGGATGGCTGGCTTCCTGACGTTGGATGGCTGGCTTCCTGACGTTGGATGGCTGGCTTCCTGACGTTGGATGGCTGGCTTCCTGACGTTGGATGGCTGGCTTCCTGGCGTTGGATGGCTGGCTTCCTGGCGTTGGATGGCTGGCTTCCTGGCGTTGGATGGCTGGCTTCCTGACGTTGGATGGCTGGCTTCCTGACGTTGGATGGCTGGCTTCCTGGCGTTGGATCGCCCGGTTCTCGGTGTTAAAGCTGGCATGGGACCGAAAAGTAAAAAAAAAAACGGATTCCCGCACTTCTCTTTTAAGTGAATAACATTAATTAGCTGGTTACAATGGCATCTGAAAGTGGGTGAGATATATTAGGCAGTAAGTGAACATGTTGTCTCTGAAGTTTTTGTGTTGAGAGAAGAAATAGGCAAGCGTAGGGATTTGAGTGACTTTGACGAGGGCCAGATTGCAATGGCTGAACAATCGGGTCAGAGCAACTCCAAAACTGCAGCTCGGGTTCTCGTCCTCCCTCTCTATGGTTCCATCCGTTGACCCCCCGCCATTGGATACACTTGTAAGGTAGAGGTCACTGGATGAAACCACTGAGCAAGGAGGGGGAGCAGGTATCTGATAATCCTGGAAGTATATTGGATGCTAAAGGTTCCTTGGCAGTCATATCTCTTGAATGGAGCAAAGATCAGAGTTGCCGGGTGGAGAGGTATGATTCATCCTATTATGTGAAGAGCCGATTTATACGCTGATTTTATGGCGCCACGTATATATTACTCCTTTATACTGCTTATAGGAGTGGTGTAGGGTTGTGGATCCCGTGTTCTATAGGTCACACTTGTTATCGGCTCCAGCTGATGTTGGAATTCTAGGATTCGGCTGCTCCGGGGAATACAAAGGTGTGTCTTGCTCGGCTTCTGGATGAAGAAGGTTGAATATAATCTGCCTCTCAGTCTGAGTGGGTCGTATTTTGTGCTGGGGCTTGTTTAGCTAAATGAAAGTGGTTGCAAAAACTTTGTTATTTTTATTGAAAAAAAAAAACGTGCCCATACTTACCTCCTCTGTGTAATCGTTTTTCACAGAGTAGCTTAAATCTTCTTCTGAGGCGCCCCGCCGGTGCTTCAGACCCCTCCTCTTCATCAGGTGCCCCCATGGAGAGCCGCTTTCCCTGGGGGCACCCGTGCGGGCTTGATACCCAGTTCCGCTGCTGCGTCTACTGACAGAGACAGCGGAATTCAGCCCCGCCGACCGCTTCTGTGTCACTGGACTTAACTGACCACAGCAGGAGCCAATGGCTCCTGCTGCTATCAATCTGTCCAATGAGGAGAGAGACAGCGGCTGGAGCTGCTGTGCTCGTGCACATCACTGGATCGGATCGGCTCAGGTAAGTAAAAGTGGGGCACTGGGGGGGGGCTGCTGCAGCACAGAAGGTTTTTCACCTTTAAAGCGGAGTTCCACCCAAAAATGGAACTTCCGCTTTTCGATCCCCCCCTCCGGTGTTACATGTGGCACCTTTCAGGGGGGAGGAGGGAGCAGATACCTGTGTAATCCAGGTATTTTCTCCCACTTCCGGGCATAGGCTGCCGCGGCGACCTACGCCACGTCCAGCGCCTACTCCGCCCCCCCTGCTTGCTGTCTTCTGGGAGACACACAGGTCCCAGAAGACAGCAGGGACCAGTGAGGACGCGCAGCCCGGCTCGCGCATGCGCACTAGGGAACCAGGCTGTGAAGCTGCAAGGCTTCACTTCCTGATTCCCTTACCGAAGATGGCAGCGCCTCCATCCGGGAGCCGAGGGACAGACCGGCTTCGGGTGAGGACGTCGCGGGCGCCCAGGACAGGTAAGTGTCCTAATATTAAAAGTCAGCAGCTGCAGTATTTGTAGCTGCTGACTTATTATTATTATTATTATTTTTTTTCGGCGGAACTCCGCTTTAATGCATTTTTAAAAAAAATTGGTACAATAAAAATGCTTTAGCAATATGTATTTGTATAACTACAAACAAACAAAAGGAAAAAAATGTCTATATACAGTATATGAAACCAGAAGATCAATTTTAGGACTTTGTCACATGGGTGGCTGGGTGGTTGGGGGGGGGGGATAAAATTGGATGGCTGAGCCAAGGTTTTACCACGCACACCAACCCCCACCCACCCGAATGCTAACATTGCAGCCTGATGGGGCGCTGTACACATGTTGGGGTGCTTTGCTGTCTGGCATTTTTTACTTGGGGTGCAGAGCTTGCCTGTCAAACACATCCATCGAGATCATTAGGGCCGCACCACAACCACAAGCTAAAAGGCTTGGCTCACAGTTGCAGCACGGTCCCAGAAAGTAAAATTGCTGTAAACCAAAAAATAAAAATAAAAAAAAGACAGGCAGCAGTAGCACCTTCTGAATGTCAAACAGCCTCTGCTCTACTCCCCTCTGAAAAGTGATCCACTGCAAATTGCTTTTCAGAGGGCTGTAAACCCCCACCGCCTGCCTGAAGGAGACCTTAGACAAACTGCTGCATACCTAAAATCTGAAAACCACTGTGGTCATAAAGTTGTTAAAAAAAAAAAATACAAAATACCCCAATCGATTGCATAGCCCAGTGATGGCGAACCTTGGCACCCCAGCTGTTTTGGAACTACATTTCCCATGATGCTCTCGCAATCTGCAGTGTAGGTGAGCATCATGGGAAATGTAGTTCCAAAACATCTGGGGTGCCAAGATTTGCCATCACTGGCCTAGGCTATCTGGCCCCTACCTAACAACTGTCCATTTATCTTCTCCATCAGCACATCCCCCATAGTTATTACCTATTGACCTTCCCTCTTAGATTGTAAGCTCTAATGATCAGGGCTCTCTGATTAATACTGTATTAAAGTGTTCTGTATTTGTATGGTCTACCCTCAAGTTGTAAAGCGCTGCGTAAACTGTTGGCGCTATATAAATCCTGTATAACAATAATAATACCCCATTATTTGGTCAATGATGACAGCTGAATAAAGGAAGCACTGACTGTATCAAATATCATTGTGGTGTCTCTCTCTCTCTCTCTCTCTCTCTCTCTCTCTCTCAGCCTGAACATGGCGTCAAGAGGTACAACAGAGACCAGTAAACTCCGGCAGAACCTGGAGGAACAGCTCGATCGACTGATGCAGCAGCTCCAAGACCTGGAGGAGTGCAGGTGAGCCAGACACAGTGGGGTTGATTTACGAAAACTGGAGCACTCAGAATCTGGTGCAGCTGTGCATGGTAACCAATCGGCTTCTAATTTCAACTTGTTCAGTTAAGATTTGACAATGAGGCCGGGTTCACACTGGTACGACAAACACTCTGACATTGGGAGCTCATGTCGCATGACGTGTGAAAATCAATGTTTCCCTATCGGAGCCATCTTATCTGGTCTGACACAAGTCGGTCCGACTTTGAAAATGCTCCCTGTACTACTTCGGTCCGACTTTGATCCGACTTTAGCCCATTGAATATCATTGAAGTCGGAATGCCGTCTTGCATGCTCCGACTTTGGCATGCGACTTGTGCTCTGTGGATCTTGAGGGGGAACTCCACGCCAAATTTTAAGTAAAAAATCGGCATGGGTTCCCCCTCTAAGAGCATACCAGGCCCTTCGGTCTGGTATGGATTTTAAGGGGAACCCCCTACGCCGAAAAAAACGGCATGGTGGGGTCCCCCCAAAATCCATACCAGACCCTTATTCGAGCACGCAGCCCCGCTGGTCAGGAAAGGGGGTGTGGACAAGCAAACGCCGCCCCCCCCGAACCGTACCAGGTCACATGCCCTCAACATGGGGGGTGTTGCTTTGGGGCAGGGGGCATCCTGCACCCCCCCCCCCAAAGCACCTTGTCCCCATGTTGATTAGGACAAGGGCCTCTTCCCGACAACCCTGGCTGTTGGTTGTCGGGGTCTGCGGGCGGGGGGCTTATCGGAATCCGGGAGCCCCCTTTTAATAAAGGGGCCCCCAGATCCCGGCCCCCCACCCTATGTGAATGAGTATGGGGTACATCGTACCCCTACCCATTCACCTGGGGGGAAAAAGCGTCATTAAAAAAACCACACTAGACAGGTTTTTAAAGTAATTTATTAGGCAGCTCCTGGGGTCTTCTTCCGAATTCGGGGGTCTCTTCCATCTTCTCCGCTCTCTCCGGCCTCTTCTCCCGCTCTCCGGTGCCTTCTCCACGCTCTTCGGTTCTTCCCTCGCTCTACGGTTCCTTCTGCTGGGCTCCTCCACTATCTTCTTCCAGCTCTTTTACTAATGTTGGCCCTTTCTTCTGCGTCGTCTTCTCCCCTCTTCTCTCCCGATGTTGACTCAACGCTCTCTTCCGCTATAATGCTGTATGCGCGTGCACAACGACTTATATAGGCATGGGGCGTGGTCAACGGGTGATGTCACCCGGTGACCCGCCCCCTTATGACATGCCATAACCACATGCCACGGGACTGTGACGTCATAAGGGGCGGAATTGCCGGGTGACCACGCCCGGTGACATCGCCCGGTGACCACGCCCGGTGACCACGCTCCATGTAAGTCGTTGCGCACACGGCATTATAGCGGAAGAGAGCGTTGAGTCAACATCGGGAGAGAAGAGGGGAGAAGACGACGCAGAAGACCGGGCCAACGTTAGTAAAAGAGCTGGAAGAAGATAGCGGAGGAGCACGGCAGAAGTCAGAAGGCGCCGGAGAAGAGGCCGGAGAGAGCGGAAGAGACCCCCGAAATCGGAAGAAGACCCCTGGAGCTGCCTAATAAATTACTTTAAAAACCTGTCTAGTGTGTTTTTTTTTTAATGATACTTTTTTCCCCCAGGTGAATGGGTAGGGGTACAATGTACCCCATACTCATTCACATAGGGTGGGGGGCCGGGATCTGGGGCCCCTTTATTAAAGGGGGCTCCCGGATTCCAATAAGCCCCCCCCCCGTCCGCAGACCCCGACAACCAACAGCCAGGCTGGCTTGTCGGAAAGAGGCACTTGTCCTCATCAACATGGGGACAAGGTGCTTTGGGGTGGGGGGGGGGGGCCGCAGTTTAGGCCGATATGTATTCTTATACATAGCTTTTGGTAAAAAAAACAAAAAAACGCAATAAGCGAATATATATTGGTTTGCGCAAAAGTTATAGCGTCTACAAAATAGGGGATAGATTTATGGCATTTTTATTATTATTATTATTATTAAAATATATATATATATGTATATTTTTTTTTTTTACTAGTAATGGCGGCGATCTGCAATTTTTTATCAGGACTGCGACATTATTACTGACACATCAGACACTTTTGACACATTTTTGGGACCATTGACAATTTTACAGCGATCAGTGCTATAAAAATGCACTGATTACTGTAAAAATGTCACTGGCAGTGAAGGGGTTAACACTAGGGGGTGATCAAGGGGTTAATTGTGTTCCCTCTCTGTGTTCTACCTGAAGGGGGGATGGGACTTACTAGGGGAAATGACAGATCGCTGTTCATACAAAGTATGAGCACACCATCAGTCATTTCTCCCCTGAAAGAACTGGGATCTGTGTGTTTACACACAGAGATCCCGGTTCTCGCTGTGTCATGAGCGATCGCAGGGTGCCTGGTGGTCATCGCGCACGCCGGGCACTCGCATCGGCTCCGGAGGCGAGCAGCAGGCACGTGCCTCCAGCGGCGCGTGGCCACAGGGCAAAGCGACGTGACATCACGTCGTTACGCCCAGCCGAGCCATGCTGCCGCAGTAAAACTGCGGCGGCTGGTCGGCAAGTGGTTAAAGTAAATCAGTGCCGCATCGCAATAAAATGTCCTGGTCATGAAGGGGGAGGGGGTAAATCTTCCAGAGGTCAAGTGTTTTAAGGTGAGCTTTGCTGTCTTGCAGGGAAGAGTTGGACGCGGACGAGTATGAGGAAACCAAGAAAGAAACTTTAGAGCAACTAAGTGAATTTAATGACTCTCTGCAGAAGATTATGTCGGGGAATATGACTCTGGTGGATGAGCTGAGCGGGATGCAGCTGGTAAGAATCTGCCACTGTAGTAAGTGCGGCTCTGTCCTTGTAGACCCAATTTGCTTTTTAAAGCGCTCGTTCACACTGGAGCTCAACCCCATACAGAATGAGGAGCCCTTTGTTTGACCCCTTTCACACGGGGTCGTTTTGCAGGCGCTATTGCGCTAAAAATAGCGCCTGCAAATCGCCCTGAAACAGACGTTGCTGTCTCTCCAGTGTGAAAGCCCCGAGGGCTCTCACACTGGAGTGGTGCGCTAGCAGGATGGTAAAAAAGTCCTGCTAGCCGCATCTTTGGAGCGGTGAAGGAGCGGTGTGTATACCGCTCCTGTCCATTGAAATCAATGGGGCACCGCGGCTATACCGCCGGCAAAGTGCCTCTGTAGAGGCGCTTTGCGGTGGTTTTTAACCGTTTCTCGGCCTCTAGCGGGGCGGTTTTACCAAATAGCGCCGCGAAATTGGCAGTAAAGCGCCGCTAAAATACGCCGCCCCCGCCCCAGTGTGAAAGGGGCCTTTATCTGTGTGTACCCGCGCTGAGCCTATATAAGTGAATGGGCATGTATTGACTGTAGGGAATCGCCCACACAGCCGATTTTGACATACACAGGGATAGGGCCCTCCACCTATCCCTGCGTACCTGTCAAACTCGGCTCTGCAAATGAGTCTGTACAGCCAATACATCTCCATTCACTTATACAGTGGGGGGAAATAATGATTTGATCCCGTGCAGATTTTGTAAGTTTGCCCACTTATAAAGAAATGAAGGGTCTATAATTTTTATCATAGGTCTATTTTTTATATGATAGAGACAGAATATCAACCAAACATCCAGAAAAAAATCCCTTTTACAAATGTTATAAATGAAATTGCAGTTCAGTGAGTAAAATAAGTATTTGATCCCCAAGCAAAACATAGTTTATGAATGGAGAGGAGCCTCTGCCTCTTCATGTTCAGTGCAGCTGAGGCTGCAGAGAAAGGAACTTGGGAATCTGTGTCCTCAGTGCCTTTTCCTGTCTCAAAAGGGAGGTGTCAGGGGTCTGATATCTTTCAAAACCCCCCCCCCCCCCCCCAACAGGGCTGATAAAATAAATAAAAGAAAGAATTGTAATAAATTATTTAAAGGTTTAATTATAAAAATCCTCCTCAGTGCCGTCTCATTAGTGCTTCCTCATCAGTGCCACCTATCAATGCTGTATATAAGTGCCACTGTCACATGACATAAAAAAAAAGTATCGGTACTTTTACTCTGTCCTAAAAAAAAAGTGGGATAACCCTAGAAACTGTTATGGGTGTGTGTGTGTTAAAAATTTTTTTTATTTTTTCTACGGTCGGTAAAGAGGAGGGCTTTTTATCTCAGAGACTAGGTGCCGGCACACTACCCCCCTCTAAGCACCCCCTCTTGGTTCCACCCCCTACCCACCTCCCAGTACCCCCCTACCCACCTCCCAGGGACACACAGTCATGGCACTTTTGGATAGTAGAGGTGCCACTGCCTATTGCTTTAAAGGGGTTGTAAACCCTCGTTTTTTTTCCCCTTAATGCATCCTATGCATTAAGGTGAAAAAAAAACACCTTGCAGTGTGTCCCCCATCCCCCCCCCCCCCCCGTTTTTACTTATCTGAGCCCCGAATTTCCGTGGGCCCGATCCCGCGTCGCTCTCTACACGGCTTCTCGGCTCTTCATTGGATAGATTGATATCAGCGCAACCATTGGCTCCCGCTGCTGTCAACCAAATCCAATGATGCGGCCGCCGGGGGGGCGGGGCCGAGTCATACACTCTGTGTCTATGGACGCCGATTGGTGACACGGGAGCGTGCCCGCAAGGCAACCCCCTCGGCAGAGAGATTCCCAGAGGGGGTTATCTAATGCGGGGAGGAGCCGCGAGAGCCGCCGTGGGACCCCAGAACAGGACGATCGGTGCCACTCTGTGCAAAACGAACTGCATAGTAGAGGTAAGTATGATATTTTAAAAAAATATATAAATTGGAGCTTTAATATCACTTTAAGGCCCCTTTCACACTTGTACTACTTGTCCCACGATTTGGGACTGCAAAGTCGCATGACAAAGTCGTTCCCCATGATTTCCAATGGCGACCATTCATATTTGTACGACTTCAAGTCGTTCCGAATTCAAAGTAGTCCCTGCACTACTTAGGTCCGATTTTGATGCCAATTACACAGGCATTCCTTGAAATCGCAGATGTAAATTGGGGCAAAATCGCACGACTAAGTAAGATACCCGTTCATCCTAGCTATGTGTATGGAAAATGTTACAGTGATGTCCTAACAGCATCCCCTTTCTAGACGGAGCAAAAAAATATTTTTTTTTTCTTACCATGTCATGCCGAGCTCATCAAGAATCGTTAGACACCATTTAACGCTTGACTAATTTCTTACAGGCCACTAGGACACATCATAAAGGGGCTTCTGTGTGCAGAGAGCTTGTAAAATGTAATTATTTAGCCATTTAAACCGTATCACACTCACTACTCGTGTTTACTGCCGAGGAATATAAAGCAGCCACGGATATTAGAGGGTGGTGGTCAGCAGGGCCGCCACCAGGAATTTTGGGGCCCCTTACACAGCTTCAGGCATGGGCCCCCTGGAGCAGAGGAGAGCTGTGGGGGGAGGGGTGCTGCCGACGCAAGTTGAGAAGCGGGGGGGCTTTGGGTGCTGACGAACAAAAAAAAAAAGGGGGGTTGCGATCCAGGGCCCTGGGGACCACTGGGCCCCTTACAAAAAAAAAAAAAAAAGGGGGGTTGCCATCCGGGCCCCTTACAGGTGTACCGCCTGTACCCCCCTGATGGCGGCCCTGGTGGTCAGATGTGTGCATGATTGATAGATTAACAATTTTGATTATTACCAATTTATCCTTGTTTTTCATGAACTGGTCTCTTGTGTCAAACATCATGCCTGTACTCTTTACTCCCATACCACATACAACTCTTTTATCTCACAGGCGATTCAAGCAGCGATCAGCCAGGCCTTCAAGACCCCGGAGGTCATCCGGATGTTTGCCAAAAAGCAGCCAGGGCAGCTGAGGACGCGGTTAGGAGAGGTGAGATCTCCCTCATTGGCCGGTGTCACAAGTCATGTACCAATCAGGGGCAATCTATCTGTACTTCATGTCTGTTTTCTAGATGGACCGGGATTTAATGGTCGGAAAACTTGGACGAGACCTCTTTACTCAGCAGAAAGGGGAGATCCTGACAGCTCTGAGAAAACTTGGAGAGAAGGTAATATAGATGAGATACAAGTTTAAATTTTTTTTATTTAATTTTTTTCCCCCCTTTTTCGGGTGGTTAAAGCGGTAGTAAACTCTGTCATTGATACCACATTTCATCATTATATCAATCAAACTACTTGTTTGCAATTAACCACTTCAGCCCCGGAAGATTTGGCTGCTGAATGACCTGGCCATTTTTTGCGATTCGGCACTGCATCGCTTTAACTGACAATTGCGCGGTCGTGCGACGCTGTACCCAAACAAAATTGACGTCCTTTTTTTCCCACAAATAGAGCTTTCTTTTGGTGGTATTTGATCATCCCTGCGGTTTTTATTTTTTGCGCGATAAACAAAATAAGCGCGACAATTTTGAAAAAAAAACACTATTTTGTACTTTTTGCTGTAATAAATATCCCCATTTAAAAAAAAAAAAAAAAAAAAGCTATTTTTTTCTCAGTTTAGGCCGATACGTATTCTTCTACATATTTTTGGTAATAAAAACCGCAATAAGCGTATATTGATTGGTTTGCGCAAAAGTTATAGCGTCTACAAAATAGGGGATAGATTTATGGCATTTTTTATATTATTATTTTTTTGTACTTGTAATGGCGGCGATCTGCGATTTTTATCGGGACTGTGACATTATGGTGGACACATCGGACACTTTTGACACATTTTTGGGACCATTGTCATTTATACAGCAATCAGTGCTATAAAAATGCATTGTTTACTGTATAAATGTCTCTGGCAGGGAAGGGTTAACACTAGGGGGCGATCAAGGGGTTAATTTTGTTTCCTAGGGAGTGATTCTAACTGTGGGGGGGAGGGGACTCACAGGGGGAGGAGACTGATCGGTGTTCTTCTGTACTGGGAACACACCATCAGTCTCCTCTATCCTGACAGTGCGTGGATCTGTGTGTTTACACACACAGATCCACGTCCCTGGCTCTGTTGCTGTTAATTGCGGGTGCCCAGCGGACATCACGGCCGCCAGACACGCGCACCGGCTCCCGAGTGACGCGGCTGGCATGCGCGCGCCCCCCTAGGTGGCCGGGAAGACCAGGACGTCGTATGACGCCCACCCAGGATGGGAGATCCCTCCTGCGGACGTCATATGACTATGGCTGGGATGGGAAGTGGTTAATACCACATTTAATCATATCAATCAAACTACTTGTTTGCAATTAAAAAGCCACTAATAGTATGCTTCAAAATCGTTTTTACTATTACAAATAAAGACATTGTGAAACGCTCTTGCTTGTTCCTAGCCACCGCCATCACATCTGAGGTCTTGCGCGTTTGTGCAGTACTTTATTCCCGCCCTCGGTATGTTTCCCTGGCCATGTTCTCGTGCAGTCGCATTATTCGCCTTATCCAAGTCTCGATTGTCTTCGGCTCCGCTTTCTCCACAACCACAACCCCTGGGACGTTGCGAGTCTCTGAAACAAAGGGGCTGCGTCATTTCCTACTATTGTCGTCAGCCCCGAGATCCCACGAGACTTCCCCATTGAGAAGCTGATAAAAAAAATTTTTTTTTAGAGAAAAGTGATCAGAATGGATATAGAACCACTTTAACCACTTCCGGACTGCCCACCGCAGGAATACATTGCTACTTTGAAGAGGAATATTGTTGTTATGGTAGCAGCTAGCTACCATAACCCGGTACCCACTTCAGTGGACGGTCCTCTTTTAGATAAAAGCGGATTCGCCACAAGATCATTTCATTGGTGGCGGGAGAGGGCCCCCCTCTAGCCGCTCTCCGGTGCCCTGCGTCTCTTACCGGAGCCATTGGCAGCGGCAGGGGCGATCGGGTCTTGTCCCTGCCTGGGTATGGAGACGAGTGAGGAGAAGATGGCCCACCGGTCTCAATATCACTGCAGGACTGCATTTTAGTTTTAAATATGAGATCTGAGGTCTTTTTTTGACGGTTACATTCCTTATAATGAAAGAAAGATATCCCCTCATTCACAAAACTGTTTGACAGTCACCACATCTCTATTGAAATGGAAAGCAAAAAAAACCCTAAAAGGATGGGACTTTGAAAGTGACTGGCAAACCAATGAATCAAAAATACAAAAAATATAATTTATTTGAATATACAAATGTACATAAAATATGGCAGTATATATATATATATATATATATATATATATATTAGGGGTGCGGAAATTAACGATTAATTGTTCGATTAATCGTTAATTTCTTTGATCGATCAAAAAAATTTTGATCGATGACGATCCGCGGAGTGAGCTCCGCGGTCTCGTCCATAGGAAAGGCCGCGGCTTCGGCCTAGCTCCGGAGCACGGCGGCCATCTTGGTCCACCCTGCGGCAGCCTAGTAGCGACGCGCTGACGTCATCATCAGCCGCCTGCTTGTGTCGTCTACTCTGCGGACCGTTCTACCTGGATCTTAAGGTATGGGGGAGATGTGGACAATGACATTACAGTGGGAGCACATGTGGGCATTACATTATGGGGGGAGATGTGGACATTACGGGGGAGATGTGGACATTACAGTATGGGGGCACATGTGGACATTACAGTATGGGGGGGAGATGTGGACATTACGGGGGAGATGTGGACATTACAGTATGGGGGGGAGATGTGGACATTACGGGGGCACATGTGGACATTACGGGGGCACATGTGGACATTACGGGGGCACATGTGGACATTACGGGGGCACATGTGGACATTACAGTATGGGGACACATGTGGGCATTGCAGTATGGGGGGGAGATGTGGACATTACGGGGGAGATGTGGACATTACAGAATGGGGGGAGATGTGGACAACTAACAAACTAACTTTCTACGTTTTTCTTAAAGCTTAATAAAAAAAATTCTTGTAAAAACTGTATGTGCGTTATAATTAATCGAAATGAGTCGATTAATCGATAAAAAAAAAAAACGATTAATCGAACAAGAAAATTTTAATCAGTAACAGCCCTAATATATATATATATATATATATATATATATATATATATATATATATATTTATGCTACAAATCCATTTAAAGGTTGATGGATATAATGCTTGTGAACGTGGCTCCCAAAACTTGACCCAACGTTTCTGGCACATTAGCCCTTCTTCAGGGGTTTTGTTCAAGTGTCTAGAGCCAAAGCATCTATTGGAACAGATGTATCACGTTAATACAATATAATGAAAACGTATTCTATACATTGTCATAGATAACTAAAGAGCAAATATATACATGTGAAGAACAAAAGAGAGGGAGAAAAAAAAGGGGGGGTGGTAACAGGTAGAGGAAAAAAGAAAAAACAAAAAGGGGAGGGGGGGAAGGGAATGAAATAAATGTAAAAGAGATAGAAAAAGAAAAAATAAGAATCAAAAAACAAGAAAAACAAGCAAATGTCTTACATCCAAAGCAGAATCCACCTGTCATATATAACTGTCACAGCCAAATAAAAACAGCAAGTGAACAAACTGGTCAGCTCACATACACGAGTATTCCAATGAGGATCCAAAATATCCACCCACATAGACCATCTATATGTTAAAATAGATCAGAAAAATGGATGTCTGATCCAAATTATATTGAAATCATACATAAACACACAAATGGGCCCTAATGTGAAAGTGTAACAAAAAAAATCACCTACCCGTATGAAGAAAGGGTCGGTGATTGGGATACTAAGGATATATAGAGTTCAATACTAAGCATCTCACATAATCCCAGAGGATGAAAGAAAAAGTCCTCAGGTACACGGAGTATGCCTATGTGAGTAATATGAACTAATCAGAACCAATGTATATATAGCTCAATTTAACAACATAGACAAGAAACAAGGTGGAAAGGTGCACTAGAATACCTGTAATGGACTCCCATATGAAAGTGTTCAAATGAGGATTCAAAATGTCTATCCAGGTGGGAAATCTCTAAAAAGTAAGATAACTATTTAGACACTATAGTAAAAAGTAGTAACTGGTAGCAAGAACCCAATCAAATGTGTGTGTGTGTGTGTGTGTGTGTGTGTGTGTGTGTGTGTGTGTGTGTGTGTGTATGTATGTATGCTAGCAGGACACCTACCCGTGCATATGAGGAGGTTGGTGATAACTGCGATTGAAATGGAGAGGATTCATTAATCCTGTGGTGCAGGGAGTAACCCTATGTGAGTAAAATATACCAATCAAAAATAGATATGCCGATTTAGATAATGATAAAGAGAAACCTCCACAAAGAGTGGAAAGGTATATACAGATACCTAAACTTCCTGGCGGACAAAGTAGATCCTCTGATAGTGGAGCCGTTGCCGCACACTGATGCGGCAATGGCCGTCCTTATGTAGAGGGAGAGAGGATGCCTGCGCAGTAAGCGTGGAGCGCAGCGGCATCCTCACGTTAGTAAGGGTGGAACGCGCGTAGATACGTAATCGCGTTGGCGCGCAGTATTGTGCATTATACGTGGAACGCAGCGGCACATCCGCAATGAGAGTGGAACGCACGCTTCTAAGAGCTGCGTCACCCACATATATATGCAGAAATAGCACGCCGATGTCCATACCGGCAATGACGATGCCCATATGACAGGCAGAAAAAGTGCAGCAAAGGTTAGGGTCCCCTGCTCGATCAGCGTGGAAGTCGGACCCAGGATGGCAACATCACTGTGGCCGGATGCCGCGCTGGACGAGCACCAACGCCGTTTTTGTAAACTGCACATTGATGGACAAGTGCATAGCCAAAAAATCAAAGCTTATGTGAGCTGATAGAGAGTAACCAGTACATGTGTAACACTTTTGACAGGTGGATTCTGCTTTGGATGTAAGACATTTGCTTATTTTTTTGTTTTTTGATTCTTATTTTTCTTTTTCTATCTCTTTTACATTTATTTCATTCCCTTTTTTCTCCCCTCCCCTTTTTGTTTCTCTTTTTTCCTCTACCTATTTCCCCCCCCCCCCCCTTTTTTTTTTTTTTTTTTTTTTTTTTCTCGCTCTTTTTTTTCTTCACATGTATATATTTGCTCTTTATTTATCTATGACAATGTATAGAATTCGTTTTCATTATATTGTATTAACATGATATATCTGTTCCAATAGATGCTTTGGCTCTAGACACTTGAACAAAACCCCTGAAGAAGGGCTAATGTGCCAGAAACGTTGGGTCAAGTTTTGGGAGCCACGTTCACAAGCATTATATCCATCAACCTTTAAATGGATTTGTAGCATATATATATATACTGCCATATTTTATGTACATTTGTATATTCAAATAAATTTATATTTTTTGTATTTTTGAATCATTGGTTTGCCAGTCACTTTCAATTTTTTTTATTTTTTTTTAAATGCAGTAAAATAATTTTAAAGCGCCCCGTCCCGGCGAGCACGCGCGCAGAAGCAAACGCATACGTGAGCAGCGCCCGCATATGAAATGGGTGTTCAAACCACACGTGAGGTATCGTTGGAGCGAGAGCAATAATTTTAGCCCTAGATCTCCTCTGTAACTAAAACACGCAACTTGTAGAATTTTTTAAACTTTGCCTATGGAGATTTTTAAGGGTAAAAGTTTGTCGCCATTCCACGAGCGGGTGCAAATTTGAAGCGTGACATGTTGGGTATCAATTTACTCGGCTTAACATTGTCTTTCACAATATAAAGAAAAAATTGGGCTAACTTTAATGTTGTCTTATTTTTTAATTCAAAAAAGTGTTTTGGTTTTTTTTCCAAAAAAAGTGCACTGGTAAGACCGCTGCGCAAATAATACGGTGTGACATAAAGTATTGCAACGACCACCATTTTATTCTCTAGGGTGTTAGTAAAAAGAATATATAATGTTTGGGGGTTCTAAGTAATTTTCTAGCAAAAAAAAATGTTTTTAACTTGTAAACACCAAATCTCAGAAAGAGGCTCGGTTAAGATATAAGAACACCTTTTAGGGAAAAAATAATAGCTGCCCATATTTTTGCAGGAAAAAAAAGTGCATTTATGCCCCCCTCCCCCCCAAAGAGCCTGCAAAGCATTGCACTCATGATCTGTGAATTTTGGGTGCAATGTCAGGCTCCTGCAGACAAGCCCTGCAGCTTTCAGCCCGCACCCTTTGTATAGGCTGTCAGTTTGAAAGCTGCAGGGCTTGTAAATGAACTACGGGAGTGCTCATCTTTCCCTTTAAGAAATACGATCCGTCTGCTGCGATGGCAGACAGGTCTTTTAGTTAATTCATTCAAAGATTGCTGTGAATGAATGATGCCACTGTGCGGGCAGAACCCTGCAGAGCTGCGCTGTTTTTTAAAAGTGACAGCGGGTGTGGGGAGAAGAACCCTCTGCCCGCTGTCACGGAGAGGGATCGAGTGGGACTGGGGGGGGGTCTCCCTAAATATGGGTGCAATGTGTAACATTCTCCAAAAGCTGAACTCAGCCTTTAAAGTGATTGTAAACCCTCTGAGACAACTTAATCTTATCATGTAGTCCATAACACAAGCAGCTGATCGCTGCCTGTGAAAGTGTACTCTCAGCTGTATTTTCACCGAAAAGTAGGATTTTTATAACAGCTTACCTGTAAAATCCTTTTCTTGGAGTACACCACGGGACACAGAGCCAGTCATTACATAATGGGTTAAGGGTCACCAGCGGTGATTGGACACTGGCACAACCAATAGAAGACAGTTCCCCTCCATATAACCCCTCCCATCAGGGGAGTACCTCAGTTTTTGTAGCAAAGCAGTAAGGTTCCCATAAGGGGGGGACCTCTGTGTCCCGTGATGTACTCCAAGCAAAGGATTTTACAGGTAAGCTGTTATAAAAATCCTACTTTCTTTATCGTACACCACAGGACACAGAGCCAGTCATTACATAATGGGACGTCCCAGAGCAATGCTCAATATGAAGGGGGGGAGACACAGATCAAACAGGCCGCTTGCAGACCAGAAGCCCTATACTGCTGCCTGCAGCACACTTCGCCCGAAGGCGGAATCCTCATGTCCTTTCACATCTATTTGATAGAATTTGGAAAATGTGTGGACTGAAGACCAAGTTGCAGCTTTACAGATCTGAGCCATCGAAGCCTGGTGATGCACTGCCCATGAAGCACTTATCGCCCTGGTAGAGTGCGCCTTAACAGGAAAAGGAGGAGTCCTGTTCTTTAAACCATTGGCTTGAACAATTACCTGTCTAATCCACCTGGAAATGGTGGATTTTGATACCGCTTGGCCCTTCTTGGGACCATCTGGCAAAATAAACAAAACATCTGTTTTACGTATCTGAGCGGTTGCTTGCAGATACACCTTTACCGCTCTCACTAGATCTAGAGAGTGTAATAATTTTTCCCCCGCCGTCCGCGGGTTTGGAAAAAAGGAAGGCAGAACAATGTCTTGATTCAAGTGAAAAGCCGACACCACCTTAGGTAGAAAGGCCGGATGGGGTCGTAGTACAATTTTGTCCTTGTGACAAATTAGATAAGGCTCTTTACAAGAAAGAGCTGCTAGTTCTGATACTCTCCTAGCAGAAGCTATAGCAATCAGAAAGGCCAACTTCCTACTTAATATAATTAAAGGAATATGGCGAATAGGTTCAAAAGGTTGCTTTTGCAACACTGACAATACCAAATTCAAATCCCATGGACACAAGGGAGACCTGACTGGAGGATTTATCCTCAGTACCCCCTGAATGAATGTCCGAACTAGGGAATGAGATGCCAATGGTCTCTGAAAGAAGACTGATAGAGCCGATATTTGACCCTTAATGGTGCTAAGGGCTAATTTCATATCCACTCCTAACTGGCAAAAGGCAAGAATCCTGCTTATTTCATATTTCTGAGGATTCCAACTTCTGGATTCACACCAGGAAACGTATGCTTTCCAGACTCTATGATAGATGAGTCTGGAGGCTGGCTTTCTAGCATTAATGAGCGTAGAAAGAGCCGGACCAGCGACCCCTCTCTTTTTCAAAATGTGGGTCTCAGCAGCCAGGCCGTCAAGTTTAGCCTTTGTAAGGAAGGGTGGAATACTGGACCCTGTGACAGCAGGTCGTGTCGAAGTGGAAGCTTCCAGGGCCTTCCTATCGCCATTTTTACGATCTCGGCGTACCAAGGCCTCCTGGGCCAATTTGGGGCCACTAGGATTACTGGTATTCCCTCTTCCTTGATCCTGCGAAGCAGTCTTTGCAGAAGAGGGATCGGAGGGAATGCATAGATCAGTGAGAACTGATTCCATGGAGTTATTAGAGCATCTGTCCCGTAGGCTAAAGGATCTCTCGTTCTGGACACAAAGTTGTCCAATTTCTTGTTGAACCTGGAAGCTAGCAGGTCTACATCTGGGTTTCCCCATCTCAGACACATGGCCTGAAAGATCTCGGGGTGGAGAGACCACTCTCCTGGTAGCAGCTGCTGACGACTCAGGTAGTCCGCTTGCCAGTTTTCTATCCCCGGAATGAAGATTGCAGAAAGGCAAGGTACATGCTCTTCTGCCCATGCAAAAATCCGGTTCACCTCTCTTTGGGCCGCCCGACTGCGAGTGCCTCCTTGGTGATTGATGTAAACTACTGCAGTAGCATTGTCGGATTGAACCCGAACTGGGTATCCCTGTAACCTGTATGTCCAGGTTTTGAGGGCTAGATATACTGCCCGGATCTCCAGTATATTGATGGGCAGGATCCCTTGAGTCTTGGCCCAGGTTCCCTGGGTAGAAGCCTCTTCGAATACTGCACCCCAGCCTGATAGGCTGGCATCCGTAGATACCACCTTCCAGGACACTGGGAGGAAGCACTTTCCCTTCCGTAAATTCTTGGCTTCTAGCCACCACTTGAAGCTTTGGCGTACTTGTGAGGACAGGCACATGGGTATATCCAGAGCTTGGCTCTTCCTGTTCCAGGAGGCTAAAATATTGCATTGAAGCCGTCTCAAATGAAACTGGGCGTAAGGGACCGCCTCGAAGGAGGCTACCATCTTCCCCAATAGACTCATGCAAAGGCGAATAGACGGCCTTTTGCTTGCTTTGACCTTGTGGATCAGGTCTTTCAGAGACTGTATCTTTGGCTCTGGCAGGTATACCCTGTTTTGGGCTGTATCTATGATCATGCCCAGGTACACTATCCTTCTTTGGGCCTGGAGAGAGGATTTTTGTAAGTTTATAATCCATCCTAAATGCTCCAGGTATCCTACTGTAGTGTGCACCGCGTGATCCAATCCCTCCTTTGACTGATCTATTACCAGTAGATCGTCTAGATAGGCTGTTACCGCAATGCCCCGTGTTCTTAGGTTTGCTAACAGAGGAGCTAGCACCTTTGTGAATACTCTGGGTGCGGTGGCTACACCAAATGGTAGGGCCACAAATTGAAAGTGGCGATGTTCTACCGCAAACCTTAGGAATCTTTGGTGAGCGGGGAGGATGGGTATGTGTAAATATGCGTCCTTGATATCTATGGACGCCATGAATTCTCCGCCCTTTAAAGTGGCGACCACGGATCGGATCGTTTTCCATTCGAAAATGGCGAACGTTCAGAAACCGATTTAGGGATTTTAGATCCAGGATGGGTCTGACATCTCCATTTGGCTTTGGAATCACAAAGAGGTTTGAGTAAAAACCTGAACCTTGCTCTTCTTGGGGTACCTCTGTAACCACCCCTTGAGCCATTAAGTGATTCAAACCTTTGAAGAAGGATCCTCTTTTTTGTGGATCCTTGGAGACTCTTGAACCTCGGAATTGAGAAGATGGGATCTCTCGAAATTCCAGTTTGTACCCTGAGGATATTGTGGATACCACCCATTTGTCCTGGGTTTCTGTCCGCCAAGTCGCTGAGAACTGACGAAGCCTTCCCCCCACTCGGCCGAGCGGGGGCGCCCCTTCACTGAGAGGTTTTGGGGGCTTGCTTATTAGCTCTTGCACCCCACGGCTTCTTGTTCTTCTGAGCCTGTTCTTTGGCTTTTGTGGGCGGCTGAAAAGGCCGTCGCCACTGGCTGGAGTCTGATTTCCTGGGAGCTGGGGAGAGAGAGCGTTTAAAACAAGGCCTCTTGTTTTTCTTTCTCTCAAGTAAAAGTGTCGTTTTACCACTTGATATCTTCTGTATATATTTTTCTAAATCTTCCCCAAATAGGCGTTCGCCATGGAACGGGAAACTTGCCAACAGCTTTTTGCATGGGGCTTCCGCTGACCAATGCTTAAGCCAAAGTACCCTGCGCATATGTACCAGCTGGAGTGTAAGGCGTGATGCCTGTATGATAGAATCTCTCATGGCATCCACTGTGAAGCATAAGGCTTTAGGCAAATTCTCCCAATTTTTAGCCTGCTCTGAAGGCAGCTCCTTCAGCCCCTGCTTTACCTGTTGGCAGATGACCTGACACATACCGACCGCTGCTACCGCAGGTTGGGTAATTGAGCCGGCCAAAAGGAAGGAGGATTTCAGTAGGGATTCCAACTTCTTCTCAGAAGGATCTTTAAACACTTGTACATTATCCACCGGACATGTCAGGTTTTTATTTACACAAGAAATAGCCGCATCTACCGCAGGCAGGCTCCATTTCTTTAAAAAAAAATTCCTCCATAGGATAAAGAATGTTAAACTTTTTTGGAGGAGAGAAACGCTTATCTGGATGTTGCCAGTCTGCGTACATTAGATCCTCTAGTAACGGATGAACCGGGAAGGAGCATGCACCTTGCAGGGATCTTAATGATCCTAGGGAGGAGACAGGTGATTCCGTTACCTCCGAAGAGGGTAACTTAAATGCAGATCGCACTGTTCCTGCATAGCATTGTACCTGTGACTTCAAAATCTGGGATACCGAGAAAGGCTCATCCGATATCCCTGATCCGTCTGACTCCTCATCCTCTGCTGATGTAGCCTCCTCCTCATCCTCCTCCTCCTCAGGTACTTCTGAAGGGAGGTCCAATACTGGAGGAGATCTGCTTCGCTTATTGTCCTTTTTAGAGGACTTAGCGATCAAGGTAGCAATTTTCTCCTCCAGATTATTTAGGGCTGCTGACAAAGTGTCTTCAGTGACATATGCAGGCCCAGGCTTCACTGGGGAAGCCGCCATACCTGACAGAGGTAATGGCTCATCCTGTACAGGTGCATTTGGCAACACAGGAGAGGAAGGTACCGAGTCAGCACAGCTAGAGCCTCCTGTCTCAGGCGGCGGTGCTCTTTTATCTCTTTTTGTCCGCATTACTTTCCCTGGAAGGCTTACTGTTTAGACAAAATACAAGGTACCTAAATGCATACACAACTGTGCTTAGTTTAGTAATTTACATTAAGTATGCAACTTTTAACACACAGCTATGCATAACATGGATGTCTTCTAGGAAGTACCCAGTCCAACCACATGGAGTCTTACGTCCCTGTATAGCTGCTGTGTTTCTCTGCCAGGAACAAGAGAACAAACGAGCTTGCTTGATGCTGCAGTGCTCTGCACACTGACAGACTTTTAAATTTGGCGCCGTTTTCCGTGCCTGCGCGCGCCTACGTGCCCGCGCACGCCTTCGGCCCCCCCCTCCGATAAAGCGCGCTCCCTCGCGGCTCTTTAGCGCTATGGCGGTGGCCACAGTGAGAGTGGACTCCCCAACCCTTCCCACTTACCTGCATCTGCAGGTGTCTGGTCGGCCACCGAAAGGAGGAGCGGGGTGCCCAAGCAAGCTCAGCAGCGGAGGGACGAGCAGTGTACTTCGCCGAAGCCGACACTGAACAGAGTGAGGTGAGATTTACATTCAGCTCTTTACTCCCCCCAGTGGTGGAAAAAGAGAAGACATCCACTTTTTTTTTTTTTGGAAAGGTCCTTAACCACTTAACAACCACCTGCCGACAAATAACGTCGACAAGGTGGTTGCTTAACTCTGGGAGGACGTTATATAACGTCCTCCCAGAATCGCGCTCCCGCACGCCCCCTGGGGCGCGCACACGGGAAACTCCGAATCGAATCGCGGTAAATCGCCGCTGATAGCGGCCGTTTACCACGTGATCGCTCCGTCCAATGACGGAGCAATCACTTGTAAACAGACCGGCGTCATTTGATGACGCCGGTTCCTCCCTCCCCTCTCTGTACCGATCGGTACAGTGTGAGAGGGGAGGGGGAGGGAGCGGATGGCAGCAGCAGCACTGTGGGCTGGATCTGTGACAATTGCAGTCACAGATCCAGCCATCCATCCATCCCTGCTCAGCCATCCCTGTGCTATACCCTGCCAATACTCTGCAATACACCCTGCCAATACTCTGCAAAATACCCTGGTGCAATACTCTGCAATACCCTGGTGCAATACTCTGCAATACCCTGGTGCAATACTCTGCAATACCCTGGTGCAATACCCTGGTGCAATACTCTGCAATACCCTGGTGCAATACTCTGCAATACCCTGGTGCAATACTCTGCAATACCCTGCGAAATACTCTGCAATACCCTGGTGCAATACTCTGCAATACCCTGGTGCAATACTCTGCAATACCCTGCACAATACTCTGCAATACCCTGCACAATACTCTGCAATACCCTGCACAATACTCTGCAATACCCTGCACAATACTCTGCAATACCCTGCAAAATACTCTGCAATACCCTGCAAAATACTCTGCAATACCCTGCAAAATACTCTGCAATACCCTGCACAATACTCTGCAATACCCTGCACAATACTCTGCAATACCCTGCACAATACTCTGCAATACCCGCCACAATACTCTGCAATACCCTCCACAATACTCTGCAATACCCTCCACAATACCCTGTGCAATACCCGTGCAATACCCTGCCATACACCGCAATACCCTGCCATAGTCTGCAATACTCCGCAATGCCCGGCAATACTCCGCAATGCCCGGCAATACTCCGCAATGCCCGGCAATACTCCGCAATGCCCGGCAATACTCCGCAATGCCCGGTAATACTCTGCAATAACCACTTCCCGCCCTCCGGCCGTCATATGACGTCCTTGACTTTGTGCGGGGATATCTGAATGATGGGAGCAGCTACAGGCATCATTCAGATATCAGCTTTTTCAGCCGGCGATTCCCTACACCATAAGAACAATCATAGCGGCTGTTCCGCCGCTTGATCATTCTTACGGGAGGCGAGAGGGGATGTCCCCCGTCCCCCCCCGCCGCCCTCCGGTGCTTCTACCGACTCACCGCTACGATCAAAGCCAGGATTGTTGTTTTTTTTTTTTGTATTTTTTTCAGGCTTCCCAGCCTAGAGGTGAGATGTGGGGTCTTATTGACACCCCCCCCCCCCCCCATATCTCACTGTAAAGAGGACCTGTCATGCCATATTCCTATTACAAGGGATGTTTACGTTCCTTGTAATAGGTATAAAAGTGATCAAAAAAATGTTTAGGGCGGAAAAACATGTCAAACTAAAATAAATAAAGTAAAATGAAGAATAAATTTTTTTTTTTTTTTTTAAAGCGCCCCTGTCCCCGTGAGCTCGCATACAGAAGCGAACGCATACGTAAGTCCCGCCCACATATGAAAACGGTTTTCAAACCACACATGTGAGGTATCGTTGCGAACGTTAGAGCGAGAGCCATCATTTTGGCCCTAGACCTCCTCTGTAACTCAAAACATGTAACCAGTAAAAATATTTAAAGCGTCGCCTATGGGGATTTTTTAAGTAGTGAAGTTTGGCGCCATTCCACGAGTGTGTTCAATTTTTAAGGGCGACATGTTAGGTATCTATTTACTCGGCGTAACTTCATCTTTCACATTATGCAAAAACATTGGGCTAACTTTACTGGTTTTTTTTTTTTTTAAGCACAAAACATTTTTTTTCCGTAAAAAACGCGTTTAAAAAATTGCTGCGCAAATATCGTGTGAGATAAAAAGTTGCAACAACCACCATTATATTCTCTAAGGTCTTTGCTAAAAAAACATATATAATGTTTTGGGGTTCTATGTAATTTTCTAGCAAATAAATGATGATTTTTACATGTAGGAGAGAAATGTCAGAATTGGCCTTGGTGCTCCAGAACGCCTGAAGGTGCTCCCTGCATGTTGGGCCTCTGTATGTGGCCACGCTGTGTAAAAGTCTCACACATGTGGTATCGCCATACTCGGGAGTAATAGCAGAATGTGTTTTGGGGTGTAATTTGTGGAATGCATATGCTGTGTATGAGAAATAACCTGCTAATATGACAATTTTGTGAAAAAAAAAAAAAGAGAAAAAAAAAATCTTGATTTTGCAAAGAATTGTGGGAAAAAATGACAACTTCAAAAAACTCACAATGCCTCTTTCTGAATACCTTGGAATGTCTTCTTTCCAAAAAGGGGTCATTTGGGGGGTATTTGTACTTATCTGGCATGTTAGGGTCTCAAGAAATGAGATCGGCCGTCAGTACTTCAGGTGTGATCAATTTTCAGATATTGGCACCATAGCTTGTGGACTCTATAACTTTCACAAAGACCAAATAATATCCACCAATTTGTACTTATTTTTACCAAAGATATGTAGCAGTATAAATTTTGGCCAAAATTTATGAAGAAAAAATAGTAATTTGCAAAATTTTATAACAGAAACGAAAAAAAAATCATTTTTTTACAAAATTTTCAGTCTTTTTTCTCTTATAGCGCAAAAAATAAAAAACCCAACAGTGATTAAATACCACCAAAAGAAAGCTCTATTTGTGTGAAAAAAAGGACAAAAATTTCATATGGGTACAGTGTTGTATGACTGAGTAATTGTCATTCAAAATGTGAGAGCACCGAAAGCTGAAAATTGGTCTGGTTATTAAGGGGGTTTAAGTGCCCAGTGGTCAAGTGGTTAACCTAGTTTTGGACCCTCTAATCTTACCTTATCCTCGCCGCAGGTTTTTTCTGCTGAAAATTTTCAGACAGATACCAAACTTCACCCCTCACGGCGGGCTATGTGTGCCAACCTTCAGGGATATGGGTTCCTATTTAAAGGATACCTCTCCCCTGGGCCTTGTACAAGACTCTTACCAGGACTTTTAGCGAAATAGCGAAAGTGCTGGATCTTAGAGCCCAGTCCTCCGAAGAGAGACATTACAGGCGATGCCTCATGGGTGAGGCCCGGATCCCATCCAGTTTTGGCTTAACTTGTAGGCGTCTTGGATGGGTCCGAAAGCATAGCTCTTTTACCCCCAGAGGGTCTCTTTGGCAGAGCTGTCCTTTAGCACCTCCTAACGCGTCCAACACCTTTCGACACTGGCGAAAAAACTGAGGTACTCCCCTGATGGGAGGGGTTATATGGAGGGGAACTGTCTTCTATTGGTTGTGCCAGTGTCCAATCACCGCTGGTGACCCTTAACCCATTATGTAATGACTGGCTCTGTGTCCCGTGGTGTACGATAAAGAAATCGCCTTTTTTTCATTTTGATGACGTCACCCGCGATTGCGCACTATTGACCGTCCTTACCGGCACCTAAAGAGAGCCGTTTATTCATTTATAGCTTGTCCGGAAATCACTGTGAGCGATCTTCTCCTCTGTTCGGCACAGAGGAGAAGTCTCGCGATGTTTCACTCATTCTCTGCTTCCAGTGCTTGAGCTTTCATTGCCGTGTATCTTGGTTGTCGCGGTAAGGGCAATCGAGACCGAGGCTTGGTTACGGCGCATGCGCGAGATTTCCTACAGGGAAACACTAAGGGCGGAAGTGACGTCAGAAACTGATTCACAAAACAGAAGTTACAATGGCGCTGTCAATACCTGGAAATACAGTGAAGGAAAACATCTAAAAAAAAGGTATTTGCAGGCGTCGTTTTTGGATGATTTGGATATATTATGCATTGCGATGAGCTTGGGTAACTTAATAATTGAAAAACTGAAAAAATCGGCCTGGGTTTACTTCCTCTTCAAAGTGCAACACATTTTATGATGATGTTTTTTTTTTGTTTTTTTTTAGTTGACGCCAGAGGAGGAAGCTTTCCTTGCAGAGAATGCGGGTGCTGCACTCAGCCAGTTTCAGAAGGTCTCAGAAGGATTAGGTGAGTCAAATAATCAGTCTGTTTACCTCTAGTAGTGAGGTAGCAGAGTGGTTCGGTGGTTAGTCCTTCTGCATTGCAGCTAAGTGGTCTCCCTTCATCATTGCCTACCAGAAAAACTATCTGCAGGTAGGTTGAATATTCTCATTGCTATGCCCCTTCCTCCCACAATAATACTGACTAATGATTAGACATGTGCACTGCCGAAAAACTAGTTTTTTTGCTTTTAGTTTTTTTGCTTTTTTCGGAAATTTGTGAATTTCCGAATTCCGAATTTCGGAAATTCAAAAATGCGAATTTCCGAAATTCGGAAATTCGAAATTTCAGAAATCCGAAAATTCGTAAATTGAAAAATTCGGAAATTCGAAATTTCGAAAATCCGTAAATTCGGAAATTTCTGAATTAAAGCGGAGGTCCACCCTGAATTTTTTTTTACACTAAAATTCATAAAAAAAAATAAAATAATTATTAGAAAAAATAAATACAATTTTTTACTCACCCGAAATGCCCGTTGCTATGCGGAAGTCCCCTAATGTGCGACTTCCTTATCCTCGGATTGAGAACTTCTGTTTCCTCTTCTTCTTGTGAATGGGGCGCGCTGCCCTCTGGGAACTGTGTGTATCCCAGGAGGCAAGCCGCCCATTCACAAAGCGCTGTGCGAGTGGCGCATGCGCAGTAGGAAACGGGCAACGAAGCCGTAAGGCTTCACTGCCTATTTCCCTTAGTCTGGATGGAGGAGCCGGGACCTGCCAGCAGCGATCGATCGCCGCTGGGGGACCGACATCGCGGGCGAGTAGGACAGGTAAGTGTCCTTATTAAAAGTCAGCAGCTACACTGTTAGTAGCTGCTGACTTTTAAAAAAAAATTAAATCTGGGTGGACCTCCGCTTTAACGAATTTCTCTAAATTTGTGAAAAATGAATTAGAAACTAAACAAATTGCACATGTCTACTAATGATAAGGACCTGCATACCAACCAGATCTGTAAAAATGGATCTCCTACTTCATAGCATACATCACAGTTTGGATTTTCATTGTGGCTTGTACATGCTTGCACACATGTGCACCAGCAGCAGAGTACATTCACATCCTCTGTATGCATGTTGTAATTAACATGAAACTGACAATAATAGAGACGATGGTGGGCGAGAAACATACTGGCTCCCAGTTGATGATCACTGTCATTGGAAAGGTATTTTCTGCCTCTGAGCCTTTCATTTAAAGTGTTACTAAACCCAGGAACCTGCAGTCATTATATCTGGTCTCCCACAGAACATGGAAATGCAATTATTTTAGTAAATATAAACTGCTAAATATCTTTTCTCGTCAGCAGTATTTAGCAGTCTTGTGACTTCTATCAGTGTCTGGTTAAAGCTTGTAGAAGGAATTTTCATTCTCCCCTGATTGCCCTATGAGGCTACAGGACCCCTGGCCCTCTGTCTGGACAGTGTTGACTGGCCCTGTGCTGATCACATGCACTCTCCCAAGAAAAAAAAAACTCTCAAGCAGTACACACCAAACTGAGCATGTGCAGCTTGTTCTCTTGCCACTGTTCCATCAGGAGATATATTGGGGACAGTGAAAGAAGGGGCGGATCAGGGAAGACCGGATCAAACAGCCTTTTTACACAGTGCAGAGGATTAACCCATCAGATTCTACAGTGAGTGTAACAAGCATGCTTTACTGTATATACAGACTGATTTTACTGTTGTGGGTTTAGTAACACTTTAACTAGCTTTGAGGGCTGAGGTGGAAATTGTGACATCATCTGCCCGTCTCTCCGCCTTGGCCAATCAGAGGAAACCTTGTATTTATTGATGAAAATACAAAGCTTTTTCTGAATGATGGATGAGCATTCAGGCTGAATCTATCCAGAAGGTGACCTGTAAAGCTGCTGGAACACACAGTATGTAGGTAAAGCTAAAACCGCTATGGGAAGCAAAGCAAGTTACCCAGATAATGGTGGGGCATGAGAGTAGCTCCCCGCCTGCCTTGTTACAGCCCTTTTGTGATGGGCTATTCAGGCACCCAGAGCTTTCACTTGGGGGTGGGGGAAAAAACACAGCCCTGTGTAAGCTCCACGTTGTAACACTGAGCTTACACATTTGTCCCTGGTGGATGACTAGAGCAGAGTGGGAATGAAGGGAAGGTAAGAATTTGGAACTGGTGGAGAGCTTAACTGCCATATATACTGTTTATATTCTTTCTTTTTTTTTTCTAAATGACCTCAAAGTAAATATATAAATGTACTACATAGAAAAAGGCCTTGAGGGTCACATTTTGGATTAAAAACAGAACTTTCTCTTCCTCAATTTGGGGCCCATTCACACGAGCAGCCCCTCTTTCTTTAAAGTGTAAGTTCACCTTTACAGAAAATCTTTAAGGTGACCTTACACTAATGCATCGCAACACGCTGACTGGCAAAGCGCATTGATTGGAGCATGCTGTGCAAAAGTGCAACATGTTCAAAGCAAAGCAAGGCACGTGGCTTTGTCTATGCTTTGGGACTGCAGTGGGCAATGGGGCTGCTGTGAACAAACGTTTAGTGGTAAATAAACCATGGAGAAGAAAGCTTTTGCCTTACTTACAGTGCTGACTGCCAGATCCTTTATAGCTGCTTAACACAGTCTGTATTAAAATCTCTGCACATGTCCAGAGGAAAAACAACTTGGGTCCATTATATATGAACAGGTTTCTGTGTGTTCCCATCATCAGCCGGAGCCTGGTGTCTCATGACCCCGTTCATCATCTGATCTGTGGGAATTCTCCCACGCTTCACGCTGTGCCAGACTCGCATCTCGCATAACGCAGCAGCTGCAGATCGGAAACCCTTAGGGACACCAGGAAAGTGGCAGTGAGCGGGAATATTTTCCTGTCTGGTAAAAAAAAAGCACTAGCATATAAATAAGGACATTCTAGGACTTTTAGTTCTGCAACAACTGCACTTCCAGAAGTTGTAAGTTCATCCCGTCTCCCCTCTTGGAAGTTGGAAGTTAATCTCGTCTCCCCTTCCTGAAGTTGGAAGTTCATACCGCCCCCCACCCTTACTTTCAGAAGTTGGAAGTTCATCCTCCCCCCCCCCCCCTCCAGAAGTTGGAAGTTCATCCAGTCGCCCCTTCCAGAGTTGGAAATTCATCCCGCCCCTTCCAGAGTTGGAAATTCATCCCGCCCCTTCCAGAGTTGGAAATTCATCCCGCCCCTTCCAGAGTTGGAAATTCATCCCGCCCCTTCCAGAGTTGGAAATTCATCCCGCCCCTTCCAGAGTTGGAAATTCATCCTGCCCCTTCCAGAAGTTAGAAGTTCTTCCCGTCGCCCCTTCCAGAAGTTGGAAGTTCATCCCCCCCCCCTTCCAGAAGTTGGAACTTCATCCCTTTGCCCCCTTTTAGAAGTTGGAACTTCATCCCTTTCCCCCTTTTAGAAGTTGGAACTTCATCCCTTTCCCCCTTCCAGAAGTTGGAAGTTCATCCCTTTTTCCCCCCTTCCAGAAGTTGGAAGTTCATCCCTTTTTCCCCCCTTCCAGAAGTTGGAAGTTTATCCCTCCCCCCCCTACCAGAAGTTGGAAAACTTCATCCCTTTCCCCCCTTTTAGAAGTTGGAACTTCATCCCTTTGCCCCCTTTTAAAAGTTGGAACTTCATCCCTTTGCCCCCTTTTAAAAGTTGGAACTTCATCCCTTTGCCCCCTTTTAAAAGTTGGAACTTCATCCCTTTGCCCCCTTTTAAAAGTTGGAACTTCATCCCTTTGCCCCCTTTTAGAAGTTGGAACTTCATCCCTTTCCCCCCTTCCAGAAGTTGGAAGTTCATCCTTTTTTCCCCCCTTCCAGAAGTTGGAAGTTCATCCTTTTTTCCCCCCTTCCAGAAGTTGGAAGTTCATCCTTTTTTCCCCCCTTCCAGAAGTTGGAAGTTCATCCTTTTTTTTCCCCCCTTCCAGAAGTTGGAAGTTCATCCCTTTTTCCCCCCTTCCAGAAGTTGGAAGTTCATCCCTTTTTCCCCCCTTCCAGAAGTTGGAAGTTCATCCCTTTTTCCCCCCTTCCAGAAGTTGGATGTTCATCCCTTTTTCCCCCCTTCCAGAAGTTGGAAGTTCATCCCTTTTTCCCCCCTTCCAGAAGTTGGAAGTTCATCCCTTTTTTTTCCCCCCTTCCAGAAGTTGGAAGTTTATCCCTTTCCCCCCTTTTAGAAGTTGGAACTTCATCCGGCGTGGCGCACCGCGTCATTGATTTGATTGACAGCAGCGGGAGCCAATGGCTGCGCTGCTATTAATCATCCAATGAATGAGCCGAGAAGAGCCAAAAAGCCCGGTCGAGAAGCCTGCCCGTTCACGACGCGGGAATTTCGAGGGCTCAGGTAAGTAAATGGGGGGGCTGGCAAACATCAGATGTTTTTTCACCTTAATGCATAGAATGCATTAAGGTGAAAAACATGAACCTTTACAACCCCTTCAACCTTAGACTGCGTAGAGGGTTCTTTACTGTAAGAGCAGCAAGGATGTGGAACTCCCTGCCACAGGCAGTGGTCTCAGCGGGGAGCATTGATAGTTTCAAAAAACTATCAAATAAGCACCTGAACGACCACAACATACAGGGATATACAATGTAATACTGACATATAATCACACATAGGTTGGACTTGATGGACTTGTGTCTTATCAACCTCACCTACTATATGACTATTGTGAGGGGGTTAGCTCGGTAGCGGGTGTGGGTGACCCCCTGGATGGGCTCCCCACACAAAAACAGGCCCAGCAGACGGAGGTTGTGGTTTTCAAGATCAAAAGGTGCGGTTTATTTCTCTATTTACAGTGACAAAAACACAGCAAAGCAAAAAAAAACATAAACAAAATAAATCCTGGTCAGCTTGACCTCTGACTAAACATGCAGGTTTCCCTAACTAACAACTGGGATCAGCCTGGTGCTGTCCTAGTCCCTAAGTCCCTGGTTTAGTAAATGTCCAAACAAATAGCCACACAGGCTTTGTCTCACCGCACAGGGGTTCACTCTCCCTAGACAGTCCACACAGGTCTGGGTCCAGGCATGAGCAAACACCTAATGAAGCTGGGAGTTTTTATAGAGGCCTTAAACGAGCTGGCAAGCTTCAACTGGTCTCATCAACTCCCTGCCTGCACGACGCCCAGCACTCTCCCTAGAGGTATGAATCATCCATGAGCCCACTAGCCTCAGCTGGGCTTCATCAACTCTCTCCCTAGTTGTATAAGTCGGCATAAAGCCTGAATCTGGGAGAAATATACCTACCCCCCTGGATGCAACCAGGTGACTTTACCTTCCTGCTGTCACATACCCCCCCCCTCTTGTTTTAACCTTGGGGTTGGAACACCAGCAATCAGGCATTCATGTACTCGAGACAAAGCATCCACATTCCCCATTTGAACGCCAGGGCGATGCTTTACTGTGAAGTTGAATTCCTGTAGGGCCAGGAACCACCTATTTACTCTTCTATTTGTCTCCTTGTTTTGAGCCATCCACTTTAACGGAGCGTGATCCGTAACCATGTCAAAGTGCCTACCTAGCAGATAGTACCGAAGGGAATCTAGAGCCCACTTCACCGCTAAACACTCCTTTTCAACCGTGGCGTAATTTACCTCATGGGACTTCAACTTCCTGCTGAGGTAAATGACTGGGTGCTCTTCCCCGTTCCAGACCTGGGACAATACTGCTCCTAACCCCACATCTGACGCATCACTTTGTACGACAAAGTCTTTAGAGAAGTCGGGTGAGTACAACACTGGCTGGCTACATAAGGCTTGTTTCAAGAATTGGAATGCTGCCTCAGCCTCGGGGGTCCATTTAATCATGACCGACCCTTTCCCTTTCGTCAGGTTGGTTAGGGGCACAGCCTTAGAAGCAAAGTGGGGAATGAAGCGCCGATAATAACCCGCGATTCCCAGAAAGGCTCGTACCTGCTTCTTGCTGTTGGGACGTGGCCAACTCTGGATGGCCTCGACTTTGTTGAGTTGGGGTTTTATTACTCCCCTGCCAATGGTGTACCCAAGATATTTGGCCTCCTCCTGCCCAATGGTACACTTCTTGGGGTTAGCCGTAAACCCCGCTTCCCGGATAGAGTCTAGGACTGCTTGCACTTTTGGCAGATGTGAGGCCCAATCTGTGCTATGGACAATTACGTCATCCAGGTAAGCCGCAGCATACTTCCGATGGGGCCTCAGTATCTGGTCCATTTTCCGCTGGAATGTGGCCGGCGCATTCTGTAACCCGAACGGCATTCTCTTATATTGGAACGCCCCGTCTGGGGTTACAAATGCGGTTTTCTCTTTGGCCGACTTGGCCAGGGGAATTTGCCAATACCCTTTTGTGAGGTCAAGAGTCGTCATGTATCGGGCTGTTCCCAGCCGGTCGATCAACTCATCTATACGTGGCATGGGGTAGGTGTCAAATTTTGTAACTTTGTTCAACTGACGAAAATCGTTACAAAATCGCCAGCTCCCATCCGGTTTAGGCACCAACACAATGGGACTAGACCAATCACTTTGGGACTCCTCTATCACCCCTAAGTTCAGCATTTTCTGTACTTCCTCCGTATTGCCTCCCGTCGGGCCTCTGGGATCCGATAGGGTTTTAACTTCACCCTTTCACCGGGCGGGGTAATAATATCATGCTCTACCCCAGATGTTTGTCCCGGCAGCTCAGAGAACACCTCCTTGTTGCGAAGCACAAACTCCTTAACTTCCTGTTGTTGGGGTTGTGACAAGGTGGCTGCTATTCCAACCTCCGGAATCACGCAACCAGTTTGAGCTGGTGACCAAGTTTCTGCGACTAGGGACTCTCTATCCCTCCAGGCTTTCAACAGATTAACGTGATAGATCTGTTCGGGCTTTCGCCTTCCTGGTTGTCTGACCTTGTAATTCACTTCGCTCACTTTTTCCATTATCTCGTAGGGGCCTTGCCATTTGGCAAGGAATTTACTTTCAACCGTAGGGACAAGTACCAATATCCTATCCCCCGGGGAAAAGGTACGGGTCTTGGCTCCACGGTTGTACACTCTCTGCTGTGCCAACTGCGCTTGGGCCAAATGTTCCTTCACGATGGGCATTACCTGTGCAATTCGATCTTGCATCAGGGCGACATGCTCAATCACACTCCTGTGGGGAGAACTCTCACTTTCCCAAGTTTCCTTGGCAATATCCAACAGCCCTCTTGGGTGTCTCCCATACAGTAACTCAAAGGGGGAGAATCCCGTAGAGGATTGGGGCACCTCCCTAATAGCAAACATCAAATAAGGAAGTAGACAGTCCCAATCCTTTCCATCTCTATCCACCACTTTCTTCAACATTTGTTTTAGGGTTTTGTTGAATCTTTCAACCAGCCCATCGGTTTGGGGGTGATACACAGACGTACGCAATTGCGTCACTTTGAACAATTTACACAGCTCTTTCATAACCCGGGACATAAAGGGTGTACCTTGGTCCGTAAGCAGTTCTTTACAAATACCCACCCGGCTGAAAACAAGAGATAGCTCTTTGGCTATGGTTTTGGCCGAGGTATTTCGGAGAGGGATCGCTTCTGGATAACGGGTGGCATAGTCCATTATAACTAATATGTACTGGTGCCCCCTAGCGGACTTGATTATAGGACCTACCAAATCCATTGCGATCCTCTCAAACGGGACCTCAATGATGGGTAGAGGGACCAGCGGGCTACGGAAATGTGGCATCGGGGCCGACCTCTGACACACAGGGCAGGAGGAACAATAATTTTCTATGTCCTTCATCACCCCAGGCCAATAGAATCTCTGTAATACCCTCTCTCGGGTTTTCTCTGTCCCCAGATGACCTCCAAGAATGTGCCCATGGGCCAACTCCAACACCAACTTCCTGTAAGGTTTGGGCACCACAAGCTGCTCAACGGTTTCTTCTGCCCTTTTTGCCACCCGATACAGTAGGTCCTTCTCTACGCTGAAGTATGGGTAAGTGCAGGTATTATCTGGGTTCACTAACTCGCCATCTATTTCCACTACGTTTTCCCGTGCCTTTATTAGGGCGGGGTCTTTTAACTGTTCTGTGGCAACATTTTCCCTGTGAACCTCAAGATCAGAAAACTCCACAGACGGTAGGTTTTCGTCTGAGGAGGTGGGCTCCTCTCCAGTTTCTTGAGTCTCCCCTGCCAATACTGACAAGGGAAATTCTGGAGAGTCCTCACCACTCTCAGGGGAGTTCTGGCTATCACCTTCCTGGTACATAGGGGCACCAGTGGGGGGCTCAGGATCATCCCACAGTTCCCAGAACTTCGGAAAATCCCTTCCCACAATGGCATCATGCGGTAACTGAGATACTAAGCCCACTGGATGAGAGAGGGTACCTTTGGGGGTCTTGAAACACACTGTAGTCACTGGATACTCTCGGGTGTCCCCATGCACACAAATAACAGCTACCTTGCTATTCCCAGAGACCTCTGTTTTAACTAATTCAGCCTTTATCAGGGTCACAAGGCTACCTGAATCCAGTAATACCACAACATTTCTACCATTAATACACATTTTGCATAAATGTTTCTCAGTTCCCCGAATGGCAGTGCATGCGACTGTCGCACACAGCGACTGACGTCTGTCCGTCAGAAAGTCACATTGCATGGGTTCCTCCACAACCGGGCAATTTGCTGCAATATGTCCCGCTTGCCGGCAGCGGTAGCAAACAATCCTTTTGGCTGCCTCTTGAGCCCCCGACTTCCCAGGCTGTTCTCGCCAAACCCTGGGCAGAGCTCCCACCCTCTCACTCTCTCCACCCTCACCCCTTGGAATCATCTTATCCGCCCCTGGGGATGGTCTGGTCTTAGGGTGGAAAGTCCGAGAGTCTCTGGAAGAGGCCGTCAGGTTCTCTGCAGCCAAGTATCTCTCTACACGATCCACAAGTTTACCGGCCGTTTCTGGGTCTCCATGGCTTACCCACTTTTGAATGGCGGTAGGAAGAGCTCTCAAGAAACGATCCATCACAACACGTTCCACAATCTCCGGTGCGGACAAAGTCTCTGGCTGTAGCCACTTCCTGCTCAGGTGAATGAGATCATACATTTGAGACCTGGGGGGTTTTCCAAGCTGGAAAGTCCAGTTATGCACACGCTGAGCCCGGACAGCCAGGGTGACACCCAGCCTTGCCAATATTTCAGCTTTTAGCATCACATAGTCTTTTGCTTGGTCAGGCTCTAGGTCATAGTAAGCTTTCTGCGATTCACCAGTTAACAGAGGAGCCACCAGTCCAGCCCACTGCTCCTCAGGCCACTTTTCTCTTTCAGCGGTCCTTTCAAATGTGGTCAAAAATACCTCTGGATCATCCTCTCCAGTCATTTTTGTCAATAAACGACTCACCCCAAAGGACGCGGTATTAGTGGGACGGCTTTCCTCACTGGTCTGCGGACGTTGCTGCATTACTGCTTCCATCTGTTGTTGTAGTCTCTGCTCTTGCTTCTGCAACAGGTCTATGAAGCGGGCCTCAGATTGCTGCTGGGCTTGTTGCTGGGCTGCGAAGCTCTGTTGTTGAGCTGCAAGGCTCTTTTGCAAACCTGCATTTGTCTGCTGTTGATTGGCATTTGCTAGAGCCAGCTGTTTCAGTATCTCCTCCATGCTGGCTTAAAAAAAAACTGCCACTGGTTCTCCACCAACTGTGAGGGGGTTAGCTCGGTAGCGGGTGTGGGTGACCCCCTGGATGGGCTCCCCACACAAAAACAGGCCCAGCAGACGGAGGTTGTGGTTTTCAAGATCAAAAGGTGCGGTTTATTTCTCTATTTACAGTGACAAAAACACAGCAAAGCAAAAAGAAACATAAACAAAATAAATCCTGGTCAGCTTGACCTCTGACTAAACATGCAGGTTTCCCTAACTAACAACTGGGATCAGCCTGGTGCTGTCCTAGTCCCTAAGTCCCTGGTTTAGTAAATGTCCAAACAAATAGCCACACAGGCTTTGTCTCACCGCACAGGGGTTCACTCTCCCTAGACAGTCCACACAGGTCTGGTTCCAGGCATGAGCAAACACCTAATGAAGCTGGGAGTTTTTATAGAGGCCTTAAACGAGCTGACAAGCTTCAGCTGGTCTCATCAACTCCCTGCCTGCACGACGCCCAGCACTCTCCCTAGAGGTATGAATCATCCATGAGCCCACTAGCCTCAGCTGGGCTTCGTCAACTCTCTCCCTAGTTGTATAAGTCGGCATAAAGCCTGAATCTGGGAGAAATATACCTACCCCCCTGGATGCAACCAGGTGACTTTACCTTCCTGCTGTCACACTATGTATATGTATTTGGCCTTTGGGAGGAAACCCACACCAGCACAGGAAGAACATGCATAGTGTTCTGACTTGGACTCAAATTGAGCACCTCCATGTTCCAAGGCAGAAGTGCTGTGTGCAAAATCCAAAATACGAAAAACAAAAATTGCCGCTCAGGCATATGAAATAAGGAAAGTGCTTCTCTCAGGGACCAAGGGTGTTGGCAATGCACGTAGCAAATGAAGAAAATTAGTGAGGACAGCCGCACTCCAATCCAATGTATATTTATTCAGGAAAAACAGGCACTACAAAAACCAGCAAAACTCAGGACAGCTGACGCGTTTCACACCAATTCAGTGTTTACTCATTTTTTTATATAAAGCTATGAGTAAACACTGAATTGGTGTGAAACGCGTCAGTGTCCTGAGTTTTGCTGGTTTTTATAGTGCCTGTTTTTCCTGAATAAATATACGTTGGATTGGAGTGCGGCTGTCCTCACTAATTTTCTTCAGATGTGCTGTGCACTACTCTGCTGGCCATATGGGATGGGTTACTACTTAAACAGTCCATTTTATGTTAAAATAGTAATAATAAAATTACCTTTTATTGTAACCATATAATTGCTGATATCATTAGATTGTTAGTCATTTATTATTCAATAATGGCCTCCGGTGGTGTTTAAGCAATATAGGTTGTTCCTTCAAAAAGTAGTAAACACATAGATCTAAGTTAACATTGGAATATTGTTATTATATAGCAGGGATATGCAATTAGCGGACCTCCAGCTGTTGCCAAACTACAAGTCCCATGAGGCATAGCGAGACTCTGACAGCATCCAGCATGACACCCAGAGGCAAAGGCATGATGGGACTTGTAGTTTGGCAACAGCTGGAGGTCCGCTAATTGCATATCCCTGTTATACAGGATTTATATAGCGCCAACATTTTGCGCCACGCTTTACAATATAAAAGGAGACAGTACAGTTACAATGCAATAAAATACAAGAGGGTTAGAAAGGCCTTGTTCATAAGAGCTTACAATCTAATGGGGTGGGGCAAATGGTACAGAAGTTTATTAATGGGAGTGATGAGCTGATGGAAGTGATAAAAGTTCAGTTGGACGCTTTATAGGCTTCCCTGAAGAGATGAGTTTTCAGGGATATCACCTAAAGGCAGCTAGAGTAGGAGATGACCGGACAGACTGAGGTAGAGAGTTCCAGAGGATGGGCGAGGCTCTGGAGAAGTCCTGGAGGGGACAATGGAGCTTAAAGTGGATGTAAACCCACTATCATCCTTTCTAAACTACTGCCATAGTGCTGATCTATAAGGATATAGATGCCTCCTGCATGTATCCTTATCTGTCAAATGTCTCCCCTCTGTCTGTTATAAGAACTGAAAAACTGCAGATTCTGTGGGTGGATCTTTTGTCTGGAGCTCGGTGGGTGGAGTCGTGATGTCAGTAGACTCTCCGCCCACCTCTACACTCCCCTTGTCAACATGCATTTTCTCCTGTGTATTCCTTCTGCTATGATCACTAACATCCAGTCAAAATCCAGAAAAGTAACCACATGACTTCAGAAAAGGAGTAGGGGGTGGGAATTAAAAAATAATGCCTGTCTAAAGCTAGTGCACGAGATATGTAAATAACCTGTCACTCAAAGCAAGGGGGCGGAACGGACAAAGGTTTTTCTCTGTTTGTCTGTTTTATCTCACTGAACAATAAAAGAGGATTGCTCAGAGCTGGATTAACTCTTTTTTGGCAAGACTGGGCACAAATGATAGGAAATCTTATACTCTACATTGTGACAGCAAAAAAAAATAAAAAATTTCGGGTTTACATCCACTTTAAGAGCAGGAGGTCTTGAGAGGAGGACAGTTTGGGTGATGTTTGGAGACAAGATTGGTGATGTAGCTGGGGGCAGAGTTGTGAATGGCTTTGTTGTTAATATTTTGAATCTAGTTTGCTAGGCAGCCAGTGGAGGGATTGACAGAGAAGGGTAAAGGACACTGAGCAGTGGGTAAGGTGGATGGGTCTGGCAGCAGCATTCATGATAGACTGGAGAGGTGATAGCCTATGTAGAGGTAGGCCTATGAGGAGGCCGTTCCAATAGCCAAGGTGAGAGATAATAAGAGAGTGAATGAGTAGTTTGGTGGTTTAAAAAGGGGCACATTTTAGAGATGTTACGGAAGTGAAGTCTACAAGCTTTTGACAGTAATTGGATTTGGGGCTAAAAGAACAGGTCAGAGTCCAGGTTTACACCTAGTACCCTGGTGTGAGGTAAGGGACTGGTAGGGGCATTATTGATCTTGATGGCAAAGTCATGAAGGGGGGCACGGGCAGGCAAACATTATCAACTCGGTTTTAGAGCGATTTCGTTAAATGAAGTGGTGCGACATCCATGTTGAAATGTCAGTTAGAAATGCGAGAGGAGACTGAAGGGGTTAGCAGTAGAGAGATAGATTTGGGTGTCATTGCCGTATAGATGGTATTGGAAGCCATGGGAGGTTATCAAGTAACCAAGAGAGGAGGTGTAGATAGAGAAGAGAATGGGTCCAAGAACAGAGCCTTGGGGAACCTCTACAGAAAGAGAAAGTGGAGAGGAGGAGAGATTTAGGTAACACTGAAGGAGTGCTGTGATAGGTAGGAGGAGAACCAGGCTAGAGCAGAATCTTGGAGGCCAGGGCAGTGGAGTTCAACAGTATCAAAGGCTGCAGAGGGGTCTAATAGTAAGAGTATGGTGTAGTGGCCATTGGTTTTAGCAGTTAATAAATCGGAGTAGGATATTATGTGGCCTCCAAGAGGTCTTAAATCATCCTTACATGACTGCAGCCATCCACGGCTACGAGATTCTCCTCTGGAGAAATATATTTAAATATTGTTCAGACAAAATATCAAATTTAGATCCATACTTGGTCAAAAATGTGTGTGGGGTAATTCTATAGCATAAACCTCATAAGCGTGAGTGAAAATTCAGCAAAAAACTGTGGAAAGTGCCCAATGGTCCACACTGTCCTCTTCGGGAGTTGTGACGAGGGTGGGGGGAGAGACTGGGTCAGTCTCTGAGATGTCCCAGCTGTCTCATGGTGGTGGGGCATTAATGACTTATCTAATCTATAAGTTGCAGCTTTATATTTTCACATTTTGGATTCGCTCCACCTCCCATGAGACAGCTGGGACATCTCCGAAACTTACCCGGTCTTTCCCTCCGTCACAAATCCCGGAGAGGCCAGTGTGGACCATTGGACACTTTCCCCTGTTTTTGCAGAGTTCTCACTCACGCTTGTGAGGTTTATGCTATAGAATTACCCCACACACATTTTTGACCAAGTATGGATCTAAATTGGATATTTTGTCTGAACAATATTTTTAAAATATTTTTCTCCTGAGAAAGCGAGTGCTATCTCACGAAACGTGTCAAGATTCAATTTATATGCATCTGTTCCTTGGATCACCAGTTATGTCATGATTCATGTAATTATGGATATCTTATGTGTACAGTATATTTCTGGAAAATGTGTCTTAAGACCTTTTTAATGTAATTGTATCTTTTAGATATAAAAATTATACTTTTTTTTTAAATATAGTGTGTCTTTTTAAGTCTTGTGGGCGCTCCTGGATTGTATTTTAGCATAAATTTAGGGACTGAGACACATTCATGCCTTACACATACAGTCGTTATATATAAATGACGTCGCGGTCTATACGCTCCAGGGTCTCTGGTGTCCTACACGGCTCCTGACAGCGGCATCTGCTTTCTGGCTCTTGAAGATACACTGAGGCTCAACAACAAGCGGCACTGGGTGTATTACATGCTTTTATCTTAATGCATCTTGAGAGTTCCCACTTGTGATTTTTTAATAAGGTTTTTTTGCTATATACTGCACTTAGTTGCTGCCCTCTGCAGTTTCCTTTGTATATTGCAGAGATTATTCTCATTGAGGAGCTGCCAAGGATATCTTTAGACCTATGGACTTTTTATTATAATCCTACACCCCCACAGCACATTCACATGCATGATTATGTTGTAGTTTAGCTTTATCGCTACCTGCGCCATTCTGGTTATTCTCTGTGCGACATGAAGTCTCATCCTCCATTTTTTTCAAAACTCAAGTGAACAACAGCCGAGTCTTTTGGCCATGTGGCTAGCACTTGAGGGTCAAATGACTGGCATTTTATCCAGACAGGGACAAATGTTCCAGGCCATTGATTTATTTTACGTGTATCATTTTTGTAAGTCTCTAATATTTGGTTTGTTTTGCAGGATCAGGAGATAAGGTTTTGGCCCTGGCAAGCCTGGAGGTGGGAAGCACAAAGAAGTGAAAAAATGGAGCACACCAGACAAAACGTTCTTCATGATTATGTTGCTTTGTTGAGCCCAGATGTCATTCTAGAGCAGTGATTTTCAAACCGTGGTCACTCCAAGTCGTCAGCCATCTGTCCCACCCTGCTGGAGAGAGCCGTGTCTGGTTGTGGCTGACCGGTGAATGTAGGTTAGCATTCGCTGTCCTTACCAGGACCTAGATGGGGCTAATGTGAATTGGAACCAAGTGTTTCTGAACATCAGCCCCATTGCAATCCTTGTTTTATGTTCACACCAGGTGGTTGGTTTTCTTGAGCAAAATAAAGTTTCCATAGAGCTAAGGGAGCACTGGAGGTTACCAAGGCGAGTTCCTGGCTGCCACTGGCTTTAATATTTCCAGAGTTTAAGAAAAGTGTTAAAATTCCTTCTCTTTGAACTTGTTTGAGTATTGCAGCCAGAGTATCGGCCTTACAAGACCGGTAACTAGCATTTTCAGTAGCATATCAGGAATGACAGCTCCCAGTACTGACCCAGTTACTGGAAATGCTAGTTGTCTGGCTGTCATGTTGATGTTTTGAGTCAGCGGCCCAGAACTGGGAAATAAGGAATGTTGACTTTTCTCTAAGTTTCATAGGCCGCCTGCTCATTGCCAATCAATAGTACTGAAGCCAAGCACAATTTTGCGATGCAGGCCAGCAATGGCACCCTCCTGCATTTATGTAATAACAGGTAAAGCTTACACAGCCCCGGGTGACACAGGAAGAAATCACAGCAAGGAGTCATGTTAGGGAGACAAAAGGCATCAGGACTAAAGTGGCTGTAGCTGCCCATAGATGGATCAAAATTTGTCCAGTTTAGCAGGGACTGGCCAAATTATGATCCATCTATAGCCGTTACTGCTCAACAGAAGTGGATCTAACAGTTCACTTCTGACGGAACTGTTGGAATACTTTTGTCGATCAACTGGCTGCAACCGCTAATCAGTGTATTCTGACAGCAGAAGGGTCCCGCTGTCAGAACACAATGGCACAGCAGGGAGGATTTCTCCATCTACCACCTCACATATCTGGATGGGGAAACTGTTCGTTTTTTTTATTATTGATCAACTCTCTTGATGTTAAAAAAAATAAAATAACGAGGCACCTATGACCAGCCTAAATCACCCGCAAGCCCACCCCACCTTCTTTTCTCTCCCCTGCAGCTTGTTGGTAATGCTTTAAGGTACGGAGGAGTATATTGCCTCCTCCCAAGATGTCGTGCTTACGGCTGATCAGCCAATTGCCAGGGTTCGATTGTGTGAGAAGGAATGTCATCAGCCCTGTGTAAGCTCAAATACAGAGCTTACACAGAGCTTGGTGCTTGGTGAAAGAAGAAGAGGTGGAGTGCAGGAAAAGGTAATTATAGCTGGTTCCGAGGCAAGTCTTTCAAGAGAGCCTGTCACTTTACCATGAATTTCGCAGAGTCTCTTTAACCCCGTGGGCGTCGGCTCCCACCGACCCTTTTAGGGGTTTGGCATTCTGGGAGGCGGGCCAGGGCTTGTGACCATGTGACCGCCGTGACTGGCGGTTACATGATCAAAAAAAAATTTGCGCACGTGCTCTCGGCACACCTATAATGCACATAGATTTGCGACGCCAAGGCCCGGTCGCCAAGAGGCCACATATTTGCGTGCGGTTGGTGCTTAGGGGTTAGTTTTGGTGATTTTTAGACAGACACGCATGAAGCTTAGCTAGCCCCCTTTTTCTTTCTTTTTTTTGGGCTTGTTTTAAAAAGGTTCATGAATCATGGAATTGTGAGGATCATTGTTCTAGAGGCTGTTGTATGTTCGCAAATTGTTTTGCATTAAAATGAAGCTTAGGTTCTCTCCTCGCAAAAGGACTGAGCACTTGGCTGTATTCGTAGGTCTGTTAGCCTGACTTCTATTGTAAAGGTGCAACCGTCCATTCTCTTTTTTTAATCTTTTTTTTTTTTAGAAGCCACGGAGTAAGGGACAAGTGTTCATTAAATTTTGACTTTATATGCACATATTTAATGTTGTTGTTATTATAGGGTGAATCATAACTGTAGAGATTGTGTTTTTTTAAATGAAATAAAGAATATTGGGTTTTGAGCAGCTTGTGTTCATTCTTTAATTGTGTTTCACTAAAAGCCTCGTACACGCGGTCGGACTTCCATCGGACTTTTCCGTGTTTTTTTTGTCCGAACGGAGTTGGCCGGGCACACCCATAGCATACACACCACAGGATTTTCTGCAAACTTTCCCAAAACTTTTTCCAACATCACGTGGTTTTTCTGCTCTTTACCGCCACCCTTAGGTCAACTTCTGCTATTGTTGGTTGATTTTAACATTATTTGTTTTGTCCATCGGACAAAAGTCCGATGGTTTTCTGTACACACGGTCGGACTTTGCTCCATCGGACTTTTGTTGGCCAAAAGTTTGTCCGTTTGCAGACCGAACTTTTGTCCGATGAAAACCAAAAAAAAAAAAAGTTTGTCCGATGGAGCGTACACACGGTCGGATTGTTGGTCCAACTTGCTCAAAATTACGTTTGTTGGCCAAAAGTCCGACCGTGTGTACGGGGCTTAACTGTGACTTGTTGCCATGATCAAAACAGCCCCATGACATTCGTGTATATCTCCACTGGTGGCTGCCTATCTGTGGTCTGCATCATTTGTAGGGTTTACAAAAGCGGGGAAGGGCATGGATCGTATAGTTTCCTATTAAAAGATATTTAGATCCTAGGACAACAATGTCATTTCATAATTGTTATTTCATAATAATCATAGGACATGGACAGGGTGGATAAAAATCAATGATTTTTTTTTAAATTTAAATCTTTTTTTTTTTTTTTTTTTATCAAATTTAATTTAATAAAATGCTTTTGGAGTAAAAATCTATCTGAAGATAGTTTTCTATTTAAGATACATTAATAATTTCGTTTATTATACAAACTGTATGACTGAATCGGTTCTGATATCGCTGTTTTACTAACCTGACAGCTTATTATTCTAAATAGGAAACCTTAATTTTGTTTGCAAATTTTAAAGATTCTAACTACCAGCAAGAATATGTCCTGACATTTAAAGAGCACCTGTCATTTCAGATCCATCATGGCAGCGCCTGTTAGTGGGCATCCACTTTCCTGTTCCTGCCACGTCCCTCACGTTGTGTCACTGCATCACCAGCCATCCCATTAAAGTGAATTAGACTGTCGGTGAGTCAACAAGGAGGAGCCTCTGTGGGACAGGGATGACAATTGCTCTTTAAAAATTATGATTTAAATCCAGGTTGATTTTTAATCAAATCAAATCCACCCTGGACACCGAGGACTTGATATTTATGACTAACTTAGGTTATGCTACCACCTTCAGGTGAATGGACACTGGCCAAAAAAAGCAGGCATCCCCTTGCAACTCAGCTAATTCTCGGTTTTTAGCTAAAGTCCTTAGGTGATGGATGTGCCTTCCTGTATCTCTCTGAAAATCTCTTTTGCGGACTTTAAATTTTCATATATAATCAAAACTCAATCAGTGCAACTCCACTATACTAAACAAAATAAAATATATATTGCAACTTTCTGCTGCCACCGCAAAAAAGTGCTTTCAATACACTTGCTAGAAAATAAAAGCCAAAAACCGGTACTGCGCTACTTAACTGCCTACAATGTATATCTGTGCACTAATAAACTATCTACATACAGTGCAGTATTTTATACCATATACAATTAATATGTTTTAGAGTGCAATCCTGTGACATTGGTGATATGCCAATATACTGTAATCAAAAACAATAAGTAATAAAATAGACCTCAAATTGTCCATATATTCATAAATATCAGTGAAAAAAATCATTTGATCTCCTCCTTAAAAGGGCTATTCCACCACAATTTGAAGAAATGAAATTCAGTGTACTAGTGCCCTCCTCCATCAGTGTGCTCTGGTCACTCATCTCACATTACGACCAGTGGGTCATAATCCCCTGTTACCCTTAGGGAAAAATATAGGGTCTGTATAACGTGCTGTTCCTCAGGTGCACTCGTAGGATAGACAATATATAAAGAGAAACAAAATACAGGATCTAGTGCTTTCCGTTTATAAAAGGGTTTGAGTTCAATAAGAGGGGTATAAGGGTAAACTTACTAAAAGTGCACTTGAGCAGTGCTGGCTTTGAAACACATATCCTAAAATCCTCACTTATCGAGATGGCCACGGGATGACGTCCGACAAGCAGGCTTCACCCACTATATGCGTTATGTCTCTGGGCATAGACTTCATCAGTAACGATCGCTAAAGAAGTCTACGCCCAGCGACCCCTACTGATGAAGTCCTACGCTCAGAGACGTACTGCGTATAGGGGGGAGCGAGGTCCGCTTGTCTGACATTATCCCGCAGCCATCTCGATGAGTGAGGATTTTATGATATGTGTTTTAAAGCCAGCACTGCTCAAGTGCTCACTCTTTGAATGTTGGATGGATCTTTGAGCTTCACTCTTTGGATGTTGTTCAAGCTCTTTATCTGAAGTTGACAGCTTCATTTGGCAGTCTGATTCCCTATCTGCTCTACCTGAAGGTCTTCTTAAAGTGGTTGTAAACCCTAAAAAAAAAATAAAAAAAAATCCTGCAAGACAATAGCATAAAGAGCTAGTATGCATAGCATACCGTGAGCCACCGGTAATGGCACACGAACTGAAGCAATGGCACATACGTGCCATTGCTTCAGCTTGCCCCTGTGCCGATGACATCGGCACATGCAGGGGACAGGGGACATCTCCTAAACCGTGCAGGTTTAGGAGATATCCTGGGCAGCTACAGGTAAGCCTTGATATAGGCTTACCTGTAGCATAAATTGGTTGTAAAGGGTTTACAACCACTTTAAGGGCTGCTTATTCACCTACTATTTCTAGGTGGATTCATCGGCTAATTTCCTAAGCCTATATCGATGGCAAGTTCTTCCTTTCCCAAGCAAAGCCCATTCTACCAGGATTGTCAGTGCTTATTCTGGGCTGTTCAGCATTAAACTTTTGCTGGTAGTTTGTAAGGCTGCTCCATGGTCTTCTGTTCACACATTTAACCAGATAGATGTTCACTCCTTTGCAGATGCCAGCTGCAGGCCGAAGTTCTTGTAGGCCGCTTTGTAGTGGGGTTTTCCCTTTTTGCTTTGAATCATCCCAAGTAGTCAGGAACATCAAGTCCTCTGTATCCTGTGGTGTACGATTAAGAAATTAGGATTTTTGTTTTACCTGTAAAATCCTTTTCTTGGAGTAAATCACAGCACCCAGACATCCCTCCCTTGTCTGTGTTGTTCACTGCTTGCTACAAAACTGAGGCTTAGGTGAGTTGGGAGGGGTTATTCCTGGGTGGGGATTCATGTCTTTTTTCCGGTAGTGTCCATTCACCTGAAGGTGGCAGAGTTAACCCAAGTAGTCATGAATCTTCGTAAATCTACCCCAAGAGGTTGGAAGCCCTCTTTAAATCCCTCTTATCCTTGGTGGGCCCCAGCATTCAGCTGGCAGATGCTTCCATGGCAGTCTGTCCAACCATTGCTGTCAGGAATTCAGTTCACGGCCAACTAGAGCCCTTACCTGATGACCTTACATTGCTGTGTTAACAGTTTGTGGGCACGCACTTATACGTCGGCAGAATGGCATGGGCAGGCAAAGCAACGTTTATATTCGTTGCTTTGAAACTGTCGCCTAGCGGGCGTGACCGTGCCCGCAGGACCCGCAGACTTAATGTACGCCGGTGTCCCGTGATCGGGTCACGGAACGGCAGAACGGGGGGGTGCCTTTGTAAACAAGGCATCTCCCTGTTCTGCCTAGTGACAGGACACTGATCGTCTGCTCCCTCTCATCGGGTCATGTCACAGTAAGCTCCGCCTCCTCACAGTTAGAACATATCCCTAGGACACACTTAACCCCCTTCCCTGCCCTCTACTGGTTAACCCCTTCCCTGCCAGTCACATTTATACAGTAATCAGTGCATTTTTATAGCACTGATTGCTGTATAAATGTGAATGGTCCCAAAATAGCATCAAAAGTGTCCGATGTGTCCACCATAATGTCGCAGTCACGATAAAAATTGCAGATTGCCAACATAACTAGTAAAAAAAAAATTATAATAAAAATGCCATAAAACTACCTCCTATTTTGTAGATGCTCTAACTTTTGCGCAAACCGATCAATATACGCTTATTGCGTTTTTTTTTTTTTTTTTTTATCAAAAATATGTGGAAGAATATGTATCGGCCTAAACTGAGGAAAAATTTCGTTTTTTTATATATTTTTGGGGGATATTTATTATAGCAAAAAGTAAAAAATATTGCTTTTTAAAAAAAATTGGTGCTCTATTTTTGTTTATAGCGCAAAAAATAAAAACCGCAGAGGTGATCAAATACCACCAAAAGAAAGCTCTATTTGTGGGAAAAAAAGGACGTCATTCTTGTTTGGGAGCCACGTCGCACGACCACGCAATTGTCAGTTAAAGCGACGCAGTGCGGAATCGCAAAAAGTGGCCCGGTCATTTGGCAGCCAAATCCTCCGTGGGCTGAAGTGGTTAAATGGTGGTCAGCCGAGATCCCATGCAAGTAGCACTTTGTGCAATTACCCTTGAACACCTGTGTGATGATTTGGATAAGTAAAAATAACCACTTAAGTACCGCAGCACAACGATGTACGTCGACAGAATGGCACGGACAGGCACAAGGGCATACAGGTACGTCCCCTTTAACCACTTGAGACCCGCGCTATAGACAAAAGACGTCTGCAGCGCGGCTCTCAAGTGCTGAGTGGACGTCCATGGACGTCCTGCTGTTTACATCCCCCTGCGCGCCGCCGAGGGGAACAGCTGTGCCAGCCCCGGTCACGTGATGCCGATGCGCGTGCCTGGCGGCCGCAATGTCCGCCAGGCACCCGCGATCGGCTGTGACAGAGGCAGGACGTGGATCTCTGTGTGTAAACACAGAGATCCATGTCCTGTCAGGGAGAGAGGAGACCGATGCTGTGTCCCTTGTACATAGGGACACAGATCGGTCACCTCCCCCTGTCAGTCCCCTCCCCCCACAGTAAGAATCACAAATAGGGAACATAGTTAACCCCTTGATTGCCCCCTAGTGTTAACCCCTTCCCTGCCAGTTACATTTATACAGTAGTCAGTGCATTTTTTTAGCACTGTTCGCTGTATAAATGTGAATGGTCCCAAAATAGTGTCAAAAGTGTCCGATATGTCCGCCGCAATATTGCAGGCCTGACAAAAATCGCAGATCGCCGCCATTACTAGTAAAAAAAAAAATATAATAAAAATGTCATAATTCTATCCCCTATTTTGTAGGCGCTATAACTTTTTCGCAAACCAATCACTATACGCTTATTGCAATTTTTTTTACCAAAAAAATATAGAAGAATACGTATCGGCCTAAACTGAAAAAAAAAAAAAATGTAAAAAAAAATTGGGATATTATTATAACAAAAAGTAAAAAAATATTGTGTTTTTTTTCAAAATTTTCTGTCTTTTTTTTGTTTATAGCGCAAAAAATAAAAACCGCAGAGGTGATCAAATACCACCAAAAGAAAGCTCTATTTGTGGGGAAAAAATGATAAAAAAAGGGATTTTTATAAACAGCTTACCTGTAAAATCCTTTTCTTGGAGTACATCACGGGACACAGAGCGACTTAGTCATTACTAATGGGTTATATAGATACCTTCAGGTGCTGGCACTGGCAACTTCCAAAACCGGAAGTACCCTCCCCTATATAAGCCCCTCCCATCCGGGAGCACCTGAGTTTTGTAGCAAAGCAATAAGTGTCCCAAAAAGAGGGGTGGGAGCTCTGTGTCCCGTGATGTACTCCAAGAAAAGGATTTTACAGGTAAGCTGTTATAAAAATCCTATTTTCTTTCTCGTACATCACGGGACACAGAGCGACTTAGTCATTACTAATGGGACGTCCCAAAGCAATGCCAAATGAGGGGAGGGATACACTATACATAAGCTGGGCACCATCAGGCATGAGGATCTTTTGCGGCCTGCAACACACTGCGCCCAAAGGCGACATCCTCCTGACTTCTAACGTCTACCTGGTAGAATCTAGTAAACGTGTGTACTGAAGACCATGTTGCGGCCTTACAGACTTGAGCCAGGGAGGCCTGGTGATGCACTGCCCATGAAGTTCCAACTGCTCTTGTGGAGTGCGCCCTAACTTTGAACGGAGGCGGTCTCCTTCTCAAGCCATAGGCTTGTATTATGACCTGTCGAATCCACTTGGCTAAAGTAGATTTTGATGCTGCCTGACCCTTTCCGGGGCCTTCCGGCAGAACAAACAAAGTATCCGTTCTACGAATCTGAGCAGTGGCTTTTAGATAAGTTTTAACTGCTCTTACTACATCCAAAGAATGCAATAACTTCCTCTACCGAGCTAGGTTTGGGGAAAAACGAAGGAAGAACCACATCTTGGTTCAAATGAAACCTCGATACCACCTTAGGAAGAAAGGCTGGATGAGGACGTAATACTACTCTGTCCTTATGGACAACCAGATATGGCTCCTTACAGGACAAGGCGGCTAATTCCGATACTCTTTTAGCCGAACAAATGGCTACTAAGAAAATCTATTTCCTGGTGAGAAGAACCAAGGAAATGTGTTGCAATGGTTCAAACGGTTGTTTCTGTAGAACCGACAGAACCAGGTTTAGATCCCATGGACATATGGGAATATTACCCGGAGGACTAATACGCATCACTCCTTGTATAAAGGCTTTGACTAGTGAATGCGAAGCCAAGGGCCTTTGAAAAAATATTGACAAGGCCGAAATCTGACCCTTGATAGTACTCAAGGCAAGCTTCCTATCTACAGCCCACTGTAGGAAGTCCAGAATCCTACCTATTACGTACTTACGTGGATGCCATTTCTTGGCCTCACACCACGTGATGTACGCCTTCCAGATCCTATAATAGATCTGCCTGGATACCGTCAAACCTAGGGCTGGTAAGGAAGGGTGGTATATCGGTCCTTGCGAAAGCAGGTCCGGACGATGTGGGAGGGTCCAAGGACTCCCCACTGACATTTTTACAATCTCCGCGTACCATGCCCTTCGGGGCCACGCTGGAGCCACCAGAATCACTGGTTTCTTTTCTACCCTGATTCTGCGGATTAATCGCGGTAACAATTGTGGCGGTGGGAATGCATATATCAGCTTGAACTGATCCCAAGGGAACACTAGGGCATCCGAGCCGCAAGCTAGGGGATCCCTTGTGCGAGACACAAATCTGTCCACCTTTGCGTTGAATCTGGATGCTAGCAGATCTACATCCGGTGTTCCCCACCGCTGGCATATTGCCTGGAAAACCTCGGGGTGAAGAGACCATTCCCCCGGGCATAATTGCTGGCGACTTAAAAAGTCCGCTCTCCAATTTTCCACTCCTGGGATGAAAACCGTGGATATGGCTGGGACATATCTTTCTGCCCATTCCAGGATGCAATTCGCTTCCCTCTGGGCTGCACGACTCCTGGTGCCACCCTGGTGATTGATATATGCCACTGCTGTGGCATTGTCTGATTGAATTCTGACAGGGGACCCTTGGAGTTTGGATGTCCATGCTACTAGGGCATACCGGGCTGCTCGTATCTCTAAGAGATTGATGGGCAGGGCCTTCTCTGCTTCTGACCACTTGCCCTGGAGAGACCATTGCTCCAGTACTGCCCCCCAGCCTATGAGGCTGGCATCTGTAGTGACCACCTTCCAAGAAACCGGACTGAAGGGTTTCCCTTTTTCCAGATTCTGGGGCACCAACCACCAATGGAGGCTCTTGCGAACGGAAGGGGACAAGGACATTGGTAAGTCTAAAACCTGAACTTTTTTGTTCCAGGCTGACAGTATGGCCCTCTGCAAGTTCCTTGAATGGAATTGACCGTAGGGTACTGCTTCGAATGAAGCCACCATTTTTCCCAGCAGCCTCATGCACAGGCGTATGGATGGTTTTCTTTTTGTACCCACTAAGTGGGTCAAATCTTTTAAAGACGACACCTTCTCTGGAGGTAAGAAAATCTTTCTCTGATTTGAATCCAGCCTTAGCCCTAAGTATTCCAGACTTTTGACTGGTCTTAGAGCTGACTTGTCCCGGTTGATAATCCAACCGTGATATTCCAGATACTTGATTGTCTTGTGAATAGCTACTTCCAGCTTTTCCACTGAGTGGTCTATTAGTAGCAGGTCGTCTAGATATGCCATTATCGTTACACCTTGTGTTCTTAGATTGGCCAATAGTAGGGCCAGAATTTTTGTGAACACTCGTGGTGCTGTGGCCAGACCGAAAGGTAAGGCTCTGAACTGAAAATGGCGCCCTTCTACTGCAAAGCGTAGAAATATCTGGTGGGCCGGAAAGATGGGAATATGCAGATAAGCATCCCTTATGTCGATGGAGGCTAACCATTCCTGCCCTTGTAGGGCGGTGGCCACCGATCGGATCGACTCCATCCGAAAAGTCCTGATATGTAGGAACTTGTTTAGCCCTTTTAGATTTAATATGGGCCTCACGTCCCCATTTGGTTTGGGGACTGTGAAAAGGTTCGAGTAAAACCCGAACCCGCTTTCTTCCAAGGGAACCTTCATGATTACACCTTGGAGCAATAGTTGTTCTAGTGCCAGAAGGAGGGATCCTCTCTTCTGGGGATCGCTTGGCACGTTTGACCTCATAAAATGGGCAGGAGGAGTGTCTTTTAACTCCAGCTTGTATCCCAGACTTACTGCGGAGATCACCCATCTGTCTCTGATGGTGTCCCGCCAGGTCTCTGTGAACAACTGAAGTCTTCCCCCCACCCGATTGAGTGGGGGCAACCCTTCATGACCGCGGAGGCCGTCGGAACTGTTTCACAGCCGATGTGCCAGGGACTGGAGAAGTAGGCCTCTTAAAAGAAGGACTTCTACTCTTGTTCTTAACCGGCAAGAGTGAACTTTTACCGGCAGAAATTTTCTGGATATACTTGTCCAGATCTTCTCCAAATAAGCGTTCTCCATGAAATGGGAAGCTAATCAGCAATTTCTTACAGGGAGCTTCAGCAGACCAGTTTTTGAGCCATAGAAGCCTACGCATATGTACTACAGACAGCGTAAAGCGGGAGGCCTGTTGGATTAGGATTTTTATAACAGCTTACCTGTAAAATCCTTTTCTTGGAGTACATCACGGGACACAGAGCGACATAGTCATTACTAATGGGTTATATAGATACCGTCAGGTGCTGGCACTGGCAACTTCCAAAACCGGAAGTACCCTCCCCTATATAAGCCCCTCCCATCCGGGAGCACCTCAGTTTTGTAGCAAAGCAATAAGTGTCCCCAAAGAGGGGCGGGAGCTCTGTGTCCCGTGATGTACTCCAAGAAAAGGATTTTACAGGTAAGCTGTTATAAAAATCCTATTCTTTCTCGTACATCACGGGACACAGAGCGACATAGTCATTACTAATGGGATGTCCTAAAGCAATGCCCAATGAGGGGGGGGATACACCATATATAAGCTGAGCGCTATCAGACATGAGGATCTTTTGCGGCCTGCAACACACTGCGCCCAAAGGCGACATCCTCCTGACTTCTAACGTCCACCTGGTAGAACCTAGTAAACGTGTGTACTGAAGACCATGTTGCGGCCTTACAGATTTGAGCCAGGGAGGCCTGGTGATGCACTGCCCATGAAGTTCCAACTGCTCTCGTGGAGTGCGCTCTAACTTTGAACGGAGGCGGTCTCCTTCTCAAGCCATAGGCTTGTATTATGACCTGTCGAATCCACTTGGCTAAAGTAGATTTTGACGCTGCCTGACCCTTTCTGGGGCCTTCCGGCAGAATAACCAAAGTATCCGTTCTGCGAATCTGAGCAGTGGCCTTTAGATAAGCTTTAACTGCTCTTACTACATCCAAAGAATGCAATAACTTTTCCTCTACCGAAGTAGGTTTGGGGAAAAAAGAAGGAAGAACCACATCTTGGTTCAAATGAAACCTCGATACCACCCTAGGAAGAAAGGCTGGATGAGGACGTAACACTACTCTATCCTTATGGATAACCAGATATGGCTCCTTACAGGACATAGCTGCTAATTCCGACACTCTTTTAGCCGAACAAATGGCTACTAGAAAAATCAATTTCCTGGTGAGAAGCACCAAAGAAATATGCTGTAATGGTTCAAATGGTTGTTTCTGTAGAACCGACAGAACCAAGTTTAGATCCCATGGACATATGGGAATATTAACCGGAGGACTAATACGCATCACTCCTTGTATAAAGGCTTTGACTAGTGAATGCGAAGCCAAGGGCCTTTGAAAAAATATTGACAAGGCCGAAATCTGACCCTTGATAGTACTCAAGGCAAGCTTCCTATCTACAGCCCATTGTAGGAAGTCCAGAATCCTACCTATTACGTACTTATGTGGATGCCATTTCTTGGCCTCACACCACGCGATGTACGCCTTCCAGATTCTATATTAGATCTGCCTGGATACCGGTTTCCTGGCATTGATCATGGTAGATACCACAGGATTAGAGAGCCCTCTCTTTTTTAGAATGTGGGCTTCCATAGCCAGGTCGTCAAACCTAGGGCTGGTAAGGAAGGGTGGTATATCGGTCCTTGCGAAAGCAGGTCCGGACGACGTGGGAGAGTCCAAGGACTCCCCACTGAAATTTTACAATCTCCGCGTACCACGCTCTTCGGGGCCACGCTGGAGCCACCGGAATCACTGGTTTCTTTTCTACCCCGATTCTGCGGAGTAATCGAGGTAACCATTGTGGCGGTGTGAATGCATATATCAGCTTGAACTGATCCCAAGGGAACACTAGGGCATCCGAGCCGCAAGCTAGGGGATCCCTTGTCCGAGAGACAAACCTGTCCCCCTTTGCGTTGAATCTGGATGCTAGAAGATCTACATCCGATGTTCCCCACCGCTGACATATTGTCCAGAAAACCTCGGGGTGAAGGGACCCTTCCTCTGGGCCTAATTGCTGGCGACTTAGAAAGTCCGCCTTCCAATTCTCCACTCCTGGAATGAATACCGCAGATATGGCTGGGACATATTTTTCTGCCCATTTCAGGATGTAATTTACTTCCCTCTGGGCTGCACGACTCCTGGTGCCCCCCTGATGATTGATATATGCCACTGCTGTGGCATTGTCTGATTGAATTCTGACAGGGGACCCTTGGAGTTTGGATGTCCATGCTACTAGGGCATACCGGGCTGCTCGTATCTCTAAGAGATTGATGGGCAGGGCCTTTTCTGCATCCGACCATCTGCCCTGGAGAGACTATTGCTCCAGTACTGCTCCCCAGCCTATAAGGCTGGCATCTGTAGTGACCACCTTCCAAGAAATCAGACTGAAGGATTTCCCTTTTTCCAGATTCTGGGGAACCAACCACTAACGGAGGCTCTTGCGAACGGAAGGGGACAAGGACATTGTAAGTCTAGGGCCTGAACTTTTTTGTTCCAGGCTGACAGTATGGCCCCCTGCAAATTCCTTGAATGGAATTGACCGTAGGGTACTGCTTCGAATGATGCCACCATTTTTCCCAGCAGCCTTATGCACAGGCGTATGGACGGCTGTCTTTTTTGTACCCACTAAGTGGATCAAATCTTTCAAAGACAACACCTTTCCTCGAGGCAAGAATATTTTTCTCTGGCCTGAATCCAACCTTAGCCCCAAGTATTCCAGACTTTTGACTGGTTTTTAGGGCTGACTTTTCTCGGTTGATAATCCAACCGTGAGATTCCAGATACTTGATTGTCTTGTGAACGACCACTTCTAGTTTTTTCACTGAGTGGTCTATCAGCAACAAGTCATCTAGATATGCCATTATCATTACACCTTGTGTTCTTAGATTGGCCAATAAAGGGCCAGAATTTTTGTAAACACTCGTGGTGCTGTGGCCAAACCGAAGGGTAAGGCTCTGAACTGAAAATGGCGCCCTTCTACTGCAAAGCGTAGAAACTTTTGGTAGACTGGAAAGATGGGAATGTGCAGATAAGCATCTTTGATGTCGATCGCGGCTAACCAATCCTCCCCTTGTAGGGCAGTGGCCACCGATCGGATCGACTTCATCGGAAAGTCCTGATATACAGGAATTTGTATAGCCCTTTTAGAATTAATATGGGCCTCCCGTCCGCGTTTGCTTCGGGACTGTAGAGAGGTTTGAGTAAAACCCGAACCCTCATTCTTCCAGGGGAACCTCCATAATTACTCCTTGGAGCAATAGTTGTTCTAGTGCCAACAGGAGGGATCCTCTCTTCCGGGGATCCCTTGGCACGTTTGACCTCAAAAATGGGAAGGAGGAGAGTCTCTTAACTCCAATCTGTATCCCCAACATACTGCGGAGAGCACCTATCTGTCTTGATCGCGTCCCGCCAGGTCTCTTGTGAACAACTGGAGTCCTCCCCCCACCCGACTGAGTGGGGGCAACCCTTCAATGAATTTAACTTTGGGGGAGGTTTTGTACCTCCCCTGACCCAGGGTTTCTCATTACCCTGCTATTGTCCCTGTTTTTTACCCCCGGGAATTGACCGAGGAGGCCGTCGGAACTGTTACACAGCCGATGCCCCAGGGACTGGAGAAGCAGGCCTCTTAAAGAGGGACCTCTAACTCTGTTTTTAACCGGCAAGAGCGTATTTTTACCGCTGGAAATTTTCTGGATATATTTGTCCAGGTTTTCCCTGAATAAGCGTTCACCATGAAATGGGACGCTAACCAGCCATTCCTTACAGGGAGCTTCAGCAGACCAGTTTTTGAGCCATAGAAGCCTACGCATATGTACTCTAGACAGCGTAAGGCGGGAGGCCTGATGGACTGAATCCTTTATGGCGTCAACCGCAAAGCCTAAGGCTCTAGGTAGATCAGCTAGGGCAAGGCCTGCTGATCTGTCAAGTCCCTCAAGACCTGTTTTAACTGATCCTTCACTGCTTAGCAGACCCCAATAGCTGCTACTGCTGGTTGTGTCACCAAGCTTGCTGTAGAAAGAAGCAGACTTTCATAAGGACTCCAATCTTTTATCTATTGGGTTCTTGAACATTTGGACATTATCCACTGGACATGTCAGTGATTTATACATACAAGAGATGGCTGCGTCCACTGTAGGGACCTTCCATTTTTTTTTTTTTTTTTTTGATGAACTTATCCTCCATGGGATAGACCACCGGAAATCTCTTGGGGGAATAATATTTTCTCAGGACGTTACCAATCCTGGTAAATAAGCCCTTTCAGTAAAAGGGTGAAGTGGAAAAGAACAGACAGTCTGGGGGCTTCTAGCGACCCCAACGAGGATACAGTAGTGGTTGATGGTTCCGCAAGGTGCATTTTTAATGCCGATCGGACCATGTTAGTCAGAGACTGAACCCATAATCTTTCAGCTTGAGCTGCTGAGAAAGGTTCCTCCACTGTTGATTCCTCTATAACAGAATCAACCTCATCCTGATCCCCTTCAGGCAGGTCGATCCCTGTATGGGACTGTTGCTCTGCTAACAGGCACTCTGAAGGAGGAGACGGAGATCGGCGTGCTTTCCCTGACAGGGAGGCAGCGATCAATGTTGACAATCTCTCTCTAATCCTCCCAGAGCTGAGGAAAAAACCTCCTCTGTTACATACACAGGAGCAGGTGACTGAGGACAGCCACAGTACCAAGTACCCCTGCGGGGTCTCTATGGTCACTTACCTCTGAACTTCAGGGGAGACTGGTGCAGCAGAAGCATGCCCACCTCAGAGCCCGATGAGACCCCCTTCGCTTCCTGGAAGATTCAGTTCCGGAGCTTCTGGACGGCATATTCTTAAGCCTAAAGCTGAGGTATTCCAGCCGTAATACACCACTTTTACTGAGAATAGTCTAGCACAATTGCTGCTATATCACAGTTGGTGTCTACTAAAGTGCCTTTCTAGGGGATGCCTGCATCAACCGCCTCTGTGTGCCTTTATCTGTTGCTAGCTCTGTCTGTGCATTCAATAGCCAGCTATAATGTGCTTTAAAACACGCTGGACGCCCGCACATGCGCAGTAGCGCCGCGGCGCACACCTGAGCGTCATCCACCCGCTCCGCCCCTTTTTTCAGATCGCCTCTATGAATAGAGGCGCGTGCACGCGCACGCGCGCGGGCACGTGCGCCTTCGGCGCCCTTTTTTAAAAACAATAAGGAGCTAGACGGGAGCCAGGGCCCCCTTTGCCGCAGGGCCCGGGGATGGATGAGCGCAGCAACAGGGCAGAGGAGACAGCTTCCCAGCAGAGAACATACCAACTGCCTGGATTTGATTCTGGAAGAAAAAAATCCACATTACAAGAAAAAGAACCATAGCGGCCTCTAGTGTCTAACACAGGTACCGCGGTCTTACATTTTTTTTATTTATTTTTTCTTGCCTACTATTAAAATTTTTACATTTTCTCAGTAGTAACAGGCATACACAGAATATTAGCGGGAATACCTTAGGTAACAGGCAGAAAGACAAAATAGGCTTGGGGGTCCCTCAATAGAACCAAGTTCCTGAGGGCCCCCACTTACCTTTTCCTCGCCGCAGGACTTTGTTTGGTCCACAGAAGCCCAAACTTCACCTATCACGGCAGGCATTGTAATCAAACCTTCAGGGACCGGGTTCCCAAGGATTCCACTCCCCTGGACCTGTATAGCACCCTGCACAGAAAACATCTTGGTCATGGGTATGACCAGAGCTCTGGATCCCAGGGTCCAGCTCTCCTAAGAGAAGCATTACAGGCAAAACCTTGCTCTTCTCTGCAAGGCCCGGGTACCGACCGTTTAGCTATGAAGCTTTTTTGGTCGGATCCGGAATAGCTTACTGAGGCCCAAAAGAACCTGTACGCAAGCTCAGTGAAAAACACATGTTTCTTCTTGGCCAACACCTTAGACACTGGCAAAAAACTGAGGTGCTCCCGGATGGGAGGGGCTTATATAGGGGAGGGTACTTCCGGTTTTGGAAGTTGCCAGTGCCAGCACCTGACGGTATCTATATAACCCATTAGTAATGACTATGTCGCTCTGTGTCCCGTGATGTACGAGAAAGAATGTATCCTTTATGGCGTCCACCGCAAAACACAAGGCTCTAGGTAGGTCAGCTAGGGCAAGAGCCTGCTGATCTGGTAAGTCCCTTAAGACTTGTTTCAACTGATCTTTCACCGCTTGGCAGACTCCAATCGCTGCTACTGCAGGTTGTGTCACCATGCTTGCTGTAGAGAAAGCAGATTTTAGTAAAGACTCCAATTTTTTATCTATTGGGTCTTTGAATATTGGAACATTATCTACTGGACATGTCAGTGATTTATTCACACAAGAGATGGCTGCGTCCACTGTAGGGACCCTCCATTTTTTTATGAACTTATCCTCCATGGGATAGATCACTGGAAATCTCTTGGGGGGAGTAAATATTTTATCAGGATGCTCCCAATCCTGGTAAATAAGCCCTTCCAATAAAGGGTGGATTGGGAAGGAACAGACAGCCTGGGGAGCTTTCAGTGACCCCAGCGAGGAAACCGTAGTGGTTGATGGTTCCGCCAGAGGCATTTTAAATGCTGATCGGACCATGTTAGTCAGAGACTGAACCCATAACCTTTCAGCCTGAGATGCTGAGAAAGGTTCTTCCACTGTTGATTCCTCTATAACTGAATCAACCTCATCCTGATCCCCTTCAGGTAGGTCGATCTCTGTGTGGGGCTGTTCCTCCACTAACAGGCACTCTGAAGGAGGAGACGGAGATCGGACGCGCTTTCCCTGTGACAGGGAAGCAGCGATCAATGCTGTTAATCTCTCTTCCAATCCTCCCAGAGTTGAGGATAAAACCTCCTCTGTTATATATACAGGAGCAGGTGGACTGGGGACAGCCGCAGCACCAGGCACTCCTGCGGGGTTCCTACGGCTACTGACCTCTGAATTTTCAGGGGAGATTGGTGCAGTACAAGCATGCCCAATATCCTCAGAGCCCGATGGAGACCCCTTTGGCTTCCTGGAAGACTTATTTCCGGAGCGTCTGGACGACATATCCTTTAAGCACAAAGCTAAGGTATTCCCGTCGTCATACACCAATTTTGCTGGTAATAGTCTAACACAGTTGCTGCTATATACCAGCTGGTGTCCACTAAAGTGCCTTTCTATGGGGATGCCTGCATCAACCGCCTCTGTGTGCCACCGTTTTGTTGCTAGCTCTGTTTGCATCCAGCTGACACTTGTACTGTGTCTTTTATACATGCTGGGACGCCTGCACATGCGCAGAAGCGCCGCTGCGCGCATCGAGCGTCATCCACCCGCCCCGCCCCTTTTCTTTCATAGGAGGCGCGTGCACGCACCCACGCGCGCGCCCGTGCGCCATTGGCGCCTTTTTTGAAACCAAGCAGGGACTAGGAGCCAGGGCCCTTTTTGCCAGAGGGCCTGTGCGGTGGATGAGCGCAGCAACAGGGCAGAGGAAGTGGATTCCCACAGAGAAACTTACCAACTGCCTGGATCTTTTGACTTGAGAAAACCAAAGATCCACATGACAAGAAAAATGGACCACAGCGGCCTCTAGTGGTTTAACACAGGTACCGCGGTCCTCTTTTTTTTTTTTTTCTTGACTACTATTAAAATTTTACATTTTCCAGTAGTTACAGGCATACACAGATATTAGCGGGAATACCGTTAGGTAACAGACAGAAAGACAAATTAGGCTTGGGGGTCCCCCAATAGAACCAAGTTCCTGGGGGCCCCCACTTACCTGTTCCCCGCCGCAGGACTTTGTTTGGTCCACAGAAGCCCAAACTTCACCTATCACGGCAGGCATTGTAATTAAACCTTCAGGGACCGGGTTCCCAAGGATTCCACTCCCCTGGACCTGTATAGCACCCTGCACAGACAACATCTTGGTCGTGGGTATGACCAGAGCTCTGGATCCCAGGGTCCAGCCCTCCTAAGAGAGGCATTACAGGCAAAACCTTGCTCTTCTCTTGCAAGGCCCGGGTACCGACCGTTTAACTATGAAGCTTTTTTGGTCGGATCCGGAACAGCTTACTAAGGCCCGTAAAAGAACCTGTACGCAAGCCCAGTGAAAACACATGTTACTCTTTGGCCAACACCTTAGACACTGGCAAAAAACTGAGGTGCTCCCGGATGGGAGGGGCTTATATAGGGGAGGGTACTTCCGGTTTTGGAAGTTGCCAGTGCCAGCACCTGAAGGTATCTATATAACCCATTAGTAATGACTAAGTCGCTCTGTGTCCCGTGATGTACGAAAAAGAAATATCATTTGGGTACAACGTTGTATGACCGCGCAATTGTCATTCAAAGTGCGTCAGCACTGAAAGCTAAAAATTGGTCCGGGCACGAAGGGGGTTTAGTGCCCAGTTGTCAAGTGGTTAAGAACCTGTCTGTGGGCCGCGCATGCCGCCGCGCTCGCGACTCGGTCCGAAGCTCCATGACCGCGCCTGCGGGACCCGCGGACCCGATCGCCGCTCGTGTCCCGTGATCGGGTCACAGAGCTGAAGAACGGGGAGAGGTAAGTGTAAACAAACCTTTCCCCGTTCTTCCCAGTGGCATGTCAGTGATCGTCTGTTCCCTGTCATAGGGAACGACGATCAGTGACGTCACATGCCAAGCCACGCCCCCCTACAGTAAGAATCACTCATTAGGTCACGCTTAACCCCTACAGCGCCACCTAGAGGTTAACCCCTTCACTGCCAATTTAATGTAATTTTCACAGTAATTGGTGCATATTTATAGCACTGATCGCTGTAAAAATGACAATGGTGTCAAAAGTGTCCGATGTGTCCGCCATAATGTCGCAGTCACGATAAAAATCTCCGATCGCCACCATTACTAGTAAAAAATAAAAAAATATTAATAAAAATGCCATAAAACTACCCCCTATTTTGAAGACACTATAACTTTTGTGCAAACCAATCAATAAACGCTTATTGCGATTTTTTTTTTTACCAAAAATATGTAGAAGAATATGTATCGGCCTAAACTGAGGAAAAATTTTTTTTTTTATATATTTTTGGGGGATATTTATTATTACAGCAAAAAGTTAAAAATATGTAATTTTTTTCAAAATTGTCGCTCTATTTTTGTTTATAGCGCAAAAAATAAAAACCGCAGAGGTGATCAAATACCACCAAAAGAAAGCTCTATTTGTAGGAAAAAAAGGACGTCAATTTTGTTTGGGAACCACGTCGCACGACCGCGCAATTGTCAGTTAAAGCGACGCAGTGCCGAATCGCAAAAAGGGGCCTGGTCTTTGACCAGCAAAATGGTCCGGGGCTGAAGTGGTTAAAGAGACCCCAGGTCGTAAGAGTATTCTCTTCCCCCCCAGCAAACAAGAATTTCTGCTTCTATGAGTAAGATTTCTACTCCTGAGGTTGGGAAAACTTCCTTCTCTCCCTTTTATTCATCCAGTTCAAAAGCCAGGAACATATTTCCATAGGAAGACATGGTCCTCTAAAGCAGTGGTTCTCAACCTCAGTCCTCAAGTACCCCCAACAGGCCATGTTTTCCTTTATCTTGCACAGGTGCTTTACATCTAAGTCAATGGCTTGATATTTTGGACAGCTATTATTTCTAAGAGAAATTCTCAAAACATGGCCTGTTGGGGGTACTTGAGGACCGAGGTTGAGAACCACTGCTCTAAAGCAGCTAAGGCTGTTTTTTTAAGCCCTCTTGCCCTTGATGGGGCAATCCCAATTTAGCCTTCTAGTCCAAGGCAATTTCAAATGTCTGAGTTCAGTGTCATTTACAGGGGCTTTACAGGGGAGTTTTGCGCTCTGCCTCTGCCGGAGGTCCCCAGGGCCCCGGATGGAAACCCCCCTTTTGTATGTATTTTTTTATTTAAAAAAATAATTTTTTTAAAATTTTTATCTGTGTAGCGGCCTCACCCTCTCTCCATCTTTATCGGTTACACACCAACTCATGTCTAGGGGTTCCTGGGTTGTGAGAGTGAGATGCGCCACGGCCCATGTCCTCCCCATTGTAGTAGGGAGGTGAAGGCCACTTCCTGATGTTTCCTCGGGCCGGTGTGTTCTGTGAATGCACTGAGTCTGTAATTGCAAGCTCACCAGCCTCCCCTTTGCTTCCAGTAACTGGAGTTCACACACCGGAGAAAGGTCCAACACTTGTTTATTTGACACTCCAATACGCAAAGCACAATAAACAGTTCTTTTGCAGCAAACTGGTTGGGACCTATAACCTTGCCAACGGTGGGGCGAGCAGATCGAGGCACTTCCTAAAGTTTGAGTTCTATGCCACTGTACTATGACCAGCGGCGCCTAAGCCAATCCGGCTGTTACAGAACAGGAAGGATGGGGTCTCTTCCAGCAACCCCTATGAACAGCAATGGAGCCCTCTTCGATACGCTGTGGCCCCTATCAGGGGGATGTGTCCTCCCAAGAGAGTTCCCAGAGGCCCACTGTCACCGGGTTGGTGCTGCTCCGGGTCTCCAGTGGGTAACCTCCCCGGCCTCCTCACCTCAGGTACGAGTCCCTCCGCTCAGGGACCCTCGGACAGTCCACCCTAGCGGGACCCAGTCGAAGGTACTGGGCCCCAGGCCTCCTCAATAGTACCTCACCCCAGGCTAAAGGTGCCTGGGATGGACGCCAACATGACTCCGGACCAGGCCATGGGCACCTGGACCAGACTCCTGGATCTCCCGCACCCAGGCCTAAGGGCCCTGGGTGCGGACCGCAACCCTCCTCCTCCGAGGACCTCCTTCTCCGCAAAACGACGACGACGACCTCGTGGTCAGGGCGTCTCCCCCTTTTATCTCCTCCCTTCAACGGCCCGGCGGGTTCCCCGCCCCAGCCATACCATCTCCGGGAAGAGACCAAACAGGGAGCACTGCAGGGGATGATTCTACCTGAAGCCCGTGGGTACTACGCCACCCACAGGCAAAGGAGAATATTACATCCTCCAATCCTCCACGAAACAAAAAGGGGTCTGAATCCTAACACAATTATACACCTGGGTTACACTATTGCCCAGGTGTATCCCATCAATTTGAGGACCCCGCTACATCTATTTTTTGTAAGGGGCCCAGAGGTCCCCAGAAGCCCGGAGGTCCCCAGGGCCCCGGATGGCAACCCGCCCTTTTTTTTTATATAAAACATTTTTTTTTTTGTAAGAGGCCCCCGGGGCTCCAGATGTTAACCCCCTTTTTTATGTATTTTTTATTTTAAAAAAATATATTTTTTTTTATTTTTTTTAATTTTTTTTTTGTAAGGGGCCTGGAGGTCCCCAGGGCCCCGGATGGCAACCCCCTTTTTCTTTTTTTTTTTATAAAAATATATATACCGTATTTATTGGCGTATAACACGTGCCGGCGTATAACACGCACCCTAAGTTTAGCAGGGAATTTTAGGGAAAAAAACTTTTAGGAGGGAAGTTTAAGAAAAAAAAAATTTACATTTAAATGCAGCCTTACCAGTGTCATTTGCAGCCTTGTCACAGTGCAGCCTTGCCAGTGTCCAGTGCAGCCTTGCCAGTGTCCAGTGCAGCCTTGCCAGTGTCCAGTGCAGCATTGCCCAGTGTCCAGTGCAGCCTTGCCAGTGTCCAGTGCAGCCTTGCCAGTGTCCAGTGCAGCCTTGCCAGTGTTCAGTGCAGCCTTGTCACATTGCAGCCTTGCCCCCCCCCCCAGTGTTTATTGCAGCCTTGAATTTAAATTTGGCGCCGCCGAGATCGCCGCTGATACAGGGCGGAGCGGGGCGAACGCCGCTGAGAACGCAGGGACTGGGCGGAGCCGAGATACACATAGCCGAGTGTATTCGGGTGTACTCGGCTCTTCTCGGCTTCGCTCACAGTCCCGCCGAGTCCCGCCCTATGATGGACATATCACAGGTCCAATGGCGGGACTGGGCGTGACTGTGAGCGGAGCCGAGAAAAGCCGAGTATAGCCGAATACACTCGGCTATGTGTATCTCGGCGGCGATCGCTCCGCTCCGCTCACAGTCAGCGGAGATCGCCGGAGATAGGTGAGTATCGGCGTATAACACGCACCCACGATTTTCCCCTGATTTTAAGGGGAAAAAAGTGCGTGTTATACGCCGATAAATACGGTATATATATTTTATATATTATTATTTTGAAAACCTACCCCCTTTTTTTTTTTTTGTTCTTTCTTTGTTCGTCAGCACCCAAAGCCCCCCCCCCGACCTCCCGACCTTAACAATTTGCAGCGGCAGCAGCACCCCCCGCTTCTCAATTCGTGGCACCCCCCGCTTCTCAATTTGCGGCCGCCCCCCCGCTTCTCAATTTGCGGCGGCAGAGCACCCCCCCGGTTCTCCTCTGCTCCAGGGGGCCCCATGCCTGAAGCTGTGTAAGGGGCCCCAAAATTCCTGATGGTGGCCCTGGGGTCGTTACCCCTGTACCGTAAGAGAAACACTTTCAGAACTTCTTCTTAAACCTATTTACGGTTTCCAAAACAACCGGAAAAGTCCAGCCCATTCTGGATCTGAGGACTCTCAGCTTGTTCCTACAGATTCATATGTTCTGCACGAAAACTTCCAGGTGAGTTGACACTTTTGATTTTCTGGCTTCAGTAGACATTCTGGGATGCCTACTTGCACATCCCCATAATTTATGTACTTTGTGAGATTTGTGGTGGGCAATCCGCATTATCAATATGTCGCTCTTCCCATTAACCAGAAATCATTTTGAAAATTTTGATTTTCGTGATACCCTATACATTTATTATATACCTCTAGGTACAAGTAATGGGACACTTACAGCATGATGTTTGTGTATTTCTTTATTTTAATTACTATACACTTGTCAGTTATCATTCGATTATACGGAAGGAAGGTACTAATAGACCAAGACTAGGAGGTATTTATTATTGGGTAAATATATGTATGTCTTTTAAATTAGGTTTTAACAACTTAGTAATAACATTGTAATACATTCCTAAATGGTTATGTATGTCTCATTATGGGCAGATAGAAGTATAAAGAGGTTATATAGGGAGATGTCCCTGCAGACATTTTTTTCCCCAATTACCTGAAGCTAGCTGAAGATAACCCAGTGTACAAAATAAAAATTCTTTGTCCAATACTGTACTTCAATGAACAGATTTTACTGGCAAGTCAATACCATTATATTGCAGTTTACTAGTCCTTAAATGTGGTTGCTATATTCTTTTTTTTAGTTTTTTGCAAGTATAGAAAATTACCTGTTGATCTGGCAGGAGTGCCTAGCGCTCCTGCTCCTCATTACAGCATCCTGATTTTAGCTGTGGCATTCTCTTTGTCTCTCTGCCCGCCTGCATGGTGATTAAAGCGGAGGTTCCGCGGCAAAACTTTTTTTTTTTCTTTCCTGCATTCAATGGGGTTTCCCAATAATAAAGTACACTTACTTGTTTAGTTTCTGCTAGTATCCGCTGTCCGTTTTCCACGTAAAGAAGGAGTTATAAAATACGCTTCTCTGTGTTTCCATTTTGCTTGTGGGCACTGTGAAGCCCACAAGCAATCATTTCCTGGAGTAGCGCCGTAAACGAAAAGGTTGCCATCACAACGGGGCCGCGTCATTGAAAGTTCACGCCCCGTTGTGATGGTATGCACAATCTAAATAGAGAAGCCCTTGTCACGTGACTGGCGTCATGCGTCACGTCGTATGTGAAATCTCTCGAGATTTCGCAGCACTGCATACCAAGTCCCCGCAGCCAAGTCCCACATTGCATTGCGGCGCCGGAGAAAGGCTTGGAAATGCCTACTCCCGTGGGAGGGAATACCAGAAGTCGCTTTATGAAAAGGCAAATACATGGCGATTAAAGCGGAGGTTCCGCGGCAAAACTTTTTTTTTTTTTTCCTGCATTCAATGGGGTTTCCCAATAATAAAGTACACTTACTTGTTTCGTTTCTGCTAGTATCCGCTGTCTGTTTTCCTCGTAAAGAAGGAGTTATAAAATACGTTTCTCCGTGTTTCCATTTTGCTTGTGGGCACTGTGAAGCCCACAAGCAATCATTTCCTGGAGTAGCACCGTAAACTAAAAGGTTGCCATCACAACGGGGCCGCGTCATTGAAAGTTCACGCCCCGTTGTGATGGTATGCACAATCTAAATAGAGACGCCCTTGTCACGTGACTGGCGTCATGCGTCACGTCGTATGTGAAATCTCTCGAGATTTCGCAGCACTGCATACCAAGTCCCTGCAGCCAAGTCCCACATTGCATTGCGGCGCCGGAGAAAGGCTTGGAAATGCCTACTCCCGCGGGAGGGAATCCCGGAAGTCGCTTTATGAAAAGGCAAATACAAGGTATTTATATATGAGGAAAAAAAAAATGTTTTGTCCTTTGATGATATACATATTACAGCGGTTGTGTTACAGTATAGTTGTGAATTTGGGTGAACCTCCGCTTTAATGTGATCAGTCTCTGGATGGAGACCAAACCTGATATAAGCCAGCCAAGCTTGCATCTCATGCTTGTGATAGAGTGTGTAATACCTGACCAGGATCCCTGTTTGTCTGCCCTGTTCTACTATATTAGATGACCTTGTGGACTACCTCGGATTAGATATCGACCATTCTCCGAACTCTGCCTGCCTTTTTTACTTTGGATTTTGACCCTGACTATTCTGAAACTTGCCTGTCTGGCAACAACAAGTACCTGTTTTCTTTGCTCAGTTCATGCATGCCCTGGCGTAGTAGCCAGGCACTATACCCTTGTGTATAAGTCCTGGGGGCAACCGAGTATCAGTAGGCCTGCTTGCCTTATAGGAAAGGGGGCTGTTAAAGGTGAAATAACAGAAGCCAGCTATAGTGTCTGACCACCTGCGTTTGGGGTAAGCGTGACATGTTTCTCGAAATCCAGTGTTCTTGTAACTTCCTGTGTATGGAACTGTTATCTCAAATAAGCTATCTTCTGCAAACTATAAAACATCTGTAATGAAAAGGAGGAGGTGTTAGTACTCTAATGTCAGGGAGACAGTGTAGGGTGACAAAACTGCTACTGTAAAGTAGTGTGAGTGTTGTCACCCTAATACAGGAAGTGTGTTACGGGCAGAATCACAAGGTGAATATAAAAGATACTAATGCAACCACCATTTAAGGATGGTGTAAAAGCCTTGGAATCATTTAGCTAGTGTCAAGGTCACCTGTGGCCAGGTGACAGATGCACACCGTAGGGGGACAGGAGTGCACCGCAAGGTAGTGAACCCTATGGCTGACTTCTGCGGATAGGAAACTGGGTGGTTGTGGAAAGCGGGACCAGAGGAGCACAACCGGGATCCTAACGGAAGCTAGAGCCAAGATTCCCCAGGGCGCGGAGTCTAAGACCCAGCAGGTCTTCTCCAGAGCCTCTAGTGGTGAGGATGTTATGCTGCAGGCTGGGTCCAGGTCGCGGCCCCTGGAGTCTCCCAGCTCACGCCCCGTAGGATAAGGGGAAAAGAGGGGAAGCAACAGCACAAGATATGAGAGAAAAGAATAACAAGCTGAAGGTCAGGGGCCACAAGCAGACAAGGATAACGAAAGAACGAGCTGAAGGTCAAGGGTCACGAGCAGACAGGGATAGTCGGGGACAAGCCAAATATGTAACAGAGAGACAGACGTAGCACACGGCAGGCAGGAACCCAAACACACAATGCCTAACAAACACGTTGATCAGCAAAGCAGGCTTGCAGTGCATATAGTGCATATAGTGTTCTGTGATAGGGCCTGGGGTGGAGTCAGGCTGGGAGGAGATTATAAAGGAAGCCAGGTGAAAGGGCTCAGGCCTCTAAGATGAACACATGGGAAGGAAGGTAAGCTGACAGACAAACACTACTGCATATCCATGACAGCTAGACTTCCAACACATACTGTAGACCTGATCCATCCGATATAGAGTCTCCCGTAACACATTTCACTCAGTCAGGAGGTTACTCCTATGAGTAAGTGCCTGACCAAGTGAAATGTGTTAGACTGATCCATCTGATATACAGACCTCTATGTGCTGGAAGACTAAATAAGCTGTTTTAAGACTTTTACATGTATAGTTGGTGAGGCCTCCGTCTGCAAGATTGGACTGAAATCACATTGTTTTTACTGTTCTAAATGAAAGGGCTGCAGATCTGTTTGTCATACGTCATGGTGAGTTTCTAATTATACAAATACAATTAGTTTAACTAGACAATCGCCGAACACAGAAATGATAAAATTATCTTTATTGAAGGTCCTTGGTGTTCCTCACCAGGGGCTCCAGAATAAGGCCTGAGTTTTTCTCCTCACTCTCCTCGCTATACAAGTCATGGTTTTTGATATAGTCCAGTACCGGATCAGCCACGAGATACCGGATACTCAACCCTCGCCGTAAGGCTTGCCGGACTTTGGTGGAAGAGATGTCATGGGTGATCCACTCTTCCACCAAATGAATATTGTGCCTGTACTTCCAAAGGACATCCGACTCGTAGACGAACGTCCGCGCATCGCTCCCCATCCTGGTGGTACAGACCAGACCAAAAGTGGATACAATCTCCACTATGTGTTCAGGCTTCCACAGGTTGGGGGTTTCAAATGATTCCAACACGTCTGCCCCACACAGCAGCTTCACCTGAGGGACAGCTGAAAGACACAACACAATAAAAACTCTCAATTTCCTTTAAAAAAAAAAAAGTGATATGGTTATTATGTGCGCTAGGAACTAGCGGGAACAATGAGACACAACTAATGTGGCCCTTTCATATATTGGACAATTATTAAAAATATTTTTGAAGGAGGGGTAGGGAGCTAATGTTATAATTAACCCTGTCCTCACTGTGCTGACAGATCTCTATTACTAAATGTAAATTAGATGTGCAGGACTGTCTGCTCTAACCAAGGGTTAAAGATCTCAAGTCTGCAGTCGTACAATGTATGTTGATGCACTGTCCCTTAAGCCTGGTTGTTAGGAACCATAAACCGGGCAGAGACAGAAAGTGCAGTTAAAATCACCTTTATCCCTAGTTCACATTGATGCGAGATTGAAATCGTGCGAGTTCAGCTGAACTCGCACGATTTCATTCCTGCATGTCAGTCTGAGGATTTCAGAGACATCTGTGGGTTTCCTACACAGATGTCTATTGAAATCGCACCTGAAATCGCCAAAAGTAGTACAGAAACTACTTTTGGGAATCGTTGTGCCGCAAAATCAGCGTCGCACCGGTTCGGGCGGTTCCATTGCGGGCAATAGCAGCCGATTTGGCATGTGATTTGACATGTCAAAAATACCACAGTTCAGGAACGTAGTCAAAAACAGAAACCAGGGTTTGGATGCCAGAGCTGGTAATCAGACGAGCCAGGGTCAGGACACAAGAAGTCAGAGTTGTCCGGAGCAAATAATCAGAAGCAGGGATCAAAAGAGAAGTCAGCCAGGCCATGTCATACACAGGAACACACTGGAGATCATGGACCATGCAAGGGCAAGGAGGAAATTAGCTAAGCTGTTTAAATAGTAAAAAGGGGTTGGCTGAAGGCTGGCTTATGAGGCAGGTAAAGGTAACCAGGTGAGTCACTGTGGAAACAACAAGCGGCTGGTAATTAACAAACAGCTGAGCACTGAAAGAATAGAGCTGGTAGTAAATTAGCAGAAGCCCAGCCCTGACACTGGTTCACACTTCAATTGAGGATTGCCATGCTAACACATCCGATGTTAGTGTGTTCTGACAGGAGGACTGCCCACCTGGCAGAACACACTGATTAGCTCTGGCAGCAATTTTGTTGAATTTTTATTATTTATCATCTAAATAGATGGCAATTTAAGTATCCTCCTGCAGCCCACGTGTCAGGAACCATGAAACAGACGGAGACAGAAAATGCTGTAAAAATCACACCTTTTAATAAAATGGTAAAAATGGTACAACTGGTAAATGTAGTCAAAACATAGCCAGGGTTCGGTAGCCAAATCGGGTAGTCAGAACAAGCAAGGAAATCAGGAAGCCAGAGATCAGCAAAGTCAGAGGCAGCAGACAGGATCAGAAACCAGATTGTCAGCCAGGCAAGTCTTCAACAGGAACACAGCAGAGAGTCTCTATATATGTTGACCAAGGCAATTGATGAAATGAACCAGGCAGTTTAAATAGCCAGAAGGGGTTGGCTGTGGGCTTGACTGACGAGCAGGAGATGATCAACAGGTGAGCTACTGTGGAACGATGAGTATTGGCAATTAACCGGCGGCTGAGAAACCAGCTCTGACACCACAGCATCTCATTTTTGCACCACAAATTATTGCTGTTTAACAGCCCTCTATGATTTGCTACTACATTTCCAGTCCTGTTCTCCAATCCCGGTGGAGCATGGCTTAACCCCCGGACAGCTGAATGATTGCATTTAACCACTTCTCGACCGTAGGAAATCCGTGGACGTCCTTGGGTTGGAGTGGTTATACCTGGATGATGCCTGCAGCTACAGGCATCATCCCGGTATCAAAATTTGTAGCCGCCGATTTGCCGTTCTAGCAGAAGTGATTAGAGCAGCTGAACAGCACTTTACATGTATGGGATAAGTGTCAGAATTGGCCTGGTAGGGAAGTAGGTAATTCTGTAGATAAGGGCGTATCTAATCTTCAAAATGTTTTTCCTGACAGCCCTAGCGTTTTGACAGTTAGCTAGGCGTTGTTATTAGAGATCCACACCGGCTTTATACAGTGACTGTAGCGAGGGAATCCATGGGGCGGCAGCAGTCCCGGCAGAAATATACCCACTGCTCTTCTGGTCCTTGATGCCACACACTTTTCACTGAAAGGTTTTACTGCCTAAATGCTTGTTCTGCTTTTAACTATTTCCATAAATTGAACTGTTACACTATGGTGTGTTTGGCGCCCCCCACTCTCTCCCTTCAACCAGTAGTCTTGTATGGCTGGGCAGGACCAAGTTAAGAGGTAAAAAGTGCCAAGAGTTAAAGACGATTGTAAGAGGGTATCATTTTAGACAAGTGAATAGGGGTCAAGGATGTAGGATATAAAGTTGTGTATTTATCTGATAGTTTTAAGGAGATTTGCCCGTGACCATCCCATTCTTTCTTATCCATAGATCTCACATGCAGTTTCTAAGAAGCCTTCCTAATTCAAGCTTCTGCCAGTAATGTTGGTTCCTGTAGCTGGTGGTATAATACATTTAGGTAAATGTGATGTTTTTAAAGGCTCACTAAAGCGGGCCATAAACAGTTTAGCCTGCCCATTACATGGTTTGAATCTCGGCTGGTTCCTGCTGAACCGTCCAAGATTCATACCAATGTATGGTCTAGCTGAATGTACCCATCAAACAATCAACCTTGGGTACAACCAGCCTGCTGGATTTTACATGTGATTACTGCTAGTGGCTGTTATAGCCACTAGCAATAATCACTGTTTTCTCCCAAGGAAACACAATGGCTCCATGGGAGGGATTCCCGCATCAACCCTGACTGTGTAAATGTAGGAATTAAGTGATTTTCTTTCCTGTAACCCAAGGTTGCAGGAAAGAAAATCACTCTGTCTATGGCTGGCTTAAGAAGTTATCAGGAGGGGTGTCCCCTCTCCCTGTTGCTGTATGCCTTGGCCGCTGAGCCACTGGTTATCGCCATAAGAGCACACCCTGATATTCAGGGTTTGCGTCGAGGTCACTCAGTTGATAAGATAGGCCTGTACGCGGATGACACTATCCTATACCTAGCGGACCAGGGACCGTCACTGCAAACAGCGTTACGAATAATTGAACAAATGGGTGGCTATTCGGGACTGCGCATTAATTGGGACAAGTCCCAAATTCTCCCCATAGATGTCTTTCCCCCCCCTATGGTGACCCCTCCGCTGCCACTCTCCAGAGTATCCAGGATTAGATACCTGGGAGTTGAGGTTACCAGGAGTTTGACAGACTATACACCCCTAAATGTGGCACCGCTATTTGACATGATCAAACTCAAAATGCAGAAGTGGGCTAGATTACCATTAGGGGTGATGGGGCGCATAAATATTATAAAAATGATTATATTGCCCAAACTTCTGTATATGGTGTGGCATGCCCCTTCATACATTCCCTTAAAAATATTTCAACAAATGGAAGCTATTCTGAATTCATTCGTTTGGGGGACTGGCAGACACAAACTAGCTTGGCACATTTTAAAGAAACCAACGGACTTGGGCGGTGCTTCCCTCCCAGACCTTCATGACTATTACTTGGCCTCACAGCTCTCTCACCTATACCACTTCAATACCTCGGAACTCCAACGCTATAGGCCTTTAGTTTGCGATACACCCGGGCACCCGACGCACACGCCCCTACAGGCTATCCTCCGCGGGAAACAACCAAATAAGCAGGCCTTAAGGCACGACTCAGGGATGTTAAGGCATCACCGACGAATATGCGAGATATCCCTTAAAAAACAAAATGTTGGGAAATTTTATTCTCATACCCCATTGTGGCTTAACAGCCATATGCCAGAACTAGCGGAAATTCCCGACTCAGTGGTCTGGGCTAGGTACGGCATAATATACTTACACCAAGTCCTATCAAACCCTGGATTCAAACAGTTTCAGGCACTTGGAGAGGAATTTTCGCTCCCACAGCACTTGGCTTTAAAATACCTGCAGCTCCGTCATGCACTCAGAACCCAGCTGCCATCTCTGGATGTAGAGACGGAACCCCCACCGGTGCTAAGTATTGTTTTGGGGAGTGACCCCTCCAAGTTTATTTCGCACCTGTACTACACCATCAGATGCCGGGGTACAGTAGCCGTTTCTCAGAAGGCCAAGACGGCATGGGAACAGGACGTAGGCCCAATAGAAGACGCAGACTGGGACAAAATACTTGAGGGAACCATGACTACGTCCCCTAAACTGTCAGATAGACTGACGCAAACTTACATTGTTCACAGAGCCTACCTAACACCACTGAGATTGGCCAAATTCCAACACACATCCAATCTGACCTGTCGTCTGTGTCAGTCCACGCTTGGCATGTTTTACCATCTCATTTGGAGCTGTCCAAATATTCAGACGTACTAGACGCAGGTTGTCCGCTTTCTGCATGAGAATATGGGATCCCCTGTGGTACTTGACCCTAAGTTGTGTATTCTGGGGCTATTGCCTGACGTAGAGGTTGATAAATATCACACAATTTTCCTTTTTGAAACATTATTTTTAGCACGGAAAGTGATCGCCCAGAGATGGATGCAGGATTTGCCCCTCACTCTACAGATGTGGAAAAAGGCTGTTAATGACACTTTGCATTTAAAAAGCTGATTTACACACACAGGGGTTCCACACAAAAGTATTCCAATGCATGGGACAGATGGCTAGAGGATGGAGAAACATGTGTCTGACTCTGGCTCACCCGGAGGGTGTTCTACATTAAAATGCTCCATTGTCCTTGTGAACATGTGAATGTATGTCTAGCGGTATCTAGGTAAACAAAATGATCACGCATTTCACCATATGAAACTGTACTTTTATTGACAAATGTGTTTTACTGTCATGTAATCTGTGCTTTATATTAATAAAGTTGGCTTTTCCAAGTAAAAAAAAAAAGAAGTTATCAGGAAGTTCTATGGGGAGAGACGAAAGCTGTACTTGAGAAGCATGCCTCAACTGGAGATCTCTAAATAGCATGCCCCCCAATGATGTGACCATAATTAGTCACTCAAAAGCTGGGTACACACATAGGCTGATATACGTCCAGGGGCAGATCCATGATAGTCCATGACTGGTTGAAGCAAGGATCCAAGCTCACAGTAGGGATATGGCTGCTAAACAATCAGGGGTCAGGGATCTTGGAATAGTCATAGGTTGACTTTTATGGAAACAGTATTGGTTACGAGCACTGACAGTGGCCTAGGAACTGAGACTAGGCGGGGATCCTGCTGAAATATCAGCAAAGGTAAAGTAGTACTCATGGCCGTTGGGTAGTCAGTCAGGCATTTTTCTGATGAGGCTTTACACTCAAGTAAAAAAGATGGAGCACCATCTGTAACTGGCAGCCTCACCAGACATAGCGTATTTATTGTGCAGGTCTCTGAGTCATTTCTAGGAAATCTGTTGGATCCCTCTGCATTTTCTGACAGGCCAACAAATCTTAAGTTACAGCTTCATAGTTTATTTTCAAAGTCGTATTGCCTCTGTAAAAGAGTCTGTAGCTGATATTGATTGTTGGCAAGAGGCACTCTATAAGGGAGGCAGCTAATCCTCCACCATGCCCAGTTGCATGTCTGTCTCCTTGACCCTTTCCAAGAGTTTTTTTTAGATCTTACTGTATAATGAAAACATCCAATTTAACCTTTTCCAGTTTTGTGGTCAGAGTTTTTTGAGATACCGTATTTTTCGCTCCTTAAGACGCATCTGACCATAAGACACACCTAGGTTTTAGAGGAGGAAAACAAGAAAAAAAAACGATTCTGAACCAAATGGTGTACTAAAATATTTACCAGTGCCCATGAAATGCAGCCTGACTTGTGCCAATTAAATGCAGGCTTACCAGTTACATGAAATGCAGGCTTACCAGTTACATGAAATGCAGGCTTACCAGTTACATGAAATGCAGCCTGACCTGTGCCCATGAAATGCAGCCTGACCTGTGCCCATGAAATGCAGGCTTACCAGTTACATGAAATGCAGCCTGGCCTGTACCAATGAAATGCAGCCTGACCTGTGCCCATGAAATGCAGCCTGACTTGTGCCAATGAAATGCAGGCTTATCAGTTACATGAAATGCAGGCTCATCAGTTACATGAAATGCAGCCTGACCTGACCCATCTAATGCAGCCGGACCTGTCCCATGTAATGCATCCTTACCTGCCCCATGTAATGCATCCTTACCTGTCCCATGTAATGCAGCCTTACCTGTGCCCATGAAATGCAGCCTGACTTGTGCCAATGAAATGCAGGCTTACCAGTTACATGAAATTCAGCCTGACCTGTCCCATGTAATGCAGCCTTACCTGTCCCAAATAATGCAGCCTGACCTGTCCCATGTAATGCAGCCTTACCTGTGCCTGGCGACTCGCGAGGACATCATCACATCCGCCTGTCATTTACATAGAAGACAGAGCAGCCCGAGTATTCGGCCGCTCTGGCTTCTCTGTCTTCTGTGAACAGGCTCAGCCGGGAGATCGCCCGGCACTCACGGGAGACAGCTGGCCCGGTATTGTGACATGGCGGCAGGGACAGGGGGGGAGGCCTGGTCAGTATTTGCTCCATAAGACGCAGAGACATGTTCCCCCACTTTTTGGGGGGGAAAAAGTGCGTCTTATGGAGCGAAAAATATGGTAGCTTCTAGCTTCTAGCTTCAAGTTCCTCCATCCCAAACTCTCGCTCATCCATGTCTTTATGGACCTTGTTTGTGCACTGGTGTGCAGTCATGTTGGAACAGGAAGGGGCCACGGATGAGCAAGTTTGGGGTGGAGGAACTTGACTGGCTAGATAGAACACCTTTGGGATAAATTAGCGGAGACTTGAGCCAGGCCTTCTGGTCCAGCATCAGTGCCTGACCTCACGAATGCACTTCTGGATAAATGGTCAAACATTCCCATAAAAAAGCAAAAAACAGGAGGGCGCACCGACCTAGTGTATTACCAGATAAAATCTTTATTAAAATGTATAAAAACAGCAATGGTCCTACTCACAAGCAGAGCGTTAAATTGAGCTTTTTCTAGTGACCAGCCTGAATCATAGGACGACTGAAGTCAAAACTCGATGACCAGAGAGATAGATGGTACCTCAAATGTGCTGGACGGCTGACGCGTTTCCGGGGCGCACCCCTTTCTTCAGAGCCTACACAGCTTGTGGTATCCATGATTCAGGCTGGTCACTAGAAAAAGCTCAATTTAACGCTCTGCTTGTGAGTAGGACCATTGCTGTTTTTATACATTTTAATAAAGATTTTATCTGGTAATACACTAGGTCGGTGCGCCCTCCTGTTTTTTGCTTTTTTACAGTTGTATGAACACCCATAGTTCTGAGGAGGGCTGCAAGATTCCTAAAGTGTTGCCTGTTTACTGAGGAATGATCGACACGCCCCGCATACACCAAAACATCAGAGCGCAGGAGTATTGTTTTGTCAAACATTCCCATAGACACACTCCTAAACCTTGTGGACAGTCTTCCCAGAAGAGTTGAAGCTGTTATAGCTGCAAAGGGTGGGCCAACTCAATATTGAACCCTATGGACTAAGACTGGGATGCCATTAAAGTTCATGTGAGTGTAAAGGCAATACTTTTGACAATGTAGTGTAGCTGAAAAAGGTACCACCAGGTGTAGGATAGGTGGGTGGAAAATGGGGTTCTCTTCTGCATTGAAAGCTGATACAGGTAAGGCTTCAGGGTGCAGCTGGAGTGGAGCTCACACTACCTGTGTCTAAATTTCTAAAATTTTAGGAGCATCACAAAATCATTTGGCCATCATATCTTACCTCTGCTTTCCAAGTATTTATGTTCAGGGACGTCCTGGCATTTGCTGTCCCTTTTATGCTTGTTAGTATCCCTGTACCCAAACTTATCCATATTCCTTCCATAATTCATATCCACACGCTGCTGCTGCTGCTGCTGCTGCTGCTGGTGGTGTCTGAAAAGGGTATTTAAAAAAAAGTTTAAAAAAGAAAACTTTTCCTTTGCATTATTCATCACGACTAGACAATCAACTCCTACAATGGTTGAGAGTCCCAGCAGGTTTGTCAACTGCTGACTTTTAGGGTATGGTCCAATTTCTAGTTCCCCCATACTCTGGAGGGTATTAGTTTGCCTGTATGGGTTACCTTAAAACTGCTACAGTGTCCGTCCAGTCCTTCTTCAAACACTCCCACGGGTCCACCTTTATCCAGTCTGATGTCTGAGTCGCCAATTGGGCCATTGACAGCCGGTGTCGTCCCTCGACTAGGCCTTTCTTTTTGTATCCATCGCTCACAGGAGATATAATACCTTTTACTACCTTATAGTTTCCTGCATGGGAAAATCAACAAATACATATAGGACAATTAGCCACTTACAGTATCTCACAAAAGTGAGTACACCCCTCACATTTTTGTAAATTATTTATTATATCTTTTCATGTGACAACACTGAAGAAAGGACACTTTGCTACATTGTAAAGTAGTGAGTGTACAGCTTGTATAACAGTGTAAATTTGCTGTCCCCTCAAAATAACTCAACACACAGCCATTAATGCGAAAAATGGAAAGAAACTTTTTGGACAGCCGCACTCCAAAAACTGTTCCTTTATTGGAAAATCACAAAAATCCAAGCCACAGCAAAAATTAATAAGAGCAGACAAGCTGACGCGTTTCACACTGTAGTTTCAGTGCTTACCAGTGGCTTGGGATAGAAGTGAAAAGATCAATCGAGTACACCTGAGCGGTAACTTTTCTTTCTCGACACAGCCATTAATGTCGAAACCACTGGCAACAAAAGTGAGTACACCCCTAAGTGAAAATGTCCAAATTGGGCCCAAAGTGTCAATATTTTGTGTGACCGACATTATTTTCCAGCACTGCCTTAACCCTCTTGGGCATGGAGGTCACCAGAGCTTCACAGGTTGCCACTGGAGTTCTCTTCCCCTCCTCCATGATGACATCACGGAGCTGGTGGATGTTAGTTCGGTTTGAGGGTGCCCTACAGATACTCAATAGGGTTTAGGTCTGGAGACATGCTTGGCCAGTCCATCACCTTTACCCTCAGCTTCTTTAGCAAGGCAGTGGTCTCCCTCTGGACACCGTAGTGGAAGGATATCATCTTTGACCTCTGCTCTCTGTCTTCCTGCTTACCCTGTTCATCTGTGCCTTTTGGTTATTTGAGTAAGTATTCTAGGGTATTTTTGCTATGACTCCTGGATCAAGTTATATATTTTATTTAGATACTTAGTATTTTTTCTGTCTTTTTTCGTTTTAGGTCCACTTCTCTTTTCCAAGAAAGAAATTTTCCTTTGTTCTTTCCTGGTATAGGGGGGTTGATTTTCTGCAATTTGTGGATCCCTTCCTTACACCACTCCATGGCACTTTTAGTTGTTGTTTTTGGATTGGTGATCGGAGTGGCCTATTGAAGCTCAATCTACCAGAGCAAGTATCATATATAAATTAAAATATTAAGAATTAATAAATATATATATATATATATATATATATATATATATATATATATATATATATTGTGACAGCAGGAAGGTAAAGTCACCTGGTTGCATCCAGGGGGTAGGTATATTTCTCCCAGATTCAGGCTTTATGCCGACTTATACAACTAGGGAGAGAGTTGATGAAGCCCAGCTGAGGCTAGTGGGCTCATGGATGATTCATACCTCTAGGGAGAGTGCTGGGCGTCGTGCAGGCAGGGAGTTGATGAGACCAGCTGAAGCTTGTCAGCTCGTTTAAGGCCTCTATAAAAACTCCCAGATTCATTAGGTGTTTGCTCATGCCTGGACCCAGACCTGTGTGGACTGTCTAGGGAGAGTGAACCCCTGTGCGGTGAGACCAAGCCTGTGTGGCTATTTGTTTGGACATTTACTAAACCAGGGACTTAGGGACTAGGACAGCACCAGGCTGATCCCAGTTGTTAGTTAGGGAAACCTGCATGTTTAGTCAGAGGTCAAGCTGACCAGGATTTATTTTGTTTATGTTTCTTTTTGCTTTGCTGTGTTTTTGTCACTGTAAATAGAGAAATAAACCGCACCTTTTGATCTTGAAAACCACAACCTCCGTCTGCTGGGCCTGTTTTTGTGTGGGGAGCCCATCCAGGGGGTCACACACACCCGCTACCGAGCTAACCCCCTCACAGTTGGTGGAGAATGCGGGCAGTTTTTTTTTTTAAGCCAGCATGGAGGAGATACTGAAACAGCTGGCTCTAGCAAATGCCAATCAACAGCAGACAAATGCAGGTTTGCAAAAGAGCCTTGCAGCTCAACAACAGAGCTTCGCAGCCCAGCAACAAGCCCAGCAGCAATCTGAGGCCCGCTTCATAGACCTGTTGCAGAAGCAAGAGCAGAGACTACAACAACAGATGGAAGCAGTAATGCAGCAACGTCCGCAGACCAGTGAGGAAAGCCGTCCCACTAATACCGCGTCCTTTGGGGTGAGTCGTTTATTGACAAAAATGACTGGAGAGGATGATCCAGAGGTATTTTTGACCACATTTGAAAGGACTGCTGAAAGAGAAAAGTGGCCTGAGGAGCAGTGGGCTGGACTGGTGGCTCCTCTGTTAACTGGTGAATCGCAGAAAGCTTACTATGACCTAGAGCCTGACCAAGCAAAAGACTATGTGATGCTAAAAGCTGAAATATTGGCAAGGCTAGGTGTCACCCTGGCTGTCCGGGCTCAGCGTGTGCATAACTGGACTTTCCAGCTTGGAAAACCCCCCAGGTCTCAAATGTATGATCTCATTCACCTGAGCAGGAAGTGGCTACAGCCAGAGACTTTGTCCGCACCGGAGATTGTGGAACGTGTTGTGATGGATCGTTTCTTGAGAGCTCTTCCTACCGCCATTCAAAAGTGGGTAAGCCATGGAGACCCAGAAACGGCCGGTAAACTTGTGGATTGTGTAGAGAGATACTTGGCTGCAGAGAACCTGACGGCCTCTTCCAGAGACTCTCGGACTTTCCACCCTAAGACCAGACCATCCCCAGGGGCGGATAAGATGATTCCAAGGGGTGAGGGTGGAGAGAGTGAGAGGGTGGGAGCTCTGCCCAGGGTTTGGCGAGAACAGCCTGGGAAGTCGGGGGCTCAAGAGGCAGCCAAAAGGATTGTTTGCTACCGCTGCCGGCAAGCGGGACATATTGCAGCAAATTGCCCGGTTGTGGAGGAACCCATGCAATGTGACTTTCTGACGGACAGACGTCAGTCGCTGTGTGCGACAGTCGCATGCACTGCCATTCGGGGAACTGAGAAACATTTATGCAAAATGTGTATTAATGGTAGAAATGTTGTGGTATTACTGGATTCAGGTAGCCTTGTGACCCTGATAAAGGCTGAATTAGTTAAAACAGAGGTCTCTGGGAATAGCAAGGTAGCTGTTATTTGTGTGCATGGGGACACCCGAGAGTATCCAGTGACTACAGTGTGTTTCAAGACCCCCAAAGGTACCCTCTCTCATCCAGTGGGGTTAGTATCTCAACTACCGCATGATGCCATTGTGGGAAGGGATTTTCCGAAGTTCTGGGAACTGTGGGATGATCCTGAGCCCCCCACTGGTGCCCCTATGTACCAGGAAGGTGATAGCCAGAACTCCTCTGAGAGTGGTGAGGACTCTCCAGAATTTCCCTTGTCAGTATTGGCAGGCGAGACTCAAGAAACTGGAGAGGAGCCCACCTCCTCAGACGAAAACCTACCGTCTGTGGAGTTTTCTGATCTTGAGGTTCACAGGGAAAATTTTGCCACAGAACAGTTAAAAGACCCCGCCCTAATAAAGGCACAGGAAAACGTAGTGGAAATAGATGGCGAGTTAGTGAACCCAGATAATACCTGCACTTACCCATACTTCAGCGTAGAGAAGGACCTACTGTATCGGGTGGCAAAAAGGGCAGAAGAAACCGTTGAGCAGCTTGTGGTGCCCAAACCTTACAGGAAGTTGGTGTTGGAGTTGGCCCATGGGCACATTCTTGGAGGTCATCTGGGGACAGAGAAAACCCGAGAGAGGGTATTACAGAGATTCTATTGGCCTGGGGTGATGAAGGACATAGAAAATTATTGTTCCTCCTGCCCTGTGTGTCAGAGGTCGGCCCCGATGCCACATTTCCGTAGCCCGCTGGTCCCTCTACCCATCATTGAGGTCCCGTTTGAGAGGATCGCAATGGATTTGGTAGGTCCTATAATTAAGTCCGCTAGGGGGCACCAGTACATATTAGTTATAATGGACTATGCCACCCGTTATCCAGAAGCGATCCCTCTCCGAAATACCTCGGCCAAAACCATAGCCAAAGAGCTATCTCTTGTTTTTAGCCGGGTGGGTATTTGTAAAGAACTGCTTACGGACCAAGGTACACCCTTTATGTCCCGGGTTATGAAAGAGCTGTGTAAATTGTTCAAAGTGACGCAATTGCGTACGTCTGTGTATCACCCCCAAACCGATGGGCTGGTTGAAAGATTCAACAAAACCCTAAAACAAATGTTGAAGAAAGTGGTGGATAGAGATGGAAAGGATTGGGACTGTCTACTTCCTTATTTGATGTTTGCTATTAGGGAGGTGCCCCAATCCTCTACGGGATTCTCCCCCTTTGAGTTACTGTATGGGAGACACCCAAGAGGGCTGTTGGATATTGCCAAGGAAACTTGGGAAAGTGAGAGTTCTCCCCACAGGAGTGTGATTGAGCATGTCGCCTGATGCAAGATCGAATTGCACAGGTAATGCCCATCGTGAAGGAACATTTGGCCCAAGCGCAGTTGGCACAGCAGAGAGTGTACAACCGTGGAGCCAAGACCCGTACCTTTTCCCCGGGGGATAGGATATTGGTACTTGTCCCTACGGTTGAAAGTAAATTCCTTGCCAAATGGCAAGGCCCCTACGAGATAATGGAAAAAGTGAGCGAAGTGAATTACAAGGTCAGACAACCAGGAAGGCGAAAGCCCGAACAGATCTATCACGTTAATCTGTTAAAAGCCTGGAGGGATAGAGAGTCCCTAGTCGCAGAAACTTGGTCACCAGCTCAAACTGGTTGCGTGATTCCGGAGGTTGGAATAGCAGCCACCTTGTCACAACCCCAACAACAGGAGGTTAAGGAGTTTGTGCTTCGCAACAAGGAGGTGTTCTCTGAGCTGCCGGGACAAACATCTGGGGTAGAGCATGATATTATTACCCCGCCCGGTGAAAGGGTGAAGTTAAAACCCTATCGGATCCCAGAGGCCCGACGGGAGGCAATACGGGAGGAAGTACAGAAAATGCTGAACTTAGGGGTGATAGAGGAGTCCCAAAGTGATTGGTCTAGTCCCATTGTGTTGGTGCCTAAACCGGATGGGAGCTGGCGATTTTGTAACGATTTTCGTCAGTTGAACAAAGTTACAAAATTTGACACCTACCCCATGCCACGTATAGATGAGTTGATCGACCGGCTGGGAACAGCCCGATACATGACGACTCTTGACCTCACAAAAGGGTATTGGCAAATTCCCCTGGCCAAGTCGGCCAAAGAGAAAACCGCATTTGTAACCCCAGACGGGGCGTTCCAATATAAGAGAATGCCGTTCGGGTTACAGAATGCGCCGGCCACATTCCAGCGGAAAATGGACCAGATACTGAGGCCCCATCGGAAGTATGCTGCGGCTTACCTGGATGACGTAATTGTCCATAGCACAGATTGGGCCTCACATCTGCCAAAAGTGCAAGCAGTCCTAGACTCTATCCGGGAAGCGGGGTTTACGGCTAACCCCAAGAAGTGTACCATTGGGCAGGAGGAGGCCAAATATCTTGGGTACACCATTGGCAGGGGAGTAATAAAACCCCAACTCAACAAAGTCGAGGCCATCCAGAGTTGGTCACGTCCCAACAGCAAGAAGCAGGTACGAGCCTTTCTGGGAATCGCGGGTTATTATCGGCGCTTCATTCCCCACTTTGCTTCTAAGGCTGTGCCCCTAACCAACCTGACGAAAGGGAAAGGGTCGGTCATGATTAAATGGACCCCCGAGGCTGAGGCAGCATTCCAATTCTTGAAACAAGCCTTATGTAGCCAGCCAGTGTTGTACTCACCCGACTTCTCTAAAGACTTTGTCGTACAAAGTGATGCGTCAGATGTGGGGTTAGGAGCAGTATTGTCCCAGGTCTGGAACGGGGAAGAGCACCCAGTCATTTACCTCAGCAGGAAGTTGAAGTCCCATGAGGTAAATTACGCCACGGTTGAAAAGGAGTGTTTAGCGGTGAAGTGGGCTCTAGATTCCCTTCGGTACTATCTGCTAGGTAGGCACTTTGACATGGTTACGGATCACGCTCCGTTAAAGTGGATGGCTCAAAACAAGGAGACAAATAGAAGAGTAAATAGGTGGTTCCTGGCCCTACAGGAATTCAACTTCACAGTAAAGCATCGCCCTGGCGTTCAAATGGGGAATGTGGATGCTTTGTCTCGAGTACATGAATGCCTGATTGCTGGTGTTCCAACCCCAAGGTTAAAACAAGAGGGGGGGGGGGTATGTGACAGCAGGAAGGTAAAGTCACCTGGTTGCATCCAGGGGGGTAGGTATATTTCTCCCAGATTCAGGCTTTATGCCGACTTATACAACTAGGGAGAGAGTTGATGAAGCCCAGCTGAGGCTAGTGGGCTCATGGATGATTCATACCTCTAGGGAGAGTGCTGGGCGTCGTGCAGGCAGGGAGTTGATGAGACCAGCTGAAGCTTGTCAGCTCGTTTAAGGCCTCTATAAAAACTCCCAGATTCATTAGGTGTTTGCTCATGCCTGGACCCAGACCTGTGTGGACTGCCTAGGGAGAGTGAACCCCTGTGCGGTGAGACCAAGCCTGTGTGGCTATTTGTTTGGACATTTACTAAACCAGGGACTTAGGGACTAGGACAGCACCAGGCTGATCCCAGTTGTTAGTTAGGGAAACCTGCATGTTTAGTCAGAGGTCAAGCTGACCAGGATTTATTTTGTTTATGTTTCTTTTTGCTTTGCTGTGTTTTTGTCACTGTAAATAGAGAAATAAACCGCACCTTTTGATCTTGAAAACCACAACCTCCGTCTGCTGGGCCTGTTTTTGTGTGGGGAGCCCATCCAGGGGGTCACACACACCCGCTACCGAGCTAACCCCCTCACAATATATATATATATATATATTTTTTTTTTTTAATTATTATTATTATTAAATCGGACTAAAATCCGATTAAAAACAATATTATTAAATTTATATCCTAGTTTTTTCAGTGGATGTTTGTCAGCAGTTTTTCATGGTCCCCTTTCCTTCCCTTTTAGGTTTTGTCCTTTTCTCTTCCCCTTTTTGGGTGAGGAGTCTATGTGGACACTTCTTTTTGGCAGTTTATTTGTACCCCTGTGGTGTATGGAATCCTTCATGCACTAGTGGCTTTGTTGGACCATTTGATCGGGAGTTTGGAGCTTTGCTGGTGACTATTGTACTTGATTGAGGATGCACACATGTGAGTCATGCCTGTTCATTATGTTTATTATTCAATGTTGTATTATGTGTCTGTTTACCATGCACTGTACTGATTCTGTATTTTGAATTACAGAGAATTTGCTATCCCTGAAGAAGATTCTACTTTGTATTATTTCGAAACACGTTGGTTTCAGCAACTCTATTCATTTTCAGGACCCCAATTTTTTTTGGGCTCCTTACAGTCATCTTCATGTATTTTGCATGGTTTATTATTTGATTTTATGTTTCCTTATCACCTGTGGTGATTTATGTCTATATTCAATAAATTTCTATATTTTATTTAATGTTTCTATATATTGTTGTATTTTTCTATATTTATATTTCATTGCCCTTAAAATCCCATTTTTTTGAGGTACATTTTCCTTATTCATATATTAGGGATGGTGGCAATGCTACATGACTTTGAATGGTGGTCTATCCTTTCCAGGCAGTGGTCTTCTTGGAGGTGTGTTTGGGGTTGTTATCATGTTGGAATATTGCCCTGCGGCCCAGTCTCTGAAGGGAGGGGATCATGCTCTGCTTCAGTATGTCACAGTACATGTTGGCATTCATGGTTCCCTCAATGAACTGTAGCTCCCCAGTACTGGCACCACTCATGCAGCCCCAGACCATAACACTCCCACCACCATGCTTGACTGTAGGCAAGACACACTTGTCTTTGTACTCCTCACCTGGTTGCCGAAACACACGCTTGACACCATCTGAACCAAATACGTTTATCTTGGTCTCATCAGACCACAGGACATGGTTCCAGTAATCCGTGTCCTTAGTCTGCTTGTCTTCAGCAAACTGTTTGGGGTCTTTCTTGTGCATCATCTTTAGAAGAGGTTTCCTTCTGGGATGACAGCCATGCAGACCAATTTGATGCAGAGTGCGGCGTATGGTCTGAGGACTGACAGACTAACCCCCCACCCCTTCAACCTCTGCAGCAATGCTGGCAGCACTCATATGTCTATTTCCCAAAGACAACCTCTGGATGTGATGGATGTGGATGTGTTCTGAGTGAAACCTGTCCTGTTAAACCGCTGTATGGTCTTGGCCACTGTACTGCAGCTCAATTTCAGGTTCTTGGCAATCTTCTTATAGTCTAGGCCATCTTTATGTAGAGCAACAATTCTTTTTTTCAGATCCTCAGAGAGTTCTTTGCCATGAGGTGCCATGTTGAACTTCCAGTGACCAGTATGAGAGGGTGAAAATGATAACCAAATTTAACACACCTGCCCCTCATTCACACCTGAGACCTTGTAACACTAACGAGTCACATGACACTGCGGAGGCAAAATTGGGCCCAATTTGGACATTTTTACTAAGGGGTGTACTCACATTTGTTGCCAGCGGATTAGACATTAATGGCTGTGTGTTGAGTTATTTTGAAGGGACAGCAAATTTACACTGTTATACAAGCTGTACACTCACTACTTTACATTGTAGCAAAGTGTAATTTCTTTTCACATGAAAAGATATAATAAAATATTTACAAAAATGTGATGGGTGTACTCACTTATGTGAGATACTGTATTTCAGGGGTGCCCTACCTTTTGAAGAGCGAGGGTCACTTAAGCGACTTTGTAACCGGTAGCGGGCCACAATGAACAGAGCAGGCAGATGACCGGTCCATGTCCATTCTGCATATGCAGAGCAGACAGGGGCACAGCCCACTCTACTCTATTGGCCCTCAAATCCCATCTGCCCAGATGGAAGGGGACGGATCCCCCCTTCTGTGTTTTTGTAGCGGATCGAATTAGAGATAGGTGTGTGTAAACGGCCACAAGTCCATTTACATCTGTGGCTCAATAGAGGTAAATGAAGCATCCAATTGGGTCAGACTGAACGTGTCAAAGGGGCCTAAGGCTGCTTTCACACTGATGCGCTGCGGTATACCCACACCCAGGGTGCAGCACAGTACACCTTTGGCTTTCTTGCGGGTTAGCTGCACTTAGACTTCTATTATATCCTGCAGGTGTGGTGCACTTTCTGAAGTGCACCAACCCACAGGTAATAACAGAAGTCTATGGCTCAGTGCAGGTAACCCGCAGGTGTTCTGCGCTGCACCTGTGGATCAGTTTGAAAGCAGCCCAGTAACCACTGCAGAACAGATATGCCCAAATATACACTGTGATTTTAGTATTAAACTTACCTTTAATAACAGTCTTCCATTCATGCTTCACCAGCTGTTGCTGTCCCAGGCAGGGTGCATTTGGTATCACTCCACCTGTGAGAGGAGTTGGCACTATACATGAAGCATCGGCTTATGCCAACCCACCATCCCAGAGAAGGAGGTTGCGGGCCACATCAGAGGGCTCCACGGGCCACATGTGGCCCCCGGGCCACTGGTTGGGCACCCCTGCTGTACATACTGCCAAATATTATTATTATTTATTATTATTATACAGGATTTATATAGCGCCAACAGTTTGCGCAGCGCTTTACAACATCAGGGAAGACAGTACAGTCACAATACAATTCAATACAGAGGGATCAGAGGGCCCTGCTCGTTAAAGCTTACAGTCTAGAAGGGAGGGTCAAGTGAAACAAAGGGTAGCAGCTGTGGGGGATGAACAGGTGAACAAAATGAAAATACAGTTGCTAGGTGTGGGTAGGATAAGCTTCTCTGAAGAGGAGGGTTTTTTAGGGATCCTCTAAAAGCTAAGATTGGGGTAAGGAGTTCCATAGAAACAAAAAACACAAGGGGGTGGGTTTATGGAGAAACTCATCCAATAATTAATTAACAGTGGTGCCCAGGTGGGTGTTTTTTTATTTTCATATTTGTGGTTTACTTAGATTTAGTATCTTTAGTTTAGTTGAGCCTTTTTGAAGAATACTGTCTGTGGGGGGGGTCTTCCCTCTCCTCTCTCCTGTTTTTTGCATAAGGAGTTCCATAGGCTTGGAGAGGCTCTGGAAAAGTCCTGGAGACGAGCATAGGAGCAGATGATTAGAGAGCAGGTCTTGAGAAGAATGAAGAGAACGATTAGGTTGGTATTTAGAGACTAGCTCAGTGATGTAGCTGGGGGCAGTGTTGTGGATGGCTTTGTAGGTAGTTGTTAGTATTTTGAATTAAATTTTTGGGTGAGCGGAAGCCAGTGGAGGGATTGACAGAGAGAAGTAGCAGAGACAGAGCGGTTGGTAAGGTGGATGAGTCTGGCAGCAGCATTCATGATGAACTGAAGGGGGGCTAGAATATGCAGAGTTACAGTAAGCCAATGAGGAGGGAGTTGCAGTAATCGAGGCGAGAGATGACCAGGGAGTGAATTAGGAGCTTTGTTGTGTCATTGGTTAGAAAGGGGCGTATTTTGGAGATGTTGCGGAGGTTGAGGCGGCAAGATTTGGACAGTGATTGGACGTGAAGCTTAAAGGAGAGTTCAGAGTCCAGGACTACTCCTAGGACCTTGGCATGTGGGGATGGGCTGATAGTTGTGCCCATCAATTTTGACAGAGAGATCAGGGGAGGAAAAATGATCAGTTCAGTTTTGGATATATTGAGTTTGAGGAAGTGGTGTGACATCCAAACTGATATATCTGATAGTAAATTAGTGATACGTGAGGAGAATGATGGAGTGAGTTGAGGGGCAGAGAAATAGATTTGAGTGTCGTCAGCGTAGAGGTGGTATTGGAAGCCGTGGGAGGCTATCAGCTGACCCAGGGAGGAGGTGTAGATTGAAAATAGGAGAGGTCCAAGAAAAGAACCTTGTGGGACCCCAACTGAGAAAGGAAGAGGAGAGGAGTAAGTAGAGTTGTAAGTAACGCTAAAGGTGCCTTTGGATAAGTAGGTAGAGAACCAGCGAAGAGTACAATCACGGAGACCAAAGGTGTGGAGTTTTTTGAGGAGGAGGGGGCAGTCAACCATATCGAAGGCAGCAGAGAGGACCAGGAGTAGGAGTACAGAATAGTGTCCCTTATTATATTGTAATTGGGACGACTGCCTTTACACGCACATGAACTTTAACAGCATCCCAGTCTTAGTCCGTAGGGTTCAATATTGAGTTGGCCCGCCCTTTGAAGCTATAACAGCTTCAACACTTCAGACCCCAAACTCGCCCATCTATGTCTATATGAACCTGGCTTTGTGCACTGGATGCAAAACATTTGGTATGGGGGGGGGGGGGGGATTATGGTGTCGGGTTGTTTTTCCAGGGGTTCAGAACATGGTTTGCACAGATCTGAACGGAACCTTAAGCCCTCTTCTCCAGTTCCAATTTAGAATTGTAGCTAGGCTGTAATCAGCCTGAGCTTTGTATTGTTATAGTGCTGCTTTCTTTGGGTTTTTCCTAAGCTCAGGGTATTGTTTGCTAATGCCTGTTGCAGAAGAGTGCTCCACATCAGATATTGTAATAAGAAACATGCCATATCATAAATACAACTTTTTCAAAACTTTCTTGCCACGTGGCAGGACTGCTTAGTAATCGGTAGGTTTTTGGGTACCTGTAGAGTGAAGATGGTCCCGTGCCACTTCAAGCATCCTCAAGTGCCTTGTAGTGATTGGGTTAAATGAACCAGCAGCCAGTAGAACAACTTTTGTTTGTTCATCTGATTTCTCCATGATATGTGATGGCTCCCGGGGATTCTAGCGGATTGTTTCTGGATTTATTTATATAACCTTAAAGCAAAAGTATAAACTTGATCGAGAGATTGAATATACCAAAATTACTTCATGTAAAATTATGTCTATACCTCTAAAAGGATATTACCCAGCCAACACTGAAAAGTGATTCACACCTCTAAACACTAATATATACCAAATATACAGCGCAGGGCGCAACACATCAGCTGGAGTCATGCCAGTGATGTTCAACTAAAGCACAATGGTAGGAGTCAGTTCATATAAAGGTAAAAATCTCATAGGGATAACTTGATAGAAGAAAAAACAGATAAAACATCAATCCAAACATCGACTGTTAAATTCATGAATTGGCCGCTCACCTCCAACAATGACCCAAGGGTCAAACAAGGCTCGTCAGATAAGGAATCCTGCTGATGGATCTGTAAAGGCATCCAGGTCCCAGGCGAAGAACTACGTATAAACTTGGCATCAAAACATCTTGGGTAATTCCAAATATAGAAGAAACTGCTCGCTCCAAGGGATGATACTTCTTGTAGAAATGGCGCTCAAAGGAAACAAAGAACAGCCATAGCGCAATATTGCCAAATGAAAAGTAAATTTATTTAGTAAAAGAAACTGATTACATCAAGTAAGGGTAAAAATCGCAGTAAAAAGCAATGGGAGTAGTGACACACTTGCCTCCTTACCGTACTTCCGTAAAACACCACCGGAACTGACGTCACAAGGCTCCAGCCGATGCGTGGCGTCACTGGTCACGTGACTTCCTCAATATTACACTATGGCTGTTCTTTGTTTCCTTTGAGCGCCATTTATACAAGAAGTGTCATTCCTTGGAGCGAGCTGTTTCCTCTATATATGGAATTACCCAAGATGTTTTGATGCTAAGTTTTGGACGTAGTTTTTCGTCTTCGCCTGGGACCTGGATGCCTTTACAGATTCATAAGCAGGATTCCTTATCTGACTATGTGATGAGCCTTGTTTGACCCTTGGGTCATTGTTGGAGGTGAGCGATCAATTCATAAATTTAACAGTCGATGTTTGGATTGATGTTTTATCAGTTTTTTCTTCTATCAAGTTATCCCTATGAGATTTTTAACTTTATATGAACTGACTCCTACCATTGGGCTTTAGTTGGACTTTTATTCACATTTATTTATTTGTATGTTTGGATACTCATCATATTCATTCTTTGAGTATATTACTTCATGGCACATTATTGAAAAAGCGCACCATTCTCATCTTTTTCTTTTACATTTTATTACGCAGTGTTTTTTGAGCACACTACTAAGTGGTTGCAGCTTATTCAGGGTCACTATACATGTACTATTTTTTTTTTTTCCTGAGTTTATTTTCACTATATTCACTGGAGGCTGATAGTTTAAATTTGCTTAAAAATTAGAACATAGTAGTGTGCAAGTTTTTCCCCTATAACACATGCCAGTGATGTCATCACTTATGGGAGGAGCCTAACACCGAGTGCTGCAGCAGAGCGGTCCAGATTTTATGCAGCGCTGTCATATTACATTCTTACCGGATGTTGTTTTTAACGCGATTACATTTATGCTTAATGTGAGTGTTTCTATTCTTTTTGGCCAGTGAATAAATCATAGCAGAGAACACTACAGCTTGTTTGTTTTCTCTTTGAGCTTTTTGGTGCCTAAGAAAGCTGAGCTGACTAGCGAGTCCACAGAGGAGACTGGAGAAAGTCCTGTGTTCCTGAGGAGTGGGAGAGCCCGGGGTGTTGGGAGAACCCTATCCAGAGTGGGGTCCTTGCACGAAATTGCTGCAAGCATAGGCTGAGTGAGCCTAAGGAGCTCTGGCTCTAATCAGCAGGTGCTTAAAAAAAACCCTGCCGCTGTAATTCATGCGCCCGGCATCCTGAAAGGGGCCGGACGCATGAATAGGGGGTGGCAGCGGCGATGGAAAGGGGAGGCAGCGCCCGTGCGCCCTTAATGGACGGACCGCCCCTGACTATCACAATTGTTTTGTCACTTTACATTGTTCATGGTTTACTGGTGTTGGAGTGATATTTATGCTAATAAAGGTTTATTAGCATAAATATATACTTAACTTTATTCAGTCTGGTTCCTGATTTCTTAAGGTACAGCCCACTGATCTGGTCATCCTTGCTGGATACCTGCTGGATACCTGCATTTGGTATCCCTTCCAGAAAGCCCACCTTGCATAAGGCATTCTTTAATAATTTGGGGATTACCAATTCAGCTATTGTTGCTGTTAAATGAATCCAGTTTTTCCAGTTTAGTTAGCTTATTGTGTTTTTGCTCTCCACTGGTTATTTGAGGGAACAAAGGTTATTTCATTTTATTGTGCTGTTTACTTCCTTGGTATGCTTCATCAGCTTAACCCTGTTATTGCTGTAACTGTTTTCTTTCATTTCAGAGCCCTTTCCTGCTCTAATAAATCCCCTTTAAACCCCTTCTGTTGTGTCAGTGAGTTGTTGGGTCCAGAAAGGATGGATCATCAATGGGAGCTCTGACGTCATCATGCCTGCTCGTATGAGCAGCAGGGGCTGTTTCATTCCAATCTATGCTACCTTTCTATTAAACCAATAAAGTGATGGTTTGACTACATACGTCACTATGTAGTGTGTTTTTTTTTTTTTACTTTCTCTGAGCGCTGAGTAAATGCGTATGGTGCTAAGGAGACCGATGAGAGATCCATAAGTGGAAAGACTACATCCTGAGCCGGTCCTGCTTGCTATTTCATTAATTTCATATTAAAGCGGAGGTTCACACAAAAAGTGAACCTCCGCTTTATGGAACCCTCCCCCCTCCGGTGTCACATTTGGCACCTTTCAAGGGGGAGGGGGTGCAGATACCTGTCTAATACAGGTATTTGCACCACTTCCGGGTTCTGGCTCCCGCGGGGGTCCCGCCCCTTCACGTCACCCCCCCGCTGTCTTCTGGGAAACACACTGTTCCCAGGAGAGAGCTGGGACCAGTGACCACGCCCCGCTATACTCGCGCATGCGCAGTAGGGAACCGGGCAGTGAAGCCGCAAGGCTTCACTTCCTGATTCCCTCACCGAGAATGGCGGCGGAAGCATCCGAGGACCGAGCGATTGCTCAGTCTCGTCTGCTGACATCGCGGGCGCACTGGACAGGTAAGTGTCCATTTTTTAAAAGTCAGCAGCTGCAGTATTTGTAGCTGCTGGCTTTTAAAAAAAAAATCTGGTGGACCTCCGTTTTAAGAAGGTCAATATACAGCGGCTATAATAAGTATTGAACACGTGACCATTTTCTAAGTAAATACATTTCTAAAGGTACTATTGACATGAAAGTTTCACCACATATCAGTAACAACCCCTGCACAAAGACACCAAAACAAATACGTTCAGAAATTAAGTTATGTGTAATAAAATGTTAAGACACTGTGAAAAAGTATTGAACACAAGAAGAAAGGGAGGTGCATGCATGGAAAGCCAAGACACCAGCTGAAATCTATCAGTAATTAGAAAGCAATCCTGCCCCTTGTCAGTACAAATTAAAATCAGCTGGTTCAGTCTCAACTGTTGGCCTATAAAAAGGTGTCTCATTACCAAGGTGTCACACAAGAAACATCTCATGATGGGTTAAAGAAAAGAACTCTCTCAAGAACTTTGCAATCTTATTGTTGCAAAACATGCTGATGGCATTGGTTACAGAAGGATTTCTAAACTTCTGAATGTTCCATTGAGCACTGTTGGGGCCATAATCTGAAAGTGGAAAGAACTTAATTTCACCATAAATCAGCCACGACCAGGTGCTCCTCGCAAGATTTCTGACAGAGGAGTGAAAAGAATTATCAGAAGAGTTGTCCAAGAGCCAAGGACCACTCGTGGAGAGCTTCAAAAAGACCTGGAATTAGCAGGTACAATTGTTTCAAAGAAAACAATAAGTAATGCACTCACCCGCTATGGCATGTATGCACGTTCACCACACAAGACTCCATTGCTGAAGAAAAAGCATGGTGAAGCTTGTTTAAAGTTTGCTGCACAACATTTAGACAAGCCTGTGAAATACGGGGAGAATATATTCTGGTCAGATGAGACCAAAATTGAACTCTTTGGATGCCAAAATACACACCATGTTTGGAGGTCAGATGGCACATCACCCCAAAAACACCCCCAGAATACGGTACTGGCAAACTTCATATCATTGAAGGGAGGATGAATGGAAGAATGTACCAAGAAGACATTCTTGATAAAAATCTGCTGCCATCTACCAGGATGATGAAGATGAAACGAGGGAGGATATTTCAGGAAGACAATGATCCCAAACAAAGCCAAGGAAACTCTCCATTGGTTTCAAAGAAAGAAAATAAAGCTACTAGAATGGCCCAGCCAATCACCCGACTTAAATCCAATAGAAAATCTATGGAAAGAACTAAATATCAGAGTTCATAGAAGAGGCCCACGGAGCCTCCAAAATTTGAAGACTGTTTGTGTGGAAGAATGGGCCAAAATCACACCTGAGCAACGCATGCGACTCGTTTCTCCATAAAGGATAATCAAAAAGTCTTGCGAGCAACTAGTGTTTGTTGGAATAATCTCAGCCAGCAACTGGTAGCACACTCCCAATATAAATGTGACAAAGTGTTGAATAAAATAACCAAACAGTTGCGCTAATTGTTGCAATCCATATTCAAAATCAAAAATACATAAACAGTACCATCAACATTATTTCATTTCTTCCTTAACCACTTAAGGACCGGAAGGATTTGGCCCCTAAATGACCAGGCCATTTTTTGCGATACAGCACTGCGTCGCTTTAACTGACAATTGCGCGGTCGTGCGACGTTGTACCCAAACAAAATTGATGTCTTTTTTGTCCCCACAAATAGAGTCAAACTGGTTCACTGGGTCAAGTTTCCTATGGCAAAGAGAATTCTCTGAAGAAGAACAAGACTTTAAGGTGGGAGAGATTGATGATGGAGACCCGGAACTCAAAGTGGTACAGATTCATTATGAGTTATTTGTGATAACTTTGGTTCCATTAAGAATCACACATTGCGTGTTGGTGGGAGTGTACTGGCAAGCACAAAAGTTCCCTTTACTGGAACTTAGGGGCCAAGCCCAACCCCTGAAAAACAACCCCACACCATAATCCCCCGTCCACCAAATGAGTTTTGGTGAATGCCAGTTCACAAAGCAAACACCATAAAGACATGGATGAGCAAGTTTGGGGTGGAGGAACATTCCCATAGACACACTCCTAAACCTTGTGGACAGCCTTTCCAGAAGAGGTGAAGCTTTTATAGCTGCAAAGGGTGGGCCAACTCAATATTGAACCCCATGCAATAACACTGGGATGTCATTAAAATTCATGTGCGTGTAAAGGCAGGTGTACCAATACTTTTGATAATATAGTGTATCAATGTATGGCCAGTTTAACCACTTAAGCCCCGGACCATTTGGTAGCTAAAGGACCAGAGGTGAATTCAGAATTTTGCACTGCGCTGCTTTAACTGTAAATTGTGCGGACATGCAACGAAATTTGCGTCCTTTTCTTCCCACAAATAGAGCTTTCTTTTAATGGTATTTGATTGCCTCTGCGATTTTTATTTTTTGCGATATAAACGGAAAAAGACCGAAAATTTTGAAAAAAAATGATATTTTCTACTTTTTGTTATAAGAAAAATCGAATAAACTCAATTTTAGTCATACATTTAGGCCAAAATGTATTCAGCCACATGTCTTTAGTAAAAAAAATGTCAATAAGTGTATATTTATTGGTTTGCGCAAAAGTTATAGCGTTTACAAACTAGGGTACATTTTCTGGAATTTACACAGCTTTAAATTTATGACTGCCTATCTCATTTCTTGAGGTGCTAAAATGGCAGGGCAGTACAAAACCCCCCCAAATGACCCCATTTTGGAAAGTAGACACCCCAAGGAAATTGCTGAGAGGCATGTTGAGCCCATTGAATATTTTTTTTTTGTCCCAAGTGATTAAATAATGACAAAAAAAATAAAAAAATACAAAAAGTTGTCACTAAATGATATATTGCTCACACATGCCATGGTTATATGTGGAATTGCACCCCAAAATACATTCTGCTGCTTCTCCTGAGTACGGGGATACCACATGTGTGGGACTTTTTAGGAGCCTAGCCGCGTACGGGACCCCGGAAACCAAGCACCGCCTCCAGGATTTCTAAGGGCGCAAATTTTTGATTTCACTCCTCACTACCTATCACAGTTTTGAAGGCCATAAAATGCCAAAATAGCACAAAACCCCCCAAATGACCCCATTTTAGAAAGTAGACACCCCAAGGAAATTGCTGAGAGGCCTGTTGAGCCCATTGAATATTTTTTTTTTTTTGTCCCAAGTGATTGAATAATGACAAAAAAAATAAAAAATTACAAAAAGTTGTCACTAAATGATATATTGCTCACACATGCCATGGTTATATGTGGAATTACACCCCAAAATACATTTTGCTGCTTCTCCTGAGTACGGGGATACCACATGTGTGGGACTTTTTAGGAGCCTAGCCGCGTACGGGACCCCGAAAACCAATCACCGCCTTCAGGATTTCTAGGCACAAATTTTTGATTTGACTCCTCACTACCTATCACAGTTTCGAAGGCCATAAAATGCCAAAATAGCACAAAACCCCCCCCAAATGACCCCATTTTGGAAAGTAGACGTCCCAAGCTGTTTCCTGAGAGGCATGGTGAGTATTTTACAGCTCTCATTTTTTTTTTTCAAATTTCAAAACTTTGTGACAAAAAGCGAGATCTGCAAAATACTCACAATACCTCTCAGCAAATAGCTTGGGGTGTCTACTTTCCAAAATGGGGTCATTTGGGGGGGTTTGTGCCATCTGGGCATTCCATGGCCTCTGAAACTGTGATAGGCAGTGAGAAGTGAAATCAAAAATTTACACCCTTAGAAAGCCTGAAGGCGGTGCTTGGTTTTTGGGGTCCCGTACGCGGCTAGGCTCCCAAAAAGTCTCACACATGTGGTATCCCCGTACTCAGGAGAAGCAACAGAATGTATTTTGGGGTGTAATTCCACATATGCCCATGGCATGTTTGAGCAATATATCATTTAGTGACAACTTTGTGCAAAAAAATAAAAAAATTGTCTTTTTTCCGCAACTTGTGTCAACATATAAAAAATTCCATGGACTCGACATGCCTCTCAGTATATAGCTTGGGGTGTCTACTTTCCAAAATGGGGTCATTTGGGGGGGTTTTGAACTGTCCTGGCATTTTATACACAACATTAGGAAGCTTACATCCACTCTTCTAACCACTTGAAGACAAAGCCCTTTTTGACACTTTTTGTTTACATGAAAACATTTTTTTTTTTGCAGGAAAATTATGTTGAACCCCCAAACATTATATATATTTTTAAAGCAAAGGCCCTACAGAATAAAATGGTGGGTGTTGCATTTTTTTTTCTACACAGTATTTGCGCAGCGATTTTTCAAATGCATTTTTTGGGGAAAAAATACACTTTTTTTAATTTTAATGCACTAAAACACACTATATTGCCCAAATGTTTGATGAAATAAAAAAGATGATCTTTGGCTGAGTACATAGATACCAAACACGACATGCTTTAAAATTTCGCACAAACGCGCATTGGCGACAAACTACATACATTTTTAAAAGCCTTTAAAAGCCTTTACAGGTTACCCCGTTAGATTTACAGAGGAGGTCTACTGCTAAAACATGCATGGTGCAATTGCTGTTTACATATGACGCCAGACCGATGCTTGCGTTCGCCATTGGGCAAGAGCAGGGCAGGACAGGGGTGCTTTTTTTTTTTTTATTATTAATTTTGCTTTTTTTTTATTTTTAAATTGTTCCTTCCATATTTTTTTTTTTTTTATCATTTTTATTGTTATCTCAGGGAATGTAAATATCCCCTATGAAAGCAATAGGTAGTGACAGGTACTCTTTTTTTGAAAAAACTGGGGTCTAGACCCTAGATCTTTCCTCTGCCCTCAAAGCATCTGACCACACCAAGATCGGTGTGATAAAATGCTTTCCCAATTTCCCAATGGCGCTTTTTATATCCGGGGGGGGGACATTCCCTCCCACTGCTTGTAAAAGCAGTCCAGAGGCTAATTAGCCACTAGGATTGCTTTTACATGAAAGCCGGCTGCTGGCTGAAAAGAATGATACCAAGATGATACCTAAACCCGCAGGCATCAATCTGGTATAACCATTCAAAGTCCAGCAACATACCAGTACGTTGCTGGTCCTTGTTGGACATGTATTGTAATCTTTTTTTTTCATGCAGCCAGGTGGCTGAACGAAAAAAGAGATTGATCGGTCGGTATGCCCACCATTAGAATACTGCCCTTCATCCACCCACTTCTAATGATGGGCATACATGCACCATTTATATATGCCGAAACATGGGGGCATGCTCCATGCCTCCCGCAAAAAAGTTATGCCGCACACACATGGTCGGACTTTTCCACGGGCAAGCCTCCGTCGGTTTCGACCGTATGTACGCGGCATTAGGAGCAAAATCGCTCCTCCGCCCCTGCTGCCCCAATGCTTCGGCATATTTGCTTTTTTTTTTTAACTGTGGTGGTGAAATCACCTCCTACAGCACTGGAGTCGCAGGAAACAGGCCTGTCTCTGCGAACGCTGCAGTTATGTGTGTTGTGTTTTGTAAGTGACAGTGATCGATCAATACTGCACTTGGGTGGCCTGGGCTGGACGGAGGGGCAAAACGCAGGTGCTAGCAGGTATCTGGGCTGATCCCGCTAACACTGCGTTTTTGGGAACCCTAAACTGCTGGGGACGCTAGTATAGATCTGATCAGATCAGATATTGATCTGTTCAGATACTATACCACTAAGGGAGGTGTATGCTTCACGCGTGGGTGTTAGCGTTACTGGCACTAACCTGACGCTGCCTGGGGTGTGAGGCAGACCCTCTCTGATGCTAAAACCTAATTGATATCACCCGCCGGGCGATCAGGGGGTTAAACCTTTATTGGGTTATATACGGCGGGTGCCCTGACACTATAAAAAGCAAACTAACTAACCAGCGTCACCCGTAACACTTATATGATGATCACTGGTGAAAGGGTTAACTAGGGGCAATTAGGGGGTTAAAACCTTTATTAGATAATTTATGGGAGTACCTGACGCTATAAAAACCTGCGGCGAACCTAAAAAAAAATACTGGCTACTGATCTGCATCACCGACGCTAAGACAGCGATCAGAAAAATTATCGCTTAGCGACAGTGGTGATAGGGGGTGAAAGGGTTACCTGGGGGGCGATCAAGGGGGTTAAACCTTTATTAGATAATTTATGGGGGTACCCGACGCTATAAAAACCTGCGGCGAACCTAAAAAAAAATACTGGCTACCGATCTGCATCACCGACGCTAAGACATCGATCAGAAAAATGATCGCTTAGCGACAGCGGTGCTAGGGGGTGAAAGGGTTATCTGGGGGGTGATCAAGGGGTTAAACCTTTATTAGGGGGGGTTAGGGGGCTACACTGGACCTAAAACTAAATGTAGTGACACTTTTACAGTCACAAATGTCACTGATTGCAGTGATCAGTACATAAATGGTCACTGCAATCAGTGACACTGTGACTGGGGGCTGGGGGGTGATCTGGGGGGGCCTGGGGGGGCGATTTATGTGTCTATGTGTGCTGGTGTTAGTGTAGTGTTTGTGCACTGACCTGTGTGTCTTCTCTTGTACGGCGCTCGGTATATGTGAGCGCCGCACAGGAGATGACATCACTTCCTCCTGCTTTCTCTGTCTGTGTAAACATTACACAGACAGAGGGGGCATTTCTATTCGCCGGGAGCGATCGCGGGGGGGTGGCCGGAATCGAACGGCCGTCCCCTCATGTCGGATCGCTCCCCAACGAATTCCGACCGCTCACTGTACAGAAGGGGGGTCCGATTGGACCCCCCAACTGTACAAAGGCAATCACGTACACTGTACGTGATTGTGCCTGTCGGTGCCATTGTGCCGACGTATATATACAGTGAGTGGTCGTTAAGTGGTTAAGATAGCACTATAGGCAAAACTTGGAAACTATAGTAAAGGAATCCCTTGGGGTCCCCCAGGTCACCAGAACTAGTGTTTCCATTGGAAGATATTCTCTTTATTACTGTTTTGGCGTTGACCCAAAATTTGTTTTCCTATCACTTTCAATGATAATGGTAAACAGGACAAGTAGAAAGGAGTGACGCTCCCTAATGGGGACACAGACGACCTCAATAAAAACCTGACAGGGGTTCTAAACTCTCTCAACTCTATCCAAAACAAAGTCAAAGTTTTGCCTTTATTTATACTTTAGCTGTACCACAATGGCCAAATTGGCCTAGAGGTCATAAAAACAGGATAACATGCAATGATTTCATCATAGTGACTGCGCAACACTCACACCTTAACAGTGATAATTTACAAAAAGATAAATTTGTGCAGCCGATAACAATCAGTTTCCAGCTATCAGCTGCACACAACAGAAAGGGGTGAAGGCAATGCTTCATACATAAGACTTCTATATAAAGTACAGTACTTCAAATGTCAAAGTGATAAAATCTCATTGTATGATCTCTCCAACACAGAAATGGAAGAATACAAAATTACAGAGAAAAATGTAACTAACCCCAAGTAGTGATCTTACCTGAGGAACAAGATGGAGATCTAGACTTATTTTGACCACCTTGTGGCTCTGACAGTGACAGTACCTTTTTCTTCTACCGCTGTCAGTGTGGGATCTGTATTCTCTTTACTTTATCATTCACTCATCTTATCTGATCAGTTTTACAAGGGCTGGCTTCCAGGAAGAACCTCACCCATTTACGGGAGAACCATAGTCTACGCTTCTATAAACGAAAAACTGTGTAAATATAGTGCAGCGCTAAAACTGATTGAACAAAAACAAATTTAATAAAATGCGATGACAAAAAAACATGTGCCAATCATAATGAGTGATACGATGAAAAAAGAAAAGCAATCAAAAGTCCATTCCCAATAAGGGATCAAAGAGACAGACCATAAGCCAATGAGAGCTCTGGTGACACCGATGTGGAAAATGGAAAGGAAACACCTGGGGTGACACACTACCACCACCAATGTAGAGATTGGCCGCTCACCTCAGACTTTTGACCCCTGAATGAACAGGATGGTCTAATTAGGCTTGTCCCACCAAGAGGTGCAAGTCCTCAGAGGCGTTCATTCCCAATAAGCAGACATAATCCCGGGTCACACATGGGTAAAGCACAAAAGACTAATAGTGCTCTTTGTATAAAATCACTCAACTTAAATTTCATGAAAATAAAACACTCACATTAAAATCCCTTGATGATAAGCATCAGTGGCGGCTGGTGAATAATATTGTGGGGGGGCGGCACTTGCACTACAACCCCCCGCGCGCGCGCTCGATCGGCCATCCCCACAAAACCACCCCCCGGCGCATGCTTGATTGGCAATCGACTAGCAACCCCCCCCCCCGGCGTGAGATCCATGGCCTTACCTTATGCTGTGGTGCTGCGGTGCAGGTGCAGGGAGGAGACCGATGGCGAGCTGAATCCGGGGTAGGGCTCCAGGAAGTTGCTGTTGCTGACGGGGCTGTTGCTTCTCCTCCTGGCCCAACAGGAAGCGGGTCCTGAGACCCAATTGGCCGGGAGTCCAAAGACTTGCTTCCTAATTGGCCGGGAGGAGAAGCAGGAAGCCATTAGCGAATATAAATTTGCTAATGTCACATAACTGGGTGGGGTGAGGGCACAATGCTCTGCGCCCCGAGCCCACCCTTTTTTTAAGCCAATTGGAGCCTCAGGCTCTAATCATTTGCTTATACCCCCCCCATTGAAATCCATGCGTCTGGAGCCCTGCATGTAAATTAGGGGCCGGGCGCATGGATTAGGGAGGTGGCGCCTGCACCCCTAATGAGTGGGCCGCCACTGATAAGCATGTCTAGATAAAACTCACGAGCACGGATGACAAAGTCCCATAGGACATAATGCGTATGATAGGTGGAGCTGCTTCTACTGTCGTCACCCGCCACTATCCTGGCTTGAGCGTGAGACGACTGTGTATCTCTTGGGATGCTCGTGAGTTTTATCTAGACATGCTTATCATCAAGGGGTTTTAATGTGAGTGCTTTATCTGCATGAAATAAAAGTTGAGTGAATTTATACAGAGAGCACTATTAGTCTTTTGTGCTTTACCCATGTGTGACCCGGGATTGTGTCTGCTTATCGGGACCAGATGCCTCTGAGGACTTATACCCCCTGGTGGGACAAGCCTAATTAGACCATCCTGTTCATTCAGGGGTCAAAAGTCTGAGATGAGCAGCCAATCTCTACATTGGTGGTGGTAGCGTGTCACCCCAGGTGTTTCCTTTCCATTTTCCACATCAGTGTCACCAGAGTTCTCATTGGCTTATGGACTGTCTCTTTAATCCCTTATAGGGAATCTACTTTTTAAAGGTTATTGCGCTGCACTGATTATATGATTATATATTTGTATCTCTTGAGGAGCTGTGGAATCTTCTCCTAGTGTCAAGCTTGCAACAGTGTTTTTAGCTTTGAAGCTCCAAGCAAAAGCAAGGTGTAAACAGGACTGTAAGCTAACCACTTTATTTAGTGACAGGAGCTTTGACTGGCGTTCAGAGAGCGATAAAAAAGCGTGTCCGAAGCCATGTTTCGAAGCAAGTGTAAACTAGCCCTTATTGTATCATTTGTAGCCACAATGCCAGGTTTCTGAACAATTCTAGTTACTGTATTTATTGGCGTATAACACTCACTTTTTTACCCTAAAAATAGAGGGTAAACTGTCCCTGCGTGTTATACGCAGGGGGCTGTGGAAAGTTTTTTTCCTGAAACTTCCCTCTTAAAGTTAGGGTGCGTGTTATACGCCTGTGCGTGTTATACGCCGATAAATACGGTAGTTGCTACACTGATAAAAATTATTCTGTTGGCTTGTAATTTTAACATAACATTTTTATAATTTTCAACATAAAAATAAATGTTAATTTACTTTGATATTTTAAGTACCTTACTTAATTTTCATTAGTTCTTAAAACACAGCTTTTACATTTCCGAAAATAATGTATAATATTGAGTAATCTAGACAAAACTTTTAAGGTATGTGCATTTCCATGTCCTAATTGAGTTACATTAACTTAAAAAAATTATCTTTTCATTTGACTGAAATTGCGGGATGCATGTTTGCCAAACATGTAACCGCACGAGTTTTGATGCTGTATATTTTAAAGAGTTTGACGTCT